>CM052539.1:114790518-114919546 GCA_028533065.1 Trachops cirrhosus | reverse complement strand
TAATGGTTTTAAAAATGTGAAATAATTTCTTCACAGATTTTAAAAATTAGTTATATGAAATTATTCAATTTAAATGGGTATTTTGAAACACATATTCTTTCATATAATATTAAATCATGCACACATTGTCCCCAAAATTATATATAAAATTTTATTTAATACAATTGAGAAAAGAATAATGAAGTGAGAAGAAAAAAGTAGCTATTATGTAATATGTCATCAAAACTTCTGAGACGCAGCAAAAGCAGCAATAAGAGGAAAGTCGGTATCATCACAGGCCTATATCAAGAAACAAGAGAAATCCCAAGTAAACAACCATATGTTACATCTTAAAAAACTAGGAAAAGAACAACAAAAGCACCCCAAAAGCAGCAGAAAATAATAAATATTAGAGCGTAACTGAATGAAGTAGAGAAAATAATTCTACACAAAAATTAATACAACAAAGAGCTGGTCCTTTGAAAAGATTAATAAAAATAATAAATCTCTGGTTGGACTCTCCAAGAAAAAAAGAAAAAGCCCTCAATTAAACAAAATCAGAAATGAAAGAGGAAAAGTTACCAGATACAGCACAGATACATGACAGATTATACTAGAATACTATGAAAGACTATGTCCCACTAAATTCAATAACCAAGAATAAATGGATAAGTTCCTAGAAATATACAACCTTCCTAGACTAAATAGTGAATAGCTGGAAAATCTAAACAGACTAATTAACAGTGAGAAAATTGAAGCAACCATCTAAAAGTTCAGGACCAGACATAAAAGTTCAGGAGCAGATGGCTTCACTAGTGAATTCTAACCAAACAGTCAAAGCAGATTTGATACCTATCCTTCTCAAACTTCTAAAATATTAAAGAAGAGGCAACACTTCCTAACACATTTTATAAGCCTAATGTAACCCTGATACCAAAACCTGGCAAGGATAACACACAAAAAGAAAGATACAGACCAATATCTCTGATGAATACAGACATAAAAATCCTAAAAAAAATACTAGCAAATTGAATACAACAACACATTAAAAAAGTACTACATCATGATGAGGTGGGGTTTATTCCAAGGGGCTCAAAGATGGTTCAACATATGCAAACCATCAAGCTAACACAGAACTTTAACAAAACAAAGGATAAAAGTCATGTGATCTTATCAATAGATGCAGAAAAAGTATTTAAGACACAACATCCATTTATGATTAAAGCACTAAATAAAATGGGTAGTAAAATGGTACATAATAAAGGCCATACATGACAAACCCTTATCCAATATCATACTGAATGTGAAAAAACTGAATGCTTTTCTAAAACTAAAATTAGTGTTTACTCTATGACAGCTACTTCTAGTATTTTATATATTTTGTTTGTAATTTAATCCTGATAATAATGAAAAATGATAGTTTTCACAGCCTTTATTTCCAAATGTTAACATGGAAGCTGGAAGAAGCTGAGTGACTTGGTAATAAACAGCGGAAACAGGAATCCATCCCAGTTACCAGGAGCTCCAGAGCCCCTCTCTTAGCCACGCCCCTGACATGTCTGTGAGTAAATATGACCTGCAAGCACATTTCAGCAGCAAACATGATTCATACAAAGACATTTCAACATTTTAAAAGTCATTCTCTTATAGACTTGAAATTTAAGTAATGCACTTTGCTAACAAAATTTAGATTATTTGGTGCATCATTATTGTAAACACATTATTTCTTCTTCAAAGGCAATTTAATAACAGCAAAATAAATCAACAAATTTGTCTTGGAATATAATCTTTAAAACACTTAATGCCTAATATAGTTTTCTCATTTTGATCAGATTAATGATTTTATTCTATAAACATACACAGACAAAATAGGGTATGATTTCATCAAGACCTCAAAAATATTCTAGGCCTAGTTTTCATCTAATAGCTAGAATTCCATACCCAACTCTCAATCTTTTTGATAGCTCTGACATATCTTTGAAATAAAAAAATATTTATTTTTCTGTTAATATTGTCTGAAGTATGTGAAACAACGTAATGTTAAGTATGTTTCTCCTACCGAATCCTGTAGTAAGAAGTATATATTTAAAAAGACAAACACCTTCAGATGACTTTATACAAGTTTACAAAAACATGCCCTTTCCCTACAAGATGGGAAACCACTACCACTCTTCTGAATTCTTGAATTTAATAAAATCAATAAATTTATGCTTGTCTAATGAGACATTTGTTTTTGGTATGATTGAAATTATTTTATGATCATCTTAATTCCATCTAACTATAACAAATAAATGACAATGAAAGGAATCACCTGCCAGATTCCCAAAGTAGCCTACTAAATTTTGAATTAAATAATATACTTCTTTGTTGCATCTTCTTTTTAAAAAGATTTTATTTATTTATTTTTAGAGAGGGGGGAAGGGAGGGAGAAAAAGAGGGAGAGCAATATCAATGTGTGGTTGCCTCTCATGCACCTCCAAAAGGGGACCTGGCCCACAACCCAGGCATGTGCCCTGAATGGAAATTGAACCAGTGACCCTTTGGTGTGCAGGCCAGTGCTCAATCCACTGAGCCACACCAGCCAGGGCATCATTTTTAACCACAACTGTTAAAAACACATAGACTATGTCTAAAAGGGGGAAGAGAGATCACACAATTTGGGCAGTTTTGGTAGGAGCTAGATATATATATCTGTGTGTGTATATATAGTTTTATGACACAGGGTTGTAGTAGCACAGTAAGTTCTACCCCAGGAAGAACCCCATGGTACCTGGTCTAAGAGACCTGCTCCAAATCCTCCAGGAGAAGATGCTCATAGAGATGCAGCACCAAACTGAGAAAGGATAGCAGTATATTGAACAAGTTTGATTTGTGACATAATCACCCCAAATTATTTTTGCCACTGTTCCTTTAAAATATCTCTAGGTTAAATATAAGAAAGTCCCATAATTTTATGATTTTTCTCTTGTCTTTTAGGCAGTGGAATATACAGGTTTTATAGTGATTAAACCTTTTATTGTTCAGAGTGCCTTTCTTATTGGAATCAAACACAGAAATACAAATTATATTAAAAATAAATATTAATTAAGGGAGAAAAAAGACTGATCAGAACATATAATGTTTTAAAAACTTTCAAATACCATAAACATCACAAATCTTCCTCTAAAACAAACAAACAAATCAAACCTCCACTATGGTTTTACCAATTACCTGCCTGAAATGCCTATATAACATCTTTTCTTTTCTTACAGTTTTTGGCCATTAGGGTGAACATAATCTAATTTGACTGGTTTCCTTATAAGGAGAGGAAGTTTGGCCACACAAAGAGACACTAATGGTACACCCACACACACAAAGGGAAGACTACGTAAGGATACAGGGAGAAGGCAACCATCTGAAAGCCAAGGTGAAACCTCCAGAAAAACCAGTCCTGCCGACATCTTGATCTTGAACTCTGGCCTTTAGAACTGTGAGAAAAATAAATATTCCAGGAATTAGGACATAGGTATTATTGGGAAGAAGAGGCATTATTCTCCCACCTCAGCAATCAAGATATTCAATAATGTCATAGTTAGAGTTTGGACTTCCTACTTATACTGACTTTTGTTTGAATTTCAGTTCTATAACAAAACATTTCTGCAACTTTGAACATTCTGCTTAATCTTTCTAAGTTTCCTTTAAAAGGGAAAATAACAGTGCCTACCTGAAGGTTGGTTATAAAAAATGCCTGTAATATTTTTAGTATATTATCCGGCATATAGTAAATGCTCAACAAATCTCAGCTATTATTTATTGTCAGTATCTGAATAAAACAGACTTGCCTCACATTTTCACCCATTTTGTAACCAATATTAAAATACACTTTTACATTGATCTTTCCTGAGTAATAGAGTGAGTCATGTAGTACTTTAGACTTTCCCTAAGCACCAACATATGTCAAACATCCTTAGAATTTCTCATTAGATATCTCACAGTAATGCATGTGTTCTAATTTTAATGATAACTGTTCCCTCAAAATTCTTAAACATTATAAAATGTCAATCATGAAGGACAATAATATAAATACCCTACACATTTCTAATCTTCTTAGCCAAATAGTCCCACTTAAAAAAAAAACCTTCAAAGGCAATTCTGATTAAGCATCCTTTTAATCTTCTCTAGGATTAGGTCAGCCTGATAGCCTTTGGTCCATCTGCTTTCTAACAGCATCTCACTTACAAGTCTGTTCACAGTTTTTATTCTCTCATTAATAAATGTATTTATCCACTGCTTTCCCTTGAAACGCACACAGAACTGCTGCTTAACCAGCCTACTGAGAGTGGCGATACTTGTGATGCCTAGTAGTAGACTATTGGAATATAAAATGAGATAATGAATGTGAACACATTTTGAAAACTATAGAGTGCTCTGCAAATGGAAGACATTATATTATGTACTATTGTGAACTGCTTGTTGGAAATTAGACATGAAGAAATTGCTAAGTATGACTTTATCTCACCACATGTATAAACATCTATCCTAATACTTTGTTAGTCACTCTTACTTTTGATGATAAAAAGGGATTTTTTTTTCATATTTACTAGGTATTATTCTTCTGGAAGAAGTTTATCTTGGTTATCCTTTGGAGTAAAAAGAAAAATAAGAAGATCTTTGAAGCCATGTTATGCTTAAACCCAGGGTATTCCTCCTGTGGCTATTGCCTTCATAAAGTTTAAAAGAAATCTAGTAGTAATGCATGCTATTTGGTCTATGTGCTATTTCTACAAT
This sequence comes from Trachops cirrhosus, assembly GCA_028533065.1. Taxonomy (NCBI): domain Eukaryota; kingdom Metazoa; phylum Chordata; class Mammalia; order Chiroptera; family Phyllostomidae; genus Trachops; species Trachops cirrhosus. The sequence goes on along the minus strand of CM052539.1, from coordinate 114,914,800 downwards.
ATTTTATTATTTGTTCTCTCTTTTTCCAAATTAAATACGAAATAAAATATGAGTACTGGTAGTCTGCTATTCCTTCATCTTATAATGCTCCCCTTTCTATTTGGTAAAAACAAATTTGATATATAAGACCACCTTCCTTGTGGAGGCCTTTCTGATCTCCTTGGGTAATGAGTTATTTATTAATGTTGAGTACTACTATGTTCCTGTCCTGGCAGAAAATCAGAGATAATATTGTCCCCATAATGCTTTCATGTCCATAAGGAGATAAAGAGTTTAAGAAAAAAGTTTGTGTGTGTATTATATATATGCATGTACATGCATATATACACATATGTTATTATGTCTATATGTGTATAAATATAGATATAGTGATAAGCATTGTTAAGAAAAGCAGAACAGAAAAGGAGCTATAGCATCCCAGAGGGTGTTAGGGAAACATTCTCAATGTTAGTGGTATTTGAGGATAGACCTAGGGGAAGATTGAAAAAAGCCAGTAATAAAATGGAAAAGAATATGCTAGAGGAGGAAAATAGGTAAATGTACTCAACTGGGCAGGGATTATATTTGGTGCATATGAGTGTATGAGGGATATTAAGGAGGTCAGAGCAAGTAAATGAAGACAAGAATGGTTAGAGACCAATTGAAGAGGTAGTAAAGGCTCAGATTATTTATAGTTGTGTAAGCACAATTAGGATTTATGTTACTATTGTGAATATAATTGAATTCTGAATACAGCAGAATGACATGATTACATCTAAATGTTTAAAGGATCACTAAAGCTGTTTTGTATAAATGTTGGTTAGTGAGGAATGCAAGAACTGAATTAGGGAAATGAGAGAGAATTTTGTTGGAAAAGTTTTGGTGAGAGATGATGGCGGCTTTGTCTCTGATTTTAGCAAGTGGTAATAAGAGGTCAGATTTTGGATTTATTTTAAAGATAAAATAATGAGTATGTGCTCTCAGATCAGATGTGAGTTATAAGAGTATATAAGGCATAGAGGACAACTCTATGGTTTTTGGTCTATATATCTGTAAACAGAGTTATCATATTCCAAGTTACAATAAAGAAGGAGGCAGGTTTGAAGTAGACAGATTGCTTCAGATGCTTTGGGGTTGCTATTTGCCAATGGGGGGAAGACTTCAGAGTCATTAGACATTCATTTTTGGACCTTAAAATCCTGAAACTCTAATAGATGTTCAGTTGGAGGCAACAATCAAGAATAGATTAAATATATAGCCTGGATTTCAGGAGAAAAAAGTCTCGTGTTGGAATGATATATTTGAAAGTAGTCAGTGCAATTATGGTATTTAAAACCAGGTGGATGGTTGAGGTCATCTAGGACACAAATGTAAACAAAGAAGAGAAAATGCTCAAGTTCTGAGCTAATTTATTTTGATGAGTATATTTAAGCCCAGACTAATTAAGAGATTTCCTTTAGTTCAGCTAATGATCTCCAGGGCCAGGATTAGACATATAATCTCCTTAATCTCTAGCCAATGCTCTTTCCAATAAACTTGCCCTGGCCTTGGGTTAAAATGCAAATATGTTTCCTGTGTGGGTGCCTCAAAACACACAAAGATAAATAAATCCTAAGGCATCCATGTAGCTTTGAACACACCTGCATATATGCATTCTCAAAGGTGTCCTTCACCTCTGAACACTGTGCAACCAATAATCATTGTGCAGAGCTGATTAACACTTTCTAAGACAAAATACCTTCATTACATTGCAAGTGCTATCACAATAAAATGACGGTCATCTACTATAGCTCTCAAATAACAATCCTGAAAAAAAGAAGGAATAAAGGTATTGCAGCAAGGAAATAAAATTATTTTACATCAACTGCAGTGGAATGATCACTTTCTTTTTGAATTACAGTGAAATTAACCATATATCTCACCTACTAGATAGGGAATGCTTGAGTAGCAGAGATCATTTGTTATAGATAATTGTACCTTTCTGATTATAAAAACAGCTACCTGGCTGGTTTTTAGCAAATGATTTTTAGGGACAAAATGAAAGAAGGAAGAAAGATCAAAACATTGCACTATCAACATTAAGAAAGTTGGGGATGGGGAGGATTTGATCATTGACATCCGTAAGTTCCAAGAGAGCAGTTTCAGTCAACCAGGGGAGAAGAAAAAGATACGTCTAAGAAATAGAAGGAAAATGGGGGTCATATGGAAAAAAGGTAAGTTCAAGACAAGGATCTGAAAACTTGTGAATAAATAAGAAAAACTAAGCCAGGATGGAGAACTTAAAAATTCAAGTGAGTTTAAAAGATGTCTAAAGGACCATAGATGGAAATGGAGCAACTTTCCATCAAACAAAAGAAGGTGATACATGGAACATGCTTGTAAGAACAGAGGAAAAATTATTATTAAACAAGAGGGAAGTGAGTAGGTCAAGAATATTTTGATGTAGAAATAATTCAGAGAGAGCCCTGGCTGCTGTGGCTCAGTGGATTGAGTGCCAACCTGTGAACCAAAGGGTTGTGGTTCAATTCCCAGACAGGGCACATGCCCAGGTTGTGGGCCGGGTCCCCAGTGGGAGGTGCGCAAGAGGCAACCACACATTGATGTTTTGTTCCCTCTCTTTCTCTCTCCCTTCCCCTCTGTCTGAAAATAAAATAAAATCTTTATTAAAAAAGAAATAATTCAGAGAGAAAGATAAGTTTAATGACAGTGAGGTGGGAAGCAAGGTAATTGTTTGAGAGTAAAAAATATTGTGGTGTGATTGGCTAGAGTGCGAAGTCTCAGAAAGTATTAGAACAGCCACTGTGAGAACTATGATAAACAGTCCATGAGAGACAGAGGTGTTTTTCTGAGTTAGAATAAAGGAAGAGTATGAGTTTGAAGTAGAAACAATATTCCTTTAAACAATTTTAGTAAAAAGCTTTATGTGCACTAATTTGTAAAATAATTATATGAGAACAATTGAACATAGTCCCCAATCTTTGAAAAGATAATTTACTAAGATTTTGATACAAACATATCATTTTTTGAATAATTTAGTGTACACTAGGCTCTAATTTAAGCACTTGTTATGAAATAACCTCCCCAAAATTCCATGAAGTAGAATCTATCATCCTCTTCATTATAGATATGAGTAACTGAGAGATGCAAATGTTAAACTATTTAATCAAGGGAAGTAAGTTGGGCAAGCTTGGACCTGAAATTCAGATGCCATGGTCTTAAACACAGAGTGATGAGAAAGTAACCAAAAATAAATAAGAGTGTGTGTGTGGGGGGGGGGGCGGGGGGGGAGAGAGAGAGAGAGAGAGAGAAGAGAGAAATGTTTTTTTAAATTTCTTGTCAGGGTTGGCAAGAAAAATAAAAACTAAATCAAAAGCAGATCAAAGCTGGAAGACTATAAGACAATACAAAATGAGAGGACTGTGTTTTGAAACATGAAGACTTTCAAATAAAAAATAACACACATAATGATTTAAGAGATGAAAAATTTGTAAATATGTAGGAAGAACATAAGTATTTCACCTGGGTAAAGCAAGAGTATCTCTGATAAAAAGAATTTTTAGGAAAGTCTTCTTATTTAAAATGACAATGGGCTTTAAAATTCACAATATAGACATTTTAATTAAGTTTAAAGTGAACCTACTCCAGGATTATGAGAAGATATATATATATATATATATATATGTCCTCTCATATATATATATGAGATTTCATACATATATATATGAAAACAACTCATTAAAGAGTATGTGTTTTTAAAGAATGAAATTTTACCATTTGCAACAGTTTGGATGAACCTAGAGGGTGTGATGTTAAGTAAAATAAATCAGAGAAATACAAGTATCTAAGGTTCCACTTACACATGGGATCTAATGAACAAAATATATAAACAAACAAAATTGAAACAGACTTATAGATATAGAGAACAGACTGATGGTTGCCAGAAGAGAGCAGGGTTGGGGAACTGGGTGTAAAGGGTGAAGGCATTAAGAACTATAAACTGATAGTTACAAAATAGTAATGGGATGTAAGGTACAACATAGGAAATATAGTCAGTATACTGTAATAACTACGTGTGGTGCCAGGTGGGTACTGGAAATATTGGGGAGGACACTATAAAGTATTTGATTGTCTAAGCACTACAATGTACACCTGAAGCAAATACAAAATAATACTGAATGTAAACTGATTAAAAATCAAATAAAAAAAGAAAAATGTACTTTTTTATGTCTTGGAATAGTTAGGGAGAGTCATTTGCTCATTTATTTATTCCTTCATAAATTCATGCAATACTAGTGTTTGGGCTTAGAATTGTGTAGTTGAAGTTTAATAATTGTGGGGTGCTTAGAAATCAATGAAGACAAATTTGGTTTATTGACTTTAGATGGCCCCTACATAACTTTTTCTGGGAAAGAGAGGAGTTTTTGTTAAAGGAAATTTCTGTTATTAAAATAGAAAAATGGCCCTGGCCAGTGTGGCTCAGTTGGATGGAGAGTTGTCCCATAACCTAAAGGGTGCGGGTTCAATTCCTGGTCTCGGCACATACCTGGGTTGCATGTTTGGTCCCCAGTCTGTCTGGCTGCATATCATCCCTGGTCTGAGTGTGTATGGGACACGATGAATCAATGCTTCTCTCTCGCATTGATGTGTCTCTGTCCCTTCTCCTCTCTCTAAAAAGCAATGAAAAAATGTCCTCATGGTGAGGATATTAATATATGTTATATATTAATATATAATGTTATGTATTATATGTTATATATTAAGTATATATTAATATATATGGCTCTCTGATAACAAGACTCCCTCCTTCTTTAACCAAACTTTAGTCAGGTTCTTTGGAGTCCTTATCTTCTTCACTAGGCCTTGTTCTAACTGGCTGAGCCCTGTTTATACAGACCTCCCCCCTTTATATCTAATCAATATCTACCTATATCTATAATCTGTATCTATACCTATAATCTATCTATATGTAATTTAGAAGAAATTACTAAAGTTCTTAGTAATTTTCTACCTTCTGACTCCTTCAGTCTGTACATTCTTTATAAATGCCCAGCTCTCCTCGCTGTGTTAGGAGTTGAATTCAGTTCTCTATTGAATTCTCTCTCTCCTATAGCCAGCTCAAATAAAATCTTTCTTGCCTTTTTTAACAAATATCCAATGCAAATTCTCTTCCATACTGAAGATAACAGAAACTTATATTAAGTTTACTAAAAGCAAAAATTATAGATAAACATAAGAACAAAGAGAGAATACATTAAATCTGATTTTATCAAAAATAACAAAGCAGATTTAGAAATTAATATTTGTTTCTTTATATATGTGTGTCTGCATGTATTCAGGAAGAGAGAGAGAAAGAAGAGAATTTAACATGAAGTTATCCTACACATTTTTTAGGAAGGAAGTTATGGAATTATCTGTTTTACTGAGATGTCTTGTGTACTGGCTATTGTAGAGGGTTCCACTTTTTTCAATTTAAAATGAGATTAAATTGGTCTATGCTTTAGCATTGTGATGGGTAAATAGTATATTCATTTGCCACATTTGGAATTTGTTAAGAATTAGATAAAGTGTTGGACAGATTGAGGAATCCTACAGCATATGTTTTTTTCTCTGTTATGCCTTTCTTAAGTTACTTAAGTTTCACTTATGAACTACTAACATGAAAGCAATACATTTGAAAGTTCAAATGCTATTTAGATTAGTCCCTGCTGCCGTGCGTAAACAATGGATGAAAACTATTCCCTGACAGTGTTAAACTCCCAATAGCAATGCGGCCTCAAGTGGACATGGAGCCCTATAATAATGAACCAATCTAGTCTGACCTCACTGGGATTTTGTGAATTATATTTATTGCTAAATGGTGTGCTTGAAAATAACACAACTTGTGCTTTCATTCATGACCTTGCATGAGATATTTGTTGTTATAAAGTTTTCAAGCATATACATAGAAAATGACAATTGATGCCTACAAATATTTCATGCTAAGACACTATTGGAAAAATCCTGCCCATACATGGAATCTCGTTCACAGGTATGTTGGGTAAAAACCTCGTGGCTATTGCAAGGGTACCAATTACAGAGGAAGGACTTTTGCCTTCCATGAGTAGACTCTCGGGTCTTTATTTCAGACTATTACATACTTGGGATTATTGAGTTTTCATATTTTTATTCCAATCATAATTTAGGCATTTAAGAATACCAAAACCACTTTCTTGTGTTAAGGATATTGATAAAAACATGAACATGCACTTCCTGAGACATTGAGCTTTTCCCAGCTGTCACCTTAGTTAACTTACTTATAATTTAAAATGATATGGAAGGATAAATAGAAAGGAAATTTAATTCACATTGGAAAAGAAGTCTAGAAATTCAAATAGCAACTAAAATGTATTTATCACAGGATATTCAGTAAGGGAAAAAGAAAATAAATGTATATGAAATTATAAAGGAGTATTTAGACTACAAAGTGGCATACTTAAAGTGTTTATATGCAGTATTTACATCCTTAAAAATTCATACATTTATTCTTTGATATTGAACTAATCTAAAAGAGTAACTTAAAAGACAAAGTTACAAGTAAATACAGATAAAAGAGGGCATACAAGAATGCACTAACACTTAATCAGTGAAATATAGCTAACTCGACACTATCAATGAAACCAAAAGCAGGTCAGGCTGCCTGCTGCTGTAAAAGCCAATACTCGAGAAGCAGTTGTTGATGTAAAGGAAAGTGGTTTTATTCAGATGCTGGCCACCTGGAAGATGGGGGACTCATGTCACAAAGCCCATCTCTTGGAAAGATGGGGGACTCTTGTCTCAGATGGGGGGACCCATCTCCACATCTCAGTGGAGGCAGAGGTTTGTATAAAGAGGAAGAGGGGAATAGAACAAAGAGAGCAAGGAAGGGGGTTGAAAAGTTCTCTATGTGCAGAAGCACAGTCCATTCTGATATGGCAAGTGATGGTCCAGTGGGCATCCTCCTGGATTCACGCCATCCTGACTTTATGTCATCCTGACTTTACATCATCCTGGCTCCACAGTTGAAGGTCAGCAAAACTCCCAGAGCTGGGATGCCTGAAGGTTAGAGTCTGTATCTTTCTAAAGTAATCCCTAGCATTCTGATATAAACATGCTATTCATCTAGAGGTTACATATTAGTCAGAGTTAACATTTACAGAAAAAATGTCACAAGTAGGGGTTATAATTCCCCATTACCAACAAGCTGATTTTCAGTCATTTCATGACTACAGTAAGGATTAATACTTCGACTTTCCTCAGTGCTAGGTCAAGTTTTAAAGTAGAAGAGGTTTAAATTTGACTTACTAATAGTTTTCTTTTAATAGCTTTATATTGTTTCTAAAATTAATCTTTTTATAAACAATTTTCACTTGTGAATTCTAAAAGCAAGCTACCTTGATTGTAGTTTCTTGTCAACATATTCCTGCTAAGTTTATTATATCACTTAGAAAAGTTGCAATTTTAATAAGATAATATGTCATTAAGATTGTGTCTATATAAAGTATTATTAAAACAATGTAATAAAAATAAATTTGAAAGTAGAACAAACTAAATAATGATCACAATATATCAGGTGAAGAGTGGCTTTTTAAAATTGTTTCCCTTTTAGTCTTTGACCACATACATATATAATGTTCACACAATTTGGGGCTCTGCTTCTTTTTATTCCGTATTTAATAATAAACTGTAAGACTTTGATCATTAAGTTGTTTTTCACTGTTTTGCTAATTTTTTAAATGCTGCAAATAACGTCTTAGAGATAACAATTGTGCTTTGCTTTTGTGTTTTTTAATTAATTTAAAAATGGATTTAAAAGATCAATGTGTGGAATCAGTTTTCAAGGTCTTCAGAATGGTGATACTGAAGCTTTTCAGAAGCTTTGTGCCAATTGACAGGGACACCAGGTAAAGTACGAGTGCACCAGTTTTATCCAGGCCTCGTTTTTGTTAATTCAATAGGTTTTAAATGTACCTTTTTGTTGCTTTACTTTGCAAGTCTTTAATTACTAGAGAGCTTATTCATGTTACTAGATGTTTATTTTCTACCTGGATTATTTTTTTTAATTGTCTAGTCATGTTATAGGCTCACTTAGCTACTGGTATTTGATGTTATGAAAACTTTGAAGATGTGCTTTGCATTAAATAGTTTCTATTTTTAAATGACTGATACATTTTTGATCTACTTGTTTTCTATATTGTTTAAGTTTATTTGTGGCAATGTAAATGAGACTCCCAAGGGCGTTAAACTGTTTTGACCATGGCAATGTACATACAGAGCAATATTTTGAAAAGCAGCTGGATTTTTCCAGACCATTCAATGCACAACAAATAGGCAGCATTCTGGTTTGCTTCTTTAGCATTGTTAACATCACCACTTCCAGTAATGCGGTCTTTTTTGCAAGTCTCTAGTGAATAAAGACTCTAGATAGTAACCTGCACTTTAATAGAAATATGTATTTCATTAATAAAGGCACTGAGATAATGTAGCAAAAATGGCTAGGCTAAAAGACTGAGAAGGAAGGTAATGCTAAAGTTGTAAAATATATAGCTTTTCAAATTGAGTGAGATCAGGCAAAGGCAAGTAATATTCTAATATTTGGAGAATGTAATCAAAATATAAAGTATTTAACTGTAAGTAATGAGATAACCTAAAGAAAAATTAAGCAAATATCAAATATTTTATAGTCAGCTCATATGCCTTATGTACATTTATAATAGCTATTACTGCCATTTTGGGTGCTTTTCTAAACTTTTTTATGAATAGAAGGGAAAGTGGAAAACTCACTAAAGTTCACAGAGTAAGACCGTGACAAAATCAACACCTAGCTCATAAGTATATTATTTTTTGTTTTGCTTTTAGCCCTGCTTCCAGGACTTCCCTCAAATTTTCCAGACTATTTCAGAAGGAGAAGTGGAAGCTGACATATATTATGCAGATGCAAAAAAGGCTGGGAGAAATAACAAGCAAATAAAAAACAACAATAAAGAGTGAGAAACATTCTTGCAGTGGTTTCAACAGTTTAGCTATTGAGAAAAGTGGGTGGTGAAACCTGTTTCAAAGCATCTGGCAATTCCCACAGACACCTCAAATCCCACAGCTGAAAAATCATGTTAATTTTATTTCCTTATTGTCTGCATTTGAACATAGGATTCAACTCAATAGCATCCAAATTTATTATGAAATATAAATTAGTAAAATAATGTTAAATTCACTGGAGTTACATGGTTTTAATTTTTCCTCTGTGTTGTTTTATGTAAAGTTACTATATAATAAATACAGTATTTGCAAGTTCTCCTTGAAGAGTCACAAGGAGACTCTTAATGTAGCATCTGACTAACCTACATTTAGCAGAATTCTGGGCTTAAACTGAATGGATTTCCAGCTTACTTGCTAATTATCTCTTCAACAATATACCTAAGCTTTCTTTCTTCTTTCCTGTAAATTCTTTTTCCTTTAAAATTCCTAGTGGCTCCAAACTTTTCCAGGTGAATTTTAATTATTTAATCCCCAATAAAATTCCCAGTGACCTATAATGTATTTTACAAAATAATATGCATTTTATATGTACCTCTCCCTCAATCACTAAAAGAGTGTTTCTACTCCCCAAATACCTGGAGTTGGGTGGGGACAAGACTTAGAGAACTAGGAGAAGAACTGAGAAAGCTCTAAAAGAAAATGAAGCAAAATGGGTGCAAAAAAGAGGAATCTGGGAAATCTTTGGAAGCTAATAGTGGGGTGTGTGTGTGTGTGTGTTGGTACTTTCTAATCACTAGGACTCAATTCTTTATCCTCAAATATAAATTCCTCAGAAATATTGTAGTTTCACTTTTGTATTCTCTCACAATTTTCTCAATGAATATAATTTAAGGAGTACTCTTGCAGACCTAAAGTAAATATGTAATTGTTAAAAAAAACTTTTGGTCTGAAACAATATTTAGTGACACCAATGGTCCCCCACCGCAGATTCCAAATTAGATTTTGAAGTTGAAATTTTAGATCTTGGATCCTAAAGGATATGGTATTAGGTATCAATTCCAAAATTTAAATGGATGTAATAAAGAAAGACAGACATTAAATCTGTCTCATCAAAAAACTGAAAATAGAAAAATTAAATAAAAAGTAATACAAATAATACTAAAATTGAGAGAAAAAAATTGCTCAGAAAGTGAGATTAAGATTGTCTAGAAAAAGAAGAAGGAAAGGAACAAGCCAAAAATCCTGAAAGACACAAATATAAATCTGTATGGAAAAGCAGAATGATTTTAAGTTACTGAGGGTTACAACCCAAGAAAATTTAAGACAATATTGGGCACGAAGAGATTTAATGTACAAAAGCATCTGTTCTTTCACTCACTAGGGAAATAAATGAGCACACATCAAATATTCCCCAGAGGTTCTCTTTTTGGTAAGCAACTAACCATTTTCCACTTTTTCTTAGGGCTTTGAAACCTCCACAATGAATCTAGAGCAGGGATTAGTGACTGCTTTCAGCTGCCTGATCGAACATCCAAAGGGTAAAAGAGAATAGTAACGGGTAATTAAAATGTGTGCCCACCCATGGCCACAGATCAGCTTTTATTGTAACAGCTCCCAATTTGCTGCTGGAAATTTAGTATGAAACAGGGTTAATATGTTGAAAAATTAACACTGTCATACAAACAAGGATTAGGGGCAACCTTGATGTTAGCAGGCAATTGGGTGCTAGTAAAAGGTACCTTGAAGGAACAGCAGAGATGTCAAACTTTAGTAGATTTGCTAACCCCCAGTCCTGATGTGCTACTGCTATCACCTGAGCCAGGAGTTACTAAACACAAACTTACTGGCTACTTTGAACCAGTGCAAGATCTTTTTGGCTGATGTAAAAAATAAATAAATACACACACAAACAAACCAACCACAAAAACATAACCTAGGACAGTCTTCTGAAATAGAATTGTAATAGTCAGTGGAATTTCTGTGGGAAGGCCAAAGCTAATTAAAAATAATAATAGCAATCCCAGTACTAGAAAAATGATGTTCTACCACAGTGGTTCTCCAGAACTGTATTGAGTCCACAGGAACCTCACTTAATTACCCAACAATTAAAGGATTTGATCATGATGGACACTAAAATCCAGTGAAGATCTGAATTCCCATGATTTTATATGACTGGGATTCTCAACCCTTCATAAACATTGCATTTTATCTTTTTCATTGGAAAACCTTACATCATAAAATTACCAAATATTCAATACTCGAATTAAATTAAAGATCATCTAATCTAGTGTATTCCATGGCACTTACGAGACACATTAATGATAACGAAGAGTAGTAAATAAGACTACATAGCTAACTAAGGGTACACATTTTCTTGATGTGCAAATATACTTGTATAAGAAGTATGGTAAACAAAGACCTCTAAAAAGCATATAGTAAAATGTGTCTATAAAACAGCATCAGGAAGGCTGACTAAAATCACATATTATGTGTTTTTCCTGACTGGTTCTATCATTCTTCAGGTATAATGACTGAGGTGACATACCAACTGAGCATAAGAATATCCATGCTGTGACTTTTGTACCTTATACACTCATTTAGTCTTCCATTCTACTGATTTAATGAGCACTTACGAGGTGCCAATCACTATGGATGGCCTAGGAGGGACTCAACCACAACTAACATAAACCTTGACTTCAAGGATTTAAGTGTTTAATTTCAGCATATAAAGTATGAATCTCTCAGAGAAACTCAATTATTTTAGCTATTTTTTCAATAATAAACATGTCTTTATACACAATATAAGTTATAATATTCTTTTACTCGAACAGTACTCTTTTATATTGTTTCACCACTTATTTCTCTCAGCAATCTTGCAGGCCAATGTTACCATCAAAGCTCATATATCAACAAAGGTTAATGTTATTTTGACGGAGGAGAAACCACATATCCTTCACCTTTTATTGATCAATTGTTAGGAGAGGAAATGTGGGTACGGTATATATAATACAAATAACAAATATTACATTTTAATCTGTGAGCAAAAGACACTTGAGTGAACATGTAAAATAGATAGATATTCAAGACATGTGCCAATCAAGAGATGTGTGCCCATAAGAAGTTAGAAAATCAGAAAAAAAAATAAAAGACAACTACAAAGCAAGGGCAACATCCAATAAATAGCATAACATAACATAGGCTTAACTAGTATTGGAAAGATGCCAGAGAACTACTCCTGTGTCTCTGAGTAGCAACAGATAAAGCAGCTTGATGAATGATGCTCTGGGTCCTAGCATCATCCACAGAGGTCATAGAGGCTTAGTGATGATCCAGATGGGATAAAAGGGTTGGAAAATAGAATTACAGCCCCAGTATTGACAGATTCAATCCAATTACAGGGTCAAAGTCTCTATCATTCTCTGGATTATCTACTAAATCGTAGGCACAATAACCTTACTTAATATCATTGTTATTGATTTAATTGTATATAAAATAAAATACATATAATTCTAAAAGATGCAGAGGAATAAATCAGTAAATACAATTTCATTTCCTTGGGCAAAGCCTGTATGAAAACCAGAAGTTGCTGGTCAGCTTCCCCTAGTCTTGCACTGCTCCATCATGAAAGTTCCAGAAAATGTAGAGGAACTAATGGAGGGCTAAGTATCTAAAAAGAATGATGGGCTATATTTTTACATGAAAAGAACAGCATGTCCATGCCTTTCATTTGCACTAGAATCTTCCTGTCTTCATTAGTTTGATTTCCTGTAAGCTTTACGGGTTATCATTAAGTGCTTTAGCTACTGAGTATAAGCAATAAAAAAGTAATTACAAACTTAGTAGAAGTTATTGTGACTAGTTTAAGTGCCATGCAGCAATACAGATAACTTCTTTTTTTTTTGTACTTGAAAGGGATGTTATATGTTACACTTCTTCAAAAAGGCAGGGATATTTTTAAAAATATTTTTATTATACTTCTTTTATAAATATACCTCATAGCTTCCTAAGCTTGAATTCCCTAGCTGATATTATAAAATGTCATCAAACAGGAGAAAAATGTATAAAATTAGATAATATTAAATAATTTTATCCATATAAGATTAACACTACCACTATTTATATTTTCAAGTGATTTTTAGAAATTGAACCAATAAAACAAAGTATATTATCAGGAAAGTAGAGTAAAAATTTTTAAATTTTAAATAGTCTTAGAAATCTCTATATTTACATGAACTCAAGTGATAAATATGGGCAATTCTAACTCAGTATTAGCCACAGAGTGGGAAAGGCCTTCAGATATTTTACATTTCAAATTTCCCATTTTTTTCTTAAATAACTTTGGAAGATGAGAATCATGCTTTTAGTGTAAACAGTAAAGAATAATAGTTAACAATCGAGGCTCTGGACTGAGGCTTTGTGGCTAGTCCTGCCTTTTTCACCCTTGACAAACTTGGACAATTTACTAAATTTACATTTGCAATATTTGACAAATTACTCAATTTCTCTGGCCCACTATGTCCTCATTTTAAAAGCAGAGATCATACAGGTACTTACCCAATTGGGTCAATAAAAGCATTAAATAACTAAGGCACTTAGGACAGGGCCTGACTCACAGTCAAATCTCCAAAACCTTTAGCCATTATCAGGAATGCACCTTGGGAGCTCAAAGGATTGCCCAGTCCTTTGCAGCACAGTTCTTAATATGGAAAATTATTCTATATATTGAATTAAACCTGCCTGACTGAAACTTTGGTTTTATTTATATTTTAAAAGGAATAAATTTATACCCTGGCTGGTGTGGCTCAGTGGATTGAGTGCTAGCCTGCAAACCAAAATGTCTCTGGTTAGATGCCCAGTCAGAGCACACGTCTGGGTTGTGGACCAGGTCCCCAGAAGGGGCGTGAGAGGCAACCACACATCGATGTTTCTCTCCCTCTTTATACCTCCCCTCCCTTCTGTCTAAAAATAAGTAAATAAGATCTTAAAAAAGAAAGAAAGAAATAAAAGGAAGAAATTTAGTGCCTATTTTACTTACTAATTATTCATAATTAGAAAATGGTACTTATACTCACTCATTTTTTTGTGTGTATGGGAAGAATCATACCCAGTGTCTTCATATGTCTTTTTTAATTCTTTATCATCTAGTTTCTCTTTTCTGTATAACTCTAATGCACTGATATCATTCTTCAAATATAAAATTTAGGAAATTATATAAAAATCCATTTATATATACACTTACCATCTTACCATTTCATGCTAGGAATCTTATTTCCTTTGATCTAATTCAGTTTCAGATTGCGTTGATTATTTTAAATCCAGAGCATGACATTTATATTCAGATTTTATCAAAAAATATAAAATAGAGTGTCAGAGTTAAAAATATTTTAGGAATTAAATGGTTCAAATACCATTTTTACAAGTGGGGAAATAATAACTGAGGGCTGGAGAGGGGAGACAATTTTTCTAAGGTCACACAGCTTAACCTTCTAGTCCTTGTGTGGCCAGGACCAAGCCCTGAGTCTAAAACCTGCAGGTCAGTGTTTTAATCCCGGTGCCCACTCTAATCAGTTGCTAGTCATCCTGTTGAGCAAGATCTAAAATTTTATGCTGGATCCAAGGAGAAGAGTGATGACTATCAGAAATGTCTGCCTTGAATAAAGAAATTGGAAGTGGTCCATGTTGCATTCAGCAACCACGAGAACAGATGCCGGAGACTTTCAGGGTTTCAGAGATGTTACTTTATTGGCCAAGTTTTACCTGCGCAGGGGTGAACTCTCAAAGTGTCCAGAGACAGGGTACCCACAAGGGCTGCTGACGAGAGTTGCCCCAAATGCTTACAGCTAAGTCCTTATATATGGGCGGGCAAGCAAGCGTTATACAGAAGCAGACGTGGCAGTTAGCTATTTGCTTGCAAAGACCATAGGCGGGAACAGGGTTGGTCATTGGCTCAACAGGAGTAGCTTTACAAACCAAACATGTTAGGTTGTATCTGTTTTACAATCCTTTGTTCTTGCTAAGTTTTCCTTGCTCCTTACAGTCCACTCTCAGTACACATTTGTTATTTTTAATCTGAAGTCCTCTTAATTCAAAAAAGTTCTGATACTAAAATTAAGCAACCATTTTCTTCTGAATCTAAAAATTTTACATTTATATTTATTAAGTTTTTAATTATTATTTTGAGTTTATCATTTTACTCTCTTGACCTAGTTTCAAGTTTTAATTCTGATATCAAATGTATTTGTTGTTCTTTATATATATATTCTTATATAGGGCACACACATTGATAATTCTGACTGTATCCTTATCCAGTCATTCTTAAAATGCAGAACAAGGATGTTTTAATACTTTAATAATATCTATCTCACATTTTTTTCCTAAAATATAACTGAAAGCAAATATTATTCCATCTGTCTAGGGTATATCTAATAGCAATCTTGGGATAGTCCTAATAAATAAGTCATATGTTCAGCCACTCCAATTTCCTTTTTAATATGATTTCATGGAATATGAGTATGAGGAGAATAATAACATGTACTTACCCTAGGAAATACTATTGTTTATTCAACAAAAAGGGGTAAAAGAAAGAATGGGTACGCAATTTAGGGAAGGTGATATTAGAAAAATTGCTAATACCAGACAGCAGCAGAGGAAAGAAAAGATTATACTATAGGTCAGGTAAACTATTTTAAAACTTAAAAAAAATTTTAAGTATTTTATAAATCAAAGCAAGAACATCAGCTAGACTAGAAAAGTTAAACTGCGGTTCTGAAAAGGACTTCCCATTTTCTTTTACTATTAGGTAGGACAATGCCTAAAAGCCTTCAGGCAGCTCCTAGTTCTGAAGTGGAGCAGGTCACAGCAAGTCCCAGTGCTTACTGGCCAGTTGAAAACATTTTGCTCCTGGGATGCATAAAGGAGTACGTTGTGAATATTGAAGCACTAGCCAGTGTGATACTGCTGCCCAGGAAACATTTCATCTGTTATGCCTTAAAGGCAGCTTGCTTATGGGTCTTTAAAAACCTGTACTGATTTCTCACCGCCATTAGGAGGAAACCAATAAGCAAAGTTAAACTTTAGCTTTTTTTCTTCCAGATACTGCAGAGTAAAATACGGGACTCTTTTTAATATATCTGCCTAGAAACCAGGTCCTTTCTTCCCACTCTTTGTCTGTCCCAAGAATAAAAAACAAAAACAAAAAACAAAAAAAACCCTCCTCAAAACATCAGTAATCAAAAATAACTCTCTTTCTATGGGAGAAATTATTATGGCAGCCAGCACCTGGGTGTGTACGTACACCAGGGGCCATTGCAGTTGTGTGTATTTCTACTGCTCAGTCAAGGCAAACAGCAACCAGCTGGCTGTGACTAGTTCAGACTAATAAGCATAAAATCAACATAGGCTGATCCAGGATGAATATCAGCATCTGTTAGGCTATTGTCTCTGCTGATAATTCTGACTGAACAGAAGGAAGAGCCAAATAGACAGCCGGCTATAAGACAGAACACAAGATGAGGAGCCCCTAACCACCTGCCAAGTTTCTGGTGGTTATAGAAAGGATAGAAAGGAGAGGCAGTCTAGCCCACACAGAAGGTGCCTCGTTTGAACTGTAAACTCTGTGCCCTTTTCCATTTGGATTTTTCCTTAAACATTGTCTTTGGCAATTTTCAACAAGAGGCGGTAATAGAGAATTATTGATGAGTCAAGAGGTAGGATTAATGATCAGAAGCTGTATAATTATTTTGTGCTTCATTACACTCACCAGAGACAGCAAGATGAACAAACATGGCAAACCATGTACCACTGCAACAATGAAGTATCCCTCTGATATGAACAAGCAATTTTACAAATATAAGGCACCGATTCTCACATCAAATATGGGGAAGAATTTGCCTCTTACCTAATGCTTCCCAATTCTGTTGAGGCTTCTGCTGCTAGCTCAGCTCTATCCCTGGGCATATTTGTTATTTCTGTGACCTCAGAAGCACTCAGAATCTTGACATTATGCTCAGACTCTTCTGATACTTGATTACTCCACCAAGTAAGCTCTCCATCTCTCTTGAGAGGATAGCCTCTCAAATCATAATTTAAAGGTCAAGGAGAAAACTGATGAAGAGAAAAACAAGTAGTCTTTTCTCCAATCTCTCTTCTCTAGAATAATTATTTCCACTTGGTTAAAGCTACATGCTGTTGAGTCTGCTCTAACTTCTGGGGGCTCTCTGAATGAGTGATGTCTACAATGTCCTGTCCTCAACCATCTTGTTCAGCAATAGACTCACACCTAGTGTTTGTTTTATGGAGTCAGTACATCTTGTAACAGCCATTCTCTTTTCCTGATGCCTTCTAGTTTTCCCAGCATTATTGTCTTTTCCAAAAACCTTGCCTTTTCAAGATGTGCACAAAGCAGAACAGCTTCAGTTTCCTCATGTTTGCCTTCAGTGATGTTTCAGGCTTAATTTGCTGTAGGATGCATGTGTTTATCGTTCTGGAGGTCTAGGGTATCCACAGAGCCCACCTTCAACACAATAGTTCAAATGATTCATTCTTTTTCTATCAACCCTCTTCACTGTCTAACTTCATTCACATCTTTGCATATTTATTGGAAATACGAGTGTGTGGATGATCAAAGCCTTGGAGAAAATCAGGAGAATTCCTGTCTTATTTCAATAGAAAATAATAGCAAAAATAGTCATTAGAGAATGACACATCTTTGCTTTTGATGTCCTTTCTTAATTCTTCCATTGCTTCCCTGTCAAGTCTCAGGCTTCTCTTGATTTCTTGACTGTAGTTTCCATTTGAATCGATGAGTGTACCAAGGTAAGCAAAATATTTAACAATTTGGATGTCTTCATTGTCTATCTTAAAGTTGTATATTTCTTGTGTAGTCATGATTTTTGTCTTCTTGATGTTCAAATACAATCCTGCTTTGGCACTTTCTTCTTTCACTATCATCAGAAGTCATTTCAGATGTGGCTGTCACTTGCTCCCTTCTCAGTTTCTGTTCCCGTGGCCAGGATTGGCCCCAAGAGTAAGAGGCGAAGGTGGAAAGGGAGGAGGTCTGTGGATACAACTGTTGCAGCAGTGCATTCACTGGGAGAATTGAGAATCCGGATGAGGAGGAAACAGCAAGAATAGATCCAGGATCAATGCCATCCAAGCAAGAATAAGACATAAAAACATCTCAACATGCTAAATGCCCAACAGGAAAATGGAGGAGCCCAGGCTCCTGTGCATAATGGAGAGAAACCACACTGTTTGGGAGGGAGCAAAGCCCAGAAGCCTGGAGGAAATGTTAGGCTGGACTGGGTTAGGCGATTTGTCCCCAATTTTTAATGGTCCATATCTGACAGTCGAGTTGATCACAATGAAGTGGGAGCTAATGTAGAAAAAATTATAGTACAGCAAATGAAAATTTGGAGAAAAGCTAAGGAGCAGGAAATAAGACATCGTATGCACTTCCAAATGCCTGACTCTGATCATCATTATGATATTTGTTTTATACCTTGAATCCTAAGGTCTCCCCTGAGGTTAATAATGTGGATTCTGTTCAATAAATGTTTAGTTTTGTGGTTTACTTTTCTTCAAACCCTTTGGTGTTTTCTTGTTTTTAATTAAATATTGTTTTGTCTTAGTATAAACCTTTCTGTCTAGCATGGCAATTTACCCACTTTTCAGAAAAATATATATTTTCATGATGTGAAATTAGCAAAACAGTTTAAAAAGCAAAAATAGTCGTTTCAGATTACTCTTCAAATAGCATAAACTGAAAATCACTTGACATTTGTAATAGGGTAAGAACCTAAGACATCTGTGGAGTATTTTGTAAATCAGAAAAATATGAGTGTAGAAGCTCAGTGTGTTGTGATGTTTCAAAAGTGTCATCTAGAGGTGTGTTTGTGATTGGTATTGAAGGCCAGCAGAACATGCCAGCCCCAAATATGTCTGTAGGCATTGAGGATGTTGTCCAAAATACATCACTTTGTTATATTAATTATTTTGAGCTGCAGCCTCTTGAAAACAACAAATGCAAGGAGAGGCTTTCTCTGAACTTTTTTCACCTGCCTAAAGACAGATCTTTAAAAAAAAAAAAACTCAGTTGTCATAAACCTCCTACACTAAGAGTTTCATCAACCAGGAAGGATTGACTCTGATCCCAGGAGAAGAACCCAAAGTCAACAGTGAACCCAAGCTCTGTCACAGACTATCATATCTCCCATCTATTCTTCTAATTGTCCATTTATTTTCCTAAAAATCGTTTATTCTGCACTAAGAGAGCTCCATACCTGCTCACCTTTCCCTGTTAGGTTGGTACTTAATCTTGAATTCTAAGCCACCTTAGGAGTTATTTATTTTTCTTTGTTTTTTTCCAGTGTATACATGATGTATATGTGTTAATAATTTTTGTTTGGTTTCCTATAAATCTGTTTTTTATTAAATTATAGGCATGCCAGCCAAGAGCCCAGAAGGGGAGAGGGAAAACTATTTTTTCTCTCCTACAGTATGCAAACATTCAAACATCTGTGTGGTGAATAGAGCACATAAACCATGAAGTCTTTTAAAGAAAATCAGGAGAATTCCTATATTATTTCAATAGAAAATAATAGCAAAAAGAAACAGATGAGGTCAGAAACATAAAATTTGCTCTACTTACTGTAAATAAAAAGAGTAGTTTTTGAACGAATTGCGAAGATTCATTAACTGTGCATCACTTTGGGGGAAAGAAAAGATTGGTGCTGCAAATTGGCTCAGCATTTTCGTTTTCTAATTTTTCATAAAGTCAACACAGAACAAGAAAAAAATCACAGCTTTGTAAATAAATGCTTTTCAATTTTCTCTGTGCATCAGAATTAGTTGGATAAAAACAAGCAAACCAACCAACAAACAAAAAACAGACTGGCAGCTCCCAAAAGCAGCCTTTGCCTTACATTGTTAGGTTTATCTATAGTGCAGCCACCTTCCTTCCTCAGCCGAACACCTCCTACAACTTCACAGACTTCAGCAATTTTTTGCCTGGTGACCTTGAACTCTTGCCTTATTTTTTTTAATCCTGTGCTTCTGATCATCACCCCTGTATCCCACCTTGTTAGATGCTGTGGTGGACACCAGCTACAAGATCACCACCAAGGACTTGAGAAGAAGGAAGTTGTGGAGGAAGCAGAGAATGGAAGAGACGCACCTGCTAATAGGAATGCTAATGAGGAAAATAGGGAGCAGGAGGTTGACAATGAGGGAGATGAAGAAGAGGAAGGAAAAGATAAAGAGGAAGAGGAGGAGGAGGAAAAGGGTGATAGTGAGATAGAGGATACAGATGAAGATTAGGAGGCTGAGGTAACTGTGTGCAAAAAGAGTCCCACCTGGGTACCGGCTGCGGCACAACACTACAGAGGATACGCGCTCTCCACCACACAAACAAAACCACAGCGCCAATTTGCAACAGGGGAGGAACAAAAAAACAGGACTTCCAAGGCCCTGCTTTTTTCTTAAATGTACTTTAAAAAAGAAATATGCATTCTTAATTTACATTTTACATTTTTCTGTATCTTGTTAGGGGCCAACTATCTATAATGAACTTGGGATGACCAAACCAGACTTTGGAGCATTCTCTGGGCTGCTTCTAACGTTACTTGTGGTGTGACCATGTTCATTATAACCTCGAAGGAAAAAAAAATACCTTGTTAAAAAAAAAGCCAAAACAACAACAACATAATCTTATTCCACTCATTCCAGTAACTTTTTTCCTGTATGTACTTAGATGTAATATAGGTAGTTGATTTGTATGAGGTGGTTATAAAGGCCAAAGAGTAAGATAAAAGTCCTTACTGTTTTTAAAAAAGTCCTCTTCAGGACCAATTGCCCTTGGGACTTTTATAGTCCAGGGCTATAAAATAAGAAAACTAGTAATTCTAGAATCTAGAGAATCCTTCTCTTGAAGTGTGGGTCCAAGTGTCATACTTGTCATTTGGATTTGGAAGAGAAGCTGACAGGACAAAGGGAAGGAGATAAGAGAGCACTGGAAAAAAAAGTCAAGTCAGTTTAGAAAGTAGAGTGAGACAATTTGGGTTCTTTTACAATAAAATTAAATGTGTGCCTCATCACAAACATAAAAATAAATTACAATTGTATGGAAGACCAAAAATTGAAAGGACACTTTAAAAAATATTTAGAATAACACACAGCACATATTTAGGGTCTCAGGGTAAAAAGACATTTTTAAGTCAAACACAAAATACAAAATCATAAAATTTAAAAAATGTAAATATGTAAACATTTATATATATAAAATGTAAATATATATAAATGTATATATAAATGTAAATGTATATATACAATTATATATATAAAATGTAAATATTTCTATATATCTGTAATATACATCAGAATAATACATAATAGTAGATCTAATTTTATTATATAATAGAAGATGTATAATAGCAATTACCATTAAAAAACTGAAAATTCAAGAGGCTGAAAGAGAATGATTTAACAATATGTAACAGATAAAATTAGTATTCAGAATACATAAAGAATACAATTTAATTTTTTAAATATGACTAAATAGAAAAAGAAATAGGCAAATTCTTCATTCACAGAAAAGGGAATTCTAATGATTGATAAATATATAAAATCATATTCAAATTTTCTTAAGAAAATGTAAATTAAAACAACCAGCAAATACTTTTTTAGCATGCACCAGACTGATAAGATAGTTAATGTCTGATAATTTCAAATGTTGACACAGGATAAAATATGTGAACTTTCCAGCTTTACTAGTTGAAGTGTTAATTGTTGCACCACCTTCAGAGAGTAACATGGTAATATCCAGTGAATGAACCTAAATAATATCAGAAATTTCACATGTGGTAAAGATGCTTATGAAATTCTCATATAGTACACAGAAAATGGGAACAAGCTTATTCACTGAAGCATTAATATTTATTAACGAAGCAAAATGTAATCAATCTAAATATTCATCAACATGAGACTCTGAAATTAAACTGTTGTATTCTACATTGGAATCCTGTACAGCTGGTGAAATAAACAAAGCTATAGGTATCAACATGTATATTGTGTCTTTGAAAGTTGCTAAGAGAATAGACCTTAAAAGTTCTCATTACAAGAAAAAGAATTGTTAACTCTTTTTAGTGATGGATGTTAGCTAGATTTACTGCAGTGATCATTTTGCAATTTATGTAAATACTATTTTGTTATGTCATACATCTGAAACTATCATAATGTTAAATGTTAACTATATCTCAATTGTTGAAAAAGAGAAGGTGAATGAATCCTGAAACAACAATCCAAAAGAACCTATGCACCCCAATGTTCATAGCAGCACAATTTACAATAGCCAGGTGCTGGAAGCAACCTAAGTGCCCATCAGGAAATGAGTGGATCAAAAAACTATGGTACATTTACACAACGGAATACTACACAGCAGAAAGAAAGAAGGAGCTCCTATCCTTGCTACAGCATGAATGGACCTGGAGAGCATTATGCTAAATGAAATAAGCCAGGCGGTGAAAGACAAATACCATATGATCTCACCTGTAAGTGGAACCTAATCAACAAAACAAACAAGCAAGCAAAATAGAACCAGAGTCATTGAAATAAACAACAAACTGACAGTAACCAGAGGGGAGGAGAGAGAGGGATAATGGGGAAAAATAGGGGGTCATCGAGGAACATGTATAAAAGATACATGGACAAAGCCAAAGAGGGTAGGATCAAGAGTGGGAGGCAAGGATGGCTGGAGTGGGTGGGCATGGTGAGGGGAAAATGGAGACAACTGTACTTGAAAAACAATAAAAAAAGAAAAAAGAAAAGAAAGAAGGTGAATGGAAAAAAGGAGGAGGCAGTAGAAAACAAAAGAGGGAGAGAAGGGAGAATCCATTGCCTTTGGCCAAACAACTTCCAGAATTAGTGAAAAAACATTGAAGATGGTACTATAATGAACTGGTTTAATAGCCTGGCCTTTTGGGTCAACCAGATCTGGGCTTAAAATCATTATCTGACAGTTACTTTCAACGTAATATTAGACAATTGCTTAACCTCTTTAAACCTATTACATTTATCCATAAGAATAATAAAATTTAACTTACAGAATTGTTCCAAGCATTAAATTAGACAAGGGAATATGTGCAACTTTTTCTTTCTTAAAGAAATTGTTCAATTAAACAAAAGAAATAAATTACAGTAAACCTTTTCTATCTTTATTATTTCACCTTTTTACGTATTGTGCTGAATGCTAAAAATACTATGTTGACTGCCCTGGTGGGTGTGGCTCAGTGGACTGACTGCTGGCCTGTGAACCAAAGGGTCGCTCATTCAATTCCCAGTCAGGACACACCCCTTGGTGGTGACCCAGGTGCCCAGTGTTTGCACACAAGAGGCAACCACACATTGATGTTTCTCTCCCTTTTTTTCTCCCTCCCTTCCTCTCTCTCTAAAAGTAAATTAATAAAATATTTAAAAAATAGTAATATGTTGACTAATGAAGATATGATCTCTACCCCTACAAAAACTGCAGTCCTTTAAAAATCAGACTTTAAAGACAAAGCCACACCAGCTCCCTCAGATTTTACAGTATGGAACTTCTAACCTCTCTATGTTTTCATTCAAACAACTGAGCAATCAAAGAACCTAATATAATATCCCAAACTCCAAACTCCATAAAATCCAGAGCATCTCACTCTTTGAAAGTAGGTGCTGCCATTATTGTAAAAGTGAACTCCTTAGACAGGTTCCAATTGGGTAGTCTTTGGGGGGTGGGGGGTGAACTTACTGGACTCATGCCTGGTAGTAGTAGATGACTATGTTACATTACCAAGCTACACATGCATTACATGCTCTAAATATTGGCTAAATGAAGGTAATATGACCTGTTTATAATTGTTCTATATATATTTCTACTTTGTGGCCATAAAATCATGTTAGAACAGAAAGTTTATAAGTAAGTAAACACATTCTATTTCATGATATAAATACCAAATTTATGATTTGATTTTCTTACCCAGTAATCACCAGAATTCAAGAGGACATGAAGGTCGACGAAGAAGTTCAATGAAGGTATCACTGTTGTCTGCAAGGTCTCTGTCTCTCTGTCTCTGCTTGCCTTTCTCTCATTAGAAACTTCAATAACAGCATTTCACAGGAGCCCAACAAACAGAGTAAATTGCAGAGTAAAAAGGTTTTACTGAACAGAGTAAGTTGTTTACTGAAGCACATGGAAGTCATGGTGAAACTTCAACAGCACAGGCTGTAAATTGCAAAACAAAATAAGTGTAACTTCTAGGAAATAAACTGCTAATTACATAAGTAACAAAAACAAGAACAAAAACAAAAACTACATCACACTCGTCCCTATTATGCAGTAAAGCCTAGTTTTTTTAATTGTATTTCTTCCAGACTCATTTTATAAGAGTTTAACTCCTGGAATGATTCAAAATTGAGTGGAAAATCAGTTTATAGTAGCATTGTATAAAGTGGTTTTGATAAGCTGAATTGATCAGGTCCTTTATTACTATATTTAAATAAAACAAATAAAATGAAAACAAAGAAAAATAAAGCAAAATAAAAAGAAGTAGGAAATGCTATATTAGATTAAGCAGCATTTAAATAAATATAAAATATTTACTCCAAGAGAACTTGCTCACATTACTTATGTCAAAGTCATAGGTAACTTGAACATTTTGTTAAAAGTGATAAAACTAATTTTTAGTGAACAAACAGTATGTTCAAGTTCTTTGATTATATTCATTAAATAAATATTGATAGAACACATTCATCAGATACAAAGGTGAAAAATGTCATAATCCTCAATAACCTTCACTTACGTATATTAAAGTTAAAACATGCATGGTGCAATGGAAAATACATTAGCAGAAATCTTTGCACATATTTTATATCAGAATTTTGAAGGATGACTATAAAAAGATTAATTAAAGAAGATGACTGGAGTATCTCATCCTAGAGAAAGGGAAAAAGCTCAGTTGTGAAAGATTAAAAATTCTATTGTATACTTGAGTAAAAAATTAGTAGTTGTATGTCAATAAAGCAGTTGTATGTCATTACCTGATAGTATTAACACTAGTCTTCTAGTAGCAGTCTGATTTTTTCAGTCCTACAATCTACTTGAGGAGAAATGCCATTCTCTTCTGTTATAACATCTCCTCTCCCAGATCAATGTACGCCTCATGAAATATGGCCACTTTGGCTCCATCTGCTGATCTCCCAGAGAGAGGTTAATGTTTCAACTTAATGATTACAGCGAAGATTACACAGAAAATTTCAACCAATTTCACACAGTCCATGGGGGAAGAGGCTTGCCTTGATAAATGCAATTTTGTTCTCTCTGTATCTTCTCTCACTCATCTATATATTTTCACCAGCATCTGACATAAAATCAAACAATGCAATGCTTTTAAACTTCTTGTGACCTACCAACAAAGACTGAATGCTTAGATTTGCTAATTTACATCTTAAAAACAGGTTATACATAATATTTTATATTTTGTTGATTGAACTATTAAAAGTTATCAGAATGTTATTAGTGTCAACTTTGAATAGTGCTCTCCTACAACATGATGAGCAGGGAAACATTTCATAGCTCTAGAATGTGTAGCTTTGGATGCAAATTTTTATCCATGCATCTTGGTTTGGAAAGAAGTTGTGCTGTGTCCCTCTTCACAGTACTAGATTCTGAATAGTGCAGTGAGCATTTTTCTTCTCTTCCCTTTACTGTCTTAAATCTGCTTAAAGTGAATCTTTTCTGTCAGATAAAAGGTTGATACAACATTGTGTTAAATTCGGAGTTTACAAATTACTACTAGATTATATATGGTGTTTAACTTTACAAGAAATGCAAGAAAGCAGCACATGATTAATTTTTCATTATTTCTGTGAGTTTAATAAAAGATCAGACCACAGTAGATCATTTTAAACCTATGAAGTGAAGTGAAGTGAAGTGAGGAGAGGTGAAGGGAATTTAGGAGCTTTTGTTAGGCGGATTGCATCAGCTGTGTCCTCTTTGTGTTTCCTCTTGTCTCTCAAGGAGAAGCAATGTACTAGCAAGCTCATAGACTTACGAGTTATATTTAGGAGGAATAAAATATTGGAAGGAATAAAATCATTCTGTCTTCATTGCTGTATTTTGGTAGTTAAAAGGTAATTTCTGAAGTGAACCAGTTCCATTCTTGGAGACATTTTGCTAATCACTGTGATTTGAGACAAGTTCTGGATAGAATGTTCTTTTCAAAACACAACCTGTCATTCTACAAGAGACTCATACTTCTAGATCTTAAAGATTTCTATTTTTAAAAGCTTCCTATTTTAATGTAAATTCTAGCTAACTGACACTACAGGTTCACTAAGTTCTTTTTACAATTACATGGCAGAATGTTTCAAGTAACTGATGGAAATGAAACTCAGAACAATTTTTTAGTTAGGGAAGAGTGAGGAAAGATCTTTGGGAAAGAAAAGAATTTTGAGGTGGTTTATGTAGTCTGAATATAGAGGACATACAATAGTCAAAGAAAAAAGGCCCAAAACATTTGGTCAAAAAGATGAGGTATTAGGGAAAACTTGGTAAATACACTTAAAGTAGGTAGATAATTTCAGCTTAGTAGAAAGCCTTTTTCAATCCAAAATCTCATTTCTTATTGACAAAGCCAGAAAAAGATTTAGCCTACTTGCCCTGACACAGCAGATTAGATGGCATTTGGTAATCAATCATTTCCAAAATAAATGACAGTAGTTGGCATAACTAGTCAGTTAGTCATCTGATTTTTGAAGTCAGACCATCTGTTTTCCAATTTTTGCTCTATGACTAGCAAGCTAGGTGGCCCTGGTAAAATTACTTAATCTCTTTAATTGTTAATGCAAACTTGGGATTTTCATAGGGAGTCGGAAAGGAGATTAACCCATAGTAACTATAATGACAGCTTGGAAGGAAGTAGAAGTGTCAGCATAGGAAAAGGAGGAACTTAGTTTTTCTATGGGAATTCAGGAAGGCTTCTCAGAAGAAGTAAATTTGAGCTAAGATCTAAATCATGTACAGGAATTTGACAAGTGTAAACATTTTAATGTGATTTCAATCAATGAAAACAGCATGCAAATGCAAGAAGATATGAATAAGCATGGAGCTATCAAGGAATTTAATGTGGCTGGCATCTAAAAGGCAAGACGGATATAATATAAACAAAGAGGCAGTGGGGGGCAATAAATTATTCAGAACAGGGGAGTAACACTATTAGATATTTTTGTTGGAAAGTTCACTCTGGTGACACTCAAAATAATATTACAAAATTTCAGTTGAGAATTAATGAAAACCTGAATTAAGACAGAAGATAGAAAACAACAGGCAAATATCGAAAATATTTAGGAAGTGGAATCAACAAGACTCAAATTGGGTGGAGGGGAAGGAAATGAAATGATCCTGGAATGACTTTTAAGTTTCAACTTAAGCATCTCCAAGTGTAATGTCACTGAAGTAAGGCCATTGATTTGATGCAGAAATTAAACAGACCTCGAAGAGCAATGAGGGAACAGGACTGACACAGTCTTCCCTTTTAAACACCATGAGCAGGAACTTGGTTGGAAATCTGGACTTCCACAAAGACTCTTGTCTGTGGGCAGTTGTTTGTGACAGTGTTCTCCAGAGGTTTCCTGATCATGGCCAAGAAGGGCTGAAGCCAGTGCATGGGCCTCTGCAGGATCCACAGCTGGGACCAAGGTCTATATATCCATTACTCAGCACATAGGTGGGTAAGATTCCTCCAGGGTCCATCGGTGTCTGATGCTGGATCCCACAGCTCCCAGAAAGGAATATTTGTCTGTGGGTAGATGCCGAATATTTGTTGCAGAGGGTGTTTATGAGTGAGGAACATATTATCTGGCCATTTTGCTAACCTTATTACTGGTTTCTGCCTTTTTAATGTCAGCATTTATAGCACTGCTTTTGGTGCATCCCATGTTTTGGTATGTTGTATTTTCATTTTCATTCATCTCTAAGTCTGTTCTAATTTCTTCCTTGATCCATTTGTTGTTTATATTTTGTTTAATTTCCATAAATTCATGAATTTTCTAGTTTTCCTTCTGTTTATAATTTTATCTTTTTGTAGTTGGAGAAAATATTTTGTATGATATCTATCTTTTGAAATCTATTGAGGCTTAATCTGTCGCCTAACATATGTTTTATCCTGGAAATATTCCCTGAAGAACTTAAGGAGAATGTGTGTTTTGTTGCTATCAAGTAATGTTTTCTGTGTTTGTTAGATCTAGTTGGTTGTTTGTTTGCTTCTAGTTCCCTGTTTACCTACTTCTGTCTGATTGCTCTATCCATTATTAAGAGTGGATATTGCAGTATCCAACTATTATAGTAGAACTATCTCTTTCTCCTTTCAATTCTATCAATATTTTGCTCCATATTTTCATGATCAGTTTGCAGGTGCATAAATGTTTATAATTCTTATATCTTCTTGCAGTATTGAATTTTTTGTTTATATATAATGCCATTTCTGTCACTTGTAGGTTTTTTTTAACTTAAAATCAACTTTGTATGGTATTAGTATAACCTCCCTGCCTCTATTTGCATGGATTTTTATTTCCATCTTTTCACTTCCAACTTATTTGTGTCTTTGATCCTAAAGTGAGTCTTTTGTATAAAGCATGTATTTGCATGTTTTTCTAAAATTCGTTCTGCCAGTCTCAGTCTCTTAATTGGAGAGTCTAATCCATTTTCATTTAAAGTAATTACTGATAAGGAGGGATTTTTGCTCTCTTTTCTATTCGTTTTTATATGCCTTTGACATTGTTTTCTCATTTCTTGAATTCTTCTTATATGCGTAACATTTTTTTGCACAGGTAAAGCATTTAAATTTCTTTTGTATTTCCTCTTTTGTTAATTTTTAGCTATTTTTGTGTGATTACCATGGGGATTATATTAAACATCCTAAAGATAAAATACTCAAGATTAATTTATACCATCTTAACTACAACAACACAGAGAATTCTATGCTTCTTTAAAAGCTCCACCTCACCCTTGTCAGTTGTTGATGTCACAAAATTAGATCTTTAAACATCGTGTGTCCAAAAACATAAATTAATATTTTAAATGCATTAGTATCATAAATGTTATAGAAAACAAAATGTAGAGTTACAAATCAAAGTTACAATAAGTCTCACTTTTAAACTAATACTTTTAACGCATTGGTCTCTTAAATCATGTAATAAACAGAGTGGAGTTATACACCATGATTACAATAATATCCGTTTTCATATTGTACATATATTTTTCTTTACTGAAATTTTATTTCTTCATACTGCTTTGAGTTAGTGTCTATTATGTTTTATTTTAACCTGTAGGCTACCATTTAGTATTTTTGCCAAGTTACTCTAATTGTAATGAACTCTGTTGGCTATTGTTTATCTGGGAAGGTCTTAATTTCTACCTCACTTTTGAAGGACAGTTTTGCTAAATATGTATTCTTGGTCAATACCTTTTTCCTTTCTTTTAGCACTTTGAATATATCAACCCACTGTTTCATGGTCTATAAAATTTCTAATAAAATATCTGTTGGTAGTAGCACTGACTGATGTGGCTCAGCAGAGTGAGTGTGGGCCTGCAAACCAAGAGGTCATCAGTTCGATTCCCAGTCAGGGCACATGCCTGGGTTGCAGGCCAGGTCCCCAGTGGGGGGCACATGAGAGGCAATCACACATTGACATTTTTCTCCCTCTCTTTCTCCCCCTTTCCCCCCTGTCTAAGTAAATAAATAAAATCTTTATTTTTTTTAAATCTGTTGGTTATAGTACTGAGTATTCATTGTATGTGATGAGTCACTTCTTTTCTCATTCAAAATTGTATGTCTTGATTATATTGTGCCTTAATGTGTGTCTTTCAGTTTATCCTATTTGGACTTTGTTGAACTTTTAGAGTGTTTGTATTCATGTATTTCATCAAATTAAGAAAGTTTCTGGTTATTATCTCTTCAAATATTCTCTCTTCTTTTAATGAAATTCCTTTAAGGAAAATATTGGTCTGTTTGATAGCAAACACATTTCTCTTAGGCTCTGTTCACTTTTCCTCAATTTTTTATTTTTTCTGTTCCTCAAACTTAGTAATTTTCATTGTTTTATCTTTGTGTTCATGGATTCTTTCTCCTGCATGCTCAAATTTGATTCTGAATCACAGTGGTAAAATTTGCATCCTGATTAGTGTGTATATTTTCAGCTTCAGAATTCCTTCCTGATTTCTTTTTAGATTTTATGACACAAATGATATTTTAATGTTTCATTTATTATTTTCTTAACTTCCTCCATGTCCACCTTTAGCTCTTTGATCATCTTTTAAAAAGTTATTTCAATATTTTTGCATGGCATATTCATAATCATGTCTTTTCAAGAACTATTTCTATTGGATTATTTATTTTCTGAATGAGCCTTACTTTCCTGTTCCTAGGTATTCCTAGTGATCTTTATTTTTGTTGAAAATTGAACACTTGAACCTCATAATGTGGTAACTTTGGAAATTAGATTCTGCTCCTTTCTCAGGGTTTGAGGGTTATGTCTATATTTAATTGTTATACACTGCCTGTGTGCTAAGGATCAGTCTCAGCTGTAAACTTAAAGTCTTCCCAGTTGAAGTATAAAAATATAATTCCCAGTACATTTTTAAAATATACAATCGTTATTATATTTTTCCATTACTATTTTGTCCCTTTATACCTCCTTCCCTCCATCCTCAGTTCTTTTAATGAGCCTGTATTTTCCCTTTTGGCATGTGCAGCATTTTTCTAATTTTTCCTGTTGCTTTTCACTGTTTAGTCTTCAGGGGCTGGCTCAAAAGTGGAAAAGAGAAAAATTAAGGTAAATAAAAAGGTACTGGCCCTTTAAATTCCCTGGAAGTTACTTCAATGCGAAGAGGTAATTGTAACCATGAAAGAAAGTAAAACAGTAATCACTGCTGCCTCTTTGTACCTCTGTGATCAGAATCAGCAATCAATGATCAGAGCATAGATGCCTGGTCTTCCGGAGAACAGGGTCTGTTCTGCCCATCCTGGCTCCCATAGGTCTTTTTTTAACTGTTCCAGGAACACTGACACAGATGCATGACAGGGGGCTGATAGGTTGAGGAATGGGAAACCACTACTGTTCCAAGAGCTGAAATTGACTAAAATTAACTGAAATTTATCATTCAAGCTTTTCCCTGAAAATTACAAGCTTTTAATAGCTCCAACATTCTAAAATTATTCCACATAACAGATTTTGACAGTACAATTGTTGTCTAGGTGGGGAGAAAGATTTTGGGTGCTTCTATTCCACCATCTTCCCAGAAATTAAATTCAATTTTTATTATTGCTTTTGCATTTATTAAAGACTTGTATAAGAAACAGCTATAAGAAATAATTTTTTAGCTTCTTCAGAACTTTCCATTATATTACCCAACATCCATTACAGATACAAGCATATGATAGTTTTAAAATTATTTTTGCCATAAAAAATATCTATTCCTTCTGAAGCATAGTTATGCTCCTCTGTGACCAGAAGAGAACTTGCAACCTATTTAATCTTATTTGTGTTTTAGTTCCTAGAAAGTGTGGGACAGAAAATGATTGCCTCAGTTGCATAATTATTTCATTTATAAATCACTTGTTAGTATACTCCCATTTTTTCAACCACATAAAAATACTTCTATCCTCTAACAAAACTGTTCTATAGTACATTTTAAGAAACTTTTATGTACTATTCATCTGTTATCTAAATAATACTTTTTATTCTTTTGTATTGACTTTAAGTCATTGCTAATTTTAAAAAACTTTGTTATATATTTATCTTATATACATATTTTAGCTTTATTAAGGTATAAATGAAATATAAAAATTGTAAGATATTTATAATGTACAATATGATACATTTATGTACATATACATTGTAAAAGAATTTCACCTGTTAAATAGTACATTCATCACCTTACAAATGTAACTTTCTTTCTTTTTTTCTTCCTTCCTTCCTCCCTCCCTTCCTTCCTTCCTCTCTTTCTTTCTTTCTTTCTTGCTTGCTTGCTTTCTGTCCTTATTTTGATGAGAACATTTAAGTTCTACTCCCTCAACAAATTTCAGTTACATGATGCAGTGTTACCTACTATGGTCACCAAGTTACACATTATATCCCCAGACCTTTTTCATCTTGTATCTGAAGGTTTGTACCATTATACTGGCCTCTCTCAATTTCCCCCCTGTTCCCATGGGGGGTCCATGGCAAACCCACTTTTCTAACTTCTTCTTCTATGATTACAATTTCTAGTTTATTTTATTATTTTGAAATTCCACATATGTGATTCCATGCAGTATTTATTATTCTCTGCTTCATTTTACAGAGCTAAATAATTTTTGAAAGACCACCCAAATCCCTTCTAGAATATAAAAGTTTATAAATTATAAATAAGAAAACGTACTATCAGCATAGCAATAATTGCTAGTGTTTTGGCATTAGTTTTATCAAATGCAAATTTCAATGATATGCTGAGTAGAATTTGAAGTTTATTATTATTGCCCCATCACAATGCATTCTGTATTAGTTTTATTTTAAGTCATTCTTAATATCAAAACCACAGTAAAATTTTGATTCGTTGATTATTTTATTTGAGATTTGCTTGTTAGTAAATAACATTAGCAACAGTGTCCTGCTTGCAGTTTAATCCGTGACTGCTAGGCTTGAACATATCCCCTCATTTGTATCTTTCATTAATCCTGGAGTTTTCATTACTGATCTATACGTCTCAAGAAGGCATCCTTTCTTTTACAAATGTTATTTTACTTTATATAACGATGTGTTTCTGAAACTTTAGGTATCAGCCAGGCTTTTAAGATTCAATTATATTTTAAATACACAAATTCCTATATTTTAAAGTATGAATCAGAAGGTACTTTTTGTATGTGTTTGAGAATTGAATTATTTTGTAACATTTCTTAATTTACTAGTGTAACTGAGTTGAGGAATTTCTTCATTTTCAATTTATGTTAGGTTATTTTTATTACCTGTATTGTACTTGTTTCAAAATATGTATTACCCTTATTGTTTAGTTCTAAGAAACACTACTAGATGGTCTGTGTTTTATTACTATCTCCAGAAGTTCATGAGTAAACTTGAGAAGTTTAAATTAAGGCTGCTCTTAAGTACCTAACATCTAGCTGAGGATGTCAGAACAAACAATTTGGAATTTATTACATGGGTGATATTAGAAGGGAAAAGAAAATTCAATGCTTATTGGAGAATAAAAATGTAGCTTTAAAGTTTGAAAGAAACTGGAAAGAGAAGGATATGAAGATATTTTTCCATATACTGATATTGGCTAGCATTAATATCCACAGCTTAAAAAAAATTTTGTGGGCATTCAGGAGTAGGCTATTAAATTGCTCCATTAATATATATCAGAATCATAACATCATAATGTATTAAAGTTGAAAGAACTTTTTGAAAATATCTAATGCTTCTATATCTCAGGTTAGAAAATATTGCCCACTAAGATATTTTTCCCTAGGGGTAAGTATATTAGTAGCAGAGTTTGAATAAGAACTTCATTTAACTTTGTTTAAACACTAAATATTTACAATATACTTCTAGCTATTATTAAGCATCTCAAAAAGAATGTCAAAATGATACCAATGAAGACATTCACATTCACCATTTCCCAAAACTAAAACCAGTTTCAAGATTGAGCTCACATGAAATGAGAGCTTGACTATAACTTGTTAATATTGAACTTTTATTTTCTCTTGGAGTTATTTTCCTTCATATTTTCCTCTCAAATTGCACATTTACTCAAAAACATTTTGCATAAAATACTCTGAATTTTCCTCATTTTTTCTTTTTTTAACTAGTTATGAGTGGTATATTAACAATGTTTTAGTGTCCTACCATCAAATTATTTAATATAATTTATCAGAGGGAGAACATATCAATTAGACCTTTGCGAGCAAAATACATTCCATTGATCAGTAGCATCAGCATCATCTGGATGTTTGTTAGGAATGTAGATTGTTAGGTTCTGCCCTAGACCTCCTGAGTCTGAGTCTGCAATATAAGATTTCTAGGTGATTCCCATGCACTTAATATTGAAAAACTCACTGCACTAGATCAAGAATTTATGTAGATACCAATGGAAATTTACTATAAATACCCACAACAAGATTTTATTTATTGCTAGTTTTTGGTAAATAATAATAGTAATAAAATAACTGAACCCGGGACATTAATTTTTATACCTTCTTCTGTTATTAATTGTAACAAAGACAAATTTTAGTCTTCTCTAAAGCAGAAATACTTGTGTTAACAAAATTGAGTGTTTATTTTTTAATGCTCCATTGTTTTACAGATTCCTAGAACATGCAGTGATCATTTAAATTACTGAAAGAATGAAAAATGGCAATTTCAGATTAAGATTGTAGGTGAAGATAAGAAGAAATAGTGTGGGAGACAGAACTGTAATGAAAATATTTTTGGCAAGTTATCATTCATAATATAATGAATTCTTATGGCATGTGTCTCACTACGGCATATTCTCATGGAGAATACTTTAAACCTGAATACTTCCACTCAAGCAGTTTTGTCAACACAAACATAGGACATGGTTAGACAAAGGAACACCTGTTTTCCTTCCTACCATATTGGTGTGAACCAAAGTCATATATATATATACATATATGTTTTTGTAATAAATCCAAGTGGTAATCAGTGAAAGATATAGACAATGAAGTGGGGATTGACCAAAGGAGTGAAGGGTGGACAGAGGGAGCAGGGAAAAGGGGAAAAATGACAACTGTAATAGAATAAACAATAAAAAAAGATATGGTCATAGATTTGCTTATTTTAGAGTGAATTTGCTCTAGAAATCATTTATTATAGGGAGCTAGTAGGTCACATGTTTACTGAAGCAATAGTCTATCACAGGAAAAAATGTATATTTTAAAACATTTTCACATTTAAGTAGTTGCATGGCACATCATTTCAATCTATGTTGTGAGTGATAAACCAGTGAGAAATGCTAAGGTCATTGATGGAAGTCATCTTGTAATTTCTGCCCAACTGTGAATTAGTCCAATGCTGTATCATTTAACTCTGCAGAAGACAAGGGTGAACAAATATGCACAAATGCAGTAGCTTGGTTCTAACAAAGCACACAGGTTATGAAAATGAATTTCATTTCTCAGAAGAAACACATTGCTTGTATACTTATGTCTGTACATGCCAGAACTGAGGAATTGCAATCAATGAGTCTTAATTTAAGGGATTGTCTGTTTTAGATCGCTGCTGTTTCTATCTCTAGTCTGCACTGAACTCTAAAGGAAGTGAAGGCTCTAAGCACACAGGTGTTAGGGGAGTGGCTACTGCAATAATTATAATTATTTTCCTCTATACAGCAAATGTTAGTTAGCCATTTAAGAGCAGATTATCATTGTGATGGCTAGTGGAAACCCAAAGGGTATGAAATACCACCAATTTCCATGCTGCCTTTTCAAACAAGGCTATTAAAAAGCAAAGGGGAGCTAGCTGTTCTCCTTTAAAAAATGAAAAGGCTAAAATATGCTCATATGTCCCATTAAGAGTAAACATTTGCCTTAATGTGTTACTTTATGCCTAGCTTATGTTAAAGCACTCAACAAATATGTGTTGAAAGAATGAATAATGAATAAGTAAAGTTAAAGAAAAAGTCTTCATATTTTATTGTATTTAAATAAAAATTGTGAATTACTGTTTCATATCTTTGATTAACAAATAATTGCTGTAGCCTGTTAATACATGTTTGTATTTATTTATTCAGCAGGAAGTTGTTGATCTTCTGGTAAATGCCAGACATTATTGTAGGTTCTGAGGGTGTGAAGATGAATAAGTCATTTTACTTCATTTAAGAGGCTCAGAGTGCAGAATGAGGGCAATATATGCTAGAGCTGCGTCCCTCTGTTATGCACAAGGCACTCATTCCCTCAGTTGCTGGTAGGGTTGATGGCCATGACTTTTGGCTTTGGTCACTCTCTGAGAATTTCCTTTAATAGGTCTCCTTCTCTGAAGAGACCTGTTTGATGTAAGATCACAACCCTTCCCCAGAGGCAATCCACATCCAATGACTAATGTTATGAATGAGTAAAAACCCTGTCTCCATCCATTGCCACAAGGGAAAAAAGAACTGTGAAGCTTCCCGGCAGGAAGTCCTGAGCCTCATGGAGATTTGGCTGAAACTGCAGACTGATTTTTCCTGCAACTCTTCCCTTTGCTGCAACTGATTTTCTCTGTGACTCTTCCTTCTTCCAAAACATAATAATCCTTTACTCCCCAACAGGTATCACTTTGTAGGACTCTTCTGATAAACTCCCTGCACATACATTTCCATCATAGAGTTGATTTTGTGGAAAGTAAAACTAAGAGGTTTGATGCTAAAAGTGTGAGAAACTGGGATTTCAGAGCCAGCTCTAGGGCAATGAAGACACCATCACAAGCGTAACTGGAGCACTAATTGCTGTGGGAATGCTAGAAGAGTGCGGTTGTCAAGATTTTCACAAGTGCTACACTGAGGTGGGATACCAAATGCATTAGGAAGTACAGTGTCTCAGGCTTTTTACAGGGAATAGAGAATGTTAATTATAAAGAATGTAAGAGGATTGATGGATGGCCTTGTTGAATAACCTGGGTATATTGAAAAAGACTGAAAAGTTTAAGTTGTTGAATCACCAAGTGAAGGTAAAGGAAAAACCTGTGGAAGTCATAGTACTCCTTCTGCAGCATTGTGAAACTCATTTCCTACAAAGATCGGGATGACAAAAGTGAGGGTCAGGCCCCAGGACTTCATTATAAGAGTTGCAGAGCTCCAGGGAAAGCTGAAATCCCTGTCTGAGCAAGTATTCTGTGTCAATGTCATGTCCTTTGTGGGAAAGGAGTGGGACCCTGGAATCTGGAATTGAGTGTACCTAGGATGATTCATGCAAATCACTGGAACCCTACAACACCTGGAACTCTCTTGACCTGCACCCATGGAAACTTTGATCTAAGAGAGCTATAAAGATAATAGAAAACACTTTACTCCATGGTCATAGTAGATAGGCAATCAAAAAGGATGTTTTTCAAAGTATAAAATAACTAAAGAATAAATGACCAGGAGGTAAAGGGTTTTACCTCTCAAAAAAGTCATAATCTATTGCCCAGTTTCTGATACTGAACAAATTCTAAGAACAATAAACCACTGATTGATGGGAAAGAGTATAATTATTACAAGTCCCATGCTCCTGGGTATGACAAGACAAAGGAAAAGGCAAATTATGGCCACTGGCACCTTCCATACTAAAACAAACAAACAAAAAAACAAAACAAAACAAACCTCAGCATCTACTAGATCTATTTAGGGTTCTGTGGGCAGTATATTCCAGTTTGGGAATATATCAATTCAGCCCAATACCAAGTAACACAAAAGGCTACCAGCTTTGTGTGGGACCCAGAGAAAAAAAGGTTCTGCAGCAGGATCAGGGTCCACTGCAAGCAGCCATGCTGCTGTTGATGATGCTATTTTATCTGAGTATTGGCAGTGGGAAAACTGCTGCACACAGTAGGAGAATCACAAACTAGACTCCTCGTTTTCCCGATCAAAGCCACGTCATGTGGAGGAGGTGCTCTGCTATTGGACCCTGATATAAAACACCTGATCGTGAGATGACAATTAACTATGTTCACAACTGCCTGTCAAGATCCAGGTTCTGTCAGATACACCAAGTCATAATGAGTTCAACAGCAATGCATGTGGTATGAATGGAGAGGATACACCAGAGGTTCTAAGTAAACTGCAC
This sequence comes from Trachops cirrhosus, assembly GCA_028533065.1. Lineage (NCBI taxonomy): Eukaryota > Metazoa > Chordata > Mammalia > Chiroptera > Phyllostomidae > Trachops > Trachops cirrhosus. The sequence goes on along the minus strand of CM052539.1, from coordinate 114,877,004 downwards.
AAATAAATGACATAATAATGCCTTACAGAATAGAATCCATCTTTGCTTTATTAATTTTATGTCACTCCTTTTTATTTTTTGAGATGAGAGGGAGAGAGAGAGAGAAACATTGATTTGTTGTTCCACTTATTCTTGTATTCATTGGCTGCTTCCTTTTTTTTAACAAAAGTACATGGTTTATTAAGATTTCCTTAGTTTTCAACCTAATGTCTTTTTTTCTGTTCCAGGATCCAATCTAGTGCACCATGTTACTCTCTGGTAACATATCTCCTTAGGATCTTCTTGGCTGTTACAGTTTCTCATTTTTTTGTTTTGGATGACTAACAGTTTTGAGGAGTACTGGTCAGATACCTTGTAGAATGTGTCCTAATTGAGAGTTGTCTGTGTTTTTTTATTTCTTGTATGTGCCCTGACTGGGGTCAAACCTGCAAACTTGGTGTTTTGGGACAATGCTCTAACCGACAGAGGTACTCAGCCAGGGAAATTTTTGCTTTATTGAGGCCTCTTCTTTAACTCCCATATTACATGTGGGTAAAGGGGATTTTTATAACTTGCTGATAGCCAAACTTGGTGCAAAAGTGGATTGGCTCAGTATGAATATGACCACAAAATATAATATTTTGCTGCTATACTAAAGTCTCACCAAGAGTCTCTGTGAAAGGCATGAATAAGGGGAGAGGTGAACCCCTCCCAGTGGGAAGAAGTCTAGGCAATATACATGTATATTAATTTATTCATTTTGTACATAAATAGAAATGGATATATATTTATATATTTGAAATATATATAAATAATAGAATATGTCTTGGTTGATGAAATGGGTGTGAAAAGAGAAAGGCTTTAAAATTGTGGGCAAAGACTTCTAAGAAAGAGAAATGCAATGAAATTTTGGGAGTAAGAACAAGTATAACAAGCATTACATTGCATGTTAATGAACACTAGAACAACACGGAAGAGAAAATCAATCATTAGGTAGACAGAATGACTCAGCTCATTGACATCAAGCTTTGGTCATCCCTGATCTGGAGCCAGCCAACCATGCACATAGATGGTACGGCCAAGCTGGCAGTATTGAAGCTTATGTGCAGGCCCAAGTGCACAGGTTCCCACAAACCAGGACCAATTTAGCTATTGCTAGTATTCATTGTCTAACAGGCTGCTAACAGACACTAACACTGACTATATGATATGTCATTCTTCCTAAAGGATATCAAAGAGCCTTTTGGTGTCACATAGATTACATTGGATTCCTTCCTTTCTGGAAGAAGCATCAATTTATCTTAACTGGAATTGGTCTATATTCCAGGTATGAGGATTCTCCTGCTGATGAAGTCTTAACCAGTGCCACCGTCTTAGTGCTCATGAGTTACTACTGACATGGAATTCCATGTAACACAGCATCAGATCAATAACTCACTTTAGAGCAAAGAAGATGTATCAGAGGACCCATGTTATTGGGTCCACTGGATGTATCACATAATACACAACTCAGAAGTGGTAAAAAAAATGTAGAACATCTTTTAAAATGGCAATGAAGCACTAACTTGGAGAGATGATATTCTGTCAGAATGGGGCACCATAGTCTAGGAAGTGATATACCCATTTAAATCAAGTCAGTAACTGTTAGCTGATACTGTTTCCAAAAGAGAGAGTGCATGAATTCAGGAACTAAGACATAGACACATAAATAGTTCTGGTTATTTTCATCACTTTTAGTGATTTCACACATTATGTGCTCCCTGTTTCCACAACTCTGGGTTCTGATAGTGAAGAGACCCTGATTAGGAAATGGGAAACAGTTACACCAGGGATCAGGGCCAGAGTTCCATTAAGAGTCACAATCTCCCTTCCATAAAAGGGAGTCACAATCCTGGCAATGGAAATTGGCTCTGGCCATTACTAAGAGGCAGGATGCTCTACATGGAGTGGGCAGGAAGAATATGTTTGCAACTTTCTGATCCACTTAGATACTCTTTGGTGTTTGATAATTTAATTTTAAAGGTCAGAGGTTGAGTGAAACAGCCAAGACGAAAGAGATGACCCAGAGCTGAGGGCCTGGAATGGTGCTATACTGAACTCAGTTCATACTGGCCACTGAGCTGAGAATCATTTTTGTACAACTCTTCTATACTCCATGTGGAGTAATACTACATTGGTAACTTGAAATGAGTGAAGGTGAAAATATTTAAACTACACAGAAATTGAAAAATTCTAGCCATTAGAGTGTTTGTTTAGAGGGGGTGTGTTTATCAGCACACATTGGTCTGGACCACTTAGCAGGTTAACTGCCTAGACCAGCAGAAGCGATCACTGAGGCGTGGGAGTAGAGGAGGGAGAAGATGAGAATCGACTGCAACCCCCAAATCAGTTGCAGCAATAGAGTTCCCATTTTTCCTACTAACTTTTCTTTCGTAGGCTTTTTTTTTCCCCAACAAAAGAGCTCATTAGAACTTCTGGAAAGTTCTTTTTATAATTTCCTTTATATGAAGGAAGTGGACCCAACCAATAAAGTATTAGACTGTGGAAATGCTTTAATGTAAACATTCTCATCATGGCTAATCTAAAGCTACAATGTGGTATCACTAACCACGGAGTTGGGAAGAAATGTACAAAAATTGTTTTCAGCTTGAAACCTAATTGAGTTTGCAGGTTTTGCTCTCCAGACAACACATTCTGAAACTGAGGTTAGTGTTCAAGATGTTTATCGGGGAGTGCCCTTAGGATTAACTTGGTGGAAAAGAGGAGGGAGTAGGCTTGAGTAACTGCAGACGTTGAACTAGAATGCAGGCCTGAACAGCCTCAGGCAACAACATGGGGAGCCCTGGAGCTGACACCCATTGAAATTTTTATGCTTTGGGCTAAATAAAGAGGACTTGGTACCCCATTTTGAAAAATCACTGGATGGGGCCTCCTCAAATTTTTCCAAGGAAGCTCTTTACAGCTGAAGCAATTCCCAAGGACCTTATCCTTAATGACTACCTGGTAAATGCATTCCCAGCAGCTGAGCAGTAAGTGCTTCCGTAAAGAAGAGTTTGGGCAGAGCCTCTCCATGTCCATCACAGTGCACACTAGTCTTCATCCCAGGACATTCACTCACCCAGCTCCTGAAGGGATGATATCTGAAGGTTATCAGCTGAGAGTCTTTGAGAATTGCCATCCTTGCCAACATTCATGCTTCCCTGGGAAAAGCTCCCATTTTGGGGAATACCCAAAAATGGGTATTATTGAGGAAAGGGGTAGATATAACAGTCCAGTGCTCCAGCCTCAAAGTATCCACTGTAAAGCACTATTCTAGCAGCAGAGCCCTCCTGGCATTGCCTGAGGCCTTTTTTGACTATGTTAAAGATTAAGTCTTGTATCTCATAATTTCCTCCCTTTTTTTGACATAAAAAAACTAAACTGTATTTTAATGATGCAACAAGGACCTGCAGGTCAATCCAAGTACCTATCACTTCTAAAGAGCTGAGTTGGCCTGCCCAGAAAGACTGCCAGGCTGGACAGAGTTTGCTATATATTCAGGTTCCAGTTTGAAAGAGGAGCTCAGGCCTTCAAGAACACTTTAGAGAGGCAGTGCAATCTAGGGAAAGACTTCAGGGTTGGGACTAGATGACTTGAGTTTGAGCCCTAGTTTTGTTACTAACTAGCTCTGTGACGTTGGGTAAGTCACACCTTTAGAGGTTTGGTTTTGCCTTGTGATTTTATTTATTTATTCATTTATTTTTCTTATTTAAATTATATTTTATTGTTTATGCTATTAGAGTTGTCCCAGATTTTCCCCCTTTGCCCCCCTCTACCCAGACCCCCACTCCCTGAAGCAACCCCCACACAGTTGTCCATGTCCATGGGTCATGCATATTAGTTCTTTGGCTACTCTATTCCCTAATTTCCTCTTCATTTAGTTCCCACAAGTGTAGATCTGTAGGGCATTTCACAACAGACATCCTCTAAGCAATCTCTGTCTCAGTGTCTATTTCCCAGACAGCCCAATCTAAGAAGCATTAAAAGTCAAACAACCAACACAACCTACAATAAAAAGCATGATGGAGGTAAGCAACAGCATCACTAAAAATGCAAAGAGGAGGCATCAGGGCAGGCCCCTCAGGTAACATCGTCCACTTCCCATATCGCCCAGTTACAATGGTGCCCTTAACCCACTCCTGTTCTGATATTGTATTAGTCAAGTTTTACAAGCGGATTTATATAATTAACACCTATGCTACCTCAAAAGAGTAAAGGGTTCTGTTTTCTTTTAATAAGTTCTCAGATAGCCCAAACTCAGTATGGCAGATCCATGTTTTCACCCAGATTTTTTCTCTATTTCATATGTACCATTCTTAGCAGAACGGTAGAGGACTATCTTCCTCAGGCTCACCACATAATTGTTGGATTTATAGCTGTTGGTTTTCTTTCTCCACAGAAGAACTAGAAAGATTAAGAATGGAAAAAGGTCAAAAGGCAAATTACAACAAGCCGAAGTCAAATGACTTTATTTCCTTCAAAACATTTTTCTAAACACCTCTCCCAAGTGACTTCTGGTTCTCTCATTTACTGGAATCTACCTTGCTCCTTCAAACAAATTGGGGTTCTGTTAGGAAATCAGAGTACATAGCTAATGGGTAGGTAATTCATAATATCTACAACAGGGGATTATTATTAAAGCAAAACCAAAATAAACAAGGTTATTTATTACTATTACTATGAATTACATATGGTATCATAAGTTTGAAACTCGATAATGTTATCTTGCCTATTTTTGCAATGTAATAACAATCAGTTTCCAAATAACATCAAATGTGTTACAGTGTCTAGGGGAACTTACCAACAAGGGGAAGAAGGCAGTTAGCATGTTTGATGCAGAATAAATTACATATGCAAATTAAAGAAGTTTAAGTTGGTCATAGAAAGTAAATTTTCTTTCTTGTGTCATAGTGGTTTAAGTTACAAAAAATAAAAATAAGGAAAAACTTCCAATTATTACAACTGCTGTTTAAGCCAGACTTTTTATTGAACTGAAAAACCCAGTTCAAGGAGTACTTTATTCACAGTGTGACTTATATACACAGAATCTCAAAATTATTTATAAAGTTAAATAATATAATTATACAGTTTGATAAGCACAAAGGGAAAAGAAAATTAAGAGAGCTTTAGGCAAGGAAAAGAGACTTTCAAGAATATGAAAACTAGAAGAAACAGAGTCAATGAGGCAGAAAAATGCAAGAAGTTACTTCCAGATGCCAAGAGCAATAAAGGAAAAGGCTTTTGATCTTATCTCATGGAAACACACAATGGAAAGAAGAGAGAATTAACTTCAGAGAGCTGAGGGAATGGGATGGAATGGAGACAAATATTTCTTAAGGTACCTTTCCTAGCTACAAGCAGATGTTAAAGTTTAAAGGGCATGGATATAAAAAAATGAGACACAAAAATCATTTAATAGCATATATGTATGGATCCAAAATTCCTATGATGCAATGAGACACGATTTTCAGAGCAAAAAATATGAGAACATATCTGTTTCATCATCAGCAGTATTGGAAGACCTTTAGTATGAAAGAAAAAGAAGGTTCATATAACAAATTTATTTCTAATGCAACAAACACTGTGGTGTAAGGACAGATGAATGGAAGGAGAAGGCTCATGTAATCCAACACTGCTGACGATGAAACAGATACATTCTCATATCTGCTGCAGAGAGACATGCAATACATGTGCTTTGTTGTTTTAATAAGGCTTTTCATTTTTTTGAAGCCTGCTATACCCATTGTATCAACTGTTATACTTTTTTAAAAAATATGGAACATTTAGTCACAGACTATTCTCATAGTTTATGCCACAGTATACCCCTTTGAATGGGGTTCTGAAATGTAATGAATGTAATGGTAGACTTGGAGAAGATTTAGCAACTTTGCACAACTACTCCAGTGTGCTTTCATCAGTGGGCCTCATTGCCCTCATCTACAAGAGATGATAACATTTCAAGGACCACTGAGGTAGAAACAAATTAAATACATTTTATGACAGAAAGAAGAGATGAATGAGTGATTATTTAAACTGAAAAAAGAATGATGACAGCTAAGACAAAAATGGCAGAAGTTTATTCCAATATTTTCAAAAGAATTATATAAAATATGTGCGAGTGCTTTGCAAATTTTAAATATATGCGTATAAACTAATCAACTCCGGAAAGTTAGTTCTTGAGAAAGTAGCACCAGTTATAAAGACTACCTTTGCAGACAGAAAAGCACTGTGGCAATCTCTCCCACACTAACTGAGCCATTGAGAACTGCTCTAAGAAATCTTTAATATGGGTGACTTCTGGAAATGTAATATTACATTATCCTATTGTATCCAAGCAATAAGTAGTCTTCAAACACAATCCTTTCACTAGCAGATGCTGTATTTGGAAGGTATAATTCTCCTTTATTGGTCTTTCTACTGAATTAGTGTAAAACAGTAGGGTGGTAACCATAGGCAACATTATATGTAACGAACACTGAAATGATGGTATTTGGGTATCTAAAAACTTGTCCTGTACACTATTTGTGGTGAAATGTGGATTTCGTTAACAGGCTTCTTTGCCTTTCATTTGTACTGTTAGATGGAGAGAGATTTGCACCAAAGAGAGAGAGGCTAAATTGGATTGCATGGAATGTGTACAACAGAGTGGAACAGAAGCCACAATTCAGAGGGACGGGTGAGGAGACACAGGAGAACCAGCAGAGATGAGAATGGGGAAGACATTGGGAAAGGAGAATTGACATTTGCTTGAAGAGCTACTTCGGTGACATGACATTTTGGGGACTTAGATTAGAAAGGAAAAATTAGGACATTTTGCTATATGTCATGCAAAGCATTTTTCTATTCCTCTTTTATGTAAGTCATACCTCTCTTTTTAAGTTTTTTATTTTTAATGTTTGACCTGTATTTTCTTTATATATGACACTCTGCTGAGACAGGTCATGAGGCAATGTCAGAGAGATGAACACTGAGATATTTATATAGCAATACTTAAATTGTATTACTGCAGGTACTCACAAAGTTTGTCTATGTTGAAAAGTGATGACTTTGGGAAAAGGAAAACTGACTTAAATTTAGAACAACTTTAGAGGTACCATATATCTTAATTCTGCCTGGATGTGTTATGATCTCTGATCAGGTTTTAGTACTGACAGTCCAGGCCTGCTACCATGGTGCTTCTAATGAAATGGAAGGGTTAAATGGAACAAATAATGCCTAGAGCAAAATAAACAAACCAAGTCATAAAAACCCCAGTTCCTATGACAATAATATAAAGCTTGCCTTTAATCTTATTTCTCCTTCTGAAAGAGGGGAGTATTCATATGGGAAATTTTTCCTTTTATATCCCTCTGGCTACCAATTTGACCCTTCATGTGAAAAACTCCCAAAGCCACAAATGGACCACTTACAGTAAATTTTAATCCACAACTCATAATTTTAGTCACTTTATGGTGATTTCTCTCACCTCAGTTTGTTATTCTCCTTGGCTATCACCTGAGGTTTTTCTAAAGTCACCACCTAACAGTATCTGCTTATTAAAAATGTTACAATGAGAACAAGATAGTGATAAATATAAAGAGCCAGAAGGAGTCACTATCATTGAAAATTGCTTTAGTCAGGGCAGTTAAATGAAAACATATGTTGATAAGAGTCATATTTTTCAGTAAAGCATATTCTCACAGCTTAATTTTTCTACCAGCACACCCTCTTCCTCCCATCGGCCCTGTCTAAAGACAACATTACTTTCTCTCTTTAATTATCTTAATAGCAGCCCTGTAAATAAACACAATAGCTTAATTGTAGTTAGTTGTGAGCTATCTGTTTTAGTGTGGTTCTAAATAATTACCTTCTCCAATTATTTTTGTGAAGATGCTGCTCATAAAAATGAGATAAAAGTCAGTGGCTGCAGCAACAAAATAATGAAGAACACTCTAAGAAAAACATAGAATTACATTGGAAAAGGAATGAAAAGAGGCTTACATACAAATAAGTTCTGCCTATCAGATCATCTACTCCATCAGTCTCTACTGAGGTCGACATAACAGATTAGCCAAAATAGGCATTAATTGGAAGATCCCTGAGAACTGCTTAGTGGGTGGCTGTGGTTTACTACCGAGATCTGCTCTCCACAACCAATGTACTTATTCCTCCAGCTGCTGGGAGGGTTGGCTGCTGAGAGCTCACAGCTGAGACCTGTCTAGGACCTGCCCTTCCAGTAAGGGTGCTCTCTAATCCAGGATTACACTGCTCCAAAACTCCCCTTGAGGCTGGCTAAGGCCTTTGGTGCAATTGCATTACAATTCAACTGTTCTGTCTACACAATCCCGCTTCTCTCATTCCTCCTAGGAATTTTTTCCAGGAGCATTCTCCACCAAATATTCTGCATACAAATCCTACCTCAAAGTTCGTAGTCTGGTCTATGACATATATTTGGACCAATGTAACAGCTGTCTAATTGTCAACCTCAGAAACTTATACATACACTAAAAAGTGCCTAAAATTTTAATCACATTTTAAAGGTCAAAAAATTAAAGAAAATGATAAAGTGCAGTATGTGAATTCCTAATCAATTATTCCTCAGAACACAATTACTTGTGTTAGGCAAAGATTTATTGAACCCTCACGATATGCCCCACATGATGCAAAGAACTGAGAATGGTTAAACAAATACAACACAGGGACTGCCATCAAGAAGCACATACTTAATCAACTGTTTGCAGTGAAGTGTGGCAATAAAGCAACAGAGGTATGCATAGGGAAAGAAATAAGACAAAGGGAGAGTGATTATCCGGTTTTGGTGATCAAGAAATCCTCATATAGGAGAAGGTATTTTACCTGTGACTGCAGAAATTAGTAAAGAGCTCAGGACATAGGAAAAGAAAGTGTGGGAAGAATAATTCAGGTAACTATCATATGAAGCAGCAGGGAAGACATTTTGTTTGAGGAAACTCAAATAATTCAAGGTGATTGTCAGGGAAGAAAAAAGTGGAAAGACAGAGAATGGTTATAGTCTGAACTACAAAGATTCTCTCTTCCAGATTAACAAATATTCTCTCCAATAATATGATAAGATCTATGCTTTAGGAAGATCATTCTGGAAATTACAGGGAGGAGTATTGAAGAGAAGCAAGTCTAGGAACAGCATAACAAATTAACATGCTCGGGTTATAATACAAATGTAAGGTGATGAAAATAGTAACAGTTGTTTTAGAGAATCATATACATAAAGGATAGCAAGTACAAATACCAGGATATGGTAACCAAATCCCTCTTGATACAGGCCTTCTTTTTGTTGATGTTGCATATACTCTGGCTTCTAGTGGTCTGGTGCAGCCAGATCTCAGGTGTATCCCAAGTAACAACCCCATATTAAAATGTCTTCCCCAGTCATGCCTTTAGGAACCTCGGTTACTCTGATAAATTAATTTATTATAAACTTTAGTTATTCCATGTTCAATCACTCCCAAAGTACCCATACTTTAACAGGAGTCTTAATGGATATGTAATGTCTTAACCCTGGGGAATGAGTCACTATTAATGAAATTACAGGCTGTTGTTAAATCTTCCTATGCTTAAGACCAGTCTCATTTCCTATATACATATCTCTGTCTTATCAAGAAAAATTACAGTATAACTTAGTGCATAAAACACCTAGTAATGAACAAATTAAAATTCTCAATATGGAGGGTTTTTTAAATAAAATTCCTTTTGTTGACTTAACCATGCATATTTTATCAGCGCCACACTCAAAAGAAACCAATCACTACTATGCTACAAGCTGTGAATGAAAGAAGATGGGTTAAAACTGGAAAAAATAATAAAACATCTAAATATCTAAATTTATATTTAAAAATGTTAAAACAGAATACTAGGATCCTTATATTCCAACTTTTGAAATTTATAAATAAATCAACTGATGCCATAAAAAATAAACTAATGGGCCCCAGGATTAAGTAACTGGTCTACATCGATAAAAAAATCCAAGAAAATAATTCAGGACACATGTATTCAATATTTCAATTAGTGTTTTTTAACAATAATTAATACATTTAAAAAATCCATCACAATTCTATTACTTTCCAGAGGAATGAGATTATATAATAGTGACTTGATTGTGGTTATTATAGCCAGTTTTTGTCATTTCTTTCCATTACGTTTTAATAGGGGTTTTCATAAATTCTCTACTAACCCATTCAGCCCAATTTATGAACCCAGAATATGTGTTTTGTAGATTTCTCCCTAGATCATGATTTTTTTTTCAAAATTGTTCCTGGGAGTAGCCTGAGCAGGTCTCTTCATCACATATTTTTGACAACAGAGATTTTTTTCCCTTCAGTTCTGGGAATTAGTTCTTCAGAAAGAAGCCACTTTGAAGGTTTGGTTTCAAATTCTTTTTGATAGAATATAAATAGATTCAATCCAATAATATGTGATTTTTAGGCTTCTTCTTTCATATCCCAAGCAATTCTGGTTACTTACACACATGGATACTAAATGTCCAATAGTTCTCAAGTTGCAGACTCTCAAGAGATAAGTGGAGGAGGCAGGTGTAGATTGGCCTGCACAGAGCTCTGGCCTCAGACCTCACACAGACGAGGGTGGTGTTAACGAGAGGAGATGATATGTGCTCAAAGCCATTCTTCAGAGTCCATACACACATATATAGTTCTGTTCACAACTGAAGTGTTGGCATCATAAACTACCTGTAACAAATATACAAAGTATGGAATAGATTTGTGATGAAGATAGGCAGTGGAGATCAAAAACAGAGAAAAAACGATGAGGCATTAGCAAAAGATGCCAGAGTCACTCCAAAAATCTATGAATTTTATCAAATGATTTAAGATAAAAATTTGCATTTATTATAAGACTTAGTATGCTGAAAACTTTATAATAGAGTTTATAGTAGTATCTGATTGAGTAACAAATTTTGAAATGTTATATTGTTAAGTTACATATGCAATGCATTACTGCTTTTAAAACAGTGACAGAGTCAAGTTCAAATCAGACTCACTGAAAAGGAGATTTGAGTTGCTATCTTTGTATGCATCTAAGTGAAATATCTGTGTTTAGCGAATTACCAAATCTCAGACCAAGTGGAAAATCCCATGGACTCTTATAAATTAGCAGTTATAGCGAGACTAGCACTAGATAGCATCGCTGATATTTTTATATATGATATCAACATAATTTGATAATTCATTACACTGTTACAGTAATTAAATCAGTAAAAATATTAAGAAAGATTATATTTTACTATTGGACATATTTTTACAGCATATTTAATCATTTATAACTAAAATATAAAATAAGAAGAATTTGACATTTTTTAACAGACCACTGGTTGAAATCTGTTCTTAACAATTTAATGAGAGATACAGAGTAAAACATTTTTAGATAAAAATGTTTGTCATATATGATTTATTGGAAAATCTAATATTGAGGCTTGGGTTTGCTGAAATACGAGAGAGAGAAGGAGAGGGGAGGACATCACATAAATGACAAAGGATCTAAAATGATAGCGATTTTTGTTTTAAAAAAAAGTTCTCACTCACTGGGTACAAATCTGACTTTGTACCTTTTCCCCAAATCCTGCTCTCCTGTGTTGACTTTGTTGGTGAATGGTTCCACTCATTTCCCCTAGGCAGAAACCTGGAAGGCATCTTAAATGATCCCCCTCTCATCTACTCTGTCTCAGAGAGATCCCTCTTGTGCGTTTCATTGCCATCACCTCAGCTTGGACTCTCCTTGCCTCCACGATAAATACTATACATGAAGAGCTTTGAAAATCAGCTCTGTCCCACAGAATTTTCAGTGTCCAATATAGCAGCCACTAACCATCTGGGGGTCTTCTGAGAACTTAAAATATGGCTAGTGCAACTTAGAAGCTAAATTTTAATATGAGTTTAAATACATGGATATTTACACTTAAGTATGTGGCTATTGACTAATGTCCTGGACAGCACAGGACTATGTGATTTCCCCACCACAAGTACAACCCTTTTCAGTCCCTGGCAGAATTAAAGAACAAACCAACCTTGACAAAAAATTTTACCCTTATTCTTTGCTGATAAATGCTACATTTTTGGCAAAAAGAATGTATTGTTTTAAGAATGAGAAATTTAAAAAATTCTATGCTAAAAATTGTTAAAATAAGTTCTAAGCATTTGTATGTTACCCGCAATAAATTTTTTCATACTAAAATGTATTAAAAGTTTAAATGTTTTGCTATATGTCCTGATGTATCCATACCTGAAAAAAGCAGATTTAAAAAAATATTTTGAAAATAGTAGGAATATACTGTTTAATCAATTTTATTTCCTGCTTTATATGTACATTCAAATGACCAGATGATGACATTAAAGTTAATTGCTTCTTCTAAAAAGAAAAAAAAGACTTCTAAGTCTCTATTATTTAATGCATACCTGTCAATTAGCATTGTCAAAAGTATACATGGTTTGTAGTGATCTAGGAATAAAAATATTATTGTGTATTAATTACATTCTCAGGTGTTTTAATTCTGATTCTGCTATCCTGGTTAACTTAATTAACCTTATCTAGAAGTTTTATTCAATTCTTTAAATAATTTTAATAAAAAAATTAAGATATTATAGGTATTCAATCTGCATTAGACAATACGCTTAATGTAATGAAGTTTAAAATGAAATAAAAATAGGAACTATCTGCAGTTTCTAAAGAGGCTGGTGTAAATCTTTTTGTGGTTAACATTCATGCTGGTTTCAAATGACCCAATAGTACATTGTTGTTATCAACAAGCAAGCAACAAAAATACACATATGAAAATACAAAGTTTTAGATGTTAATGTTTTGCCAATTATCCATCACAAGATGGGAATGCACAAAGGATAAAACACATGCATTTTACCATTAAAAATGATTTGGATAACAGTTAACACAAAATAGAAAAGTAAATCTAATATGCTCTTTTCTTTTAATGTCCCACTACAAGCTCCAATATCACTTTCCTTAAAAATGAACAAACACATTGATTTTCTCAAGTGTTCTATTTTCCAATACCATTAAAAGAATTGGATGTTAATGAGGAGATGGGCTATATGGCTATGCAAGTGTGTGTTTAAGAGACAGACAGAAAGAGAGAGAAAAACAGAGAGACACATGGAAAGGGAGAGAGAGAGAGACAGGGAAAGATGGAGAGACTTATACAGAGAGAGAAACACGCAAAGAAAAGGGATCCACTGCCTCAAACTATCTTAGGTTCTTCCAATTTGGTTCAGAGTCTCTGCCTCACAGCAATGTTGCACATCCAGACATATCTATTAGGTGGAGGGAAAACATGTTCAAATGCAGAAAACTTTAAATAACATTTAGAAGCAGCCTTTAAATAGTAAATCAGGCAATTAAGACTGTATGGAAGGCATTGCATTTGAAGCCTCAAGAAAGTTTCAAATATCCCAAGAGAGAAACTAAAAGCAACCCATGAAGCAGAGGAAGAAGATGAGAAAACAAAGAAGAGGAAAAAGTAATAAACAAAATCATATAAAATAAAACAGACATCAATTCTCTGTATGTGAATATCTTAGAATAAGATAAACACCATAAATGAAACACTTTAATTTTGAGATATTGTCTATTGGCCTCATTAAATGTACTTTCACAATTGGACTGTGTTTGCATTATAGTTGCTAAAGATGATTTACATTGTGTGACTAGAGTACCTGAAAGAGACATGCTTCATGGACATCTTGAATATCTCTCTAAATATTAAAAAAATATATTCTGTGTTCCTCATTCTGTGCATTTTGACATTAAAATGTTTTATGATTTTGACAAAATGTCCTAGATACCCTAGTCAGCATATATTCTTATGCAATATTTAAAAGCTACAAAATTATGGAAACATATTTAGAATTTTGATCCATTAGCATTGCCCTTTGAACAAGGTACATGTAATTATGCCACAGTGCACCTTCATTAAGTTTAGAGTCATTATTCTGTATACAGAGAATTAGAATTCTTTCATTCTTAGTTTTGGAAATGAGTTTATCTGACATGAAAATTTATTTTATTTAAAATGCAGAGTTTTATAACTAAAATATAGATTTGCTTTATCAAAGAATTGATTACCTATTAAATTCCTATTAATATCTGTATTTGAAATGAAATATAAAATGCCAATTTTGTAACATGAAGAAAGACAAAATGCTTTGAAAGCTAAAAAACATAGCTTCATTAAAAATAACAGTGTGTTTTTATATCAATATAAAAGCCTGAGAGACAAGGTAAAAAGGAAAATAAATCAATGGTTTAAGTCTTTAAGCTATAAAAGATAAATGTCTGTGAAGGTTATTGGTTTAGGATAGTGGAATTATGGGTGACTTGTCAATTTTTTCCTTAGGTTTTCTTTATTACTACAACAGTGTTTTTGCCAATGAAAGAGAAAAACAATTTCTAAGCAATATATTTAACCCTTTATAAGTAGCTCCTAGCTTAAGACATTAATATTAATTTAGACCAGAGGTGTAATAGTGATACAGAAGGATCTGGTGAGACCTCTGGGGAGAGGGGAGGGACCAGAGGCAGCGAGAGGTTAAGGGAGGGGTCAGGAAATTCCAGAGGCAGCAGGATTGAAGCCACAACTTGGAACTGGGCAGATTTTCTGACTCTCTGGTGGCAGGGGAGAGGCTGCTTCCCTGGGGTAAAGGGTAAACAAAATAACACACCAGAGAACCAGCGGTACCTTGCCACAGCAACTGAACAGCACGGGTGACACAGCAGGAGAAAGCTTGCAGAATTCAGTGATACTGTACTGTGGAGGTTAACAAGGTGGCAGAAGGAGGCCAGTTCACCGAGCATGTGCCAGGCTAGTGAAATGTTTGGACAGAGGGGAAAAGCCTTCCTACTCACTTTTGGAGTGCATGGAATTTAGGGGCTAGAGATTTAAATAGAAGGCAGGCAGAACCTTGCTGCTTCAGCCTCCCCTTGCTTGAACAATCAAGTTTTGTGCACTGGGTCATGCCCTGGGGACGCGTGTCTTGGTGGTGGCATGCAAGACACCATGGCATCTCATGCCCAGAACAGAAGATTCCAGACTGCACCCTTCACTTCCGCTGAGATCTGTGCACACATATGCAGGCTGGAACACTAGCCCATACCTGGGGTGTGAGCAGCCTTGGGTGCAGGGCCCTACTGAGGAAACCCCTGAATGACCTGCTGCAGTGGTCAGCAGAGCTCCTGGTTCCTGCCATAGGAGTTGAAGTTGAGGCAATGGGCATCAGCCCCCCACTCCAGGGAGAGAGCCTGAAGCGAGAGCAGTCTGCCTACCAGCCTTCTGCTCCAGAAGGACAGTTAAAAATTGAGGGGGATCTCTGGGCTGCATTCAGATTTCAGTTTTGGGGGGAACAAGGGGGTTACTGTGTTTTGTGAAAGAGATTAGCCTGAAGCTGGGAAGTCCCCCACTTGCCCACATTGCACACATTTTTCCTTATCCACTAACTTTTGTTTTATGCCTGTGTTTGGTGGTGGGCAGACAAATCCCACTTTGGTTTGGTAATAGTTTGGTGACAGTTAGATGGGACTCTATGCACTTTAATTAGGGGCCAACTGCCTGTAGCAGGCAACCCCAGAGCATGACTGTTGCTATTGTCCCATCTCAGGGAATTTCCCCTCATCCCCACTGAAGGTGCCAGCCAGGCATCCCAGGATGGTGGAAGGAAAGATATCTGGGGAAGAAAGGGACCCTAAGACTGGGTGAGCTGAACCGAGTTGCGCAGTGCAGGCTGGGCACTCCACATGGGTGCTGTGCCAGTTAGAGTGTGCCATGTGGGCACTGTGCCATCTTGACTCCAGGCAATTTGGTGGCCCACATCCACCATTCAGGCTATGTGTCACATGGGTACTGTACCAGTCAGGTTTTCTGTGCAATGGTATTTGATGGGGATAGCTCTGGTTCTGGGGTGCACAAATTTGGATCCAAGGGAGACTATTTTAGCTCACAGCTGGGATCTGAAGGGGACTTTTGAGCTCTGGAGGCCATGACTGGTATCTTATGTGGGCCACTCTTGGAGCCATGAATAGGGGTCTGGGCAAGAACTAGGGGGCCACTGAAGAAATGGATATAAGAAGAAGACAGACTCAGACAGAGAGGTGAAAGGATCACACAACTTTTGGGGGGCACCATTCAGGGGCCATTATTTGTTCCTCTGGGCCCACACGTAGGTCTCCAAGAAGGCTACGTGGCTAGGAATGGGTGAGGATCACCTGAGTTCTGGGGGACCACAGCTTGCAATAACTTTGGTAGAAGATGAGACCATAAAACTTGCTTGTGAGATGGAGTTGTGGGTTCATATTTTATTTATACATTCCAAGTTTGCTTGCATTCTTTTGGTCATAGTTTTAAGCATGTACATCCAGGCCAACAGGGCCTATTCTGTGTTGGCTTCTGGAGGGTGCCCATTGGGTTGAATCTGACCAGACTGGGCTATGTACAACCATTATCTAATGTCTAAGAATGAATTTGTTTTCTATTCTAACACTGCTTGGCCTATGTACATGTTGAACTATGGGGGAAAATAGACCATAAATGGTTTCCTAAATTGCTATGCCATCATGAAGTTGGAATTGTATTGCCAATGATTGGAAAAGTGGGATGAGATCCCATATGTCCGAGCATTCTGGTCATTGCACAATAGGATTTTTGTAAGACCTGTGTTTCAAGAAATTACAGAATGTGTTTACAACTCCAGAAACCTTTAGCTACCTGATACAGAGTTAGAATATGGTCCTATCTATCATTAAAAGGATAAGGATTTAAAGAGAGTTAGGTTAAATGGTTATATGTAAAAGGTATGTAGAAGGTTTGTGAAAGTTGCAGAAGGGTTGTATGGGTATATAGAAGGGTGTGAAAGTTTTGAACTGGAAAAGAAAGAGACCTCAATTCTTGGATACAGTTATTCTGTGCTTGTTTTCTTATCTTATAGGGACTTCATTTGAACTTTGCTGTTTTGTGTACACTGGGGACCCTCTGTCTCTGCCATTTGGGGCTTCATGCCATAGTGCCAGTTGGCATAACAGCTGGGGTGAGAGAATGTCTCTCTGTTGAGGCTTTCTGCCATTTGGATCTAAGAAAGGTCATTTGGTATAGGTTGGCATACTGGCTTGGGTGAGAGATCATGTTTCTGCTGTAAGACCAGTTGGCATACCAGTTGGTGAGGGAACATATCTCTGCTGTTTGGGGCTTTGGGCCATTTGGACCAGGTAAAGGTCGTTTGGGCTACCGGTTGGCATATTGGTTGGTGTGAGCTAAGATTTCCAGTCCTTTCTTTTTAGAGGATTTAGTTTGAGAATATTTGTTTGAGAACTTTGCTTTTGTTTTAGATTTTGTTTTTGTTTCTGTTTTGAAAAGGAATTAAGTTGCTAAGAGTTACAATGTCATATTAAGTTGGAAAAAATTGCATGGTTCTAGTAAGAGAAGGCGTAAGTCATGGAAGCACAATATTGAAGGGGCAAGATTTTTCCTTTTTGCTTTGTATTTTTTCTCCCTACCTCATGCCTCCAGATTTTGGCATTGTTAATGCGTGAATAATGGCATAAAGTTTCTTTCCATAAAGCCATAAGACCAATTTCCAATTGTGGTTTTAATAACCAAGATTTTGACTGGAAAGTCATGCCTGAAGCAGGCATGCCTGCATTCTGGTTATTACCAGACAGTCTTGAGGAACTTTTGAAGTTAATGAAAGCCCACTGGAGAATTGGCCTGGTACCTTATTTGACATTATAGTTCATGTCAGTCTTTTCAGGTAAGGAACAAATGTTGCTTTCCTGAAAGATGGCAAGAAGGATCCTTAAAACACTTTGGGAAACTCAAAGACTTGAGGAAAATAGGTACTGCAGGCAAAGCCAAATGGTCATTGTGAGGTTTCTATGCCCTGAAGGGTGGACTAAAACTCAGTCTAAGTTTCCTTGTGGAAATTCCAGCAAAACAGATTCAAAGAGCCTATGTGATTAATGTCTGTTCTTGTTGTATTTATGCAAATAATTAGGCAAAATTAAAAACTAGCAGTCTCTTTGATAATAATGTGGATGATCTTAGGAAAAGGAACAGTGTTTCAAGAAAAATCCCAATGCTCAATGTGGACATTGGCCTCTAGTGTAGTTAACTATCCTCAAACCTTTGTTTTCTTTTGGGAGCTGAACTGTTTTCTTCCCATCTTTGCACTGGGAATTGTGGGGAACTAGACTTTTACTAAGACTGTGTATACTCCATACAGATTCTACCTCAGTGTCTGGTAATATCACCTGAGATGTTCAATCTACAGGCAAGAAGAATTTGTCAAATGGTCACTGTTGCCAGCAGCTCTGGGCCCTGGGGAAGGGAACTGCAGCAAGGTGATGGTGGCTTCAGCTCTATAAATGCACAGTCTAGGGAGGGAACCTGAAACTGGAGAGCAGTCTGCCATGAGCCTCCTGTTACAGAAGGACAGACAAGAATGGAGGGTGATATCTGGGTATGGATTTGAATTTCAGTATTTTGGGGAATAAGGGAGTTACTGTGTTTTGCTGAAGAGATTGGCCTGGAGCCATGGAGTTCACCACTGCCCAATTTGAGAAACATTTTATTAAAGGCCGTTTTCCTTCCCCACCAATTTTGTTTCATGATTGTGTTTAGCACCCAGGTGTCAAATCCCATTTTGATTCAGTAACAATAGCAGCCCAGAAGACTTTAGGAAATTTGTGCAGTAGGTAAGGTTGAGATTTTCTTAGAGATTCATTTTACCCATCAAATATGATTTTTGCTTAGTGCTCAAGAAACAGTGATTGTTCTTCCTTGTTATAGCATATGTGTAGTGTGCTTTCTTTTTTGTACATTATTTTTAAAAAACATGCATTTGACATGAAAGCTTAAATTTACCTCCCTTTCTCAATCTGAAAGAATACTAGGATGGAGATCACTCCTTATTGCCACCTGCATTGGAGTATTGAAAGCATTTCCCTATGTACCAAATAAGCCCAGCAGGAAAGAAACAAGATCCTTTACTCAGTGTGGACATTTCTGACAAATAGGAAGAAATTTAAATGCCAGCAGAGTATGTTTCTACAAACTGGCTACAAACATTCCTGCTCAAGAACAAAGCTAAACCCTTCTTGAACTGTCTACTTGTGCCAGTTACTTTGTTCAACTGCAATCTGTTCCTGAGAAAATATTATCCCTGTAATTCTAGCGAGTCAGTGGATCCTCAAACACTCTGTCTCCTAGATGTGGGTTGTTAAAGTGAAACCATCTCCCTTTCCAGAATAGTTTTTGTAATCATTACATGACTTATAAAAAAAATAACTTCTCATTTGTACCGCTTTTTGTTTTTCACTGCCTCTCCAAAGTGTATACATTGCCCCATCAGGCATCAATTTATTGCTTCTCACTTACTTGTACAATGCAAACACCTATTTCACATGTTCTTTCTAAGTAAGTTATAATAATATCCATGGGGAGCTGCATGGTTTCAATTATTAACAATAATGTCCTGAGTGAGAAGGAATTTACTTTTTGAAGTTAGATTATTTATGTTCTCAGTTGCTACTCTCACATTTTTAGAGGTTGTTTTTGGTGGCATGTTTTATTTTTGTTCTTGCGGGGGATGGGGAAACATATTTGTTGAACTTAAATTTTCAAAAATGTAAAGCTCAGCAGTTTCAGAAGTCATGTTTAATACTCATAATTCAAAGATGAAAACACTTATCTCCCTACAAAACAAAGCAATCTTTTTACCAAAGCATATGTCATCAGATATAAATGTGTTTATAATACAGTAATCTTTACCAAAACCACACTGGCTTCATTGTGAGGCACTGTTCTTTTCAACTTTCCCTTCCCCCTTTTCTATAATTAGCATTTAAAAAATTGCATATCTTATAACTGATGTTCTCTGTTTGTTCTGCACTTTTTAACTAACAAAGCAAACAGAGTTTCTGGAACAGCTCCTCTCACCACTCTTGACCTCCAGCCACTCCCAGGAAATATTCTCCTAATGGAGGAAACATCCACTCCTTTCTCTGGGAAACACCAAGCTAAGGTATGAATAACTGAAAGAACTTTAGTCTGCTGAGACAGTGAATACCTGTAACTCATTTATTTGGTCATTGGTTGTCTTTCACCTCATTCTCTATCTTTCCTATAAAATAACCAAGCCATTGTGGTTTTACAGATCCAAATCTATGGCAACAAAGACAAACATTATGACCAAAAATAACTGGTTCAAAAATAACTCAAAGAGTCAAATGGGTTGTCAGGTAGTGCAAGAAGGTGGCTGTTCTGTGGATAAGGTTGATAAGTAATACAGATTTTTGAACTCTAGACACAAAATATTTCCTTTTGCACAATGTTGATAATTGAAAAAAGCAACATATGTGATGTCTGTCCAACAATAAAGAGTGTTACTTTATGTATAAAGAATATACATTTTATAGGAAATTAAATTTGGACACAGCTGAATGGACACAAAGAAAGATCAGGAATTATGTAAAATGAGAGAAAGTGCGGCAAAACCAAACTAAACCAAACAAAATACAAATTATAATATTAAAGAAAATGGCAAAGCCACATGATTTCCAGCAAGAATATGATTCATTATGTCAAATGAATTACTTAAAGCATGTCACAGCATTCTAATTAATGGGTGAATCATTTTATATTTTAAAAACAATAAATACAATTTCGTTTTTCACCATAGTCCATTGATAAAGTCAAAACATCACTTCATACAATATATAAGACCTTTCATTACCTTCCTTCATTCTATTTTTTCTAATCTTATCTTACTGTGTCATGTCATATCAAATGATTAAACTCCAAATAAGTTCATTTATTTCAAGGTATGTTCTTTCTCTTTGGAATGTATTTATCACTCATCCCCTTGCAACTTTTTAAAAATGTCCCTGCCTAATATACTTCTGCTTAACATGAACACTATTCAAATATTCCTACCAGCACATGTTCCTTCTCATAAACTCCTGTAATGTATCCTACATACTTTTATTACAGTCTGTGTCACATTATCAAATAACTATTGACACATCTGTTACATTGCCTAACTTGTGTAAGGAAGGGGTTGCATTTTGTTCATTTTAGTATTCGTAACATTAAACACACATTAAAAAACAAAATCTTTGTCTAAGTTATCCAAATGATTGAAGAGTACCTGTTTCTACTTTTCTCATAGTCAGGTTTGTCAGTAAGAACTATTTTAAATATTCTATTTCACATTCAAAAGCTAATCTTAAAGCTTTCTTCTGGTTAAACCTTACAATTATCCTACCAAGAGTATATTTTAACAACTCATGTTTCTGACATAATTTTCAAGCCTCAACTTATTAATATATATAGTTGTGTTAATAATCAGAGCAACTCTATTTATTTAAAAACCATTACTGTCTATATCACTTAGCTATTTTTAAATTAAATACTACAGAGATACTGGGAGTACTTGGAAATCATTAGTAAACCACTTATAAAATGATAATACCTAAGAAATATATTTGTAACAATTGACTCAACAGTACATATTTCCATAACATTTTGTCATATATAATAGTTACCTTTTATCACATGAAATACATAGATTTGAAAAACCTGTTAACACAAAAACCTGCACAAAGTTGGTTATAAAAGCCTTATTCATAATTTCCAAAACTGCAAACAACAAAGATGTCTTTCAATAAGTGAATGGATAAACAAACAGATAAAAACATGCCACCAAGTCACACGTTGATGGATAAATTTTAAAAGCATCTGGCTAAGATAAACAAGCCAGGCTGAAAAGGCTACATAATATATTAATATACTTATTTATAGTCTGGAAAAAGGAAAAATTATAGACTGTAAACAAAGGAGTGGTTTTTATGAAACTGGGGGAGGGGCTTTGAGAGCTTGGGAGACTCTGCAGGATGTCATGCAGAATGTGACAAAAGAATCAAACTGTATTACCTGTATATGGAGCAAGATCACTGAAGAGGATGGAGAAAAGGTGCTGACCTAAGTAATTTTGGAAATGAATGCAATCTGTAAGACGAAAGGCAAAAGAAATAGCACAAGTTATTGCACTCTAATAGAGACAGTTGTTTCCAATGGAACAAGGTTAGCAACTTTAAAACAAGTATATCCACGTACTGAAACTGAATAATTAAGCAAATGAATAGCCAGTGATTGGAGCCAGGTGTCTCACTGCTGGAGTAGGAGGTTACAGATAAGCAAGAGGAAAAGGCTAGAATGATTCCTATAGCAATGGAAGAGAGTTGGAATCATCAGCAGAAATTCATAGTTAGCTTAATACAGATACAGATAGTTACACCTAAAAATATGTATAGATATGTACATAAATATGTTTAAATATACGTGATCTTTTCTTGCTAGCTGATAAAGCCAAGAATTAATAATATCCCAGGGACAATGAGTACACCTAGAAGCCAGATCTTAATTTCTAATACCTTTCTCCAATTAAACAAACAAAAATATAAATAAAAATATAAATAAAATATATTAAAATATAAAATTTTATATTATAAAATATAAAAATATAAATCAAAACATAAATAAAAATTTGTGTTTCCCAAAGAAATGACTGATTTTAGAATCAGGGCAGAAAATATACAGGTAAGCCTCTAGTCACAGTGCCAGAAAATAAGGAGGTGCTTGGAAAAGAAAACTCAGTGCACGTCACAATGATCCAACTGAAGGGACTCCCAATGCCTAATGTTGGAACATTTAGCAACAAAATGAGGTAATATTAGATTATAACCTAAAGCATAAAATAAATTTCCATGAGTCCCTACTGATATACATAAATGGTTAAAAGGGTAAATAATAAACAAATAAACAAATAAATTAGAATAAACAAATTTCCTGAGCAGAAAATTTCCAAAAATATTATATACATGTTTCATCCTTAAGGAGGTGGAACAGAGCTCCTCATTCCCAAAATATGACTTATACATAATGACTTTCTTCCAAATAGTGCAGTAAAGAAGGGGGTTGTGTGAGTATATCCAGATAGTCAACATTAAAATTAATAGATATGCCATATTGGTAGTACATACCCTAGATATGATGGGATGAGAATGGTATTTTATCTCTGTGATTTTTCTCCCCAAAGCATTTAATCCCAGTACAATCATGAGGGGAAAAAATCAGACAAATTCTAATTAAGGGACATTTTGCAAAATAACTGACCAGGACTCCTCAAAAATAAGATACCAAAAATAAGGAAATCTGAGAAAATGTCACAACCAAAAAGAAAAGAAAACAAAACAAAACAAAAAACCTAAGGAGACATGATATGATGATTAAATATATTTTGGTACCTAGGACAGACTTCTGGAACAGATAAAGGACAATAAGTAAAATAAGAAATCTGCATAAAGTGTGGTCCTTAGTTTATAATAATGTATCAACATTACAAAATAATAATACATTAAGGAATCTTCTTAACCTTGCAGTTTCTCCTTCTCTCTCTCTCTCTCCCTCTCTCTATTTCACAAACACACAAAAAGTGTGTACACATGACTCACATAATGCACCAAAACTGACACACTGTGGCACTACGGCATGGCGTGTACCTTCAGTAACTCCATATTTCACTTCAAAAAAGACATAACCAAGAATAATTTTGTGTGCTTATCTAACATCTCTTCTATGAAAAAAAATAACCTCTAAACCTCTGCATTTCTAAATGATTGAGTCCTAAATTAAAGAGACACAAAAAAATCAAAATTGTTTTTTAAATATATTTTCTTTCTGATGAGTCTTATTAAGTGATTGGGATTTTCATAATTAAAAATATTTATAGTAATCACAAAGAAAAATTTTAAATTATTTTATTATTATTATTATTACTTACCCAAGGATATGTTTTATTGATTTTAGAGAGAGAGGGAAGGAGAGAGTGAGGTAGAGAGAGATGTGAGAGAGAAATATTGATGAGTTGCCTCCTGTATGCACCCCAACTGGGGATGGAATCTGAAACCTCTGCATGTGTACTGATAGGGCATTGAAGGGGCAAATGTTTGGTGTACTGGACAATGCTCCAACCAACTGAGCCATCCGGCCAAGGCAAAAGAGATTTTCTAATATTCCCAACATTCATAGAAGTACACTTGAATATTAACTATACTATTATTCACTCTTTATTTCTCAAATTTAAATTGCAGAATTTTAAAAGGTATTTTTCAAATAACATCTCCCATGTATATATTTTTTTGCTGCATTTATTTTTACAATTAACGGAAGGAATTCAGAAGACTTTTGTATAACTGACAAATGCAAAGTCTTACCAGGGCAATAAATTATCTTTGATATTTGGCTCTTCTTTAACTGATAAGCTTTGAAAGTGTTTTTGTAAATGGATACATGCAAGGATAATGTCATTGTCTTAAAAATTACATATTATTATAATATTTCTCATATGAAAAACATTCTTGGTCAGATTGGAAGGTATTTAAATTTTTTGCTTCAGTTTCTTAATATCCTGAGAGAAAGTATATCTTTGGTCTTTCATTTTTGATCAAAGAGATTACAGTTCCTCATTTCTTACCATTTAAACTATCAAAATTTCAAGAGCCAAATGATATTGCTGATTTGATATTTGTATACTAACACAGATAATTAAAATAGAAGACTAGTTTGAAAAAACCATATGTAAATAAATATTTTAGGTGACAAAATCATTCGTAATTTTTTTTCATATATTGGTGTTCAATTATGGTTGTCCTGCCTTTTTTCCCATTGTGTATCCCCATTATAACTGTATATTATTAGAACTTAAATTGAGTGATCTGTATTAGGTTAAAATTGTTTAAAAAGTCTCTATGAATACTAGTTTCCTCTGTTCTTTATTGATTTTGTTTTTTAAAAGTCTCCTTTTTTTAGATTTTATTAATGAAAATATGTATGTAACAATTCTGAGAAGTCAGTGTGGCTCCTGGCCCTTAGTGCCATATAAATGCCTGTGAAGTAGGGGTCAGGAGCTGTGTTCTACAGATAGTGAGCTGGGTCTTAGACATCAGGTGCTCATCCAGTGCACGCAGATAGAAGTGATGGAGCCAGGACTGTCATTTTTTCCTTGTGATTTCAAGCTTTGAAATTGTCATTTAGTAATAGTTTGTTACAATATAAAGTATTACACATGGCCAAATGAATCCTTGCCATTGTTTGTGGAATTACAGTGTCCTTCTAAATTTTGCCTCAGGATCCAGGGTCAGTAGTTTTATCATAGGCTCAGTGGGCAATCTCTGTTATTGGAAAATCAGTGACCAGTTAATGATGTCTAAAATCTGAAGTAATTATTTCAGCAACAGCATAAATATATAAAGCAAAATGATAAAACCTCACTCCCCTATCCTACCTGGTATACAGAAATGAAGATAATTTTTATTACATAAATTATTTTGATTTTGTCCCAACAAAGTCATTGAAATTGGGGAAATTTTCTAATAATGTGTTTTAATATATCCTTTCATTTTGAATTATTCACACATTTATTTTGGTGAATTTTTAATCAGCATTATTATATAAATATTCTGAACATACAAGCTGCATTTGTAAATGCTAAGCTAATAAAATCATAATAGCATCATTGAAAAGTGACATTAAAAACATTATTTCAGCAAATTACTATTTCAAATTGTGCCATGATCAAAATTTCTGAAAATGTGACATCTGCTCCCCTGGGTGATTCAACACTATTATAACACTCCAAAATTATTTCATATTGTAGATCATCACTCTTTTTCTAGTAATCTGACAGATTCTCATAAAACATGAGATCATAACATCAGATAAAAAGGCAACAGACTGAGGGTTCTAAAAAAGAGGGGGTTTGGAGGCTTGGGTGACAAAGGTGAAGTTATTGAGAAGTGCAGATCAATAGTTACAAAATAGTCATGGGAATGTAATATACGCATAGAAAACAGTCAGTAATATTGTTTGGCTATGTATGGTGCCAATTGGTTGCTGCAGATATCAGAACTCCCTGTAAAATTGGGATTGTCTAACCACTAGGCTGTACACCTAAAACTAACACAAAATAATATTAAATGTAAACTCTAATTGAAAAAATATAAAAATAAAAAATATGAAAACATTAACTGCTACTCTATTCCCTTCTTCTTTGTAGAATGTGATTGTATAGAGAAGTTATTATGAAAAGTAGGGGGAAAAGGAAATAAGTTTCGTCTTTTATACTTAATTTTTAGTTAAAAAAATCCAGAAGAGATGGGAATTAGGTAATTGGGAGACACAAACATAGTGGAGACTGAGTGAATGGAAGTCCTACCTGCTTCAGAGTCTGCAGAATGACTATCATCTGGGTCAAATTATATAGGGGTTGTTTTATAAGTTTGAGACTCCACACTGCTGTGCCTGACATATTGAGTCAGTGTCACAATTGAGATTTTTAAAAATCAAACAGAATCAAAATTAACTCTTTAAAAAGAATGAGTTTAGGTTGAAGTTGATGAAGGGAGAAATAGGTAGAGCATAGAGGATTTGGGGGGAAGTGAAAATGCCCTGTATGCTCCCATAGTACTAGATACAAGTCATTATGCATTTGGCCAAACCCATGCAACATAAAACACCAGGTATAAACTTTAGTGTGCAGTATGAACTTCGAGTGATTATGATTTGTCAGTGTAGGTTTATCAACTGTAATTAATGTACCACTTTTGTGGAGCATGCTAATAATTGGGGAGGCTATGCATGAATAGGGCAGGGATTATATGTAAAATCTCTGTACCTTTCCATCTGTTTAGCTATGAACTGTTTTAAAATTTAATCTAATAATATTAAAGGTCAAAAGAAAGAACCTATGTACTCAGACGTCTTTCAATGGAAATAACCAACGAAGAGTTTTCCTCATCCAACTTTGTGATCAGTCTGATTGTGTCTGCTCCAGTTTGGATTCCAAAGTGTAAGATCCAATTTACCCAGAGGTAAGTAGAATCTACTGAAGAAGCATCAATAAATTAAGCATTTCTACCTGACTTTACCTGTTTTCTATCATAACAACTTAAATCTGAAATTATTAGTCTTGAGGCAGAATAACTTTTCACAAACATTTTCATATATGCTAGTTTTAGAACATACAATTTTATCCATACTTCACAGAATTAACTTTGCCATATGTCTATCTGACTTACTTTATTTTCTGAAATTGAAGGCTAATTTTGGAGGCTAGGCTAGTTGGGAGGTCTATGCTAAATATTTCAAACACATATAGGGTAAAAATATTTTAGTCTTCATTTTGCTATTTATACAATAATGTACTCATGATATAGATAAACAAACAATATAAACTTTCATTCAAAAGCTTTTTATACTTAAATTTTTCAAACTCCTTCATAGATTCTTTATTTTTTATTATAAATACTAAAAATATCAGCCAACTTGTTCTTAAGCAAATGCTCAGTTTAAGGCCTGCATCCAATTATTTTTCTCTAAACTTCTGACCTGGTGAAAAAATCAGGGCCTCTTTCCAACAGGAAAGTTTACTTTTTTGTCATTCCTAGATGGGGGAGCATTGGGAACAGGAATAAAAGCAGGCTTCATCTCATTTGTCTCTATCTATGGGCACAAGGCCAAAAAGTCAGCATGCCTCAAGTTAAAAAGAACTGAGAGTGTTATAAAACATGTTTCCACCTTTCTGCCCTTTTTGGGTTGAATACAGGGTGGATTGTCTACCTTGGCAGCTCTTAAAGTTAGTCACAAAAAGATATAGGAAGGCTCAGAAAATCCTCACTATCCAGAATGACATTCTTAGCTATGGGATTGAAAGCTATACCATAGAAAGAGGCATGGTTTGATAGCTTAAAATGCCAAAATTTCATGAAAATATTGTTTCTTAGAAAGCTAAGATGATAAAATGTATCTTCAAAATCTTAAGCTCTCCTAAGAGCATACCATAGAGGCTGTGGCCACCTCTCCTGCATGCAGCTGTATTCTAAAATGAAGTTTTCACCAGTCTTAGTTACAGATGCAAGTATGAGTCAGAAAGAATTTCATTTGCTTGGTTTTGTACCAAAAGCAAAATGATCTTTGCACATGTAAGTTATAAGAGCACCAAGTCCACAAGATGCCTACAGAAAATTCAAGTTCCTTAAAGAGGCATGCTTCATTTTATTACGCATTGCTTCATGGTGCTTGTGTTTTGCAGATGCTGTGTTTTACAAAAAATAAAGATTTGTGGCAGCCCTGGCTTGGTGGCTCATGTGGTTGGAGTATCATTCCACACACCAGGAGGTTAGGGGTTCAATCCCTGGTTGGGTTGTGTACAGGAGGCAAATGATCAATGTTTCACTCTCACATCAATGTTTCTCTTTCTCTCAAATCAATAAATATATCCTTGGGTGAGGATTAAAAACAAACAAACAAACAAACAAACAAACAAAAAGGGTTAGTAGCAACCCTCCTCGATCAAGTTCATCAGCATAATTTTCCCAGGAACATTTGCTCACTTCATTCTGTGTCACATTTTGGTAATTCTCTCAATATTCTAATTTTTTCAACATTATTTGTCTTTTAAATGACTTGTTTTTTCATTATTGTTATTATTTCATTATTATCTGCTATGGTGATTCACTATAAGTAATCTTTTATGTTACTATTGTGATCATTTTGATCGTTGTGATGAACCACAAACCTATGGGAGGGTAAATTAATTAATAAACGTTGTATGTATTCTCACTACTCTACTGACTAGCCTTTCCCCAATCTCTCTTACATTCCTCACTCCTCAGGAATCCTCATTTCCTGAGAAACGATAATATTGAAATTAGCCCAATTAATAATTGTACAATGGCCTCTAAGTGTTCAAGTAAAAGGAAAAGTTGCTTGTCTCTCAAGTTAAATCAACAGCTAAAAATGATTAAGCTAATTGTGGATGGTTTGTTGAAAGCTAAGAAAGGCTGAAAGATAGATCTCTTGTGCCAAACAGTCAAGTTGTGAATGCAAAGAAAAAGTTCCTCGGAGATATTAAAGTGCTACTTCAGTGAACACACAAATGATAAGAAAGCAAAACAACCTTGTTGCTGATACGGAGAAAGTTGTAGTGATCTAGAGAGATCAAACCAGCCACAACATTTTCTAAGGGCAAAAACTAATCCAGAGCAAAGCTCTGACTCTCTTCAATTCTATGAAGGCTGATATAGGTGAGGAAGTTGCAAAAGAAAGGTTTGAAACCAGCAAAGATTGGTGCATAAGGTTTAAGAAAAAAAGCCATGTATATAACCCAAAAGTGCAAGGTGAAGCAGCAAGTGCTGAGGTAAAGACTGCAGCAAATTATCCAGAAAACCTAGCTAAAATAATTAATGGTGGCTACACTAAGCAACAGATTTTCAATGCAGATGAAACAGCTTTATATTTAAGATGCCATAGAAGACTTTCATAGCTAGAAAGAAGTCAATACCTGGCGTCAAAGCTTCAAAGAACAGGCTGACTCTTTGGTTGGAGCTAATGCAGCTGGTGACTTCAAGTTGAAACTCATGCTCACTTATAATTATAAAAATTCTTAGGGTCCTTAAGACTTATGGTAAATCTGTTCTACCTTGTGCTGTATAAATGGAACAACACAGCCTGGATGAGAGCACCTCTGTTTACAACATGATTTCCCAAATAATTTAAGCCCACTCTTGGGACCTACTGCTCAGAATAAAAGAGACCCTTCAAAATATTACTGCTTATTGGAAATACACCTGATCACCTAAGAGCTCTGATGGAGATGTACAAAATTAATGCTGTTTTTATGCCTGCTAACATACCATCAACTCTGCAGCCCATGGATCTAGGAGTAATTTTGACTTTCAAGTCTTATTATGTAAGAAATACATTTTGTAAGGCTGTAGCTGCCATAAATAGTGATTCTTCTGATAAATCTGGACAAAGTACACTGAAAACCTTCTGGAAATGATTCACCACTCTAAATGCAATTAAGAATATTTGTGATTCTTGGAGGAGTCAAAATATCAACATTAAATAAAGTTTAAAAGAAGTTGAATCCGGGGGTCCAAGATGGCTACAGAGAAGTTGGAAGCTCCATCCACTTGCTCCCAGACCCAGACTGGTCTTGCAGCTAAACCACAGAGCAACCAACTCGAAAATCCAGCAGAAAGTTAGTGAGACCACATGTGGGTAAGTATATAGGTGGAGGAGAGTGCAGTGAGTGTGTAAGAGTATTTGAGTGCCTGTCTGCCTGTGAGAGCACTCAAGGGTGGACAGCCTAGGCTGTCCTGTCAGAGCCACTGCCACAGCCTCTACAGCCATCACCCAGTCCATCAAAGCCTCATGCGTAGATTTGGAGCGGGAGACATTTTGTGTAATTCAAAATATCCTCCTTGGAAAGATAGTGCAAATTACACGAAAGCAGCTGTGGCTCATAGCTTGGACTTGCCTCTGTGACCTCCAAGCCTGCTGGGACAGGCCATGAACCCCACTGCTGCTGGGAGCCAGAGTCCAGGTCACTGCAATGCTGCCCTCTGCGGGAACTATAGCTTCCAAAGCCCTGAGTGCTGCTGGAACAGTGAATGGGAGAGGGTCTGACTGAGAAGGCTGCAGATCAATCAAGGAGCCAGCGCTGTGGGGGAAGAGAAGCAGCCAGGGTGGTGATTATAGCAGAGACCATGGTGTGAGTGCAGCAGTGGGAGCACAGGGATGGGAATCTGAGAAGGAGACTCACTGTAGGGAGTGATGCAAGCACCCTGCCACCATCCCATGTTATAGTTTTGCTGATGGATTCTTCCCTTTTCTCTCCCACCCCATCAGGGTAATATGAGACTTGAAAGAAGATGCACACAGGATATATTCTATCGATTTGTGAGAGAAGAGGAGAGAAGTCAGTGTGAGAGGAGAGTCAATAGGTGGCCTCCTGTACATGCCCTGAGTGGGGATCCAACCTACACCTAGAAGCCATCTCAAGGCAGAGGCTGGTGTGGTGGGGTTGAGCCCCTTAGTCAGCCAGACAAGGGAAAATTTCCACCAAAGAATGGACCAATAAAAATCAGGTTCCAAACACAACAGGGGAGTCCACATAGCCCACACAACGGACATTCCTAGAGTACCCAGATCAGAAGATCAAGGAGTCTTCACTATGGGGGATGTCTGCTCTGAGGAGAGATGGAAAGCACTGGAGATAAACCCATCATCTTTTTTTTTAAGGAGCAAGGAGAGCGTGGAGTGGCAGGCACAGAGGAGAGTATTGGGGGAGTGGCTGTGGGATTTTCAAGGCTCAGATATACCGGCTCAGATAGTGCTGGACTACATAGCACCTATCTTTCTTGGGAATACCTAGCCTCTCCCAAGGGAAAATCAATTACCTTACCATGTGGGATACCACCCCCCAAACCATCTGGAAACGCCCTCACCACAACCTCTGAAGCCCTGTTTGCTCCACTCAGCAACATTTATTTGTTTTTAATTTTTTTTTCAGTTTCACTCTGTCTTTGTGTTCTTTTTTGTTTGTGTGTTTGTTTTCTTCTCTCCCACCCTGCATCTTAACCCTTGCTGAGGAGAAAGCAACATAGACTGAGGAGTAATCAGAGAGTGGTGGTAGGGCACAGCCAATCCATACACTACCCTGGGAAACAGACTAGTACTTCCTCCTCAGAGGAGAGCCACAGAAACACCTTCTGGGCATCTGGCAGACCCAAAATCTGGGCTGAAAGCCTACTAAGGACCCATTCCTGCTAGGTACAGGGAAATAACCGTGGGTAGACTCAGATTAGTGGCTCAGGGGAGAGGAAACAAATCCATCTTCCCTGAAGTCTGAAAGACTCCTGCCATGGGAGATCCAGGAATCATAGCTCTCTGTTTCAACCAGAAGTTCTCTCAGAAATGGTCAGGTCTGCAATTAGTATAAGACTGATAGCAGGCCATCAGGGAGAGGTGGAGCCTGTGGTGACTTGGGACATTTGTTGACACATCCCTAGACCCAGTGCTAATAAAGACCAGCTTTTCAGAACAACTTGGCCCATCTGGAGGGCAGCCAAGCCCAGAGGAATCAGCTACAAAGTGTACATTGCTTGGAGCTTATAAAAGGCAGCTGAGGGTCAGACATGGACAGCATCTGTCATTGGCTTACACCAGACCAAGACATCAGAGTAGTAGCCAAAGGGAGAAACAGAAGGCAATATCTAAACTGTGTTGAGATGAATCCATTTAGTTGTTTTCTCATTATTTTAGCTGTTTTTTTCTTTTTCATAGCCTTTTAAATTTATTTTTAGTCTGTTTTTTCTTTTATTTTTGGTATTCTAATTTTTCCTATTCTGCTCTTACCTTGATTATGTCACTGTTCTATTCTTCTCTCCTTTTATTATTTTTGTTACTTTTTCTGTGTTCCTTTTCCCTGTTTTCCTCTTTCAATTCATTATGAGTACTAGTTCTCTACCCCTTTCTCCTCTCATAATAATTTTCTTTGCTTTGGTCCTCCTGTATTCTTTTTCCTTATCCCCTTTCTCTATTATACCATTTCTTTTTTGGATTTTAATATTCTATGTTTTTATTTGTTGTTGTTGATAATGTTGTGGCAGTCAGGGGGTTGCTTGTTTCAGTGTTTGTGTGTGTGTGTGTGTGTGTGTGTGTGTGTGTGTGTGTTGTTCTGCTTTGCTCTTCCAGCAATATAAAACAGCATACAACACACATTAGAGGTTGAGCCTCTTGGTTGGCCAGATGAAAGTGACTACACAACTAAGAACAGGCCAAGGGTAATCAGATCCCAAATATAAGAGACAGGCTCATATAACTCACAGAAAGGACATTCTTAAAACAACCAGACCAGGTGGTCAAGGAGTTTGCATTACTGGGGCCCACAGGACTCCAAACACACAAGGTCACCCCACAAGACAGGGCATCAAAGAATATCAGTCTAAGACATAGAACAATAACAAAGAAATAACTAAAATGGG
This sequence comes from Trachops cirrhosus, assembly GCA_028533065.1. NCBI lineage: Eukaryota > Metazoa > Chordata > Mammalia > Chiroptera > Phyllostomidae > Trachops > Trachops cirrhosus. The sequence goes on along the minus strand of CM052539.1, from coordinate 114,844,070 downwards.
GAAACAGAGAACCCTCAAAAGAAAGAATCTCCAGAAGAGAGTTAGGTGATATTGAGGAAAGTAACATATCAGACATTGAGTTCAAAGTAATGATTATAGGAATGCTCAAGGAACTGGGTTTGAACTACAAGGAACTTACTGAGACCAACATCAGCAAGAGAAATGGCATAGAAACCATGAATAAGAACCAGATGGAAATGAAGAATGCAATATCTGAATTGAAGAACACACTAGAAAAAAATTAAAGGCAGGCTAGATGAAGAAGGATCAAATTAGCGAGCTGGAAGAAAAGGTGGAAAAAACCCCAGTCTCAGCAACAAAATGAAAAATGTCTCAAAAAGAAAAATGATAGTTTAAGGGAATGTGAAATGTAACAATATTCACATCATAGGGGTACCATAAGGAGAAAACAGGAACCAAGGGATAGAAATCCTGTTTGAAAAAATAATGACAGAAAATATCCCCAACTTCAGTAGGGAAATAGTCATGTAAGTCTAGGATGAAAAGAGGGTCCCAATCAAGAGGAACCCAAGGTGGCCCACTGCAATACATATTACAATCAAAATAGCAAAATTATTAAGACAAAGAAAGAATCTTAAAGGTAGCAAGAGAGACTAGCTAGTGATATACAAGGGTGATCTGATGAGGCTATTTCACTGATTTCTATTAACTGATTTCTGAGGCTATTAACTGATTTTTCAACTAAAACACTGCAAGCCAGAAGGGATTGGAAAAATATTCCAAATAATGAAAAGCAAGGACCTGAAACTGAGACTACTCTATATAGCAAGGCTGTTATTTAAAATGGAAAGTGAAATAAAGGGCTTCCCAGACAAAAGAAAGCTAAAAGAATATACGTCCACCAAACCAGCACTGCAAGAGATGCTAAGGGACTGTTTTAAGTAGAAAGCAGGGGGAGAGAGAGAGGTACAAAGGAAAAAATGAAAATTAATAAGTACCTATCAATAATAATCTTAAATGTAAATGGATTAAATACTGTCTACAAATGAGCAACCTCAGAACAAATGAAAAAAAGCTGTGATAGAAATACTTATATCAAAATAGATTTCAAAACAAGGGACAAAACAAGAAACAAAGTTCACTACATAATACTTGAGGAATTAGTCCAACAAGATGGTATAACTCTTGTAAACATATATGCACCCAATATAGGTTCACCTAAATATATAAAAATAATATTGGGTGATGTTAAGAAAGAGATAGGCAATGATATAATCTTTGTAAGAATTTTTAACATACCACTGTCAACAATGGATACATCTTCCAAACCATAAAAATCAACAAAAATACTGCAGAATTGAATAACACCCTAGATCAAATGAACTTAATTGATATTTACAGAGCATTTTACCCCAGAGAAGTAAAATACACGTTTTTCTCAAATGCACATAGTTTATACTTAGATAGTCCACATGGTAGGATACAAAACAAGCTTTAATAAATTCAATAAAATTCAAATAATATCAAGTATCTTCTGGAATTACAATGGCTTGAAACTAGAAACCAACATCAAGAAAACACCTAAAAACATTCCAATGCATGGCACAGAATAACATGTTATTAAATAATAAATGGGTTAACAATGAGATCAAGAAAGAAATAAAAAAGTATATGGAAACAAATGAAAATGGACACACAGAGATGCTAAATACCTCTTAAAATACTAGCAAATGGGATTTGACATTACATTGTAAATATCATACGCCATGATCAAGTGGGATTCATCCTAGGGATGCAAGAATGGTACAATATTTACACATCAATAAATATCATACATAAATAAAATGAGATAAAATCTCATGATCATATCAATAGATGCAGGAAAAGCATTTGATAAAATCCAGCACTGATTTATGATAAAAATCAGCAAAGTAGGAATAGAGGGAGCATACCTCAACATAATATGGCCATATTCAAGAAACTTCATACTCAATGGGCAAAAACTAAAAGTGATTCCCTTATGATAAGGAACAAGACATGTGCATCTAATTTCACCACTCTTATTCAACATAGTACTGGAGGTACTAGCAATGGTGATCAGACAAGAAGAAATAAAAGCTATTCAAATTGGGAAGGAGGAAGTAAAACTAGCATTATGTGCAGACAACATGATAGTGTACACAGAAAACTCCATAGGCTCCTCCAAAAACTATGCCACCTAATAAGTGAATTTGGCAAAGTAGCAGGACACAGAGTCAATACTCAGAAATTGATGACATTTTTGTACACCAAAAATGAACTATCAGAAAGAGAAACTAGGAAAAAATTCCCATTAACTATAGCAACAAAAAATAATAATAATAACAATAATAATGTACCTACAGATACATTTAACCAAAAAGGTAAAAGACTCAGAAAACTGAAATACTGAAGCAAGAAATTGAGGAAGATACAAATAAATGGAAGCATATATCCTGTTCATGGATTGAAAGAATTAACATGATTAAAATGTCTATATTATTCAAAACAATATATAGATCCAATGCCATTCTTATTATAATACCAATGGCATATTTCAATGATCTAGAACAAATATTTCAAAAATTTATATGGAATCAAAAATGATTCTGAATAACCTCTGCAATTTTGAGGAAGAAGCATGAAGTTGGAGAGCTCACAATACCTTATATGAAACTGTACTACAGAGCCACTGTAACCAAAATAGCCTGGTACTGGCATAATAATAGACACATAGATCAATGGAACAGAATGAAGAGGCCAGGAATAAACTCATGCCTTTATGGTCAATTAATATTTGACAAAAAGGGCACAAGCATACAATGTATTAAAAATAACCTCTTCAGTGATGGTGTTGGGAGAACTGGACTGGTATATGCAAAATAATAATAATAATAATAATAATAATAATAATAATAAATAATTATAAAAACTAGACTACCCACTTACAACATATACCAGAATACACTTAAAATGGATAAAAACTCTTATATGTACATTTTATGTAACTTATAATACCATGAATTTATTTCTAGCCAAAAACCATAGTCAGTAAAATTCCAGATACCCTACATAGCAATATTTTTGAGATATACATCCTAGGACAGAGCAAATAAAGGGAAAAAAATGGTGGGACTACATTAATTTAAAAACTTTATGCTTGGCTAAAGAAATCATCAACAGCCCTGGCTGGTATAGCTCAGTGGACTGAGCATGGGCATGCGAACCAAAGGGTTGCTGGTTCGATTCCTAATCAGGGCATATGCCTGGGTTGCAGGCCAAGTCCCCAGTTGGGGCTGTGCGAGAGGAAAACACACACTGATGTTTCTCTCCTTCTCTTTCTCCTATTCCCCTCTCTCTAAAAATAAAAACTTAAAATCTTAAAAAAAAAGAAACCATCATCAAAATGAAAAGAGAAGTGACTGTAAGGGAGAACATATTTACTAATGATACATCAAACAAGGGTTTAATCTCCAAGACATATAAAAAATTCATAAAACTCAACACCAGGAAGACAAACAATCCAATTAAACAATGGATAAAGGACCAAATAGACCCTTCTCCAAGGAGGATATACAGATGGCCCACCAACATATGAAAAACTGCTCAACATCACTAGCCATCAGAGAAATGCAAATTGAAGCCACAATGAAGTATCACCTCTGTCTTGTCAGAATGGCTATCATTAATAAATCAGCAAACAATGAATGCTGGTGAGTATGCATAGAAAGGGAACACTAGTGCAGTGTTGGTGGGAATGCAGACTGGTGCAGCCACTGTGGAAAACAGTATGGAATTTCCTTAAAAAATTAAAAAATGGAACTGCTTTTTGACCTAGCATACCACTGCTGGGAATATGCCCTAAGAATCATAAAACACCAATTCAAAAGAACTTATGCATGCCTATGTTCAGTGCATCACTATATAAAATAGCTAAATGCTGGAAACAGCCTAAGTGCCCATCAGTAGTTAAATGGATTAAAAAACTGTGGTTCACCTACACAATGGCATACTATGCAACACAAAGAAAAGGAAGGAGTTCCTACCTTTTGTGACAGCATGGTTGGAAATGGAGACTATTATGCTAAGTGAGATAAGCCAATCAGTGAAAGACAAATACCATATGATCTCAGTTATAAGAGGAATCTAATGAACAAAATAAACTAATGAACGAAACAGAACCAGAGACATAGAAACAGGAAACAGACTGACAGCTGCCAGAGGAAATAAGTTTCAGGGTGGGAAATGGTGGAAAGAAGAGAAGGGACTAGTCAAAGAACATGTATGAATGACCCATAGACATGGACAACAGTATGGGGATAACAGTGGAAGCAGGGATTGAGCTGGACAGAGGAGGGCAAAGTGGGAAAATTGGGACAATTTATAATAGAATAAAGAAGAATAACATAAAAAATAAAGAAGCTGAATCTAACCCTCTTGGATGACTTTGAGGGCCTCAAGACTTCAGTGGAGGACATAACTGAAGATGTGGTAGAGATAGGTGAAGATGTGGCTGCATTATTACGATCTCATCATAAAACTTGAAAGATGAGGAGTTGCTTCTGACAGATGAACAACAAAAGTGGTTTCTTGAGATAGAATATACTCCTGGTGAAGAGACTATAAAGATTGTTAATATGACAAAAAAAGGATTTAGAATATTACACAAACTTAGTTGATAAATCAGCCATAGGCTTGAGATGATTGACTCCAGTTTTGAAAGATGTTCTAATGTGGACAAAATGCTATAAAACAGCATCACATGCTACAGAGAAATTCTTCATTAAAGGAAGAATCAATCAATGAAGGCAACTTTATTGTTGTCTTATTTTAAGTAATTGCCACATCCACTCCACCCTTGAACAGTCACTGCCTTGATTACTGAGCACTCATCAACATCGAGGTAAAACCCTCTACCTGCAAAAAGTTTATAACTTGCTGAAGATTGAGATGATGGATAGGATTTTTAATCAATAAGGTATGTTTAATTAAGGTATGTACAGTGTTTTTAAAGACAATATGTTATTACACACTCAATAGAATAGAGTATAAACATAACTTTTATATAGACAGGGAAGCCAAAAAACATATGGCTCACTTTATCGGTGTATCCATTTTACTGCAGTGGTCTGGAAGTGAATCCACAGTATCTCATCTGGAAGGTGTGCCAGTATAACATTATAACATAAAATAAGACCCATTTTTTGCTATATTCTGCACCTTACCAATTTCACATTCATTTCAGTCTCTGCAGAATTAACTTCTTTATGCTGCAGTACAATAAAAAAACACTAAATTATGACTGTTCAAATTAGAAAAGCAGGAAATAGAGTTAAGATTTCCAAACCACAATGGCTTTCTCAGTGGACATACTGACATGAGAAAAATGTACAAAGATCATGGGGCAGAAACATAAGTACAATAAAAATGAATTTTAAGATATCTAGAAATAAAGAATAAAATATCTTTAAATGAGTGACTCAAAATGTAATGCATAAATACTAAATGTTCTCATTTTTCTCATATAAAATGTATATTTAAAGTTTTATTGCACAGTTATTATTCCCTCCCTTATATTCTAGTCCTTATTTTTTGGGCCACAAATTACATAATACTTTTTAAATAACATTCTATCATTCTTTTCCAGATATCTTATTCTTTTCTCTTATTTCATGGTTATCTATCTTTCTAACTTCAGTCCTTTTCTAACCTTCCTTCAGGATAGCTCCTGGCTAAAATTAGCTAAGCCTTGTTTTTCCTCAGAGTACACAAATTAAGACTGGTGTATAAGGTTCACCAGTGTCACCGAGCATCAGCAGCAACTTCATTTAGGGCAAAAAGCAGAAATCATTCAAGTTGCATTTATTGAATAACATAATTTAAGGTAAAATATTTATTGGTTTTAGTACAATTTTAGATTCTGGAATTATAATTTTCCTTCTTTGTTTTATAATTTTATAAAGCATAAGACAGTGGTACATAAGAAAAAACTGGTATGAGAAATAGTTTTTAAAACCTTGCTCCTGAAGTACCTCTAGCCACATTTCCAGTTTATCAGGGATTGGAGGACATTTTTAAACATTTATTTTTATTGCATTTTTCCCTTAACATTTAGTCCCCTTATACCCCCTCCTCCTGCCACAATCACCACACTGTTGTCAATGTCTATGAGTCCTTTTTTTAAAACTATTCTCAGAATTTCACATTTACTTTTTTATATATTTTTTAATTTTTTATTTTAGTTTATTCATTACAGTTTCTATTCTTTATTCCCATTCCAGCCCACCCACCCATCCCTTCTCTCCTCCCTCCCCTTTCCAACCCCCCTAGTTTAGTCCATGTGTCCTCTATATTTGTTCCTGTAAACCCTTCCCTTCTCCCCTGGAATTCCCTCCCCTATGAGTCCTTTTTTAATAGTGACATTTAGCAGTGAATTCCAGAAATGTCCAGGCAAGCCAGAATATAGTTGGTCACACTACTTTTTGTTTGGGGTGTGTGTGTGTGTGTGTGTGTGTGTGTGTGTGTGTGTGTGTGTGTGTGTGTGGTTTGTGTTTATATGCTTAGTATGGGAGGATGGCTCGAATAATTTGAGTGGGTTTGGTGAAATGTAGCTTAAAATGGTACATGCACACAAAATAAATTTCTTAAAAGTAAAAAAAATATTTGACCCAAAGTTAGCTTTAAAACCCACGCAAACCTGTATTCTATATACATGTGATCATTTTAATATAAAACCATGTTGTTTTTTGTTTTTTTAGGTAAAAAAATTTCCCCTTTCCATATCTACACTTACAAATAAAACTGGTGTTTCATGTTTATCATGTGGCTTCAAATACTTTCTTTGCATCTGCCACACACCTTTGAAGATTTAAGGGGTTACCACTATATTTCCCAACTCGAATACAATATAAACTTCTGAAGTGTCTATATACATGTATCTCTACAACATAATATGTATTAGTTTGTTTCCTATAGCATATAATAAAAATGCACAAAATGTACTTATACCACTCACAGAATTATCTTAATTGTGAGACTGTCACTCTGGCCAAAAGGTACGTACTAGTGAAAAACCTCCTTCATGCCTCCCCCAAACATCATCCCTTTTCCTCCAAAGTAAACCACTATTGTGATTTTAATGATAATCACTTGTACATTTTATTCTTTTTTTTTAGCTGAAGTATACACTCCTGTATTTTCATTTTAGCTGTCTTTTGAGTCTTAATAAATGTTATCATATATTATGCATTTTTTGTGTATCTGGCATCTTTTCCTCAATTTTATATTTGTGATAATTGGCATGATGCTATGTGTATTAGTTCATTCATTAACACATGGAATTCCATTACATAACAAAATCTATGTAGTCATTACAATGATAATGAACATTTGGATTGCTCTTAGTTTGCAGCTAACAGGAAGAAAATTCTGCAGTGAAAATTTTTGTACATATCTCTTGCTATCCAAGAATATATATTTCTGTTCTGTTATACTGAGTAACAAAGTTGCTAGATTATAGGTAGAAATAATCTTCACATTTACTAAATAACATCAAAGTGTTTTCCAGTGTGGTTCTAAAAATTTACACTCTTACAACAATGTATAAAATTCAACATAATTTTACAGTGAGTCCCACCTTTGGTACTGTGGGTCTGTCAGCTTTCTTAACACTGGCCATTGAAGAATGTCCAGTAATATTTTGTTGTAATTTTCTCTTTCATTTTTCTAATTAGTTGTCGTGTTGAATATATTTTCACATTTCCACCTGGAAGTTACCATTTTTTCTTATTTCTCTCTCTTTGTGTGTGTATGTGTATATGAAGTACCTGTTCAAGCTTTGTGCACATTTCTTTATTAGGTTGTCTGTATATTATTTTCTTATAATTTGTCATTCTTTATGTATTTTATATGAATCTTTTGTTAGTTTTATGTGTTCCAAATATCACCTCCCACACTGCAGAATATTACAAAAAGAAGTTTGAACAGTTAACCAATAACTTCCTTTATTTTTAGTTTTTTGTGACCAGTTGATGAACTTTCAAATTTGTTGAAAAAATTGCCTTTTCCCCTTTTGGGGGAAATTATTCAAGTTGCATTTATCAAATAAAATAATTTAAGGTAAAATATTTATTGGTTTTAGTACAATTTGTACAATTAAGTGCCTAAATATTTACAGCTTTGCCTATGACATCAGCCTTGTGTTGGGTTCCTCTATTAGTCTACTCTGGAACCTGTGTCACACTGTCTGTATTATTGTAGCTTTAATTCAAATCTTGAAATCAGTAGAGCAAGTTTTTCCTCCTGCTTACTTTTCTGTAAGAGTGGCTTCCTTAGTTTTGGAATTCTTGTATGAATTTTAGCATTAGCTTATACAGTTCTGCAGCCATGTACACAAACACACAGGCACATTCCCACCAGCAAAGCAATTAGGATTTCTTTGAAACTATAGATCAAGTTAGGAATAATCAAATTCTTTGTAGAACTGATTACTCAACTCTGCAAATATGGTATGTCTCTCCATAATGTTATAATAACACAGTAAAATAAATATTTTTTCTATATAAATATCTTGAATACCTTTGGTTAGGATAACATTTCGTGTGTTATATTTTATGATGTTAGGTGACATGTTTACATTTTATTTTCTGTTTGCTGCTGCTCACAGAACTGTATATCTATACATTTATATTATATTTTTGTATATTGATGATATCCATAAGCCTAGTAAAAATGTTATTAATTCTTGTAATTTATTCATATATTCCCTTGGATATTTTATACACATAGAAATATGAGTACAGAAAAGTAGGTTGATGGTAGATTATGGATTCAAATGATTACAAAATCATATTGTCTAAATATTCACAGAATTTTTACTTTTCTAATACTTATCAATTTAATTTCACTAGACACCCTGATATATAGTTACTCATATATTTGGTTTTAAATCTATCATAATTCCCCTTCAATCTGTCTTACTTCTTACGTATTTTTCTTTCCTTTCTCACATTTGCGGGTGGTTACTTTTTGTTGTAGTTTGTTTACTGTTAAAGAAATCTTTGCCTAACTCAATTTATAAATGTTTGCTATATTCTTCTAAAGTTTATTTCAACTGTTACCTTTAGGACTGTTATCTAGTTCAACTTATAATTTGTGCTTTATGTCAGAAAAGGATTGAAGTTTATTATTTTGTAGAGATATAAAATTTTCTAGCACTGTTTTTAGAAAAGGCTACTTTTTCTCCATTAAATTAATGTGCCATTTTTGTCTAAAATCAATGAAAATATTAGTCATGTGTATTACTGAACTAAGTAATCTGTTTACTTACTCTATATTAATAATTTATCTTAATTAGTGTGGGTTTATATGTTCATCTTTTTCAAAAGTATTTTATCTATTCTAAGGCATTTCACCTTTTCATATATATTTTAATAAGCTTTTTAACTTCTTTAAAATGTATTAAATTTTTGATTGGGGTTGCATGAGTATATAAATCAATTTGGGGAGAATCAACATTTCAAAAATATTGAGTCTTTGGATTGTGTCATGAATTCATGATCATGCAACATCTCTGTGTATATTTAAATCTATTTAAATTTTTATTTCCAGAGTTTTCCTATTTTTATAGTATTTATTACTAAGTAATATTTTTTTGCTATCATGAATGAACATTTTATTTTATTTTGTTTCATTGCTAAGACATAGAAATGCAATTAATTTTCATATACTGACGTTGTATCTTGGAGCCTTGCTAAAGTCACCTAATAGTTCTATCAGCTTTATTCTGATTTTCTTTAGAGTGTTCAATAGAGTATGTTAATTTTCTCCAATCGCTATGCCTTTTATTTCTATTCCTTGCCCTAGAACATTGGATATGACCCTCAGTACAATGTTAAACTGGTATCCCACAAATTTTGACATCTAGCATTTTCATTATTTATTTCACAATAGTAATCATTTTCTTTCTACTTATGATGTTTCTAAGCCTCAATTCTGATTTTTTTTTGTTAACCTTATACTTAGAAGTATATGGTTAATTTCCAAATATTTGATGTTTTTGTTGTTATCTTCTTACTACAGTTTCTAGTTGAACTCCCTTGTGTAAACATTTTCTGTATGATTTCAAACTTTTGATATTTATTGTGTTGAGTTGGTGAATGTTTGTGTCTTGGGAAATATACAGTGTGCACCTAAGAAAAGTTTTTGCTGTTGTGGAGTGCATTTTTAAAACACAAATATTAATTAAATCACTGTTGTTCAGACCTTTTTAGTCTTTCCTGATTTTTTAACCTGTTATTTTAATTGTTGAGACAGCAACTATGATTGTAGAATTGTTTCTTTCTCCCTTTAAATCTGTCAAAGTTTGCTCCCTATGTTTTGAAATTTTGTCTCTGAAAATATACACATATGATTGTTATATCTCCTCACAGTATTGTACTTTTGTCATTTAAAATATCCCTCTTACATCTGCTAATAAATTTTATTTTAAAGTTACTTTTCTGATATTAATATAGTTGTCAGCCTTCCTAAGGTTTCTATTTGCATTATGTATGTTTTTTCACCCATTTGCTTTCTTCCTTTGTCCTTACATTTAAAGTTTCACGAAGACAGCACATATTTTGAATCTTTTTTCTCATTCAGACAAACTCTGCCTTTCTTAAATTGAAGTGCTTAGCCAAAATTGAATGTAATATTTTACTTTTTGTTTTCTACTTATCATATCTTTTTTATAACCTGTTTCTCCTTTCCCAACTTTTACAAGCTAACTTAAATATTTTTATAACTGTCTTTTAATTTTAATTTTCTTGCTGCCTTTTTGGCTATTCTTTTGTGCATTACTTTTATAGTAGTAGAATATATATATATATAGAAGACTATATTCATATAATCTTTAACACAGTATAAACACTGCATGTCAAATTATAAAATATGAAAGTGTTTAAATATATATCCATATCTACTCCTTTATGTTATAGTTTTTATATATTACTATATATTATGAATTCCATAAGATACTATTTTAATTTTATTTTTAACAATTATATATTTTATAACAAAGGAGAAAAGTGGGAAAATTACCATTTATTCACCATTTCTTTATTCTCTCTTCAGATCCAAGTTTTTATCTGCTATCATTTCCTTGAGGGAACTTCTTTTAGCAGTTTTTACAACATATCTGCTATCAACTAAGTTTTAGTTTATTTTATCTGGAAAAATAATTTGCCTTACTCCTCAAAGAAATTTTAGCCAGTTATAGAATTTTAAGTTAACAAATTTTTTTTCATTCAGCACTTGAACAATAGTATTCCTCTTATTGGGGAAGAGGAAGAGGGTTCATGGTGCCTGATGTTAAGTTACCCCAAATTGAATCATTGTTTCCCGCACAGGAATTTTTTCCTTCCTTCTTTCCAGATTTGCTCTTATCTTTGGCTTTTAAGAATTTAACTGTGATGCATCTCAGCCTGGTATTTTTTTAGGTCATTCTGCTTAGTGTTCATTTACTTTAAAACCTTATATCTGCAAGTATCCAAATTTCATCCAATTTGGACAAGGTTCGAGCATTATTCCTTTAAATATTTTTTCTACCCCATTCTCCTTCTCTTTGGTACTTCAGCTACACCTTCATTTAACCATTTGGTATCACCTACAAGATTCATGCAGCCCTGTTTATTTTTTAATCTTATTTTTTCTCTTCTTCACTGTGAAAGATTTGTAGTGATTCTATATTTAAGTTTATTATTTTTTAAATTCTCATATTCATTTGTCACTTCCATCCACTCAATTTTTATTTTGTATACAGTATTTTTTATTCTAAATTCTATTTGGTTCATTTTTATTATTTTTACTTCCCTACTGATTTCTTTGTCCATTGAAAACACATTTTGTTTTACTTTATTAGTGATAGTTAGAATAACCTTTTAAAAATTTGTGTCTCCTAGTTCAAACATTTGGTTCATCTCAAATCCAGAATCAATTGACTTCTTTTGCACTTAAAATTTTGTTTCCTTTTTTGGTTATTCCTAGGTCAGATAATCTTAAACTTTAATCTGGACATCATCAATGTAAAATTGAAGAAATTCAGCTTTTATTTTATTTGTTATTTTATTCCATTAAGTATATTTGTATATTTTGTTTTAGGAGATACTTTTTTTTTTTTGGCTGAGCTTGAACTAAAATGCATTGTTTAACATGCAACAGCTCTGAGTTTTCTTCTGATAGTTTTTCTTTAATTGGGCTTCTTTCCATCTGTTCTGAACATAAGTATTTTGGGATTCATATATGTGAATAACCAGATTTGAGGAATTCTTCTCCCTACCTCTTGCTCTCCTGTAATTCCTACACTCTTTTCAACATTCATTGTTTCCTGGCTTCACTTTTCTGATTTTCCAGGCAGAAGTTTGGCAAGATTTTTTCAGGTAGTGCCTCCCACACTTCCCCCATTCCCACACTCCTGTGCCTTTTGCAAAGACTGAAATTATGCTCAGTGTAAAAGTTATAGGGAAGAGAACTTACTTGATAGTCTTTGTCTCAATTACTCCAAGTGAATGTGCATTCCCCATAAGGTTTGGCTTGCCTTTGTTCATGTGTTCGTGTATGTGGGGCCTCAGCTCTGGTCTCATTTCAGATTTCTCTCTTCTCTTTGTATTACTTGCTTTGTTTTGCACATCATAAACTACCCGTGACAGTGTTATAAGTTTAGTTTTTCAATAATGAGATATTTTTAAAGGAAATTAAACAGAAAAAAAGCCAATGTAAATAGATTTTGCATTTACCCAAATCAGGGCAAGCTACACATTTTGCCAAACCAGGAAAAAATTAAAATGTAATACCCTTTTATTCAAACAGTAGGAAGAACTTTTGTTTTTCTATCACAATCTTTCTCTTAAACTGTAATGTTTTTATTTTCTATTCAATAGTATGCTCCCACTGGCTTGGGGATATTCACAGGTGAATCTAGACCCTTAAAGATGCACAGGCTTCTACCCAACTCAGTGTGCAGGGCACAGGCACCTGATCCCGAACCCCCTAAACACCTGCATGAGGCCCATACTGGGGGGTGGGGGATAGTAGTGGTTCCTAGGTGTGGATGGAGAAACAGGCAGCAGAGTCCCCATCCTGAGGTGCTGCTAGAGGTGGGACCAGCTCAGGCTCCAAGTACCCAAGATATGTTGTCCCATTCGACTTCACTTGCAAAAGAGAAATTCAAAGGTGGTGAGCACATAGCATTGAATCCCAAGCACAGGGCCTTCTTCTGAGCAAGAGTTCCTATGCGACAGCCTTTATTTCATGCCCATGATCTAACCCATGATCTGACCATGAGCAACACATATTCTGATGTTATTCATTCCACTGTTAATAATTAATTTTTCATATACTACAATGTATCTTTATCCTGAAGAATTTCCTTAGAATTTCTTATTGTGCAGAACTGTTGGCAATATTTTCTTTATGATTTGCAGTTCCCTGTCTCTATTCTTCCAAACCAGTGTGAACTCCCAATGAGAGACCAACTGCTTCTCACTCCCCATTACTTTTGGGTTGATTTTTGTACTCAATCATGGGTATTAGTTTTTAGAGGTTTTTTTTCTTTTTCATTTTTTTATTATCAGAAAAGGGTCTACTGGAATGGTTTCAGTCAGTCATTCCTGGGAGCAGCACTTGATTGTTCTTCATTATTTGGTCTAATTTTCTGGGTGACCTCAGTAACAATGTCAGTATAAATTCTGTAGTTTTTCATTTTCAGAATTTGAAGACTGCACACAAAAAATCATTGTAATGACTGCTTCCCTTCCATAAAGTAACAATTATCTATGTTCTTTCTTTTTAAAAAATCATTATTCTGTTACAGTTGTCCTAATTTTTCCCCTTTGCCCTCCTCTGCCCAGCCTGATCCTCACTCCCATAATCAATCCCCATACCATTGTCTCCATCCATGTGTCATTCATGTATATTCTTTGAATAGTTTCTTCCCTTTCTTTCCACCATTATCCCCCTTCCACCTCCCCTCCAGCTGCTGACAGTCTGTTCCATATTTTCATGTCTCTGGTACTATTTTGTGCATTAGTTTACTTTGTTCATTAGATTCCTCTTATAAGGGAGATCATATGGCATATGTCTTTTCCAGCAAGCTTATTTCACTTAGAAAAATATTCTCCAGTTCCATCCATGCTGTTGCAAAAGGCAGGAATTCTTTCTTTCCACTGCAGAGTATTCCACTGTGTAAATGTACCACAGTTTTTTGATCTACCCATCCACTGTTGGACACTTAGACAGTTTCTAGCATTTAGCTATTGTGAATACAGCTGCTATGAACATAGGGGTGTATAAGTTCTTTTGAATTGGTGTTTCATGATTCTTAGGGTATATTCTCATCAGTGGAAATGCTAGGTCAAAAAAGCAGTTCTTTTTCTTTATTTCTGGGGGGAATTCCATACTGTTTTCCACAGTGGCTGCACCAGTCTGTAGTCATACCAACAGTGCACTAGCATTCCCTTTTCTTCACATCCTCGCTGGAACTTGTTAATGTATTGATGATAGCCATTCTGACCAGTGTGAAGTGATATCTCATTGTGGTTTTAATTTGTATCTCTCTGATGACTAGTGATGGTGAGCATCCTTTCATATGTCTCTGGGCCCTCTGAATGTCCTCCTTGGAGAAGTGTCTATTCAGATCCTTTACCCATTTTTTCATTGGACTGCTTGTCTTCCTTGTGTTGAGTCATGTGAGTTCTTTATATATTTTGGAGATCAAACCCTTGCCCAGTGTATCATTGGCAAATATGTTCTCCCATACAGTCAGTTCCCTTTTCATTTTGATGATGGTTTCTTTAGCCATATAAAAGCTTTTTAGTTTGATGTAGCCCCATTTATTTTTTCATTATTTTCCTTACCCTAAGAGATATATTGGCAAAAATATTGTTATGTGGGATACCTGAAAATTACTGCCTATGTTTTCTGCTAGGACTTTTATGGTATTATGACTTATGTTTAAGTCTTTTTTCTACTTTGAGGTCATTCTGGTGTATGGTGTAAGATGGTGGTCTGGTTTCTTTTCTCTTCTTTTTCTTTTTTCTTTTTTTTCATGCACCAGTCTAGTTCTCCCAGCACCATTACTGAAGAGTTATTTTTAATACATTGTAGACTTATGTTCCCTTTGTCAAATAGTTAATTGCCCACAGAGACATGAGTTTATTTGGGCTCTCTAATCTGTTCATTGATATACGTATCTGTTCTTATGCCAGTATCAGGCCATTTTGATTACAGTGGCCCTATAGTATAGTTTCGTATAAGGTATTGTGTTCTCTCCAACTTTATGCTTCTTTTTCAAGATTGCTGAGGCTATTCAGGCTCTTTTTTGATTCCATATAAATTTTTGAAATATTTGATCTAGATGCATGAAATATGCAATTGGTATTTTAATGGGAATTCCATTGGATCTATGGATTGCTTTGGGTAGTATGGACATTTTAATGATGCTAATTCTTTCAATCTGTGAACAGGGTATATGCTTCCATTTATTTGTATCTTCCTCAGTTTATTTCTTCAGTGTCCTATAATTTCCTGATTATAGGTCTTTTTCTTCCTTGGTTACATTTATTCCTAGATACTTTATTTTTCTTGTTGCTATAGTAAATGATATGTCCCCCCTAGTTTCACTTTCTGATAGTTCATTGTTGATGCAGAAAAATGCCATCAATTTCTGAATATTGACTTTGTATCCCATTACTTTGACAATTCATTTTTTAGTTCATGTAGTTTTTTGGTGGAGCCTATAGGGTTTTCTATGTACATTATTATGTCGCCCATGAATAATGACAGTTTTATCTCCTCCTTCCCAGGTTGGATGCCTTTTATTTCTCCTCTTTGTCTGATCACTGTGGTTAAGACCTCCAGTACTATGCTGAATAAGAGTATTGAAAGCATACACCCTTGTCTTGTTCTTGATCTTAAGGGCAACATTTTTAGTTTTTGCACATTAAGTATGATGTTGGCAGTAGGTTTCTAGAATATGGCCTTTCTACTTTGCTGAGTGTTTTTGCAAAAATAGATGCTGAATTTTACAAATATACTTTCAGCATCTATTGATATATTCATGTGTTTTTTATACTTCATTTTGTTTATGTGGTATATTATGTTTATTGATATGTGAATATTGTATCATCCTTGCATCCCTGGGATAAATTTCCCTTGATCATGGTATAAAATCTTTTAAAATATTGCTGGATCAGGATTGCCAATATTTTGTTGAGGATTTTAGCAACTATGTTCATTAAAGATGTTGGCCAGTAATTTTCTTTGTCTGTTGTGTCTTTACCAAGTTTGGAATCAGGGTAATACTGGCTTCATAAGAAGAGTTTTGGATTCGTTCCTCTTCTTGAATTTTTTTGGGATAATTTGAGAAGCATAGAAGTTAGTTCTTCTCTGCATATTTGGTATAAATTGCCTCTGAAGCCATGCTGCCCAAGGCTTTTGTGTGCTGGGAGTTTTTTGATTACTGCGTCAATTTCACCAGTTGTTATTGATCTATTCAGGTTTTTGGCTTCTTCTTGATTTAGTTTTTAAAGATTGTTTCAAGAAATTTACCCATTTTACCCAGGTTGTTCAATTTCTTAGCATATATTTGTTCATAGTAATTTCTTATAATCTTTTGTATTTCTGTGGTATTGGTTGTTAATTTTCCTATCTCATTTCTGGTTTTATTTATTTGGGTTTTCTCTTTATTTCTCTTGATGAGTCTGGATACAGGTTTGTCAGTTTTGTTTATCTTTTCAAGGAACCACCTGCTGGATTCATTGATCATTTGATTTATTTTTAACTCTTGGTCACTTAATTATGCTCTGATCTTGATTATTTTCTTCCTTCTACTCATTCTGGGTTTTGTTTTCTGTTGTTCCTCTAGCTCTTTTAGATGTAGGGTGAGGTTGTTTATTTGACATTTTTCTATCTTCTTTCTGTCAGCTTGATTTGCTATGAACTTCCCTCTCAGTACTGCCTTCACTGTGTCCCATAGATTTTGGGTTGTTGTGTGATCATTTTCATTTGTTTCCAGGTACCTTTTGATTTCTTCTTTGATCTCATTGTTAACCCACTCATTGTTTAAGAATGTGATATTCAGTCTCCATGTGTTTGAATATTGAGTTTTTTCCTTGAGGTTGGTTTCTAGTTTTAAGCCATTGTGATCCAAAAAGAAGCTTGATATGATTTTAATTTTCCTGACATTTTTGAGGCTTGTTTTGCATTCTTCCATGTTGTCTATCTTTGAGAATGATCTATGTGCATTTGAGAAGAATGTATATTTTGCTACTTTGGTGTGAAATGCTCTGTAAATACCAATTAGTCCACTTAATCTAGGGTGTCATTCAGTGGTACAATATCCCTGTTGCTTCTTTGTTTAACGATATGTCCATTGTTGACAGTAGGGTGTTAAAATCCCCTAGGATAAGTGTTTTGCTGTTGATCTCCTTCTTAAGATCTTTCAAGATTTTCTTTATGTATTTAGACACTCCTATTTTGGGTGGATATATATTTACAAGGGTTATAGCCTCCTGTTGGATGACTCCCTTAAGTATTATGTAGTAATCTTCTTTATCTCTTGTCAGCGACTTTGTGTTGAAGTTTATTTTGTCTGATATAAATATTACCACCACAGCTTTTTTTTTTCATGTCCATTTGCTTGGAATACTTTTCCATCCCTTGACTTTAAGCTTGTATATATTTTGTTCTGAGGTGAGTCTCTTGCAGACAGCATATATATGAGTTATGCTTTCTTATCCATTCAACTGTCCTATGTTTTTTGACTGGTGTGTTTGATCCATCTATAATTAAGGTTATTATTGATATGTATTTATTCATTACTATTTTCTCTTTGTTCCTGTGTTCCCCTCTCTCTCTTTTTCTTCATCTTTTTAAAATAGTCCCTTCAGTATGTCTTGCAATACTGGTTTGGAGGAGTTGTATTCTTTTGGCCTTTTTTTTTCTGGGAGACTCTTTATTTCACCTTCCATTTTAAACAAGAGTTTTGCTGGGTAATGTAATCTTGGTTGCCAGTCTTTGCTTTTCATTATTTCCAATATTCTGTGCCATTCCCTTCTGGTTTGTAGTGTTTCTGTTGAGAAGTCAGCTGCTGGCCTTATCAGAGCTCCCTTGTATGTTACTTCTTGTTTCTCCTGTTTTGCCTTTAACATTCTCTTTCTCTTTCAATTTTGCCATTTTAATTATGATGAGTCTTGGAGTGGGCCTCTTAGTGTTCACCTTGACTGGGGCCCTCTGTGCTTCTTGAACTTGTGTGATTTTTCTCTTCACCAAGTTAAGGATGTTTACTGTCATTATTTTTTCAGATGGGTTTTCTCTCCCTTGCTCCTTTTCTTCTCATTCCAGAGCCCCTATGATGTGAATACTGTTATATTTCATATTGTCCTGCAGCTCCCTTAAACATGAGAAATAGTAAAATTGAGGAATAGACAAAAGGCGTAGAAAGGGAAAAAATAAAATTTAAAACAAAAATAAGACAGAGAAGGATTAAGAGAAAATACAGTAAGAGAAGGGAAGAGTAAAATATGAGATTGGAATAAAAATTAAAATTCAAGCAAAAAATAACAAAACTAAATATATATAAATTAAAATAAAATAAAATAGTGAAATAATAAAAACAAAATTGAAGACAAATAAACAATGTTAAAAAGCTATGCAGTAGAAAAAGTAGTGAAAATAATGAAAAAGAATAATGTGGAATTTATCTCATCTGAGTCTAGTGTTTGTTGGCCTACTGTCTTCTCTTTCAGGGTCTGTCCCTGATGTCAGCTGGTATCCCAGTCTAGTTTCAAGCAGTCTTGTTGAGGCTACAAGTGATCCATAGTCTGTGGCTATCTCTTTCATTCTTGGCTGGTCCCCAGTGTTCTGCCCTGTTGGCTTTTTATCAGCACAGGGGCGAGCAGTGGTTCAACTAACATTCGACAGCACTGCATATGCCACCTCCACCTTCCTCTAGAGGAGGCCTCTGATGCAATCAGGAGAGTGAGATTCCTTGATCACTCTTCCTGGGAGGTGCTGCTCAACCTTCAGGGAAGATGGTGGGTATATTCCCTGCCCCTGTGCAACACATCTTGGTCTGTCTTAGATTATTTCTGCCTATGTATAGTTCCCAATGAATTAGCTGTTTCTTGTGTGAGACTAAACCTGTGTTAGCTCTTTACTGCTTGTTGCTGACAGCAGCTCTGTATGAGAACCAAGATTGTGTGGGGCCCTGAATATCTCATCTTGCACCAATGAATATCTCATCTTGGGCCAATTTCTAATCTCTCTGCTATGCTTTTTTCAGGTGAATAGGGACCAGGAAGGAGCCAGCATAGCATCTGTTAAAAGTTCATACAGGACTCCTTCGGAGATTGTTTTTCTTTCCCTCCTTGGATATGCACTCAGCAGGGTGTTCTTGAGCCAAGTCTTACTATTCTGAGGAGATTGCAATCCTACAGGTGAGGGATGGACACCCCTTCTCTTTCCCAGAGGTTTGTATTCTGCAGTTTGGGTAACCCTTCCTGGCTGCAAGTTACTTCAGGTGCTCAGTTATAGCTCATCTACTTCCTGGGTCACTGCTCTCATAGGTGGCTCAGACCCAAACCCAAACTCTGCACACACACACAAGTGATCCACAGCCACCAGCCACACTGGGAGGAGTACCACAATCCCTTTGCTAGTGCAGCCTTCTATTCTTCCTGACCAACTGGGTCCAGTGGGCACAAACCACACTTTGATTCTGGCCTCTGCTGACATGGCTGCTGTGCACCTTGGTTCCCTGCTCAACCATACCTACATCCCCCTCTTTAAAAAAGTCACTATGTGATACCCACACTGCAGCTCCAAGCCACTGCCCAGGTCTCTGTGCACTCCACTTCTCCAATAGGCAAAAATTATTTCTTAGTCAGGGCTGGCCATAGCCTTCAGGTGCTTCTGACAGTCTTAGGAGCCAGAATTTCTCTCTTAGTTGGCATTGCAGCCATGAATGTGCTTCTTGCTGTGTGCTTGTAATCAAGTCTCCCAGGCCCTGTATATCCTCCCAAGTATCTCCAATTAGGATTGGGGGTTCTCTGTGCAGGGCCAGAGCCCCCTACTCTGGAAGGGGTGGGAGGCACCAAGCTGCATTTTCTCTCTTCTCCTATCTCTGCTCTCTCCTTTGCTTCAGGTACCTCACACAAGGTCCTTCCCCTTCAACATATAAAATCTCTTACCAGACAGTGCAAATCCTCTTCTGCATTCCCTGACTTCAAAAATTCATATCAGCTAAGATTTTGGTGATTGTTCAGCTCATTTTTTGGAAGTTCAGTTGAAATTCCAAGTTGGATGCACAAGCAAATGGGCTAAACTTCCACCTACTTGGCTGTCATCCAAGAGCTTCTTCTCTTCTCCTCTCCTCTCCTCTCCTCCCTTCTCCTCTCTTCTCCTCTCCTCTCCTTTACTTTCCTTTCCCTGTCTTTCCTTCCTTCCTCCTTCCCTCCTTTCTCTTTCCTTCCTTCCTTCCTGCCTGCCTGCCTGCCTGCCTTCCCAGAGAGCATTTTTGTGGGGGTGGGGGAACTACTCTTTCATATTCTCAGTCCTCTTTAAGTTATAACATATTTTCTAAAAGTTATAGTGATTATGTGACTCAAGCCTGATTAATCATATTTCTCCAATCCCCTAGCTATATCTATTGATTTAAAGATCGGTAAATAACATGAACTGAGGAAAATTGGGAACATTTTTTTCTACCAAAATTAATAGCTATAAAAATATTATATGTCCCTACTGCTAGTACTTAGTGAGGAAGGTCTGCCTAAGAAAACTATGAGCAAGGACGTAAGTAAAGGCTTATACAGATTTCAAAAAACCCTTTAGTCATTGAATAATAAATTCCTGTTATTTGAACCCCTGTTGTAACTTTGCCAAAGCCAGCATCTTGGATCATACTTCCCAAAAATGTGAACAAAGAGTTTTTTTTATTTATTTGCTTAAGACAGAAACATTTAATTCTGTCATTCGCAAAAAAAAACTTTGAATAATAAATTTTGTCACTAATCAGTACATGTGGAAAATTTTGTCTCAAGCTGTGAGATGAAATCAAGAAAATTAGACTTTCAGGAAGTATCTTTTAAACAGTTTTTGTATGTATATTTTAATGAAATGATACTGTACATCCTAATTTGTAACTTATGTATTTATCTAATACATTATAGATGTTTTATAGTAGATATTTCTAATGGAAAATGTGATAAAGATATTGATATCCTCACCCTCTCTCATGATTATAGATCAGCATTCATGCTATAAGAAGAGAAATAGTAATAGTTTTGTTGAAATACTTTAATATAGTAGATTCACTAGTATAATGATCCAATGCCATTAAAGTATTAAACACTTATATGGATATAATATATCCATAAATTATAAGCATACTTTAATTGATTTTCTCAATCTTCTTCCTATAGAAAATTAGATGCACAGCATCCATCAGGAAGTAATAGATTCCCTTTTCTTAATAAATATTGCAAGATGTTGCTATTGATGTATAGAGCATAACACGTGGAATCTTTTTTAAGCTAATGTTTTAAAATTTGTATATGATATTAACTAAATGTATCATTTGAACATTCATCCTTTTATACTTTAGTACTATCTAATAAATAAGTTGTATTCTTTCTAGAATTAAAGGCTAACTTAAACCATTCTTACTCCACACATGTATTCTGGATAATCATTAGTTAATAATTCTTAAGTAGCAAGGTAGATGCTTTTAAAAGCACAGCACTTACCTTGTTGTGACACTGCAAATTAAGCACAAAAGTTGGCAGAGTAACTGGAAAAGAAAGGGTTGCCATGGGAATGTTGACTTAGTCACACGGCAAATTTTATATATTGAAATATACAATTTTTTAAAAAGTGAACCAAAAGTTTAACTTTCTCTGAAAACTGTACAAACTATGTTTTTCACAAAGCACATCTGATGTCTTCAATCAAAACAAATATAATAAAAGAACAAGAAAAAGAAGAAATAGAAGGAAATTTCCTCAACTCATAAAGATTATCTATGGAAAACCCAAAGTTAACATTATATTTAATGATGAATGACTGAATAATTTTCCCTAACATTGGAATCAAAACATGGATGCCTGCTCTCAACACTTTTATTCAACATTGCATTGGTGGTTCTAGACAAAAAATTATGCAAGAAAAAAATAAAAGGCATTCAGATTGGAAAAGTAGAAGTAAAACAATTGTCACTTGCAAATAAAATAATCTTATACATAGAAAACCCCAACAAATACACACACAAGCATGCACTTTGCTGATACTGAGTTCAGCAAAGTAGAAGAGTATGAGATCAATACACTAATATTATCTTTTTTTCTATATTCTAACTAGGAATAATCTGAAAATAAAATTAATAGAAAAATTGCATTTACAATGGCATCAAAAATTAATACAATTCCACCCTGGCTGGTGTGGTTCAGTGGATTGAACACCGGCCTGCAAACCGAGGGGTCGCTGCTTTGATTCCCAGTCAGGGCACATGCCTGGGTTGCAGACCAGGTCCCCAGTATGGGGCATGTTAGAGGCAACCACACATGGATGTTTTTCTCCCTCTTTTTCTCCCTCCCTTCCCCTCTGTCTAAATATAAATAAATAAAATATTTTTAAAATATAGCAATATAATTTTTTAAAAAATAATACAATCTCTAGGAATAAATTTAACAAAAATAGTACACATTTTATACTGAAAATTATTAAACATTATTTAAAGAAATGAAAAAGAACCAAAATAATGGAAAGACACCCCATGTTCATGTATAAGAATATTTAATATTTTTAAGATGGCAATACTTCTTAAATTGACCTATTGATTCAACACTATTGCTATCATAATACAAGCTAGGAGTTTGTAGAAATTGACAAGATGATGCTAAAAGTTATAAAGGAATGCAGCAAACCTCAAATACTCAAAATAATCTTGGGAAAGCAAAAAAATTTAGAGGACTGACACTTCATTTAAAAATTTATGATAAAGCTAAGGAAATCAAAACTGTGTGGTATTGTAAAAGGATAGATATATTGACTAATGAAGTAGAGTTAAAGGTCTAAAAATCTTTAAACTTATGATGAATTCATTTTCAACAAGGATGCTAAACCACTTAATGGGGAAAGAATAATCTTCAACAGATGGTGCTGATGTCTCAACTGGATATCCATATGCAAAAGGATGAAGTTGACTTTACTTCAAATCATACATAAATACTATCTCAAAATGAATCCAATACCTAAGAGCTAGAAATATATCTCTTAGAAAGTAAAAGATTAAAACTTTCTGACCTTGGAATAAGCAATGGTTTCTTGGATATGACCAAAAATCATGGATGACTAAATGAAAATTTAGAGAAATTGAACTTCATAAAAATTTTTAAAAATTTGGTTGAAAGGACTCCACAAAAAATAAAAACAAAACCAAAAGAATGGATAAAAATACTTATAAATTGTATATCTGATGAAATTTGTATCCAGAATATGTATAAAGAACACTTAAAACTCAACAATGAAAAATGGATAGCTCATTTTACTGTTTTTAAATATCAGTTTGTATACAATATTATAATGATTAGACATTTTTAGAGTTTATAGAGTAGCCATCCCACTAATTTTAGTAATCATCTGTCACTGTGCACACTGTGCACAATATATTATTGAATATATTCTCCTTCACATTTTCACATATCCCCACACCTTTTCCTTCTGGCAACCATCACTTTGGTCTCTGTTTTTATGAGTCTGTTTTCATTTTAATGGTTGTGTTTTGTTTTTGTTTTTGTTTTTTAGATTGAATGTTTAAACAAAATCAGATGGCATTTGTCTTTCTCTGTCTGACTTAGTATAATACCCTCAAGGTCCATCCACTTGGTGCAAATGGCATGATTTCTTTCTTCCATATATTCCATATTATGTATGTGTAATATTTGTTTAATATTCCATACTGTGATAGAAATGAAAATGTTTCAACAGTTTTGAAAAATGGCTAGGAGGTTCCTGAAAAAGTTAAACATGTAGTTACCATGTGACCTGTAACATAAACACTCTTAGATATATAACCAAGAGAACTGAAAAGAAACATGTTCACCCAAAAACTTGTACACAAGTGTTCATAACACCATTATTTATAATAGACAAAAAGTAAAAACAACTATCCATAAACCGAAGAATACATACACAAAATGTGCTATAGCTATACAATGGAATATTACTCAGCCATAAAAAGAAATAAAGTACTGATACATGCTACTACAGGGATCAAACTTGAAAATTTGTTAAATGAAAAAAGTTTTACACTAAAGGCCACAGAGAGTATGATATCATTTATATGAAATGTCTTGGATAGGCAATTCAGTATAGAAAGAAAGTCAATCAGTGGTTTCTAGCAATTGGAAGCAGAGAAGAGGCAGAGAGGGACTGTTAATGGGCACAGGACCTCTTTTTGGAGTTATGAAATTTTTCTGGAATTAGATGGTAGTGTTGGATACATACAATTTTGAATATACTAAAATCCACTGAATAGTATACTTTAAAGGGATGAATTTTACAGTATGTACATTATACCTCAATAAAACCATTATCTAATAATAAGAACAGAATGAAGGCAATAATAGGATGAAAAGATCCCATCCTGATATGATCATTACATTATATTAAACAGAGTAATTTTTAAATAAGGTTTCTTTCCCTAGCTATATGAAAGTACTATATATCTCCCTTATAGCTGTGGTAGAGACTATTGGCGGTTCACCAAACTCATTTCCCCACAACTTTGGACAAAGAAAACATTATTATCTGTGACCATGGAAGTGAGTCTTGATAAGTTATGGAAAGCAAAGCATTGGCATGTCCATCTTCCCAGCCTGACCCAGATGAGATGCACATGCAAGATCCTCTATAGTCTGTCCCATCCATCAGCTTACTACAGACAAGCAAGGAGAAAAGTAGGTGCTGAAAATGGCATAGATTCAGGAATGAGATGGGAAGAGAGCCTCTCAGACAATCATGGACATCTAGTTGGTTTTTAAAGGCATAAGAAACAAATGTTTGCCATCTCTGCCTCTAAGGTGTCAGGGGTATCTGTTACTCCAGGAAGATGCTTTTTAAACTATTAAGCTGTTCTTGGTAGGTAGATTCCAAAATTGATGAACAAATTATTAGAAAATTAAAATAACCAGAATCACCACATGGGAAGAATTATTTTGCTTCAGGAAACAGAATTTTTATTCCAGAAGAAAATGAAACTAACTTTGAATACTCATATCATGTCACCTAGCATTCATTATATAAACAAAGCCAAATAGGTGAACATTTGCATGCGGACTTTATGATTGAAGTTTCTAGGAAAAACCTTTTTCATTTTTTACTAGTAGACCTGAACATAAATGGCCATTTATTTTTCTTTCTGTGCATGCAATAATTGGTAGTAATATGAAATTTTATATCACCTTAATTTCCTGAATAGAAAAAATTATAAAATCCCTAAGGTGAAAATACTTAAAGTCAGTTTTATGATTTGCTTCTTCCTAAATTATTTGATCCCTCAAAATTTGCAGATTACATATTCAGTAAGTTTAACCTATAAAAAGCAAAGATAAATTGCTATAACTATTTCCTTCATACAATTTTCAAAATTACCATTCAATATTTTAATTACTTAAAATTACCATGAAATTATCTTTCAAGAGTAAAGCACATTATTGTAATAGAAAAATATACTTCAAATTTGAAAAGAGAAATTTCACTCAGAGATTTCTATGGTTTATATTTGACTTACTTGAGTACTAAACAGTTAACCAAAATTATATATCATATATTATAAAAATTAAGATCCAGTTGCCTAAGTTTGCTCAGCTGTTTTGCATGGCTGTCATGAAGGTATGAAGTCATATTCTGCTTCTTCCCAAATAAGCACACATCATCTCAAGGGTGAATAAAGGAACTTGACATAGGCATTTCAATGCAGTTTTATTGATACTTGAAAACTAGTCATGTGAAAAAAAAAGGTTTTTTATGTTTGGTTTTAAGAATTAAAATGGGCATGCATTAATCTTCCTTGATCTGTATCTATGCTATCAGTGGTTCTCTCATTTAACCCTAAGCCTTTTCTGGGGGGTGAGGAGAATTCAGAATCAAGAAGACTTTGTAAAAAAATTTTAATGTATTTTTTTCCATTACCATTTAAAGTTGAGACTTAAGTACTGATTTAAAGTTGTGTTCAGCACTAGCCTGAGGGTCAGAAATGGGATGAAGATGTTATTTACTCACAATACTCGTTAATAAAAATGACAAAAGTGTGGAGGCCCAACCTAATCCTTTAAGAAGCTCTACTTTTCACACATATTTCAGAACAAACTACTGTCACCACCTCCACCGCACAACTCTTGATCTAGTTTTCATAATTTCTTGCCTGAACTACCATAAAAAAGCATCTTAATTGATTGCCTTACTTCAAGCTTACCACCTACAGTAAGTCAACATAGAGCATTCTTTAGAAAATATAAATTGACTCTAGTCTCTATAAGTCTCAGATCGTTCACTGACTTCCTCCAAAGTTATAGAAAAGTCCAAGCCCTAACTGAACTACTCCCCCACCACCCCTCAACAATTCCAGGGAATCACCAATTAGCTTCCATATCTATAGTTTTCCCCTTTCTGGTAATTGAATATGCATGGAATCATGCAGCATGTTGCCCGTTGTGTCTGGCTTCTTTTATTTAACATATGTTTTTGAGGTCTATGTTGTAGCATGTTAACAGTAGTCCATGCCTTTGAACTGCTGATGAGTGTTATATTTTAAAACCATACCATATTTTATGTTTCCATTTACTACATCAGGGACATTTGAATTTTCTCTAATTTTGATTATTTTGATTAATGAACACTAATGTCCAAATCTTTGTGTGAACATATGTCTTCAACTTTCTTTGGTATATCCTTAGCAATGAAATTACTGGGACAAACTCTAAGTGTATATTTAACATTTTAAGAAGCTGCAAAGTGCTTTCCAAAGTAACCATACCATTTTTAATCCCACCAGCAATGCATGTGTCCAGCTTCTCTACAGCCTTGCAACACTCGCTTGGTATTGTCAGTTGTTTTTATTATAGCCATTCTAGTAGTGTGTACACAATTTCATTATAGTTAAATTTTCATTTTGCTAATGGCTAATTATGTTTAAAGTATTTTTATGCTTTAGTACCATGATATATATTTTTGGTGAAGTGTCTCAAATATTTTTTCCATTTAAATATTAGTTCATTCCTTGTATATTCTGAATATATATTCTTTATAAGATACAAAATTTGCAATTATTTTCTCTCTGTAGCTTCTCTCTTCATTTGCTTACATTTTATTAGTTGTGTGGGCTTTTTTTTTTTATTTTGATGAAGTCTTAACTCCTTTTTGAACCAACCAAATAGGTTCTAACTTCCTTACTTTTATTTTTCTAGGAATGTTCTGTCCCATTCTCACACTCATTTTCTTCAGGTCTCAGTTCAAATGTCATTGTGCTTTGGCTACGATCCCTTCGTGGTGGCCATTAGTGCTGTTTGACAATGACACTTAGGTGTGCCTCCTGTGGTTGAGTGGCCCGTGAGATTAGTTCCAGGCAATGAGTTACAAGTGGAAAGGAGATGTCAGACTCTTCTTTCTGGTTCAGTTCCCTCTGGTGATCTCTTTTCCCTTTAGCACAATGATCAACAACATACGAAATGGTGTCTAATTTTTTGGCCTGGGTCACTAAATGATTTCAATAAGCAGAGCCTTATATACCAACCCACAATCTATATACAACATGAGCAGGAAACCTCTGTTTTTAAAACTGAGTTTGGGAGGTTGATTTGTTATGGCAACATATTTCAGTTGATGTGCTCTCCCAAAGAACTTTCCCATAGAAATTATTCATCCACTTACCCAGATTTATTTTCCTTTATAGCATTCAATACCTAACATATATCTGCTTTGCTGCTGACAAGATGCAGTTTTGTTCACTGTTACATTCTAGAACCTAAAACAAACCCCTGCAAATAATAGTATCTATGAATATTTGTTAAATGAAGGACTATGGCCCATATCAAGCAAGGTGTGTTAAACTGGTATATCAAACACTACAATTCCTTAAAATAGCACCTAAGAATGTTGTCAGGTTTTATTTTGCTCTAGCTATTAATTAAAAGTAGCAAAGTTTTAATATACTTATAACTAGATTTTCATTGCTGAAAGTTTCTGTCTTTGATAAAGCTTATAAATAAAATATTAAATCAATTGAAAATGTTTAATTTCTCTAAGACTGCTACTCTATATGCTGTATACCCTGCTTATTAAGCAGAGAACTTGCGCCAATGCTTTCAAATGTAAATATATGTTAGTCTTGTATTATATTTAAATCACTTTTCACTAAGGAATTATATTCTTAGCTATATATGGCAAGGCACATTATTTTACCCTGCTGTCTCTGCATCTTTTTTTGATCTTGGTTTTTATGGTCTGTTGAGTCCCATCTGTGTCCCATGTTAATCTGCAGTGGGTTTCATGTCAACAATTTTTTTCTTTTATTATATAATGAGAGTCTTGGATGGACTATAGAAGAAATTTAAAAGTTGCTGTTCTATGGAGTAAAGACCCCAGCCCTATATCTATTCCTTCTTTAATCACCTAGGACACTTATTCCTCAGGGTTCGTATAACTTTTGCACAATGTGCCTAGAATAACCTCCTCCCACATTCCGTCTCCCTTCCTCCTTTTCTTCATCTTGGCTCAAATTTGTCCATCATATGCAGGATCACTCTATGTAAATCATTTTCACTCTTAGCATGACCTATAGTCCTACTTCCTTGTTTTATTTTCCTTTTTAGCATTTACCACCATCTGTCATGTTATTTTTTACTTATTTGTTTATTCTATTTGTGTATAGAGAGCAGGCTATATGAGTTGATAATTTTCTCTCTCTTTTCTTTAACTCTTGTATTCTCTATGCCTACATCCTTGCTTGGCACATGGTGTACAATGAATAAATATGTGATGTGGATGAACTGATTCAAATAATGACTGAGGCACTTTGTGAAAAAGTAAGCAGAAAAGATGGGGTGTAAAGGCTTTCCACAATGATGTCCAGTCATATATAAATATGTTTACTGGACTGTGATGGCCTGACAGAGGAAAAATTGCAGGGCACGCAAAAATTCATTATGAGAGATATAGTGAGGAGGCCTGAGAACATGATTCAGTGCCATAGACTGACAGTAACCATGAATGATAGTCCCATTCCAGCATAAAATCCACCAAGCCTTGGGCAAAAGTAGTAGCATTACTTTGTTGTAAGAATTGTTGAAAAGATTTGTTGAAAGAGCTGTATCATACTTATATCTGTAACACTTTGAGCACTTGTGAAACTTTGCTTTGAGAGTTGAAGACTTCCTTCAATTCATTAAAGTACTCATAAGCAAGTCAGGCCTTCATGCCCACAGGTGACATCTAGTGACAATGACATGTGGCTGAATTTAAGCTCTACCAGAATCAGGTCTCAAAGGATGCAGTGGATTTATACTCTGCTACTATTTGGTTTGGGGTTCATAAAGGCAGGAATGCTATGGCTTAAACCTGCAATTTGTGAAACTGAGATTCCATAGTATACACCAGACTAACTGTGATGGCACCTAAAAAAATTCATCACTGGGTGCTGGCGCATGGAGGTTTGAGCAATCTGTGCAAACCCTCATGAAGAGTAACAAAAAGGTAAGTTTTTTTCTTTCTTTTTCACTTCTCAGCAGTATCAATACAAACATAAGTAACTGAGGTACAACAATCTGCTTTTGATTCCACTGGCACTGGGTCTGGATTATTTCAAGTTACACCCATATGTACAAGGTGAGGATGGAGGTGGCAATGCTGTCATCGTTAATGACAGTGATGCTGTAAGTGAGCAAACTTCACTGTGGAAATGTTAGGGACTTCTGGCGTGACTCTCTGTGCTCTATAGCAGGATTTTCGACCTGTTGCATCTCATGGCACACATAAACTAATTACTAAAACTCTGCAGCACACCAAAAATACATATTTTTTGCCAATCTGACAAAAATAGGTATAATTTCGATTCATTCACACCAAAAATCTATTGTTGTGGTGGCTGTTGTCATTTTTTTAATGTGACAACCAAAGAGAAAAGAAGTCAATGACTAAATAGGCAGGTATTATATGTTTTAAAAATTCTTGCAACACACCAGGCACACCAGTGTGCCTCCATGTGTAGCACAGCAGTTGAAAATCTCTGCTCTGCAGCAATTAACAATCTGAACAGAACTTGAAACACCTTGGATTCCTGAAATTACATGGGGTGATTAGAGGAACTCTCTAAAAAAGTTATTCATTCTCTCGTGGAAAAAGTGGCAAAGAACTTTTTATATTTGGGGACTGAAAATGTAGCCACCAACTGATAAGAACAGACACTTGAAGAAATCACAATAAATTCTCAGGAATCTGTCCTTTATATGCTTATATTTTAAACTTAGAGTTTTTATTAACTGAATTCCGTTAACCTGGCTGCTACCAATGATAACTTTCCACTTAACACATACAGGTAATGTCAAACCTAGGGAAGTATGTTATCAATTTTAACAGTATAAAATATATGTTATTCCTGTCTATTTTCTTAAGAATAGCTGTAAAACATCACTTGTCATGTCATAAGGTGGGAGGGGGGCACCTAAAAATATCCTGCAGTTTCTGGTGGGAAAACTAAAGCTTCTAAGCAGGTAACATTACTTAGTCTTTCTCACTGAACAGGAATTATTACTATGATTGATTCTATGTCACACACTATTAAATAATTCTACTATGTGTAACAGTTCTTAATTTGTTTTCTGATTAATCATTTAATCCTCACTATGTCTGTTATACTGGCATGGAAGATGGAGAGTTATATCATTAATACCTCTTCCCTCAGTATAGGTTTATCTCTATGCTGACAATTACATTGCCACTATTAGCAATTATGCCAATAAAAAGCTAAGTACACTCAATTCATGGTGCCCTTATATGGGTGCTATACTTCAAATGTAATCTGATGTGAATTTTAACCATTTGACTAACTTTTATTATTTCTAGGGTTACAGAGTTTATTATTTTATATCTGCCCACTCTATTCCCATCTATATAAATTTAGACCAAAAGTAAATGGAAGTCATTTGTAATTGAAATGGGACTCAAATATAGGCAACAGAAGACCTCAAGTTCAAATCCAAAGGTTATTCTAAAATGATAGGGCAAGTTTTATACAGTCACCAAGTTTGAGAAAAGAGAATCCAGGATTCACATTCATAGGATTGAATCTCTGTAATCAATGAGATATTTTAATTTAGCAGCAGAAGTAAATTGTGATGACTGGAGGTCATTAAACAAAACCCTAGGACCTCTTCTAGCCTGCAGCTTTCACTTAAAGGTGAATTCAGACATTGTGTATACATGAATTGGCCAGATGCAAAGTTAACACTGACACTCATGTAATTAGACATCTTTATGCAGCTACTTAATGCAGTAGCATGAAAATGAGAACATACCTCTTTTAGTCATTGAAAATATAAGCAAACAATCATTCATGACCACCTTGGCCTCATCTCTAAATGTGAAAAGAATGGTAAGCCTGGTGTGGGAATGTGAGAAAATAGGTTGCAAATTGGAGTTGATCTCAAAAATGAAGAAGGAATGTGTGGTCATTCACTTTTTTATTTATTCAACAGACATATTTTAAATGTTTATCACTGTCAAGAAGAGCCATCTGTTATATACTTTCTCTCCTCCCCCTGTCATATACTTTATTTGGCTTTGTTTTATTAAACTGGAGGAAGTTTACAGTTTGATTTTAAAACCAACTTAAACAATCTAGACTTTTAAAAAAGGGGTGCAACAGTCATGAGAAAATGCACCATATTAAAATATAAGGTATATACCTCTCCATATTTCTTTGAAAAATGGCTACACATTTCTTTTATAAAACAGAGAAAATTATTAAGATAAGAGTGTTCAGAGCTTTATATCCTTTTAATATTTGTTAATGAAAAATTATTTTTGTCTGATTGGCAATGACCTCTATCAGTGTGCATGTGTGTGTGAACATTCACACTCAAGGCTTCCAATGAAGAGTGGTCTGAGGGGAGGGAACTCGAGACACTGACTTTGATTTGGGTAATTGTGTCAGAAAGAGTGGAGACTGACTGCAAGATAGAAAAAGAAGTAGGGGAAAAGGAAAAGGGAGAAGAGAACCAACTACAGCTGGGTGATCAGAGAGCTATTTTTGGGTAGTGGATTAGAGGCCCTGACTCACTTACATGGAGAGGAACAAAAAGATTTTGTAAGTTCTTCTAGAAATGCAAATAAAGAGTGAAGATACTTTTTTTCTTGCCATGAATTTCCTTTTCAGTGTGATTTTCTTAAGAGACTGGGCCACTGGTGTGTATAGGAATTATAATTATACGGAAGATAAACTAAAAAAGAAAGAAATATGACTATGACACTTAAAAAACATTGGAACATACATCAATACTTGAATTTTATATTATTTTCCCCACTGAGCTAAATTATCAAGAACTGATGTTTTGTACCCATTTTACACTGGTATATTTTTACAAAAGAAATGTGATTAGACAACAGAAGCATTTACAAACTTTGTGATATATTTTAATAGATGTCAATTTTACTATAAAAGCATGAAAACATTTTTAAAATTTATTTTTTAAATCTTTCAATGAAAAATAATTTTAATTGGAGAATTTTCAAAGTATTTAAAACAGTGGTGTGTCCTTAGATTTCAAATATGTACACATAATTTCTTTACTAAGTAAATTATTCTGCTTTGAAGAAAGTTAGTGAAGAGGCTAAAATAATGATGCAGTTGATGTCACATAATTTAAAATGATCATATTTTAGTTCTGCCATATATTAGTTCACTTCCAAGTATCACATGAAACCTTATTCCCAGCTGTTGTCATTTTACAGAATTATACTCTATTTACTCCAACAATATATTCACCAAATTGATAATGAGCAAAGAAGGGGACATTGCAAAAGTAAATAATGAGTGCCACTGTTAACATCACCCTTTAAAAATATAAATATGGGGGTGTAGCCAATATTAAAAGTCACAAATGCCATCACTCAGAAAGACATAAATTGGCACTTGAATGTGACATTAGCCTTCTGCTATGGTTTAAATTCCATAGGATGATTAAAGGAGGAGGGAGATTCTCAGTAATCCAGATTTCTGCTTTCACACCAGTCATTTCATTATAACTCATTATAATGAATGCTCAGCACAGATTCATGAGATATGTAGCAGCAGCCTTTCAACCTAAAAAGCTCCACTTTTTAAAAATATATACCTTATTAGAGATGATACAACTATGTCTTCATCAAACATCGCAAAAATGATTTTATGAAATAACTGCCAAATTTCTTGCCAAATATTTCCACCCCTAAGGTTTCAAATAAAATATACTTTCAAAGGGAGAAAGTCCCATCGGTGTGATTCTGATTCATTTAATGTTAATTCATCTAAACCAGGAATTTTATTTTTAAAAATATATTATATTGATTATGCTATTATAGCTGTCCCAATATTTTTCTCCCTTTACACTCCTCTGCTTGGTATCCCTCTTCCCTGCAACAAACCCCACCTTTGTTCATGTCCATGGCTTGTACATATAAGTTCTTTGGCTTCTCCATTTCCCATGCAATTCTTAACCTCCCCCTGTCTATTTGTTACCTACAATTTATGCTTCTTAGTCCCTGCACATTTCCCCCCATTCTCCCCCTTCCCCCTCTCTGCTGTTATACCTCCATGTGATTTCCATATCTTTGATTCTGTTCCTGTTCTGATTGTTTGCTTAGTTTGTCTTTTAAATTCTGTTGTTGATAGTTGTGAATTTGTTGCCATTTTAATATTCATAGTTTTGATCTTTTTTCTCCTTAAATAAGTCCCTTTGACATTTCATGTAATAATGACTAGGTGATGATGATGAACTCCTTTAGCTTTACCTTGTCTGAGAAACACTTTATCTGCCCCTCCATTCTAAATGATAGCTTTGCTGGATAGAGTAATCTTGGATGTAGGTCTTTGCTTTTTATGACTTTGAATACTTCTTTCCAGTCCCTTCTTGCCTGCAAAGTTTCAGTTGAGAAATCAGCTGAAAATCTTGTGGGAACTCTTTTGTAAGTAACTCTCTGCTTTTCTCTTGCTGCTTTTAAGATTTTCTCTTTATCTTTAACATTTTACATTTTAATTATGATGTGGACCCCTCTTTGGGTGCATCTTGTTTGGGATTCTCTGGGCTTCCTGGACTTGTATGTCTATTTCCTTGATCAAATTAGGGCAGGTTTTTTTTTTTCATTGTTTTTTTCAAATAAGTTTTCAATTTCTTTCTCTATCACTTCTCCTTCTGGCATCCTTATGATTCAGATGTTGGTATGTCTGGAGATGTCCCAGAGGCTTCTTATACTCTCCTCAAATTGAATTTTTTTTGAATTCTTGTTTCTTCTTGCTGTTCTGGTTGAATAGTTATTTTTTCCTTGTGTTCCAAATTGTTGATTTGAATCTCAACTTTGACCCTTCACTGTTGGTGTCCTGTAGATTTTCCTTTACTTCACTTAGTGCAAACTTCATTTCTGCCTTTATGTTGTTGCCATACTGTGAGTTCTTTGAACATCCTGATCACCAGTATTATGAACCCTGCATCTGATAGGTTGGTTATCTCTGTTTTGTTGAGTTCTTTTCCTGGGGTTTTGTTTTCTTTTGTTTTGTTTTGGCTATATTTCTTTGTCTTCTAAATTTGTCGACCTCCTTGTGTTTGTTTGTGTGTATTAGGTAGAGCTGGTTTGACTCCCTGTCTTAGTTGCATGGCCTATTGAAGAAAAGGTACCTTTAAATTGTATGGAGTGTAGTCTTAGGTAATTGTCAGGGTGGGGCAACAGGCTTTACCATTTTGTGGCTCTGTGTTTCAGGCGGTTTCAGAAAAGGTACAGTGCCTTCTGGGGGTACAGTGCCTTCTGAAGTGCTGGCTTCTGGAAGTTTGCCCAGCAGTCACCCAGTTTCCAGTAACTTCATCTATTCCCTGTATGCAACTGGTGCCCATTCACCTGTTGCCCTGGTGCTGAACCCCATAATGGGTAGATCTGCATATACTCTAAGACTGTGCAGGCCCTTTAAGCAGAATCTCCTGAAAATCTGGCAGTTTCTTCCACTACTCCAACCATCACTGGTTATTACAGTGAGAAAATCTGGGGATTTATGTCCCAGGCACTGCAACCCTGGGCTGTGCAGTCTGCCCTGGGGCTGGGATCATTGCTTCCAAGGTATTCCTCCCAATTTTTATCTACCACATATGAATGTAGGACCACCTGTTCTGCCACTGCCACCACATTTCTGCACCACACCTCTCTGCCTATCTCTGCATCTCCACTTATCCTACCTGTCTGGATGAGTGTGGCTTCTTTAAATCCTTGGTTGTTAGACTTCCACAGAGTTTGATTTTCTGACAGTTCTGGGTGTTATTTTGCGGTTTAGTTGTAATTCTCTCTGTGATTGTGTAAGGGGTGAAGTGTGTCTACCTATGCCTCCATCCTGACTGGGAGTTTAAACCAGGCATTTTCAACCTTTTCCATTTCATGGCATATATACACTTAATTACTAAAATCCTTCAGCACACCAAAAGATATATTGTTTGCTGATCTAACAAAAGATAGGTATAATTTTTATTCATTCTCACCAAAAAGCTATTGTTCTATTGGCTGTTGTAATTTTTTTTTTCTATTTGACAGTCTAAGGGAGAAGAAGTCAGTGGCCCCTGACTAAATAGTCAAGTATTGTATGTTTGAAAATTCTTGTAGCACACCAGTGTGACTCTGTGACACACCAGTTGAAAACCACTGGTCTAAATGTTAAATTATAGGAGACATTTGTTATTCATAAAATCAGCATCTGTCTCTATTTCTGACAACCATGACTATTTATTTTGCTATATAAAGCCAAGTTTTATTATTTACTGATAGCTACAGAAGATATTTGTTGTTACTTTTGGTGTTTTAAAAAAGGTTTAAATGTTGATAGTTTATATTTTGATCAATTACAAGCAAAGAAATGGTTACCATGAAAGCTTTTGAAATATTATTAAGATATATACATTATTCATTTTTGCTAGGTATTTTTTCCTTAAAGAGTATATAGATTATTGAATAGAATCAATGGAGGTAAAAGGTGAGTTTGTAATCTTAGTGATCTTTGAAAGGATTTGAAAATATTATGTTGTCAATGGATATATTGTATCAACCTAATTTATAAATTTAATAATAATATTTTTAGTTATGTACTATCTCAATATATCAATGCATAATTGTAAAGAAAGAACTCTAGATATTTATAATCCAACATGTTAGTAGTAATTGTTTCTGCTCTGCTTATCTTTACTTTTTCTATTTTATCTCATTTATTTGTTTTGAAATTGAAGATGTGTAACAAGTAATAAATTAAAAATATTTAAAACTCATCTAGTCATCTACACATTAACATAGCCTAAGATAAACTAATTTAGATGTTTTGATATATACTTTAAAAATTAGGAAACATATGTACATAGTAAAGTTCTTCAGATTTTCTTCTAGCTAATGACATTTTAACAGCCTGATAACTTAAGAAATTCAAAATGCTTAAAATTTGCTTGAAAATTACAAAATATGAAGCTAGAAAATAATTTTATCAAAAAATTGACATGTAACTTATGAAGAATATGTCATTTATAGGTATATGATATTTGTAAGTTTGCTTTTTATATAATCTAAACTTTTTCGTGTTATAACTTATACCCCTATGTCTTCTGAACTCAGAATTTAGAATTTTGTGTCAGCAGACAAACGAACATTTCAGGATATATCTTTGTATTTTGGTGTTATTTTTTAAGCAAATATAAAACAACAGAAAAGAATGTGCTGTACTAGAGATAAAAGGTATGTCTCTTAAACTTAATATAATTGAGGTAATAGTTGCAATCATTAGATATACCAAATGTGAAAGAACTTCAGACAGTTACAAGACTTAAGCTTTTCAAATGTGGATTTAAATGTGAATTAAAAGAATGAAGTTAAAGCATAGGTACAAAAGCCTGGATTTATTCTTAAAGATCATAAGAGAAGAGGTATAATTAAGGAAATTATAACATTTTGAGTCATCTCAGTAAAGAATCTTCTAAGACATATAAATATATTTTATGACATATTTAAGTTTCCCAAGGGCAAGGGATATAAAGGAAAGGATAAGGAAATGGTATTTCATCAAACTAAAAAGCTTCTGCACCAATAAAGAAAACAAAATGGAAAGCGAACTAACAATATGGGAAAACATATCTGCCAATGATACCTCAGACAAGGGTTTGATCGCCAAAATATATAAAGGATCACATAACTCCACACCAAGAAGACAAGCAACCCAATAAAAAAATGGGCAAAGCACTTGAACAGACTTGAACAGACACTTCTCCAAGAAGGGCATACAGAGGGCCCAAAGACTTATGAAAGGATGTTCAGCATCACTAGCCATCAGAGAGATTCAAATTAAAGCCACAATGAGATACCACTTCCCACTAGTCAAAATGGCCATCATAAACAAATCAACAAACAACAAGTGCTGATGAGGTTGTGGAGAAAAAGCACCCTAGTACACTGTTGGTGGAATGCAAACTGGTGCAGCCACTGTGGGAAACAGTATGAAATTTATGCAAAAAACTAAAGATGGCACTGCCTTTTGATCCAGTGAGTGCAGTGCTGGGACTATACCCTAAGAAACCTGAATCACAAATTCAAAAGAACCTATGCACCCCAATGTTCATAGCAGCACAATTTACAATAGCCAAGTGCCAGAAGCAACCTAAGTGCCCATCAGTAAATGAGTGGATCAAAAAACTGGTACATTTACATGATGGAATACCACCCACCAGAAAGAAAGAATTCCCACCTTTTGTGACAGCATGGATGGAACTGTAGAGCATTATGCTAAGTGAAATAAACCAGGTGTTGAAAGACAAATACCATGATCTCAACTGCAAGTGGAACCTAATCAACAAGACAAACAAATGAGCAAAGCAGAACCAGAGACTTAGAAATAAAGAACAAACTGACAGTGGCCAGAGGGGAGTGGGGAGAGGGATAA
Source organism: Trachops cirrhosus (assembly GCA_028533065.1). Taxonomy (NCBI): domain Eukaryota; kingdom Metazoa; phylum Chordata; class Mammalia; order Chiroptera; family Phyllostomidae; genus Trachops; species Trachops cirrhosus. The sequence goes on along the minus strand of CM052539.1, from coordinate 114,805,855 downwards.
TGGGAGGAAGAAGGGGGAGGAGTGAGCAAATGAACAGGAATAGAGGACTCATGGTCACAGATGATGGGGCAGGACTGACTGTAGGAGTCGGGAGGGGAATGAAGTAGGGGTGAGAAATGAGGAAAAAGGCAGGACAACTGTAACTAAACAACAGCAAATTTAAAAAGTAAATAAATAAATTTCCCTTACATCTGCAAATAAGCTCATGAAAATTTTGCTGCACTAATTGTTGAGCATTACATTATTCTTTCACTATCTTTTGAGCTAGATATTATTTTCTCAATTTTATAATAAAGAAACTGAGGAGACTTGCTCAAGGTACACAGCCATAGATAGGATGACAAGTCAAATCCTTGTCTTTGATTTCAACAATCAAGCTTATTCCTTTGCAGCATTCTTTATTTTTAAAAAAATCCTAAATGCATTATTTAAGGTCCAAATTTCAAGATTCTAGCCAATTTCAAGAAGAATTGATGAAATTAGACTAGGGGTAAACACACTGATTGTCAAATGTGAATGAATCTTGGAAGTTATATAATCCATATATCTCATTGTGTGAGTATGACTGAAGAATTAAAAGATCAAAAGATATGAAGGATAGGGTAACTATCCTTCTGACTGTTAATCTGTTCCCTTAGTAGTGGCTTCTTGGGTTTACACCAGCACAAAGGTACAATTACAATGGGATATACTTTCAAGTCTTCATATCCTTCTCTTACTTCAATCCTTTAAATCCAGGAAATTGGGCATCTGTTTGCAACTGGGCTCACTAGAACTGTACCATGGGATCCCTGCTGCACTACTTTCTCTTGTTAGTGGATAGCGGGGGCCTATGGCTGCTTGGGATGGTATTTTTAACCTCTATCCTACCAGGATTCAAGCAGAATCTATTCACCCCACCCCAGTGAAATGTAAGACTAAGCTCATAGGCAATGAAGAGTCTGATGCAATGGTAACCAGGGGGAGACAAAGTCATTAAGAATACAGAATAGTAGTTGGAACTTCTGCATATTTTTATACCTGCCAGCTGAGAAAGGCAAATACTATTTTCCAAATACTACCTCCAGCTATTGGAAGTCATCAGGATGTAGCCTTTTAGAAGGAGATGGAAAAGACCTGCCATTTTGCAGTAAGAATAAGTGAGAAATTATCCTTTGTATATATTCTGATTTTTGTTATGGGTGCTCTGCACAACATTTTGACATTCTCATGTAATGATGTTTAGGTTTGCATTCATGGAATAAATATATTTTCAATTTGTCCTCTGTGTATTTATATATCACATAATAACATTTACATATATTTGGAAATATTAAAAAAGATGTCCACATATTTTTATTCACTTCAATTTTAGATAATTTAACTAATTTATGGATATTTTAAATTATTGTCTCTAAAATTAAGATAAAAATAAAGTGTTGCTAAAATATATCTAATCAAATAAAAGCAGCATTATATTAATATCAGCATTTTCATGTAATGATATTTTTAAACTATCTTCTCTCACATAATTATGCTTTTGACATTATTAGTGAGGCACCACCATGTTCTGGATTATAAAACAATATGTGCTGTATATGACCATGTAAACAAATACTATCTAGCTCTTTGCATATGCATGTATTCATATTTATGAATGCATATATATGAACTTCCATTTAAACTATTAATTAGATAGAATACATTTATATATAAAAAGCTTTTACATAATATATTTTTCCAGCTTTATTAATGAATAAATTTAACAAATAAAAATTATATGTAATTAAGGTAATAGTCCAATATACATGTACATTGTAAAATGATGACCACAATAGAGCTAATTAACACATCCACCACCTCACATAGTAACGTTATTCTTTGCTTGGTGAGAACACTTATGATCAACTCACAGCAAACTGCAAATATACAATACAGTATTATTAACTATAGTCACTATGCTATAAATAGTGACATATCCAGGACTTATTCATTTTGTAACTGAAAGATTTTTTTCTTTGTCCAACCTCTTCTCATTTTCCCCACTCCTCAGACCTTAGTAACAACCATTCTATTCACTGGTTTAAAGTTCCACTTTTTTATATTCCATGTATTAGTATTATAACATTCATGTCTTTCTCTATTTGGGGTATTTCTTTAGCATAATGTCCTGCACATCCACCCATGTCACAAATGACAGGATATCTTCTTTTTTATGGCTGAATAATATTTCATATATATATACACATATATACAAATATATATATACTGCATTTTCTTTTATCTATTCAATTGTTGATGAACATTTAGGTTTTTATATCTTGGTTTTTGTGAATAATACTACAATTGACATGAGGTGAAGATATCTATTTGTGGTAGTAATTTCATTTCCTTTGAATATATACCTAGAAGTGAAATTGCTGGATCATATGGTAGTTGTGTGTTTAATAGTTTGAGAAACTTCAATGCTGTTTTCAATGGTGATATACCAAGTTACATTCCTACCAACAGGACACAAGGGTTTCCTTTTCTGCACAGCCTTTCTAACACCTATCTGTCTTTTTGGTAATGACCTCTCTAATGAGTATGAGGTAGTATCTCATTGTGGTTTTTGATTTGCATTTCCCTGATGATTATTAATGATGAGCACATTTTAATGTTCCTGTTAACCATTTGCAAATCTTTGGAAAAATGTCTACTTAGGTCACATGTCCATTTATTAAAAATTAGGTTATTTGTCTCCTGCCATTGAGTTGTGTGAGTTCCTTATATATTTTGAATATTAACCCCATATAAGATATATGATTTGTACATATTTTCTCCCATTCCATAGGCTGCCTTTCCATTTTGTTAATTGTTTCCTTTGATGTGCAGATACCTTTTACTTTGATATCCTATGTATTTATTTTTTATTGCCTATGCTTTTAATAATCCAAAAACTATGCCAAGACCAATGTCTAGGAGCTTTTTTCCTCTATGTTTTATTTTGTCTTTATAATATCTTAATGAAAAAATAAAAGAAGTTTTGAAGATAACAAAGCCAAATGTAGAGAAAGATAAATTTAAAAATTCTAATAGCTTTCAGAATTATTCTGTTCAAGGACTTCTCATTTGAGAGGAAGGTAGTAGCATAATAGAAATTCCCCCACCATCCTTTACAATGATATCTAAATAATGTTCAGTAAACTGCCTCAAATCTTTCTGGAATAAAGCAGATCATGAATAAGTATATGAGTATTATAGTTGGCATGGTTAGATTAATTGAATACATATTCTTCTCTAAGAGAAAAATCAAAAGATAGAAACTTATTTACTAAAAATAATAGTTATTATTAAAAATTAAATGTAATCTCAATAAAATTATTACTCTCAAGGGAAAAATCTTGCTACAACAATATTAAAACCATAATAACTTTGAGAAATATTTTGTCATTCTTAAGTTGATAATGTAAGTAAAGTGACCAAAAATATAACTATAGGCCCATTGATATTTTGTTCTCCAGGCCCCTATGATGAGTTTTAATGATTTAAGAAAATTTAGTAAGCCCTAAATTTAAATTCTAACACCTGCACTAATTGTCAAAGTGTTTGAGATAAAATATTCAATTTTAAGAAAATTTTGCTTTTGTTTGTAAGCATATTTATTACCCATACCTATACATGTTTTTTGTGGTTTCTCCATCATAATATAAGACAATGTTGTCATTTTAATATCAAGTTCTTAAAATAAAGGATCTCTCTTAACCTATTTCACTTGAAGCCAGTGCCAAAGAGTTCAACAATTCAATGACTGACATTCACCACATGCTTGCTCTGATATTTGAGAGATCTCATTTAAAAGACATGCTAAATTTTCATTTCTCTAGGCCAGAGCTATATTACTATATTATTACATCTGGTCTGTATTATCTTGCCCTACCTACCCCCTCAAACAGTTGTGCATTCACATTTAAGATGTATAGCTAGGTCTTCAGCTCTTCTTTCACAATATTTCAGTAGAAACATCAATTTAAAGTGTTCATAACTTTTGCAATCCTGCTGTCAAAAATATTTGGATTTTAAATTGTGCTATTTATTGTAGAACCAGACATATGATTGTTCTTTTCTTGAAACTTAGTATTAAGAAAAATGTTAGTGCTGCAAATAAAATTGTACCTTTTTATTATACAGAATTATATACAGCTTGTGTGTGTGTTACTTTGGCTACACAAATTTTGAGAGCAAAATTCAATACTCAATGAATATAAATAACCATTTTGGGTTAGTGGCAAAATGATTGTTCTTCTCTAAAATATTGGTCCCTTGCATTTCTAGGTTTGCTAACCCTTTGAGAACATGATCAAACTCATAAAGCCACTTCCCAGATTAATGAGCACAGACACATAAAACTGAACATAAACGTTCAGGGATTTCAAAAATCCTAACTGTGAACACTAGGTTAAACAGTCCTCTTTTATAGGATTTCTGACCAATCTCATTTTTTTAAACTTCATAGTAGTGACTTTTTTCCTTAAAAATTTATTTAGAATTTTTTAAAATCGAAAACAAGGGAGAAGTTATAAATTAAACTTAGCATTGATCAAATATATTTAAAAATTAATATAATACTAATAAAATAAATAGTATCAAGAATTTATTAAGGTCTTATTACTCTTAAACAACTTTATAATTTAAAATCTAACTTATACAATTTCATCTTCTTTCTTTTTGTTTAGAATGGGCAATGATGAGGCAAAGAAAAAAGAACAAAGTATTACATACTACAGCCTAAATAGCTACATTATATTTCCTAACACCCTTCATTCCAGCCTCATTTCAAGCTGTAGAACTATGGCTGTGCCAAACAACAGGTCCTAGATTTCTTGATATTAACTGTGCACCTTGATTTGGGCAGACCATGTAAATCATCTCTCAAAGTCCATACTCAGAAAACCAACGCTTGTTTATAAACTGAAAATGAGATGTGGATGGAGAACAGTCTCCTCGAAATTATTGCCATGGCTCATAGTGATCTTTGTTATTCCATCTTAAACACTGAAAACTCTTATACAGCAGGCATTTATTACTACCTTCTGCTTCTCAATTGGAAGTGTTGTGGCAAGTGATTTTTTTAAAAAGCATTTCCCCTATTTAAATATTTCTTAGAGAGTCAAATTCATACTTTTAAAGAACTGAAAAAAATAATTTAGTTTCAAATTTAAAAAGAAAAATTAAAATTTAATGAGGAAGCAAAAGCCCTGTCTGGTGTAGCTCAGTGGGTTGAGCATGGCCTGTGAGGCACACACCTGGGTTGCAGGTCAGGTCTCCAATACGGGGCCACAAGAGGCAACTACACACTGATATTTCTCTCTTTCTCTTTCTCCTTCTCTTCCACTCTCTCTAAAAATGAATAAGTAAAATATTTTTAAAAATCTTTCAAAAAACACTTAAAAAAAAGGAAACAAAAACCAAAAAGGCCACCCACTGCATCCATAACATTTGCAACACAGTATGTGAGGACATAGTAAGAGAGCACACATTAAATTCTTGAAACATCATTCACGTACTACAATCTCCCTTATTCATCTCTGCATTTACAACACAAAGAAAATAAAGCAAACTTTTTAATAACTCTATTTCTTTTAGTCATAATTTTCTTCACCACATTTTTAGAGTTCATGTTCTTGAAGTAAACCTAGAGATTAATAGTCCAATTGAGGTGCTCCTGGAACTTACCGTATTAGTTTTATAAGGATGCTATAACAAATCTTCATCAACTTAGAGTTTTAAAACAGCAGAAATTCATTTTCTCACAAGTGTGGAGTCCAGAAGTCCAAAATCAAGGTATCATTGGGTTTGGTTCCCTCTGGCAGCTTTGCAGGAGAATCTGTTTCCTGCCTCTCTCCTAGCTTCTGGTGATTGAAGGCAACTTCTGTTGTTCTTTGGCTTGGGGTTGGATACCTCTAATGTCTACCTCCATGTTAGTATAACATTCACTCTATGTCTCTGCTTTAGATGCTACTGCTCTTTTATTTAATGAAGATACCAGTCACTACCTGTAGGGCTCTCTAGAATCCAGGATGACCTCATCTTAAGATCCTTACATTATGTACACATACAAAGACATTTATTCCAAATATGGTCACATGATGAGGTTCTGGGTGGACATAAATTCTGGGGAGAGAATAGTCAAACCACTACACCTACCTGCCCAAGAAATTGCATCTAAAATGTTAATGTGTCCTGTTCTTTTTCTTACTGATGTTCTTGTTTCCTTCATTAGATACTGTTGTAATAGTTAACTTTTAAAATGGCCTTTGTAAAATGAAGTTAGGAGTCTTCCCTTTTCTCAAATTTAAGGTTAAAGTTTTGTTAATCTTCTCTATCTTTTCAATGTATAAGTTGTTGGTTTCATTGATCTTTTGTATCATTCTTTTAGACTGCATTTTATTTATTTCTGCTTTGATATTTATTATTTTCTTTCTTCTACTTATTTCAGCCTTTGTTTTTCTCTTTAAGTGTTTTAAGTTTAAAGTTAGATAATTTATTTGAGCTTTTTCTTGTTTCTTGAGATAGGCCTCAAAAGTTATGGATTTCCCTCTTAGGACTGTTTTCTGTGTGTTCCACAGATTTGGGTTGTTGTGTTTGCCTTTTCATTAATTTTAAGGCCCCTTTTGATTTATTCCTTGATCTCAAGGTTAACCCATTCACTGTTTAGTAACATGTTATTTAGCTTACACATCCTTTTGTGTCTTTCAGTATTTTTCTTATGATCAATGTCTAGTTTCATAACATTTTTCTAATACCAAAATCAGAAAAAGACACTACAAAGAAAGAAAATTATAGGCCAATATCCCTGATGAATATAGATTCTAAAATCCTCAACAAAATATCAGCAAAATGAATCTAGCAATACATTAAAAAGTTCATACACTATGATCAAGTGGGATTTATTCTAGGGATGCAAGGTCAGTACAATATCTATAAATCAATAAATGTAATATACCACATAAACAAAATAAAAAATAAAAGCCAGATGATCACATCAGTAGATACAGAAAAAACATTTGATAAAATCCAGCACCCATACATAATAAAAACTTTCAGCGAAGTAATAGAGGAAACATACCTCAACATAATAAAGGCATACATGGCAACCCTACAGCTAACATCATACTCAATATGCAAAAACTACAAATGTATCCCTTAAGATCAGGAACAACATAAGGATGTCCATTTCTACCACTCTTATTCAACATAGTACTGTAAGCCCTGGCCACAGTGATTAGACAAAAAGAAGAAATAAAATATATCCAATTTGAAAGGAAGAATTAGAAAACTGTCAGTATTTGCAGATGACATGATATTGTAAGGAAACCCTAAAGATTTCACCAAAACAAACAAACAAACAAACAAAAAAAAACTACTAAAAGTGATAAATGAATTCAATAAAGTAGCAGAATATAAAATAAGAATTTTAAAATCAGTTTCATTTTTCTATGCCAATAATGAACTATGAAAAATGGAAACTAAGAAAACAAACTTATTCCCAATTGCTTCAAAAAGAATAAAATATCTAGTAATAAATTTAATCAAGAATGTAGAAGACCTATATTCAGAAAATTAGAAGACAGAGAAGAAAGAAATTAAAGAAGATATAAATAAGTGGAAGCATACACCATGTTCACAGATGAGAAGAATTAACATTATTAAAATGTCTTTACTACCCAAAGCAATCTATACATTCAATGCAATCCCAACCAAGATACCAATGGCATATTTCACAGAACTACAACAGATATTCCAAAAATTTACATGGAACCACAAAAGACCCCAAATATCAACAACAATCTTGAGAAAAAAGAACAAAAGTGTAGGGATCATGATACCCAACATCAAACTATACTACAAGGCCATAGCAATCAAAACATCATCGTACTGGCATAAAAAAGACATATAGATGAATAGAACAGAATAGAGGGGCTAGAAATTAACCCATGCCTTTATAATCAATTAATATTTGACAAACTAGGCACAAAATATACAATGGGCTAAAGACAGTCAATTCAATAGATGGTGTGGGATAATTGAACTGATACGTGCACACTAAAATGAGACCAGACCACCTCCTTCACAAGAAAAAACTTAAAATGGATTAAAGACCTAAATGTTAGACTCAAAACCATAATAATCCTAGAAGAAAACATACACAGTGAAATCTAGGATATTTTTCACAGCAGTACATTTTCTGATATATTTTCTCAGGCAAGAGAACCAAAAGAAAAAATAAACAAATTGGACTACATCGAACTTAAAAGTTTTTGCACAGCAAGGAAATCATCAGTGAAATGAAAAGACAACTCATGGAATGGGAGAACATATTCCCTAGTACATCTGATAAGGGGTTAATATCTACAATTTACAAAGAACCTATAAAAGATGTACACCAAAAAAAAGGTAAAGTACTTGAATGCAAACTTCTCCAAAGAAACCATACAGAGGATCAATAGACATATGCATATGTGCTCAACATCACTAATCATCAGAGAAATGCAAATTAAAACCACAATGAGTTATCACCTCACACTTTTCAGAATGGTTATCATCCATAAATCTACAAACAACAAGTGTTGGTGAGGATACGGAGCAAGAGGAACCCTTATACACTGTTTGTGGAAATGCAGATTAGTGCAGCCACAGTGGAAAGTAATATGGAGTTTCCTCAGAAAGTTAAAAATGGCCCTGGCAAGTGTGGCTCAATGGGCCCAGCACCGAACTGAGAAGCAAAATGTCACTGGTTTGATTCCCAGGCAGGACACATGTCTAGGTTGTGGACCAAGTCCCCACTAGGGGGTACATGAGGGGTAACCACACAGCGATGTTTCCCTTCATCTCTTTCTCCCTTCCCCTCTCTCTAAAAATAAATAAAAAATCCTTTAAAAAATGGAACTGTCTTATGACCAAACAATTCTGCTTCTGAGAATTTATTAGAAGAAACCCAAAACACTAATTTCAAAAGAATATATGCAGCCTTAAGTTCATTGTAGCATTATTTACAATAACCAAAATTTAGAAGCCCCAGTTTCCATCAGTAGATGAGTCAATAAAAGACCTGTGGTGCATTTACATGACAGAATACTACTCAGCCGTAAAAAAAAAGAAGAAGAAAATTTTACACTTTGTGACAGCATGGATGATCCTGAGAACATTATGGTAAGTGAAATAAGCCAGTCAGAGAAAGACAAATACCATATGATTTCACTCATATGTGGAATTTCAACAGCAAACGTAACTGACAAGCAAAATATAGATAGACCTACAGATAAAGAGCAGGCTGGCAACTCTGGAGTGGGGGCTGGGCATGGAGGGATTGAGCAAAAAAAAAATGAAGAGAAAGGATTTATAGTCATGAACAACACTGGTGATTGTGAGGGGAAGGGGGATGAGTGGAGATGTAAGATGGTACAAGGGATAAATTATGATCGAAAAAATAAAATATTTTAAAAGGAAAACAACACATACTATGTTTCTAAATTTATGTGTTTAAAAATTCCAAACTGTAAAATAAGAAACAGTTTCTTAATCTTAAAATATAATGTATAAAAAACAAAATAATTGCCTTTATTTTTCATGTCAATATCTTCTAAAATGCTATTTTTAAAAAGTATTCATTTGTGTTCTAGTTACCAAAGCAAAAAATGTACATTGTAGAAATTTTGGTAAATGTGAAAAACTGTGAGAGAAAATAAAAACTACTTGTAACCTCAGAGCTAAAGATTTTTTATATATTTAACTGTAGGCTTTTACTAGTTTGTGCAAACATCTATATGCATTTCTTATAATTTGAAGACATAGTGAGTATATATTTCACATAATAATTTACATTATCCTAAGTATCATTCCATTTTACAACAAAAATAGATAGTTTTTTTATGTCATATTTAGATTCTATAAGCATTACGAGGCTATAAGTAATCTTGTAGTAACCTACCTTACTTACAGCAGCTGACTATTGATGCAAGAGGAACCCAAGAGAAAATGTTTTTAGGACACATCATATGAAGGAAGGAGCTGAGAAACATAATAAAAGTTTAGAAAAGAAGCCTATGTCTCTTCATACTTCCAGATGAATCATAGAATCAATACACAGATTTTCCAAGATTTCTATTAGAATTTGAAAAAAAATTTAAATTTTATGATAACAATTACCATAAAATATGCATGCCTTTTACTTCTATAACATCACGCTCATACATTGTTGGGTTCTAGCTCTTAAAACATTTTCCATTCTGTAAATTGCTTTGGATAGTATGGACATTTTAATGATGCTAATTCTTCCAGTCCATAAACATTGTATATGGTTCCATTTATTTTTGTCTTCCTTAATTAATTTCTTGAGTTTTCTATAGTTTTCCAAGTATGTCTTTTACCTCCTTGGTTAAACTTATTCCTAGGTACTTAATTTTTCTTTCTGTTATAGTAAATGGGATGTTTTTCCTAGTTTGTTTTTCTGATATTTTATTGTTGCTGTGCAAAAATGTCATTGACTTCTGAATATTGACTTTGTACCCCACTGCTTTGCCAAATTCACTTATTATTAGGTCAAGTAGTACTTTGATGGAGACTATAGGGTTTTCTATGTACACTTTCCTGTCATCTGTGAATAATGACTTGTATTTCCTCCTTTCCAATTTGGATGCCTTTTATTTCTTTTCCCTGTTTGACCACTGTGGCTAGAACTTCCAGTACTATGTTGAACAAGAGTGAGGAAAGCGTACACCCTTGTCTTATTCCTGATCTTAAGGGGAAAGATTTTAGTTTTTGCCTATTGAGTATAATATTGGCTGTAGGTTTCTGATATGTAAGTTGTGACATCATCAAAGTCTGAGAGAAAACCTAGGCAGAAAAATTTCAGATATCTCACATAGTATATTTTTGCCAATATATCTCTTAGGGCAAGGGAAATAAAGGAAAAAATAAATTAACAGGGCTACACCAAATTAAAAATCTTCTGTACCAATAAAGAAACCATCATCAAAATGAAAAGGGAACAGACTGTATGGGAGTACATATTTGCCAATGATATATCAGACAAAGGTTTGATCTCCAAAATATATAAAGAACTCACACAACTCCACTCCAGAAAAAGACACAATCCAATTAAAAAATGGGCAAAGGATTTGAATAAACACTTCTCCAAGGAGGACATACAGATGGCCCACAGACATATGAAAAGATGCTCAACATCACAAGCCATCAGAGAAATGCAAATTAAAGCCACAATGAGATATCACCTCATACCTGTCAGAATGCCCATATAAACAAATCAACAAACAAGTGCTAGTGAGGATGCAGAGAAAAGGGAACCCTAGTATGCTATTGATGGAAATACATACTGGTGCAGCCACTGTGGAAAACATTATGGAATTCCCTCAGGAAACTGAAATGGAACTGCCTTTTGACCCAGCAATTCCACTCCTGGGAGTATATCCTAAGAGACCCCAGAAACCAACTCAAAAGAACTTATACACCCTTGTGTTCATAGCCGTGCTATTTACAATAGCCAAGTGTTGGAAACAGCTGAAATGCCCATCAGTAGATGAACAGATCAAAAAACTGTGGTTCACTTACACAATGGAATACTACTGCAGCAAAGAGAAGGAACTTATACCTTTTGCGACAGCATGGATGGAATTGGAGAATATTACACTAAGTGAAACAAGCCAGTCAATGAAAAGCAAATATCACATGATCTCACCTATAAGAGGAATCTAATGAACAAAATAAACTCATGAACAACATAGACCCACAATTATGGAAACATGGAACAGACTGAAAGTGACCAGAGGGGAGGGGAGGGGGGTTAATGGTGGAAAGCAGGGGAAGGAACATGTATGAATGACCCACAACAGTGTGGGAATTAACAGCAGCAGGTGGAATGAATGGGTGGAGGTGGGCAAAGGGGGAAAACTTCATTCTTCAAAATGTGTCATTACTATAAAAGTTCCATCACCAAAGTCGTGTTATGTTCTTTCTGATTGTTTATAAGCTTACTATTTTTTAAGTCAATGCACAATATAGAAATATTCTGTGAACTAGTTTTAACCCATTTTCAACTAATATTTATTTTGTGCTTACTCTCACTGTATAATCAGATTTTCAGGATTCAGAGGTAAAGGAATTTCTCTCCTTAAGAGTTTATAATCTAATAAGAGAGTATAATATATAAACAATTGCATGTAATAGAAAGAAAAGAGATTGAGTGCAAGACACATGAAAACCAAGTTCCATGAAAGAGAAGAAAAGCAATTTATTTTGATGAGAGTAGTCTAGGAACTTCAAGAAGATGTGGTAAGCATGTTCAGAAACTATTAAAGTTGATTTTTGAGTCTATCTGGATAGATGACCTATAACTTGACAATTGTTAATGTTTATGTTCTCTCTAACACTATGATTAAGAGACATCCTGCAAAATATAATTTTAATTTTATGTATAATCCATAATATATAACACACTTTCTTCCGAGGTTCCTCTTTTGTACCATCTGTTCACTCTTTGTTTGGTTTAACCTTTAGGTTTCACGATGAATCATTAGTTTTGATATTTAGCTTGAGCTCAGATTAGTAGATAGAATAAATATTTCCCCTAACATAACTTGTAAAATAAATAATTTCTACATAGTTTCATTTGGAGCAATGAAGCACAGTGTACATTATTCCCAAACCAGTGAAAATAAAACCTCTGTGTACCTCTGTGTTCTCAGAGGGTATTAAGGATGCCAAAGTTATTTTTAAGGCCATGTATAACTGCCTTTGAATGCAGTTAAGACTCTAAACAGTCAGTCTACTAGGAAGTAATGTTCTCAGTCACGAAAAATGGTAATGGGGAATTTTTATTGCTGAGGAATGTTAAATGTTAAAAATGTGACCTCATTGTGGTGCCATTTTTCACCTTTGAAATTACATTCCAAGGAGTGACAGTTTTTAAGAGCAACCTCTACCACACTTTCAGAGGTCAAATTTCCTTGAGTAAGTAAAATATTTTAATAGATAAATCAGAATTTGCAAAACACATAAATTAGAGTATTATTTACACTATAAATTATTCACTGTAGGACCTTTTTAAGTCTCTAGTAGTGGTTTTAATTGTAGTAATTGTTTTTAGTTATTAATCACTTCATGGAAAGACTGGAGAGAACAATTCTTAATACTAAAAAATTCTGAAGATCAATCATAAATTGAAAACAATTTATATGAAATTAGAAGAAACTGAAAGAATTAGGTAAAAAAAAGTATCTTTGATAACCAGAGACATTGAAATTAGGAACTGATAGTGACCAGAGGAGAGATGGGAGGAGATAATGAGCAGGAAAGAGGGGAAGAGTTTTCAGGAACATCTATAAAGGACCCATGGACAAAACCAAAGTGGTGTAGGATCAAGGATGGCAAGAGGGGATGGCTAGGGTTGGGAGAGAAGTGGTGGGAGGAAAATGAAGACAACTGTACTTGAAAAATAATTTTAAAAAGTTTAAAAAAACTATTTTTGAGATAAGAAGCCAAGAGAAGGCGGAGTTGCCCATGTTATCCAGCTACTTGCCTGAATGGGCAAAGCAAACACTCAACCTTTGTGACCCACAGTTTAAAGTTCCTCTATTACACCAAAACCAGGTAGATATGGTTCAATTTGCAAAAATGTGTTCACTGAGAAACTTTTCTGGATAAATATATTTATTCCAGGCTGAAGATTTATTGCACTTACATTCAACTATAAATAAAGAATTGACAATTTTATCACATGATATATGGATAGGAAGTAGAGCAGAAAGGACACATAAATGTCATTTAAAGCACTTCAAGAATTCCGGTCAAGATGGAGGCATAGGTAGACGTACTGTGCCTCCTCAAACAACCAAAATAAGGTCAGCAACAACTTAGAAACAAGATAACAACCAGATTTGACAGAAAATTGAACTGTATGGAAATCGGACGACCAAGGAGTTAAAATATACACATTCATCCAGACTGGTAGGAAGGGTGGAGTTGGGCAGCCGGGCTGAGAGGGGTCATGGCACAAAAGCAGAGGCACCAAATGTGTAAAGCATCCCAGGCGCATAAGGCATCCTGAGCACTAGACAACAGTGGGCGGACCCTGGGCACACAGGCGGCTGGCCGACCCAGCCAGGCTACAATTGTGAAGTGGGGCACTGTGTGCAAGGCACCAGCTGTCCTGGCCACATTCGTGCGCAGACAAACCAAGCAAAATTGGGCAGTGAGACAGACCACGCAACCCAGGGTCCCAGCACCGGGAAATAGAACCTCGGGACACTGATTGAAAACACTTGTGGGGAATTGAGGCGCAGGGAAAGACTCCCAGCCTCATAAGAGAGGGCGTTGGAGAGACCCACAGGGTCCTAGAATGTGCACAAGCCCACCCACACAAGAATCAGCACCAGAAAGGCCCAGTTAGCTTGGGGGAAGCAGCAGAAGGGACTGAAATCCCATGGAGAGGGGAACAAGCACCCTTGTTCCCTCTTGGAACCTGCTCCCACATACACCATCAGAACCCAGCGCCTGGGTTGCCCTGCCCTGGTGAACAACTAAGGCTCCGCGCCTCATATGTAACAGGTGCTACAAGAAAAAATATGGCCCAAATGGAAGAGCAGATCAAAGCTCCAAAGCAAATACAACTAAGCCACCAAGAGATAGCACAGTTTAAAGCACGGGTGATCAGGATGCTCACAGAATTGGTTGAATTTCATCTCAAATTAGATGAAAAAATGAAGGCTACGATAAGTGAAATGCAGGAAAATGCACAGGGATCCAATAGTGATGGGAAGGAAACTGGGACTCAAATCAATAGAGTGGACAAGAAGGAAGAAAGAAACAACCAAACAGAAAAGAATGGAGAAATAAGAATTCAAAAAAATGAGAGGCTTAGGAACCTCCGGGACATCTTTAAGCATTCCAACATCCAAATTATAGAAGTACCAGAAGGGGAAGAGGAAGAGCAACAAGTGGAAAAGTTATTTGAACAAATAGTAAAGGAGAACTTCCCCAATCTGGCAAAGGAAATAGACTTCCAGGAAGTCCAGGAAGCTCAGAGATTCCCAAAGAAGTTGGACCCAAGGAGGAATACACCAAGGCACATCATAATTACATTAGCCAAGATTAAAATGAGGGAGAGAATCCTAGAAGCAGCAAGAGATAAGGAGACAGTAACCTACAAAGGAGTTCCCATCAGACTGTCAGCTGATTTCTCAAAAGAGACCTTACAGGCAATAAGGGGCTGGAAAGAAGTATTCCAAGTCATGAAAGGCTAGGACCTACATCCAAGATTGCTCTATCCAGCAAAGCTTTCATTTAGAATGAAAGGGCAGAT
>CM052539.1:114590828-114790418 GCA_028533065.1 Trachops cirrhosus | reverse complement strand
ACATAAAGAAAAAACTAAGCAATCAACTAGAACAGGAACAGAACCACAGAAATGGAGATCACATGGAGGGTTAGCAACGGGGGAGTGGGAGGAGGAGAGAGGGGGAAAAGGTACAGAGAATAAGTAGCATACATGGTAGGTAGAAAATAGGGGGAGTGTAAGAATAGTATGGGGAATGTAGAAGCTAAAGAATTTATGACACATGGACATGAACTAAAGGGGGCGATGTGGGTGGGATAGCGTGTGCAGGGTGGAGGGGAGTGAAGGGGGGAAATGGGACAACTGTAATAGCATAATCAATAAAATATATTTTAAAAAGCTAAAGCACTTCATTACTTGGATAACTAGGCAATAGTCTAAGGAAACACATACAATAGACTATTCTCTAATTGACCCCCTATGATACAGATTACATTGCCCAGGAAACAAGCCTGAGAGTGACTTTAGTATTTAGAATATCTCTGTGTGTACCCTTGGAATAAACCCTTGTGGAAAAGTGAAGGAGGGAATGAGGAGAAGATGGTGGCAAGGTAGGTGGAAGCAGAGTCCACTTCCCCCAGCGCACAGGTGAACCACCTAGCCTATCTTCTGAGGAACAGAGCAAATGGCCAATGGTATTCCAGAATATAGGAAGAGTGGAGACCAAAACTTATAGAGGACATTGAAAAATCAGATGGTAAGGAGAGTGCTTAAGGACAATAGGGTCCCTGGGACCAGTGCGAGGACCAGAGTGGCTGCAGCCCCAGGCCTGGCGCCTGTCAGATCTGCTGCAAGATTCTTGGGAGAGAGCCAAGCAGAGCTGTGTGAAAGGCCAGATGCTTGTTTGGACCTGGGGGTTTGAATAGGAGGTGCTTCTGCAGCTGTTTGGGGAATTTTGCCACAGCAGCCTCCCACCTTCTGCACCCATAACCCTGCAGTACCAGGTCTGTGCACACTTGATCTGAGGCCAAGAGCAGCCCACAGGCACCCATTCCAGAAGCACTGGGGACAGTGCCAACCCAGTCTGTGGTCTAGCAGCTGCCTGTTGGCACTCACACGAGAGACACCAGGGATGTAGCACCTCTCACCTGGCCCCTGTACCCAGAGCCCTGCAGGGCCAATTGACTCTCTAGGAGGAAGGTAGAAAAGCCCTGCAGAGGGATTCAGTCCCAGGAAAGACTTGACTCAGTACGGGGTTGAACTAGCCTGAAGGGGCACTGAGAGTCCCTAGCATCTAGGACAACAAAGAGCAAGAAGGTGGTATGTAAGTGGCCCCTAATTCTTGCACCTCAAGGACAGCAAAACTGGTGGACTAAAGGCCTAGGCTGGGTGCAGAAGGACACTGAGGAACTGGGCTGGAGGCTGGACAACAGTGAAGAGTGCAGCTCAGGAGGGGAGAAAAGTGAAACCAATCCTTCTTCAGCCTGATGAAGCCAGGAAGACCAGGAGAACTGGCCTGACTGGTTCAAAGCCAACAGAAGGCTTTTTTTTTTTAAAACTCCTTCTTCCTTTCTGTCCTTCTTTCTTTTTTTACCCCTTCCTTTCCTTTTTTATTCAACCTTCATCCCTTCCTTTTTAAAAGTCCTTCTTCCTTTCTTTTTCTCTCTTTTTTCTCTTTCCTTCCTTCCTTCCTTCCTTCCTTCCTTCCTTCCTTCCTTCCTTCCTTCCTTCCCTTTTTCCCTTTCTTTTCCTACAGGTGAGACAAAAGTACCTGGAGTGGAGAAAAGACCAGTGTTAGACCCAAGCAGGGGTCATCTCAACAACAGAGACAGTGAGACAAATTTCACTTTGTTACTCCAGAGAACTTGGAAGGTGGGAGTGAGGAAGACCAGTACACCCGGTGGAAGAGGAAACCCACCAACAAAGGAACCACCAACAGATAACAATGGAAGAATATGGAGGAGGCAGTGGAAGCCACAAAAACTCAATCCAGGACTGATCTGGAAACACAACTAAGACGTGGATAAATTACCCACAACAAAGAGCAGAACAAGAGTAAGAGAGAAGCCTCAAAACCTTGTACACACAGAAGAATCAGCTTCAACACAACCTGCCCACACCTGCATAACAGAATACAAGACATGGTGGATGGATTGATCCTCAGTTAATCAGCTGGAGGGAAGGACCCAACAAAGAAAGACCCAACAACAATCAAAACCCAAAGACATACAGAGAGTCAACATAAATGACAGCCCAAGACCAGTGAGCTCAGGAGATCAAGGAGACTGCACCACTGAACCTCACAGGTCTTCTACCATAGAAGTTCACACCATAAACCCAGGGAGTCAGAACTGATCAATTTAAGAAGTAGAGACTAACAAGAAGAGTCTCACAAACAATGGGAGGACAAACAAACAATCCCCCAATGAAAGGAAAGAAGGAACTCTGAGAAAGAATGCTAAATGAAACAGAGGTAAGTCAACTATCAGATACTGAATTCAAAGCAATGGTTATCAGGAAGCTCAATGAGCTCACAGAGAATTACCAGAAACTACAGGGAGACTACAATGAACTCACTGCAAACTATATCAACATGAAAAAGGAAATAGAAACTATCACCAAGGGCCAAGAGGAAATGAAGAATACAATTTCTGAACTGAACAACACAGTAGAAGGAATGAAAAGCAGGCTCGATGAAACAGAGGATCAGATCAATGAGCTGGAGAACAAGGTAGACAAAAACACCCACAAAGAGCAAGAAAAGGAAAAGAGTCCCAGAAAGAATAAAAAAGGATTAAGGGAAATTCAGGACAACATGGAATGTAATAATATCCATATAATAGGGATACCTATCCCTATTTTCTTCTCCTTCTCAAGAAGGAGAAGAAAAGCAAGGGCTAGAAAACCTATTTGAAAAAGTAATGATGGAAAACTTCACTAATTTTATGAGAGAAAAAGTCACACAAATCCAGGAAACACAGAGAGTCCCAATTAAGAGGAACCCAAAGAGGACCACTTCAAGACATATCATAATTAAAAGGGCAAAATTCCAAGACAAAGAGAATCTTAAAGGCAGCAAGGGAGAAACAACAAGTATCATACAAAGGAGCCCCGATAAGGTTAGCAGCTGACTTCTCAATGGAAATGCTCCAAGCCAGAAGTAAATGGGAAGAAATATTCCAAGTAATGAGAACCAGAGGTCGGCAACCAAGGCTACTTTACCCAGCAGGGTTCTCAATCAAGATAGAAAGCCAAATAAGGAGCTTACCATACAAAAGAAGTTTGAAAGAATACACCTCCGCCAAACTAGCTCCACAAGAGATGCTAAAGGGACTGCTTTAAGGAAAGGAAGAAAAAAAGAGAGAGAGACGAACACAGGTACCTAAATGGCAATGAATAAGTACCTATCGATAAAAAACGTAAACATAAATGGATTAAGTGCTCCAAAAGACATAGAATAGCTGAATGGATAAGAAAGCATGACCCACACATATGCTGCCTACAAGAGACCCACCTCAGGAGCAAAGACCTACACAGACTGAAAGTGAAGGGCTGGAAACAAATTTGCCAAGCAAATGGACAGGAAAAAAAGCCAGGTTAACAATACTCATATCAGACAAAATAGACTTCCAAAAAAGGGCCATAAAGAGAGACCCAGAAGGTCACTACATAATACTCAAGGGAAGAATCCACCAAGAAGGCATAAATATTATAAATATATATGCACCCAACATAGGAGCACCCAAATACATAAAGAAAATCTTAGAGGACTTCAAGAAAGATATTGACAGTAACACAACTATAGTAGGGGATTTTAACACCCGCTGTCAAAAATGGACAGATCTTCCAAACAAAATATCAACAAAGATATTGTGGCATTGAAAAATGCCCTACAGAAAATGGACTTAACTGATATATATAGAGTCTTTCATCCCAAAGAAACCAAATATGCATTCTTTTCAAATGCATATGGAACATTTTCAAAGATAGACCACATGATAGGACACAAAAGAAGCCTCAACAAATTCAAGAAAATTGAAATCATACCAAGCATTTTCTTGGATCACAAGGGACTGAAACTAGAAACCTAAGCCAAGGAAAAAAAACAAAACACTCAAAATATGGAGATTGAATAGCATGCTACTAAACAATGAATGGGTAAAGAATGAGATTATGGAAGAAGTCAAAAAGTTTCTGGAAACAAATGAAAATGAACTCACAACAACCCAAAACTTATTGAACATAGCAAAAAAAGTCCTGAGAGGGAAGTGCATAGTGATACAGGTCAATGTAAAAGAGATAGAAACATTTCAAACAAACAACCTAACCCTACACATACAAAACAACAAAAAAGACAGCCTTGAGCAAGTAGAAGGAAGGACATAACCAAGATCAGAGCAGAATTAAATGACATAGAGACTGAAAGCACAATTCTAAGGATCAATGAATCCAGGATCTGGTTCTTTGAAAAGATAAACAAAATCGACAAGCCTTTAAGCAGGCTCATCAAGAAAAAAAGAGAGAGGACCCAAATAAACACAATCAGAAATGAAACAGGAGAGATTACAACCTATACCATAGAAATACAAAGGATTGTAAGAAATTATTATGAAGAACTATATGCCAAGAAATTTGAAAACCTATGTGAAATGGACAAATCCCTAAAAATATATAATCTTCCAAAACTCAATGAAGAAGAAGCAGAAAGCCTGAACAGACCAATAACAGCAGAAGAAATTGAAGCAGTAATCGAAAAAAACCCTGACATACAAAAGCCCTAGACCAGATGGTTTCATAGGAGAATTCTATAAGCGTTTAAGGAAGAGCTAACCCCTATCCTTCACAGACTATTCCAAATAATCCAAAATGATGGAAGACTCCCAAACACTTTTTATGAAGCCAACATCATACTAATCCCAAAACCAGATAAAGACACAAAAAAGAAAGAAAACGTCAGGCCAATATTGCTGATGAATATAGATGATAAAATCCTCAACAAAATATTGGCAAACTGCATCCAACAATACGTTAAAAAGATCATACACCATGACCAAGTGGGATTCATCCCAGCCATGCAAGGATGGTTCAATATTTGCAAATCAATAAATGTAATACATCACATAAACAAAAGAAAGACACAAATCACATGATCATATCAATAGATGCGGAAAAAGCATTTGACATGGTACAGCATCCATTTATGATCAAAACACTCATCAAAGTGGGAGTAGAGGGGGCATTCCTCAACATAATAAAGGCCATATATGAGAGACCTACAACCAACGTCCTACTCAATGGGCAAAACCTAAAATCTTTCCCACCAAGATCAAGAACAAGACAAGGTTGTCCACTTTCACCATTTCTATGCTACATAGCTTTGGAAGTCCTAGCCACTGCAATCAGACAAGAAAAGGAAATAAGAGGCATCCAAATCAGAAAAGAGGAAGCAAACCTGTCATTGTTTGCAGATGACATGATAGTGTATGTAGAAAATCCTATAGACTCCACCAAAAAACTGCTCAACCTAATAAATGAATTTAGAAAAACAGCAGGATACGAAGTCAATATTCAGAAATTGAAGGCATTATTGTATACCAACAATGAAACATCAGAAGCAGAAATCAGGGGGAAAAATCCCATTTGATATAGCAACAAGAAAAATTAAGTACCTAGGAATAAACCTAACCAAGGAGGTAAAAGACCTATACTCAGAAAACTACATAACACTGAAGAAAAACATTAAGGAAGACACAAACAAATGGAAATATATACTGTGTTCATCGGAAGGATTAATATCATCAAAATATCCATACTACCCAAAGCAATTTATAGATTCAATGCAATACCTATTAAAGTACCAATGACATATTTCACAGACATAGAACAAACACTTCAAAAATTTATATGGAACCATAAATAACCCCAAATGGCTGCTGCAATTTTGAGAAAAAAGAGCAAAATAGGAGGGATCACAATACCTCATACCAAACTGTATTACAAGGCCACTGTAATCAAAACAGTCTGGTACTGGCGTAAAAACAGACAGATAGACCAAACAGAACAGAGAGCGCAGAAATAAACCTGGGTCTCTATGGTCAGTTAATATTCGACAAAGCGGGCAGCAACATAAAATGGAGTAAAAATAGCCTCTTCAACAGACAGTGTTGGGAGATCTGGACAGCTACATGCAAAGGAATGAAACTCGAGCACCAACTTAACACCATCCACAAAAATAAATTCAAGGTGGATAAAAGACTTAAATATAAGTTGTGGCAACATAAAAATTACAGAAGAACATAGGCAGGAAAATTTCAGACATTCATGCAGCAATATTTTCACTGATATTACTGCAAGGGACATAAAGGAAAAAATAAACAAATGAGATCTCATCAAAATAAAAAGCTTTTGCATGGCTAAAGAAAATGGTATTAAAATAAAAACAGAACCAACTGTATGGGAAAACATATTTGCCAATGATACCTCAGACAAGGGTTTAATCTCCAAAATATATATAGAACTTACATGATTCCACTCTAAGAAGACAAGCAACCCAATTAAAAAAATGGGCAAATGACTTGAACAGACTCTTCTCCAAGAAGGACATACAGAGAGTCCAGAGTCACATGAAAAGATTCTCAGTATCCCTAACTATCAGAGAGATGCAAATTAAAACCACAATGAGATACCACTTCACACCAGTCAGAATGGTCATCATAAACAAAGCAACAAACAACAAGTGCTGGAGAGGTTGTGGAGAAAAGGGAACCGTAGTGTACTGTTGCTGGGAGTGCAGACTGGTGCAGCCACTATGGAAAACAGTATGGAATTTCCTCAGAAAACTAAAAATAGATCTACATTTTGACCCAGCAATTCCACTGCTGGGACTATATCCTAAGAACCCTGAAACACCAATTGAAAAGAACTGATGTACCCCAATGTTCATAGCAGCACAATTTACCATAGCCAAATGCTAGAAGCAACCTAGGTGCCCATCAGTAAATGAATGGATCAAAAAACTATGGTATATTTACACAATGGAATTCTATGCAGCAGAAAGAAAGAAGGAGCTCCTACCCTTTGGGACGGCATGGATGGAAATGGAAAGCATTATGCTAAGCAAAGTAATCCAAGCAGTGAAAGACCAATACCATATGGTCTCACCTTTAACAGGAAGCTAATCAACAAAAGAAACAAGCAAAATATAACCAAAGATACTGAAAGTGAGAACAGGCTGACAGTGTCCAGAGGGGAGAGGGGAGGGTATTTCAGGGGAAAAAGGTGAAGTGTTTGCAGGAACAAGTATAAAGTACACATGGACAACAATAAGGGGTGTTGGAAACAGGGGAAGGAGGTGAGGAGGGCTGGTGTGGTGGGCTGTGATGGGGGGAAAAGGCAGAAAACTGTACTTGGACAATTAAAATTTTAAAAACTATAAAAAAAGAGAGAGAAGGAGGAATCAAGATCAAGCTGAGAAGAAAGTCAATCTACAATATAGGCTAGCCAAGAACCTCAACTAACCCCACAGGAATTTTCATGATTAACACAGTCCATCAGAATTTTCTTATACTGGGCCAAATAGTGGAATTATCTTTGCCCCCATTAGCCAATGAATGAACATGGGCCATTCTGGAAAGAGCATGGCCTTGGACAGAGAAGCTCTCCATTGCTGATGTTTCCTTTAAAGAGCAGTTGAAGCAACATACCACTTATTAAAATAATCTAGGCAGGTCATCAACATATCCATCACACTCCCCAATTTGTAATTTTATGTATAATCTTTATTATACTGCAAACTTGATGGAAATCTCTTCTTTCCATTTCCAGCAATGTGTTTTTGAACAACTCATCTGAGCACTATGAGCCTCAGTTTCTTCATCTTTAAACTAAGGTCAATAGTGTTTACTGCACAGAATTACTTTGCCTTTAAAGGATCACTAATTAATAGTATGTATTAGGGATGTGATTTACAGATTATTCCATTAATAGTTGAATTTGTGTTTTCCTTATTTTGCATGCAGCAAATAACAATTTCTTCCAAATAGTCATCTCATAGGAGAAATCTTAGACTCAAGTTGCCTAGAGTGGTTTGGATTGGCACTATAAAAATTATACTAAGATTTTGAAATTATAAAGAAGAAATGCAAAGTCTTAACATTAATATATATTTTTGCATTAATTGTAAGTAATACTATTTAACATAAAACATTAAGTATATAATGTATATATGCATATATATGTGATATATGTAATATATATACACATATATATTACTATGCCTGACAATTTTCATTATTTCTTTAAATATTCCCAATGACTATAGTAGACAAGCTGAGTATCACTACTTTATAGAGGAGGAAATTAAATTTTAGTTACATTAAGTAATTAGCCCAAGATCAGTTTGAATCTCAAATCTGATGCAGTATACTTCCTGGTTAAGGCTGATAGGCCTAAAAAAATCTCTGAATGGGTATTTTTAATTGTCACATTAAACTTCAAAAAGCCACTTGCTTTATTTAGAGAAAATACTCTTTATATTTTATAGTGAATTAGTTTCTTCTTATTTAAATTTAAAGTCTAATTTAGTTGAAAATCACACATAGTTAATAGTTATAGTCCATAATTAAAATCTCAGATTTTTAATGTACTTGTCTTAGGATTATTTTATTATATTTTTGTTGAATATATATGTATATATGTATATATATCCATATGCTGAATTTCTTAATTACACATTTGTGTTGATGTTCACACAATTCACTTCCACATAACCAGTTAAATTCTTCCTGAGGACTATTATATTTTTATATGCTTTGGATAGAGGCTGGCAAATGGTATATACTAGATAAATTAATAATAAGTTTTCACTGTTTACATGTGTATGCATATCTCTGAAACTAGATTTTTAGTTTCCTAAAGGCAATGGTCATATTTTGTTTGCTCTGGCACCTAGGCCAGTGTCTTAAACACAGTACATGTACAGTAATACTTATTTTTTGATACAGAACAGTTAAAAGCTATGATATACTACCTTCTAATACTAATAATATCTATTTAAATACAACCTTTTGTAAAAGATCATTACTCATTAGAATCCCAGGTGGCATGGAAGCATATGTCTCTGGTAGATGCATGATGAGAGCCAGTCAGAAAATACTGATTAACAAGTTTAGCCAGGGCTCCCCAATGAGCGACACAAAACAGTGTGCAGACACTGTATTTTGAAAAATCCTAATTCATGTAAAATTAAAGTGCAAAAGTAAAATAAATGGATGTCAACTAAATGTTACATTTTACATAATTTTGAGTTAATTCTGTTTTACATTTTAAAATATGTATTGGTTTTGATTTGAATGCATAGTAACTGACTCTTTACATTAATTTCTGATAACCTTCAGACAAACAACTCTCTTGTTCTTGCATCAGTTGCTGTTCTATTTATTTTGAGAGATTTAGTTAGCTAATAAAATTATATATATTTTATGCTTATAAATATTCATGAATATATAAATTATATATTACCCTACAGAAGTTCAGTAAAGACTAAAGATATGGGAAACTACAGAAAGCACCAGAAGTTCTATATTATTTTCCAATATAAATGCAGTTTCACTTTAACTATATGCCTTTAAATAAAGAACAAATAAATAAATAAATAAATAAAAAGAAAAGCTTCATCTTATCTTTTCATCAATGTAACACATCCTCTGATACAGAAGTAAACATAGAAATGATCACAATAAAGTTTAAAAATAGAATATTTCCTTCAATAAAATAAAAATATCAAGTCCCGTAATGCTGTTTTAAATTAGCACTATATGCAAATACCATTATTTTGCAGTTGTATTACTTAAAATAAAGTGAATAATTGTGCAAACCACTAAAGTATGTATACCAAATAGTAAGAAAATTTACTAAAGTCCATATTTTTAAAAGTGATAAATGATGAGAAAATTTTATTATTTACTTTGTTTCAAAAGAGTAGTTGTTGCCAAACTTAGATTCAAGCAGTAACTGAAAAATTCTGTAAAATACACAATTTCAGGATGTAGTTGAATGAAAAAAGATATTTTGATGAGCTACGGGGATTTTTTACTTGAGAAGTTAAGCTCATAGAGTTTTGAAGTGGGATACAATTAATAAATGCAGGCAATGTAGAGCAAATACCATTGAAAAGGGCAGAAAAAATTTATATATAAGAAATAAAAGAGAAAAACAAGTAAAAGATCATGGTTTTACTTTACACTGAATTTTGGAACTGCAGCAACCCCTAAAAGTTATTCGTGCAACAAATTTGCAAGCATACTTTGGTATAGCATGGAGTGGCATTTGGAAAATTTCTAGTGTAAGAGTGAAAAATAATGATAGATAACATTTACTGAGCTTTATCTTGTGTAATTTTCATCACAGCTTTATGATCTCTATTGTATAGATCAGGAGTATGAGGAGCAGAGTGATTGACAAAATTCCCAGAGTATAAGAATGTAAGAGTCAGAATTTTACTCAAAATATAACACCAAGATCAGCAGCATCAAGCTAACTGTATTTCAGACCAAGGAGTCTAGTTGTACCTAATTTAAAGAAAAAAAAAAGAAAGAAAAGAAACACACACAAGGAACCATTACATACTTTTAAACAGGTTACAGTATTCTCTTATCAATATTAGTGCCCCATTATGATCCTGGGTAACCTAATGATGATAGCATGAAAATGTCTTTCCAGAAGCCTCTCATAAAATGAGATATGGGCATTTTAACCTCCAAATAAATATACTTGGAAAGCTTAGAAGAAAGAGAAAGGTCCATCCATAGTCTTTTTTGCTGAAACCACAACTACTGTGTTAAAAATGTCCCCTTTTCTTTATTTCTCTGTGGTCTATAACTGCCATCCATATTCATTGAATAACCCCATGACACCCATGTTATCAAGTAAGTCCTCTGTTCACATCTAATATCAACAATTAAAATAATATCATAATTATATAGAAATGACATATCACTATGAATAGCTATAAACAAAATATTTAACAATAAAATATATTAGTTATTGGTTTTCACTGAACTACTCTCTCCAACAAAGGCAGAATTCCAGATGAACATTTGAAAGAAATATATGTTAAATCAATTTTGAATCTAGATCCCCCAACAGTTAAGTGGGGATTATAGCTCCACAATTACAACTAAAGTCATACTAAACAGATTGAAATCCTTCTTATTGCTGAGTCAAACAATAGAAACTAACTCTGCTTATGCAAGAATTTCATATTTTATGAGTATACTGTAGAGAATAGATAGGAACAAATGCATCAGAACACAACCCACAAAAGTTCTTTGAACATAATCTTATAAAAGTTTCTTGATTTGTACTTAGGTACGTGACTAACACTATATTACTGACTTCCATGTCTAGTCAAGATGAAATAACAGTGATCAGATTTACCCTACCACCTGAAATATTTACAAAAGTGGGCAAAATATATGAAAATAAAATAATGAAGGCTATTCACAACACTGGGCACCAGGCAACAAGAACAGCACCCTCTTAGGAAAATAAGACAGACAGAGTCCTATCATTGTCCTCACCTTACTGATTATTGAGAATTTCCATATGGTGATGGGAAATCTGAAGAGAACCAGAGGGTCCCCTTGAGTTGAAGAGGCAGATGAGAGTTTTGGAAAGCCAAAAAATTATCTGCCTACAAAGATATTACTCCACAGAACCCTCTACTAAGAACAGGTATTTTACTTTGCTACCTCATAACCTCCCACTATTCTATAAATATTCATCTTTAACTCTTCATCTTTGTGTACCTATGCCAGGAGACAGTGTTGTAACTCCTACAGGTGAGCAAAGCTACCATTTCCCTTTTCTTTCTACTCTGGGACAGTCTTTTTAACCTCTACACTCTTTTTATTTTGAAACCTTCCCCACATAAGAATAATATTTGATTACTGGCTAGCCAAATTATCAGGTGTCCCCTACAAGAATGAAAGAAATGTAACAAGTGCTATTGAGTGATTCCTCACTCAATGTTTTGCATAAATGATATCATTAGACCTTTTAAACAATCAAATGATATATTGTTATTATAATTAGTTTTAGTTTTACAGAGAAAAAAAACAAAAGATTTAGACAAGTCAGATTGTATGTACCTATATAGTAAAGCAATTTTTCCACTAATATTTTTAACTTTTGCATCCTTTGACTTAATGCTTTATGTATACTATATACATAAATATTTCCACAAATATTTAAGTTCAGAGTGCATGATAATCTAAGAAAGACATGTTTGAGAAAGAATAATTTCTTATTTTTCAAAAAATTCTTCTCTTTAAATAACGTTTATAATGTATGCTGGCCCTCCAGACTTTGCCCCAGTAAAACCATAAGAACAAGTTTAGAAGCATAACATCAACTGTATTCTCATTCTCAGGTCAAATAAATTTTCATCCTTAGAAAAAGACAGAATTCTGAATGCTTTGGAATGTAACTGTAGGCACATAAGCCATCTCTAGAGTATCACTAGCATGACAGAGAAAGAAAAACGCAGCTGGTGGAGGTACTATACAGAGACTATATGACAAAAGGGTTGTGTGGAAGTTGAATATCAAGGGCCACTTAGTCCTGGTGTGACAATCAGAAGGTATATTGTGATACAGACCAAGCCCCTGCAAGTTAATGAAAGGGACAGAAATGCCTGGAGGGGAAAAGGTAGCAGAACTGACAAAAAGGTTGAATGATAAAAAGTAGAGAAATGCTGAGAGAGTACCATATCTCTCTAGGAGGCCACAAAAAAGATGACTAGTGGGTACTTGATCACAGTCTATAACTTCAAGTTAAAAATATAAATGAAGTAAGGGAGTTATTCACATTCTCCCAATACACTAGGGAAAAGATCAGTCCTCTAGTGCTAAGGAAATAGTACTTTGAATTTATATTTGGGTTAAAAAAAAGATTTCTTTAATACTTTGAACAGCTGGACGATAGGCTTACACCCCAAGGGAAGTCCATGAATTGATCTTCCTATAGACACCCTATGAAAGGTCAGAGAAGACATCAGCCAGACCTAAAGACTTAGCTGCCATCATAGTAGAAGGAGTGGTAGATAATCTTTTTTCAAATAACAAACATTCTCTGACTTTTTAAAAAGAATTCCAAATATTTATTTAAAAAAATTCCAAACGTTTGCTTGATCAAACATAGTAACTCCTTCAGTGCATTTTGAAGATTAGTAGGTCACAAAGCAAGTTCAACATCAATGAGTATGAATAATATGTGACCATGAATTGGGTATTTGGTACATATCTAGAGGATTCTATAAAATGGATTGTGTTTAGAGAAGAATGAATCTCTATGGATTCAGTAATCATTTTTTTAGTTTATTATAACTCATTTAAATACATGGTAACCAGTCCCACCAATGTATAATATGACTGGATTCCATTACATATTCTTACATACCAACTATCTACTCTTTTGAAAGGATTAGTTCATTCTGTACTTTCTGTTGAAATCTATGTGTCAACACAATTACTGGCAATTTTATTCAAATTATATATGCACATTGGATGTAAAAATATTTCAACAAGAAATGGGTGAATTGGAAGTGTTTTCATTTTGTTTTGTCAACCTCACATTGAATGCATATGAAGTTTGGTTATATAAAAGAAGTCTCCATATCCATTCTTAATACCTTTAGGCAGGAGACAAGGCCTTTGGGGAACTTAGAAAATTTCAATGTATGCTATTTATCAGATAAGCCCTAATGTTTCATTCTTATTTTTTTTTAACTAAATGAAACCCAACCTCCTGCTTTCTTTCTCATAAGGTGTAGTTTTTGAAAGTTTTCCTTTGTGTTATCTACCTAGCAATCACCTACCTAACTTTCTGTACCTAGTATAGCCTGTACACAATAATGCCTGATAATAATAAGTACTTGTCTATGTGAAAGAAATACAACATCTAAGTTAATCTACAAAACAGTCATATAAGTGAATTAGTGTCATTTTTCCAATTATACAACTGAAGAAGTTGATACAAAGAGGACATAATTTACCCAAGATTTTATAGTTATTTAAATAACAGGGTCAGAACTTAAGTCAAGTCTGTCTAATGCCAGTGTTCATGTTTTTAAATGACCCCTTATATTGTTTTATATATATGACATAGATACTTATAACCCCTATAACAGAAAACATATTTGACTAAAATTTCTTCTTCTATTAAGGTAGCAAAATCCCTTTGAAATCAGAGACAACTTCTCATTAATCTTTTATCCTAGTATAATTTTTGACATATAAAATGCAATAAACAATCAATTAATAAATGATCTCTAAAGACCTGAAATAGAAAAGTCCTTTTCCTTCTATTATATTACCAGTAAAACATTGCTCTCTTGTAATTTGATGTGCCTTGTCCTTTTGGAAATTGTCCTGGCTCTGCTTTTAACTGCCACTCATTCCCTAACCTTGACTTGTGTGTCTGGCCAGGACAGATTGTATAATGGCATAATAGCTTTAGAAGGCAAAAGTTATTATTTTAAGTCCTGATTCCTTAGGACCTTTGTGAATCTGGGCAGATTTATTAAGTGTATTTGGAGGACACATTCTATAAATATATGTATAGTACCAATGCTACCACTGTGCAGTTGTTATTGTGACAATTGAATGACATAGCCTACAGAGTGAAAATAGTAGGTGTTCATTCAATAAATGCTAATTCCCTACTTACCATCTATTGCAACATAGCCTATTACCTCAAAAACCTCACCTAGATCCCTAAGCTGCCTAAAGTAATCAGCTTCAAGGAAAATGTATTAGTGCATGATATTACCATGTGCCAAGTCTAGTCTGTATCCTCACCAGAGTTAGATATTGGTCTATTAACAATGAAGGCTACAAGCTCACTCAAGTAGCTCCAAGTCTAGTAGGAAAAGACAGATAGGGTAAACAGGTAATTATAACAGCAGTGTGTTCTGTGCTACAATAATGATGTGAACAAAGTGTTACGGAAACGCAAAGAAAGGAACAATTAACTGTCCAAGGACAGAGTAACCTGAGACAGACCAATTTAGAGGAACAATTAATAAAACACCCATAATTTTCCAAAATTTAGGTAACATCTCTTGTGAGCTCATTAGACAAAGAAAATACCAAAAGACTAGGATTTCCCATAAACTAGAATGTAAATAGCTTTCACTGTAGCACAAAGGCCCAGAAGCATGAGAGAACTCTTCTTTAGTATTAATGTAGTATTAATTTTATAATGTACTTTATACGCAAACAGTTCTCAGGTACAAAGACTAAAACTCTTGAAAAAGATTACTGAGGGAATTTTCATGCATAAATGAATTCCCCATGTACATGTATTAAAATTTAATTTTCTCCTGTTTAAAAAAAAAAAGGTTATTGAGCTGCAGGATGAAAGGCCAACATTGCTAACTTAAAAACATCACACTCCTCACCAGAGAGCACTGACTTTGATTACACTCGTTGAGAATGGATCTCATGAGTCTTTCATGTAATGTCTCAGATTTTGGCTGAGTGCCACCATTGATTTTTATCGGAATTCTTATGTAAAAAAGCAAATGTAAATATCATCAAAAAGGGAAAAGAAAGAGTTTTCCCATGAACCAGAGGCTAAATTTTGAACATCTTAATAGTACAAGAAAGTGGTATGAGAATGTCACTAGTATTTGTGGAGTATTTACATAGGTTTACCTCCACTCTTCCTGAGTTTATCTTTTGTATACTTTAAGAGCATCACATGAAATTAAACAAATGCCTAAAGGTACTGAGGAGAATTATATTTTTCTTCCAAATTTTAAATTATAGAAAGATAATCAGAAGAAAAAATAACCTTCACTGGTCTTGCTAATCTTCACTTTCATTCTCCTTGCTTGTTTTCTCAACTCTAAAGTAAGTAGGCTGACCAACATTTTGATCCTACAATTTATTTCTATTTATGGAAAATTGAAGTTTTTAATATCACCAGTCACACTGTTTGCTTTTGAAAAACTATAGTGGCACTCTACATTATAAAGTAAACCATGATTTTGGACTAATTTATTTTAAAAAATATTGCAATGATTTGAACTTTTTCTACAAATGTATAATAAAGATAACAATTTTTTTAAATTTTCTATTGAGTTAAGGTAGATGAATAGTTTGTTTAAAAATGCAAAACTTCATCTGTATATTATACATGTTAAGTGAGTTACTAAGATGATTCATAAAACATATTTTCAATAGCTACTAATTATTGAGTGCTTACTACATGCTGGGAATTGTTAATACTAAGTCTGTCAAGAAAGTATCCAGCCATGTATTATTGGAAATAGAGATGCTTATTGAAGAAGATACAAGATACAAGAAACATTGTACATAAGACAAGGATGCCTCAGTTGCATTAAAAGTAGGCAACTTGGGACCTCATACAGCTCTCCCAATTGCCATCAGCTGCCCCTTTGTATTTTCCTGAATCTCCTCAATGTTCTAAAATCTCGTCCCTTTCAAATGGAATTTTAGTTTTGGGAAAAGCTGGAAGTTACAGGTCACCAAATCTAGGCTGTAGGGGTGCTGAGTCACCTGGGTGATCTGATGTTTCACCAAAATACTCTGCAGGACAGTTGATGCTTGAGTGGGTGTATTGTTGTGACGAAGGTGCTAATCACCAGGTACCCATAACTGCAGTCTTCTGAATCATCCGAATAGTTTCCACAGAGGAATGTTCAAGCTTAACACAAAATTTGAGGCAGATTCATTGCTCTACAAGCACAGTCATTTGGAATGGATGGCCACACAGTACACATGCTCACTCACTGACCCCTAATGCCCCCACTGCCTAGTACAGTGAAGTCATCATTGTTCAAACATGCACATTCCAGTCCACTCTCCTTATCTGCCAGGCTACACTGATGTTGCACAAACCATTTGTGTCATATTAACAATGGTCGGCAGCCTTATTATAAGTGTCTGTATAATAAGATGATAAAATTAAGATTTAGAAAATGGAAATGACTTGCCCAAGGATACATAACTAATACATATCCAAGTCAAGATTTGTACCCAAGTCTTTTTGATTCTACACTTCAAATGCCTGTTCTTGGTGTTATGACCTTATAGCAAGCTTTCTTCATTCTTTATAGTTCTGCATTGTTTGGATATTATCCTAATAGTTTATTAACTTTGTGGACTGAAAAAATAACGGATAGTTCTAATATTAACCATTTAAATTTGAGATATTACATGTCTAATAACTCCATGAAGGCCTGGTTTTACCACCATAGTTTCCATTAGAAGTAATAAGCACCTGACATAAAGCAAACCCATAATGGGCACATAATAGATCCATTTGCCAAATCACTGAATTTTAATGTGCTAATAACAGAAAAAAAGTGAGTAAATTTACTCACTCTCTAGTCATGGTATTCATCTAAGTAGACAAATAGGTATGTGTCTATAAGCAAACACCAAATTCACTTAAGAATACTTCAATAAAATCCAACCAAACTATTGTCTATGGAAGATGAGTGCTCCACTGACTAAAGACTATTAATGGCCTTTCATTGAATATATAAATTGTACTGCATACCCAATGGTGATTCACAAGTCTTACTTTCTGCATGTGATTGGCTTTGTTAAAAAGGAGAAGGAACACAAAGTGACTCCGAAAATAATTCTCTTGTAGAATAAGTGAAAAAATTGACAAAAATAGACTCAAAGTACTGGTTCTTTTTTTTCAATATTTTATTTATTTATTTTTAGGGAGGGGGAAGGAGAGAGAAAGAGACATCAATGTGTGATTGCCTCTCATGTGGTCCCCACTGGGGACCTGGCCCGAAACCCAGGCATGTGCCCTGACTGGGAATCGAACCTGCGATGCTTTGGTTCACAGCCTGCGCTCAATCCACTGAGCTATGCCAGCCAGGGCTTTCAAAGTACTTGGTTCTTAATGTTAATTTTCACCTTCCCTCAACTTCCATACTCTATCATGTCTATGTAGAACCAATTAGAAATCTGAATTTCACTTTAAAAACCACTCTTCAGCTTAAACAATTGATATAGAGAAAATACATCTTTCCACAAAATGCTCAGATATACAACTCTTAATTGTTTTTTTAATTGTGTTTTATAGCCAATACAAAATTGTTATCAAAGAAGCTGGCTTTGTTCTCAGATAGTCACATATCAGTTTATTTCCTCCACCAACGTACATACATCCAAAGTTTGTTTCACACTACACCTAGACAATATTTCCTATGAGTTTTTATCTAAAAGGAATCTGGCCTTGCAATAGGCTGCCACACCACTTCCTCTGAAAGATGTGAAGAGTGGGGGTGTTGATTCTATGATTTTCCAGACCTGCCCACACAGGGTTGAGGTGGCTTATTAAAAATTCTTTACTGACTTGTATTAATATAAATTAGTAGGTAGAAAATATAATGTACCACAAAGTACAAATTTTTATTCAAATAATTCTATTAGCATAATTATCTTTTTTGAGAAAATTAAATGTACATTATTATACTTAATGTGCTACAAATTACAGAAGTAAAATTTTCACTTATAAGATTCTGCGGTTCTCAAGTAATTAGCCATATTGCACCCTGGAAACTAAAATTAAATACATAAATTAAACCAGTAGGGAAGATAATAACCCTGTAAAGGGGTCTGGATATAGTACAGTGTGTCATACCTCAGGCTTAGCCTTGGAAGAGCCACTTTTGGTTTGGTAACACAAGAATCAAACCAGGTTTCCTGCAGACCTGAGTTTGTTACTGAAGCAATCACTTGGCACTCCACTAAAGAGAAATTATACCTCTGATGAAATAGTACTTATGCAAATAGGTCTCTTTTGCCTACTTTCTGAATACTGTTCAGTCCCTTAATCTCTGTGACACTCGTGGTATGAATTCAGTAGTAAAGTGTTACATAAATTCAAAGTTATAGTTAATATTCTTTCCAATTTATACTAATGAAACTTTCAGCCCTTAGTTCTCTGAAGACACACACATGGAGACATAACAAGGGCATTTACTATTCCTCTCACTAGAAGTAGTTTTGGGTTGAAACTATAATATTTATATTTGGTACATTTAGCATTAATTGCTCCCCAGTTCACAAGCTTAGAGCCTACTCTTCCTGCTAGCTGATGTCACTTAGTTGGATGGAAATATCAGTCTTACACTAAGCTTAAAAGCAAAAAGCACAAAAAGAAAATTGAAATAGCCATAACATTTTATTCCCCTCCATATCTAGTCATTCTTTTTGATAACATAAGAAGTAGGTAACAAAATAACTCTATATATTTGGTTCTTTCTGTTTGAATCCCAGGCACAGAGTGAGATCCATCTTAAACACAAACTCTTCTAACTCCAAAGACAAAATAGAAGATGGGGGTTGGGTGTTATCTCACTAGTAATATTGGTACCATGGTATCCTCCAATATTCCCCATATGTAGTTAAACATCCAATTCACAGATTTTTGTTTCAACCTCTCACGTGCTCTTTCGATGTAAAATCTGTATTAATAGAACAGAAGGTATTTTAGGGTGTAAGTTACTTACCATCAAATAGATAGTTATCATAGTTTTATGTTAACTCCTCTTACTAGACTTATTGAGGTGATCACTTCATAAGTTATATAAATGTCTAATCACTATGTTGTATACCTGAAACTGATATTACATTGTATATCTACTATAATTGAAAAATGGGAAAAAATTAAAAATAAGTGAATAAATAAATAAACCATGGGGATAAGCACAAAATGTAAAGATCTTTGTACAGCATTTTAATGTGCACCAGACAACATCCTTCACTGAGGAGTCAAAAGCAACTAAATGGTTTCACATAGCCAATTAAAATCACTTAGCCTTTGTTATTGGCTAGTACTAGCACAAGAGTACATAGTGGCAAGTATGGAAGCTATATATGGGTACAACATCATAGGATCACACTCACCTGATCTAAGTACTATTGTTACCTAGTATTCAGCTTATGAGCCACAGAGACCCTTGTTGAATCATTTATACATTACTATCCCTCAAGGTGACCAATCCTCTAATTGATGGTAAATTTACTTCCTTGAACACCTAAAATCCTGGAAAGTTCAGACATTTAATTCAAGTGCAATAATATATATTCTGCTTATGGATTTTCCTAAGCTGCCCACAGAACTACTGTATAAGTGCTATCAGGTTATTTGATTCAACAACCTGGAATCTCATAGAACATAACACTGCATCAATGATAGAGACTCAATTTATAGCAAAGGAACATTGGAAATTGGCATATGACCATGTAGTCCATTCATCCTATTATGTACTGTACCACCCAAAGTTGTTGCTGGCCTATTAAACTAGGGAATGGAATCTGAAGGCACAGCTGAGGTATCAGCTCAAAGGTGATATATTGTGAGGATGTTCACCATCCTGCAAGATATATATAGTATGTGCTCTAAAACAAGGATCTTTCTATAGTTTGCTGTCCCCAATAGGTACAGGCTGGAGAACAGAGTGTGAAATCAGAAATGACTCCATTTACCATCACTCACAGTGACTCATTTGGAAAATTGCACTTCCCACTCTACAACTCTAGGTTTTGTGAGTTCAGAAGGAAAATGGTTCTGTCAGTCAACTACAGTAATATCTGCAGCAAATTTCAGGGTGTGGCTATCACCTGGGTAATTTAGACTCTGTGTTGAGATACCAGAGTGCAAGAAAAGAATGCATTGCATGGCAAGTGTAATTGACCCTGCCCATTAGGAACTAGAAGGGCTGTTGTTACACATGGGTAGTGGCAAGACTATATTTGGTAGTTAGGTGAACTAACTGGGTGTTTATTTTAAATTCAGTTGCCCCACTTAAATGGTATATGGACATATATAATAGCGATAACCTGAGAATAAAACAGTGAGCAGGGTTTAAGATTCCTCATGGACTATGGTCTGAATGAGCTAACCATGAATGAAGGAAATTGAGAGTGGAAAGTAGAAAAGTCATGAATCATGATAAAAATTTTAGTCTCGTACCAATTGCAGATACAAAGTCTTGAATTTTTGCCACTAATAGTCCTGCCTAAAATTAGGGGAGTATGGGAAAATGGAAAATACAACATGAGAACAAAGCAAATGACCAAACAGATAAGCAAAGATTTGCAATTAGATCACCAAGCTCAGGAGTAACTATGGTTGGACTTCGAGATATTATAGAAAGCACATGAGGAACTCCAATACAAACACACTGAAGCAAAGATATTACAAGAAGCCATAATCAGCTTAGCCAATAGGATGAACAAAAACTGAAACACATGTACACAAACACATAGAGAAATGTATAGCACACATGGAAACAAAAGGTCATGTACCAGTCCATACAGTATATGTGGGATGGAACACAGGATCTGACAAATGAATACCAACTATTTAAAGAAGCAAAAAAGGGTGGGACAGTGGAAGTGATGTCAGGTACTCCTGGTAAATTAAATTTACACAGAGAATTTTGATTAATAATGATGTTCATTCTTAAATGAAGATGTTAACTCTTTAAATTATTTTTGAGTTCTGATTTCTTCAGATATATGCTTGAGTTATTCCAACATATCTTTGTTGAAATTTGATAAGTAAAAATTGGTATGGTTTACCAAAGATATACTTGACCCTGGCAGAGTTTTCAAAAATCATCATTAACATGCCAGTGTCCACGTAAGGATCAAATAAATTTATTCTCCCCGAATAAATCTGAATGCAATTCAACCCACCTTCTGTGGAGAGAAATTAGGCTAAGGGTGATTAAACCTGCATGTCAATATTCTCTGAATAGTACTTCTTGACATAATCTCTGTGTACTGTGCATGTTATTGGTCAGAAATATTTATTTCATCTGATTAAATTGAGAAGGTTATGTATTATGAAATTACCAAAAGTTTACAAAAGCTCAGCTTCACTTAATCCCTGAATTAGCACAGCTCTCTGGAACCAGACCCCTGGGACCATCTATATATTCCCTTTCAGGTGAGGCTCTCATCAGCAGTGCTAAATTTGGTGTAATTTTTGAGACTGGGCACCAGTCCATGGGAAAACCAGGAACTGGACCAATATCACCACTGAATTTTCAGAGGATAATAACTCCTGTTCATTGTTTTTCTTTGAGAAGTTTATTTTGGATAATATACTTAACTATCTTTGAATCAATGATTCACCTCTGAAAAGCCATTTTAAAAATTCATATTAACCAATTAACCTTATCAAAACAAAAGCTTAATCTCTTTTTAAATCTGCTGTTTACACTACTATATATGATTATTTCAAGTAAGTTTGAAGAACCTAATTCCAGAGTGGGGAAAATGGTGCACATATGGGTTGAATGCAATCACTTTTTGTTTTGTTCAAAACAGATTATCTCATATAGCACAATCTGCATCTGCAAATTGAGAAGGTGGCAGAAATGGAATGGGATACGAAAAAGGCATGTAATGAGTATGGCACATAATGTTTACCACAAGGGTACCATTAAGAGGGCAGGCAGGTGTGAAAACAGCCATTATTTGGCATAGTTAATTTCTTGAACACTTTTGTGAATTTTAGAAGGAGTAATACCATATTAATTCTACTTTCACAGGTGAGATGTGGACTGCCTTTAAAATTAAAAATTCTAACTTCAAGTCCTTGGAACTTCAACTTAGAATTCTGATACAGAAAAAAATCTCCTATAAGTATGTTGGAATATACAAAGTCTTGGTAATTAATACTATATTAAAACTATTATTAGAGATCATTGTTTTATTCTATTCATTATTCTAAAGATCATTACTTTACTTTAAGCATGGATTAAGTCCTGGAAAAGAATGAAAAAGAGTCTCAATATTTAATATTGTTATGAAACTTTGCAAAGTTTCTTCATCATCCAATAATTACAAGCAAATATTGACAACATCTACCATTAATTGAGTGGTTAATATTTTGCTAACTTTATTAACTTCATTCCTATGTTTCAAATCAGATATTATTTTCTTAATTTTATAAAGCATAACCAATTAACCTAAAATAAGAAATAAAGTAAAAATTTAATTCAGAGATTTTTTTCTTTCTTTTTTTTACCGTCACATCCCAGGAAACTACCTCATTCAGGGAAAAAATAATACAAGAAACATTCTTCTTGGGTTTTTAAGATTTTCTTTATCTAATCCAAATAAAAGTTCAAACATGAGAGAAGCTTTCGCATAGCTCTTTTTATAGCTCCATACTATTCTTCCAGATGATTATAAACTATTACATTAACACTCCATTCATTCATTCAATTCCATCCATCCACCCATTCATTCATTAACTCAATTCATAGAAAAATAGCCATAGGCATTTATAGTTCTCATCCCCTCAGAGCTCATAACTTAATAGAAGATATAGCAGAGTGAAAAGCTGGTGCAGCACAATAAGCACTGTGATAAGGGAATTTGAGGTCTGAGAAATGTGAGAGGCTTCCCATGGGAAACAGACTTGGAAATGAGTGGATTTAGTCTTTTGTGCTTGTCAGAAAAAAGAGAGTCCTATTCCTTGTGCCTCACTGTCACATATTACCCACCTCAGTCAACTTCTGAAGTGTCCTAGGCTCCAAAAATCTGCTGCCCTCTACCTATTCTTTTGATGCTCTTAACCAATAGACAATTTGGTTATCTTATTAATGTAATTGAATTGTCCTCTATAGAGCAACCAAATTTACATAGAGGAAGTGATTTAATATATTGAAATTTCCAAAATATAAAAGAGCAGATAAAAATGTCAATGCTCCAGTGCATCTGCCTATTCATATTTGCTATTTACTCTCATTTTACCATAAGTAAGACAGAGCTACATGATACCCTGCTTCATAAAGTTGCTCATCCCTGATGTAAATATATACTAATATCATTCTCTAGATAAAAAATGTACATGGGGTCAAGAATAATAGAGGCATAAAGTCAGAATGGATTTTAATTCCTGGTCCTCAAGAATTACATTAAGCTATATGGTTTCCCACAACCATGATTCTACCAATCAATTACACTAATAGTCTAACGGAAACAACCAAACCACAACATTAAAGTAACAAGTGTTTTTGTTTAAGGGAAAGAAATGAGAAAGTTTAAAAACAGAAACTATTATATATGAAAGTATGTGTTTCACAGAGATTTTTGCAGTATTTTGCAAGTATGAAAATATTAAATTTATCCTCAAATAATAACATAGTAGGCACTTAAAAACCCACATTTAGAAAGATAGACAAATAAACAATGCATGTATTTACTTAACACTTATTGAACACCACATTCAAAGTAATGTTTCAGATATCTGCCAGCTCCCTAAGGTGCTTGCCCCCAAGAAAATGAGATCAGTGTCCTGTAGAAACGAGGAGACCAGTGTACCTAAAATATTCCGGGAAAATAATACAGGATGAACTTACAAATGTAGGCTTGTCTTAAATAGTTCGTGATCTGATAAGCCATGATACTCATTTTAAGTTAGTTAAACACTATCATAATCTAATTTATGTTTTTAAAACATCACTCAGATTGTTTTCAGATTTGCAGAGGACAAGTGTGAAATTAGGGGCTAGTAAAGAGTTTTACAGCAGTAGTTATTGGTAGCTTAGTTTACAGTGGTATCTGAGCACTTGGAAAAGAGAAGAGATTCCAACTGGTTTGATAGGTTTGAAAACAATACTGGTTGGCAGCATGTGAAAGATAAAGGAAGATAATCCAAGGGTTTGAGTAGCTGATTAGATAGACAATATCATTTACTGAGCTCAAAAAGACAAAGCCCAGACTATCTGGGGAAAATGAATGGTTTCATTTGGCCATCTTGATCCTGAAATGCCTATTAGACATCTGAAATGAAGCAGCTGAATATATAATCTGAAGATGCGAGCTGTAGGAAAAACAGAGAGAGAAAAATGAGAGAGAAGGTATAGAAAAGATTAGAGAGACAAGTATTAAGTTTTGGATACATCTCAACATCTAAGGTCTTGGTAGGAAAGAAGGCCAACAGAGAAAGACTGATAGTCAACAAGGTGGATAAATAGTGAGAAGAATGAAGCCATGGACTTCCAAGAAGGAAGGAATCATCAACTATGTGGAATGCCACTGAAAAGTTATATATGATGGGATCTAGCTACGTGAGCACTGAATTTGGCATTAAGGGATCATTTGGTAATTTAATAAGCAATTTCAGTGGAGGCATATTAAGTGTATCTGGAGTGGAGTGGGAAGATGAATGAATGTGAAGTGCCAGTGGGAAGTAGTGAACATACAAACTCTTAAGAATTTTTGCTATGAAAAAGCAGAGAAATGGAAAGCCAGCTATAGCAGCATTGTGAGGTCAAAAGATTTTTTTGTTTTGTATATGATTTTTGCTTGTGTATGTTCAGGTTAATAGGACATGATACCAAAGCATATCGTATATTCCTGGGAATCATACAGGAGATGTGAAAATGTGAGGGTTTCATGATTCAGGTAAGAGAAAGGATCAATGCAAGTGAAGTTCCCTGGGAAAAACAAGAGTAAAGGGTTCAGGATACAAGGGAATAGGCTGGCCCTGTATAAAAGCAGGGACTCTCTTCTCACTGCAAAAGCAGCAAGAAGAGTGTGATACAAATGCAGAGTATGGGATCTGCTCTAACAGTTTTCAAAATCAGTTAATTCTGAGGTGAAGGACCTTGGGGGAAGTGAATCAGAGATATATTGTGTGAGCAGGGCTAGAGGCCTAAACCATAAAGGCCAAGTGCAAAATGAAAATGTGAGGGTCTTCATTGAAAAGGCAAGAAAAAAAATACTAAAAATACTAAATATAAAGTTTTCATTTATTTTGCTGTTTCTTTTCTGAGTTGTCATTATGTGTTTTTTTGTTATTTAATGACACTCTAAGTAAAGACAAATTAAATTATGAAATTATTAGCATGAACTTAACCATTTATTTTTATATTATAGTACACCAGTTTTAACTGGAAGTATAAGAGCATGAACTCACTTAAAGAATTACCAAAATTATATAATTTGTATTCCACAGCTAATCCCCAGAGGATTCTCAGCCTGGGTAGAATAGACAATGTAAACTGGACTCAGGAAGGTTGGAAGACAGAAAACATGGCCCTCTGGGCATGGACTCAGCAGGAGAAATGCTCCCCTGGAAACTGGGGTACTCCTGCGGCCAACACAAACTGTTTCTTGTGCTTGGATCCCCCTGCCTGTGACCCAGGGCATGCTGGACAACCCTTCCTCCTAGCTGACACGCCGCATCCAACTCAGTCTGTGAGGTCTGGGAAAGTCAAACCAGACATCTCTTCCCATAGGCTTGCCACTCCAACCATGCCAAACAGGCCATTTCCTGTCATTAAACCCCCAGTTAAACCCCCACACATGCCAGAATGCATCCTCAGTCTTCAGAGTACACTGTATCAGAGGCGGTTAGGGGCTTTTCCCCACTCACATAGTCTCAGCTTGGTCACCCTCTGAATGCATGTGTGACTGCCAGCCTAGGGTGAGATGGTTGCCACCATGTCCCACCCTAGGCCCTTATGTGGGGAGAAGGGCAAATGTAAACGAGGCCTTTCCTCAACTTACATAACCCAGTAGCTGCCCAGAGAGAGAGCAGCAGCCTTCCTGGTGTGAGGAGGCTGGGCATGAGATGGGACAGCAAATGGTCTAGAACCTATTCCTAGGAGACAGAGAGGTGGGCAGGAGTTAGGGTTATGCATAATATGCTAAGACTCCAATTACTCTATTATTTCATATGACATCACTTACAAAACATAAGTCTAAGGTGACACTATTAAGAGTTTTAAAAGAGTAACCACAGACCATTAAACTACAGTGGGGATAGTGTTTCTGAGCATAGGGCTTTGTGTGTTTGCACTGGTTGGGTATCCATGAAGATGATCTCGTGTGGAAGGGTTTGAAAGAGATCATTCTGCTAGGCTATGTTGGCTTACTCTTTGTGAAACCAAATCTATGAGTACATCTAACTGAGAGCCATTTCTCCACGAAGCTCGTGTTTCTGCACATTTTGCAAGCAGAGGCACTTATTTTCTTCAGTGCAAGGTTGTTTTTTCACAGATGTGTGTGTAGTGAACAACGTTGTAAGACAGAGTATCTTTAACCAAAGCAAAGAAGAAGCATGCTTTTTTCCCATTATAAAAGACCCAGGCTCCCTAAACTCAGGTTTTGTCTCCTGTATGCAGCTCGTGATGTGTGCAGCCCTCATCTAGCCCCCCACATCATGTCTACCTGTGGGACATGGAGCTCAGATAGTTGACAAAAATTCGAATAAATAAAATGCTGATACTCTGGCTACCAGTTAGTCTGTCATTCATCTCTGCCCCAGGAATCTCCTGCCTTTTAACAGAATCCATTAAAGTTTGGCAAGCTAACTTCTTATCTTGCAAATAAGTAAAAATACCACTTCATGATGCATTTGCTCTAGTTATATACTCTCTGATAAAGACTTTCCAGGAATAATTGAATTTTCAAAACACCCTAAAATTCAGGTCATTGTCATTCTCCTGTTGGTAGATATAGTAAGTAAAAACACATTGACTGAGGGAGAAAAACTCATCTGGTTTGTAAAACAGTGATTTGAAAAGTGAGCTTCATTGGATCATAGTCAATGGTATATACACACAAGTAAAGTCACCTTATGGTGATATAAGTTCAAAGACATGTTGCTTTACTGGAAAAATTCTAAGATCCTCTAATAAAAAAGTCTGTAATTTTTTTCATATGCTTCATCAATAATAATTTACCCCAAATATATGTGTATGTATTCATATATAAATTGAATAATTGCACTATTTTGTTGTTATATGCATTATAAAATACACAAAAATAAAAATAAATTTAAAATATTAAAAAATATTTTAAAAACATTCTGGAGTTCCCTTCCTACCTTCTACTGAATTATCCTATGCACCTTGTGATGCAGACACACCCTGTTTGAAGACCACTGCTTTAATGTCTTGATGTACATTACAAGTCTGCAAAAGGGAGACATTATGTGCAGAGTTGCTTGAACACATGTGACCATGGATTATTTTTCTTTTTTTCCTCAACCTATGGCAATTTTTAATAGCTTTGAGAGAGAGAGAGAGAAAGAGAAACATTGATGGGCTGCATTCACACATGAGCCCTGACAGGTGAGTAAAACCACAAGCTAGGTATGTGCCCTGACCAGGAACTAAACCCGAAAACTTTCAGTCCATGGGACAACACTTCAACCAACTGGGCCATACTGGCCAGGGCTGAAAGTTTTTACCTATTTATTTATTTAAAATTCTACCTCATCTTCTAAGATGAATGTTTCTCAGAATGCACTTTAAAATCTTGATCTATTCACCAGGGGTTTGCAGACCAGATTTTCAAAATTCTGGTGGCCCACAGCCATTTCATTTGTTTCCGTTGAGTTTACATGACTTTATTCAGCAACGTAGTTAGCCTCCAGCTTACCTAATCTTCAGTACATTGTTTTGCATTACAAATCTCCTTTACTTACTCATCTATCTAACATATAAAGTTCTTTCAGTTTTTTACTGCAACTTGGATTGGTTTTAAATACCATACAAAGCTTAGTGGGAAGCTTCATGGCCTTAGAGGAGCGTAATTTCTTCAGAATGAGGAGATATCTTTAGCCAGAGTAATAGGTAATAGTTTGCTTGAATTGGACCTAGACCAAATGGTTATGCAAGGTAAGAAAATCTTTAATTCCTCTCCCCATGTCATTGTAGGATTACTTGTGCCAAAAGACATGATCCCCCGATTATTTATGATTTTCATATTCAAGATGATTATAGCTTCAGCTCACAGCCAAGTTTGAGGAAGACAGGTTGTTGGCTGATACAATAATTAAAGAATAAGAGACATTAATTTGTCATTTCTCTTTCTTCACCAACCCCAAAGATTCAAATATTTCACACAAATTAAAAATTTTAAGTTTACTCCAAAGTATCTTATTACAGTTAAAATTATCTAAAAGAAAAAATATAATTTAAATATTTCAGAA
Organism: Trachops cirrhosus; assembly: GCA_028533065.1. NCBI lineage: Eukaryota > Metazoa > Chordata > Mammalia > Chiroptera > Phyllostomidae > Trachops > Trachops cirrhosus. Next base: position 114,761,477 of record CM052539.1, on the reverse strand, counting down.
ATTCTTACAAAGGTAAATTAAGCATTGCAGAATACAATAAGTGAATTATATTAAGCCAGTGTAATTTGCATTTCTTCTGTGAATTAGTGAAAGAAATGGAAGAAGAAAGAAATTATGTAAACAACATTAGTGACTTCTTTCACTTAAAATGTTTTTAAATATTAGCCAGAAAAGGGAAACACTTTGCAAACTTTAGTGGCAACTGGAATGGTATTGCCCTTTGTTCCCTTCCCACAGGGATAGAGCAGATGAGAGAATAATTGATTTCTTCCAAGGGGAGCTGTCACCCATGACTCTCATTGTTCTTATACATTATTAGTTAGGAACAAAGAAGTTTCCTAAAGGAATTTTTAGATTCTCTTGAATCTTAAAAATGTATTTCAAAACATTAGTTATTGCCCTGGCTGGTGTAGCTGAGTAGATTGAGCACAGGACTGTGAATCAAATGGTCACCGGTTCGATTTCCAGTCAGGGCACATGCCTGGGTTGCAGGCCAGGTCCCCAGTGGTGGGTATATGAGGGGCAACCACACATTGATGTTTCTCTCTCTCTTTACTTTCCCTCTCTCTAAAAATAAAATAAATAAATAAATAAAACATTAGTTATTAAATTTCAAAATTGTATGATACAGAGAAAAATAAGATATTTAAATAGTTGAGTAATAGAGGTTAAAGCAGACATAATCATCCATCATAAGTGTTTTTAGTGCACAGTCAGATTTTTTTCTTAAAACTTTAAAAGTTATGAGGCTCTGCTTGGTACTTTCTAATTTAACTTAACACTTAAGCTGAAAAGGTATAGTAAAAAAATCCTGAAAGGAGAAGGCAGAGCCAGTGACTACAGTGATAAACATGCAGTTTCATACTTAAAAATCAATCAATCAGTGGACTTGCATTAAAATTTAAATGGTTCCTGTTACACTCAGTAGGATTTCAGAAGCAGTGTGAAATTGACCATCTTATTGGTATTCATGCTTTCTCTGTCTCAGTATGTACATACATCTGTATGTGTCTGTACACATATATTTTATATATATTATAAATATATATACTTAATATATATACTTTTTAAAAGATTTTATATATTTATTCTTAGAAAGAGGGGAAGGAAGGAAGAGAGAGAGGGAAACATTGATGTAAGAGAGAAACATCTATTGGCTGCCTCTCATATGCTCCCCCTTCTGGGGACCAAACCTGCAACCCAGGCATGTACCCTGACAGTGAATTGAACCAGTGACCTTCTGGTTTGCAGGACGATGCCCAACTACCTGAGCCACACTGGTCAGGGGTATACATATTCTTTAAAAATATAATAAATAAAATATTTTAATGTACAACATATACTTTTAAAAAATTGTGTTGCAGTAAGAACAGGATCTAATCCTCTCCTTGAAGTTTCTGTCACGCTATTTTTGTGGACTTCTACTTTTGGCAGGTTTAGATGGTCTAGGATGGAGAATTACATAAGGTAGAGCTACTTGTTTGTGACAAAGTGCAAACACAGGGGAAAGAAGCAGGAAATTGGTTGAACAGTAGGATTTATTCTCTTTCAAGCTATCAATAGTGTAACCAACACTTTAAAAGATTAAAGATCTATTTATTAAAAGGTAGGACACTGGCTGTCTCTGTTTTTGCTGCTAAGATGGTGACTAAATTAAGAATTGAATTGCAAGGTGTGAAGTTTATTAATGGCACAGGGGAAGCAAATAAGTGGAAAGAGATTACAAAACAGTGCTGATGGTAGTTAGCACAAAATATTAACCTCTACACCCATCTCCTCAGAACTAAATTCAGTGTTGAACATTTGGAGACAGAAGAAACTAATAAATCTGCTCAGCTCTCCTAAAGTGAGGAAAATGCAAAGCTATGTAAATATTGTGGAAATGACGAAGGCAGAAGGCAGGCCAATGGATTCACGAGTTAGCTGACATGAAGACTCACCAGATGGAATAATGCAATTCCAAAAACCATTAATAACACTGACTGGGCCTCCAAGGAATAATGTATGCCAGTTCAAATACTGAACAGCTTGATGTGAGTTTCTTTATTTCTCAGAGAGATGTCAAACCTTAATGTACCGATATTCATTTTCCCCCTTACCGAGCTCTGTAGACACAAACGAGGTTTCATCCGTAATATCAGAATGCATGCTCACAATCATAACTCATGAATTTGGCAACGATGGTCCCATGTCTCCTTACTTGAAAGAGCATCTCAGTAACCCAAACTTCAATCACTATCAATACAGAATGGCCATGTTAACCAAGGCAGTCCTAACTTTATTTCATCTCAGCATAACTACTTTTCTGCTGATGAATTAAATAGCATAATGTTTTTTCAAGTTGTATTTTAAGGTTGTGCCCTAGAGAGAAATTCAAGAATCAGCTTAGTCGTTAGAGGTGCATTTCCTAGCCTGCATTTGATTAAATGTGTTCTGTCCACAAAGTGCTTTGAAGCAAAGATGGTAGGTGATATATGATAATTAAATAGACAGAATTATACTGGGGAACTTAGGGTGGAAAATAAAAGAAAACTGACCATGTGTCGATATTGCCATCTGACCTTATACAAAATGTGTTGTCAATAGGAGCAGATTCAATTAGTCATTGTTATTAACATAGGCAAAAATCAATCATTTGTAGAAATATCTTTTTTAAAATATTTATTTAATTATCAGATTTTGCATCAAAAGTATCCAGACTCAATTTTCCTTCACTTTGGGTTTTATGTCATTTAATCTTGTATATTAATACTTTAATAGCACCTAAGTTATTTCCTTTCAACAAATTTAAATTGCTCCCAATAATACTAGTAATCTCTAAAAAGATAAGAAACAACCTGGTAATATCAATCAACCCAGAGAATTATTGGAGATGATAATAAATTATGGTTTAAGCCACTAAGTTTTTGAGTGGTCTTTATATATTAAAACCTAGCATGGAAAATAATAACACTTTAAAATTTTGTCAAGATTTTCAACTTTTTCACATTAAAAACAAAATGTGACCAGAAAAAAATAATATTAAAGCTCAGTTTCCATAAAAAAATTATGCCACATTTACACACATACACTCTCTCTCTCACACACAAAAGATTATTGAATAGAGGTAAATTATACATTAAAAAAATAATAAACACAAACAAGAGTGGTTCATCCCAATTGTCCATCCCATATATAAACAAAGATATTGCAATACTAGGAACATTATGAAGACTTGAGGAATGAGGAATTCTCATAAATAATCAGAGAGAATAAACTGAAACAATGTTTGGGAAGGCAATATGTCAATATCAAAATTTATCATACATATGTTTTTTTATCTAGTAATTCCATTATTAAGTATTTGATGATAGACTAAACAAATATATGGCCTAATATACAATCAATATAGACTATTAATTGTAGCATTGTATATAATAGTGAAAAACTGAAAAAGAAAATCTACATACCTATGTATTAGAAAATGATCACACAATTTATAGGGAAAAATCCTTATTAGGCAGAAGTTTAAAACACAAATTAAAAAAGCACTTATATCTCTGAAATGGATAAATGGGGGTGGAGAAGTATGCTATGAAAGTATAAACTAAAGCAAGTTGTTGATATTATCTGCAGAAAAGTTGTACATGCCTTTTATTGATTTGGCATATAAAATTTTAAAAAGGATATATAAGAAACCATTAAAGCCATTAATGTTGTAACTTGGTGAGTGAGATGGGAGAAGAGGAGAAAGAAGAGATAAAGTTACTATTCATATTACACATTTATAGTATTTGTTTTCATTGTTATATGCATGAATTACTTTATTTTATTAATATGTAATGATAAATATATATATCATGATATGTATATCAATACACTCCATGTTTATGGATTGATGCTAGCACTTTCTGAGGTATTTACCTCTTTTTCTTACATAGCTATTCTCACCATTTCCATTAGGTAGGCAAGGGTTTTTAGAGTATCTCCCTCTTAATAAAATTTAACAAATGTTATTAATATTCTTAACAATGTATTAAAAAGACAATATAAATGTATGTACTTTTGAAATAATAATTTTACTTTTAAAACTATATCTAAAGAAATGTTTTGCAAATGTTAGTTATATCAATTAGTATGTGAGGAAATCAATTTATCGGAAATCAACATTTAATAGAAAAATATAAGAATAGAATATAATGGAATACAACAGAAGTACAATGGAAAAATCAAAGTTCATCAGATGTAGAAATAGTGAATAGTGTATTGGGAAACTTTAACATACTTTTGATTTTGATGAAGACATATCTTTAAGGTTTTCCCTTTATATATTGATTGGACCATCACTAAATCAAGAACAAGAACCTACCTTGCCAGAGATTAATATTATTGGCTAGATAAACTGTTTGCTTTACATATTTCAAGGCTACATTACTTGGTGCTGAATGAGAACCTAAAACTCTAAGAATGAGAAATAGCTTAATAACTTACTAAACCATAATTGTTGGTGCCCTTTACAGAGGTGAAGTCACAAGGAAACTAGATAAACTGTATTCCAAAAGATAGCAACTCCCTTTGAAAAGTAAAACACACAGTTCCATTTCACATAGAGGAAGCTAGGAAGAGATGTAAAAGGCAGGCAGTCTTCATAGAAGCAAGTAAAAAGAAAGCAACTGAAATTCAACAAATTAATGAAGACTCAATGTGAGCCAGTGTAACAATTTAGAACACTTGGGAACGCAACACACAAGGGGATTTTTCATCCCCTGGACAGATTTTTTTTCACAGGCCTTCATGGGATCCTCAAAGAAAATTGGGGGCAAGGTAGAAGATCTGTGAATGCACCTGGGTGGTGTGGACATCGAGTCGGCCCAGGTTTGAGAGTGGAGCAGCAGCACCTGGAAGCAGCATTCATGCTTCACAAATACAAGTTGGTGATTGGCTGCCCCATCATGGAACTTCTCTCATACAGGTAAAATCTGTCTGCTCTTACAGAAGGAGCAGAAGACCTCCCATTCACCCGGTCTTGCCATGACACGTGGCAAGTACAACCACGACTGGAGTTGGTGTGTACCAACACAGGTGAAAGCCATCTGCCATTAGAAGAGAGATGCTCAGGATCCTGTGCTGTTGCAGGCGGAGTTCATTGCAGTGAGGGAGGAGAGGAGTGATTCAGGAAACATCCTTAAATAACGAGAATCGGCTGTTTGCTTCTGGGGGGGAGGAGGAATTCTGAGAAAGTCTCACCATTACACTTTACTTGAAATGTCATAATAATATTTGAAAGTAGACTCTTATGAATTCAAGGTTTATATTGTAAACACTAGAGTATGCTTTCTTAACTTTGGCACTATTAACATTTTGAGCCAGATGATTTTGTTGTTGTGAAGGCCTGACCTTGCAATTGTAGGATATTTAGTAGGCCCTGGCCTCTGTGGTCTAGGTGCATCAATAGCATCTTCCGGTTGTGACAGCCAAAGTGGTCTCCAGGTACAGCCAAATGTTCACAAACGTTGAGAACCACTGGCCTACATCAATCCTAGGAGGTAGATAGATAGATAGATAGATAGATAGATAGGGCATAATCATTTACTAATAAAGAAGATAATATTGAATTATGAAAAATAATCAGTTTTAAAGAGAGACAGGAAAGAGAAAATAGCAAAGAATAGATGGGTCAAAAAGAAAATAAATAACAACATAGTATATTTAAATAATCTAAGCATCCCAAATACAAGTTAAGAATTTTATTTTCACTTAATTTCAAAGCACCTTTCAAATTTGCCACATTTGCTATTTAAGATGTCAGTGAAGGCATTACACCAGACCCTCATTCCTGACCCCCTTGTTTTCCTCCTGTAAAAGGCCGCAGCTCACAGTAACTGCCTCACTCATCTACCTCACCTTTCGGAGTTGATCACTTAACTTTTCACCAAGAATTCATAACTTAATGTTGTGTTATCCATCAAAAAAGTGTTTTGCTAATAGGTGTTTTATTTACTCTGGGTTCTCTTCTTAAGATGAATTTTGACACTTCACCATCTGCTTTTCCCACAGGCCCCACACAGAGCTTCTCTGAGGGCAGGGCTCTTAGTGACTTTGTCTCACAATGATATTCAGGTTGTTTGGACAGTGCCTGGAACAGTACCTGGAGCCTAGCACTTAAGGAAAAATATTTAAGTGCATGAACAATTGAATATATTTAAGTAAAATGATGCAGCAATAAATATTTCCTCTAGAATTTGTCACCTCCCTGCAAGGAAAAGACTTTACCTCTCATTTTATTGTTTTTGTCATAATTTTTATCCCCATTACAGATAAAAATTGGATTAATTTATTAGTATATATTGTTGAGTAGAAATTATTACCCAGAACAAAATTATAATTGCCAAGAAAGAATATGTTCTTTTTTAATTTAGTAGACAAGACTCCTGCTCTCTAAGAGATTAAAACATTTATGGGGTAAAACAGCTGAATATATCTAGAGAATAACTATGATTCAACTAGTCAGTCAGTGGAGAACAATCTACTGTAAAAATGAAAGATGTGATGTGCGTGGTACAGGAAGTAGATCTAGGGAGAAATCCTAGAAAGTTATCTTTTTAATAAAACAAACAAACTTCAAATTTCCTAATAAGAAAATTCATCCATATTGCTAAAAATAACTTTAACATTAAAAATAGTATTCTTGGTTGCAAATACTATTTAAAAAATGTAATAGAAAATGGGAGGGGATTTGAGAAGGTGGGTGAAAAAGGTGAAAGGGGTTAAGAAGAACAAATCCTTAGTTATAAAAATAGTTATGGAACTGTAGTACAAGTATAGCATAGGGAGTATAGTCAATAACATAGTATTAATTATGTATAGTGTCAGATGGCTACTAGGCTTATCAAAGATCACTTCGAGAGGTAGATAAATATCTTATGACTGTGTTGTACACCTGAAAGTAATATAATGTTGTATGTCAACTGTATTTGGAAAATAAATTGATTTTAAAATAAATAAATAATAAATAAATAAATAGAAGTTTCTACCTTCAAAAAAAAAAAAACAGAAGAGAAAATACCATTTACAATTATAAAGAAAAAAAGAAAAATCTACAAATTACTTAAGAACAAATATAGAAGTATAAGAACTTTATGAAAGAAAGTATTAAATATCATCAAAAGACATTTCAAAATGTGGGAATATATTGAGAATAATATATAACAGCTGATGTGATTCAGTTGGTTGGAGCATTGTCCCATTAACAAAAATGTTGCAGGTTCAATACCTGGTCAGGGTACCTACCCAGGTTGTGGGTTTGATTCCTGGTTGAGGAAGTATGGGTCACAACAAGTCAATGTTTCTCTCTCACATTGATGTTTCTCTCTCTCTTTCTCTCTCTCTCTCTTCCCTCTTCTCTCTCTAAAAATCAATAAACAAAATTCTTTGGGTGAGAATAAAAAAATTGAGAATAATATAAATAAATGCCACTGTTTCTGTAAATGTTGGGTTGGCCAAAAAAGTTAGTTTAGTATTTTTTTTCATATGATGGCTCTAGTATGCTTAGCTCTCTTTAACTTCATTCAAAACAATTTTCTTAGATTGTATTGTGACAGCTGTCACATCAACATGCATTAAAAAATCAAAATTATTGAATTTTTATGCAACCATTTTAATATTAAACATGGAAGGAAATACACATTTTCAGTATATTATGCTTTGTTATTTCAAGAAAGGCAAAAATGCAACCAAAACACACAATAAAAGATTTGTGCAGTGTATGGAGAAGGTGCTGTGACTAACGGAATGTGTCAAAAGTAATTTGTGAACTTTCTTGATACTATTGACATTTTAGCCAAATAATCCTTTGCTGTGGGGCTATCTTATGAATTGGAAGATGTTTAGCAGCACCCCTGGCCTCTACCCACTGGAAGCCAATAGCAGGAGATAGCCAACATACTCAAAATATCTAAATCAATAAAGATATTGGTGAAAATGAAGAATGTGTCTTTTATTTTATGGGAAAAAAATCTAAACAGACCTTTTGGCCAACCCAACACAAAAACAAGTTTATTTTTATTTCAGTTTTTTGGAGTTACTCTCTTCCTCTACCCCTCTCATTTTAGGACTTTTTTTTTCCTATTGAATTTTATTTTATTTTTTTAACATTTTTATTGTTGTTAAAGTACAGTTTTCTGCCTTTTCTCCCAACCCCTCCCACCCACTCCAGCCCTCCCCACCTTCATCCCTTGTTTCCAGCTCCCTTGTTGTTGTCCATGTGTACTTTATAACAGTTCCTGCAAACCCTTCACCCTTTTCCCATATAATCCCCTCCCCTAGCCCTCTGGTTACTCAATTTCAGAAATTGAGAACAGCCTGTTCTCAATTTCAGTGTCTTTGGTAATATATTGCTTGCTTGTTCATTTTGTTGGTTAGGTTCCTGTTAAGGATGAGATCATATGGTATTTGTCTTTTACCCCCTGGCTTATTTCACTTGGCATATTTCACTGGAACTCTCCAGTTCCATCCATGCTATCCCAAAGGGTAGGAGCTCCTTCTTTCTTTCTGCTGCATAGAATTCCGTTGTGTAAATGTACCATAGTTTTCTGATCCATTCATTTACTGATGGACACTTAGGTTGCTGCCAGCACTTGGCTATTGTAAATTGTGCTGCTATGAACATTGAGGTGCATAGGTTCTATTGGATTGGTGTTTCAGGGTTCTTAGGATGTAATCTTAGCACTGGAATTGCCGAGTCAAAAGGTAGTTCCATTTTCAGTTTTCTGAGGAAATTCCATACTGTTTTCCATAAGTGGTTGCACCAGTCTACAATCCCAGCAATAGTGCACTAGGGTTCCCTTTTCTCCACAATCTCTCCAACACTTGTTGTTTGTTGCTTTGTTTATGATGGCCATTCTGACTGGTGTGAACTGGTATCTCATTGTGCTTTTAATTTGCATCTCTCTGATAGCTAGCAATGCTGAGCATCCTTTCATATGTCTCTGGACCCTCTGTACGTCCTCCCTGGAGAAGTGTCTGTTCAAGTCCTTTGCCCATTTTTTAATTGGGTTGCTTGTCTTCTTAGGGTAGAGTCATGTGAGCTCTTCATATATTTTGGAGATTAAACCCTTGTCTGAGGTATCATTGGCAAATATGTTTTCCCATATAGTTGGTTCTCTTTTCATTTTAATGCTGTTTTCTTTAGCCATGCAGAAGCTTTTTATTTGGATGAGACCCCATTTGTTTATTCTTTCCTTTATGTCCCTTGCTCTAGAGGACATATCAGTGAAAATATTGCTGCGTGGAATATCTGAGATTTTTCTGCCTATGTTTTCCTCTAGGACTTTAATGCTGTCACAACTCATATTTAAATCTTTTATCCACCTTGAATTTATTTTTATGTATGTTGTAAATTGGTGCTCAAGTTTCATTTTTTTGCAAGTAGCTGTCCAGCTCTCCCAACACCATCTGTTGAAGAGGCTATTGTTACTCCATTTTATGCTTCTTCCCCCTTTGTTGAATATTAACTGACCATAGAAACCCGGGTTTATTTCTGGGCTCTCTGTTCTGTTCCATTGGTCCATCTGCCTGTTTTTATGCCAGTGCCAGACTGTTTTGATCACAATGGCCTTGTAATATAGTTTGATATCAGATATCATGAGCACTCCCTACTTTGGTCTTCTTTCTTAAATTGCTGCAGCTATTTAGGGTTATTTATGGTTCCATATAAATTTTGAAGTGTTTCTTCTATGTCTGTGAAATATGCCATAGGTACTTTAATAGGTATTGCATTGAATCTACAAATTGCTTTGGGTAGTATGTATATTTTGATGATGTTAATCCTTCTGATAAACATGGTATATGTTTCCACTTGTTTGTGTCTTCCTTAATGTCTTTCTTCAGTGTTATGTAGTTGTTTGAGTATAGGTCTTTTACCTCCTTGGTTAGGTTTATTCCTAGGTACTTTATTTTTCTTATTGCTATATCAAATGGGATTTTTCCCCTGCTTTCTGCTTTTGATGATTCATTGTTGGTATACAAAAATGCCTTCAATTTCTGAATATTGACATTGTATCCCACTGTTTTTCCAAATTCATTTATTAGGTTGAGCAGTTTTTTGGTGGAGTCTATAGGATTTTCTACATACACTATCATGTCATCTGCAAACAATGACAGGTTTGTTTCCTCTTTTCTGATTTGGGTGCCTCTTATTTCCTTTTCTTGTCTGATTGCAGTGGCTAGGACTTCCAAAGCTCTGTAGCATAGAAGTGGTAAAAGTGGACAACCTTGTCTTGTACCTGATCTTGGTGGGAAAAATTTTGGTTTTTACCCATTGAGTAGGACGTTGGCTGTAGGTCTTTCATATATGGCCTTTATTATGTTGAGGAATGCCCCCTCTACTTCCACTTTGATGAGTGTTTTGATCATAAATGGATGCTGTACCATGTCAAGTGCTTTTTCTGCATCTATTGATATGATCATACGATTTGTGTCTTTCTTTTGTTTATGTTATGTATTACATCTATTGATTTGCGAATATTGAACCATCTTTGCATGGCTAAGATGAATCCCACTTGGTCATAGTGTATGATCTTTTTAATGTATTGCTGGATGCGTTTTGGCAATATTTTGTTGAGGATTTTAGCATCTATAATCATCAGCAATATTGGCCTGAATTTTTCTTTCTTTTTTGTGTGTCTTTATCTGTTTTTGGGATTAGGATGATGCTAGCTTCATAAAAAGAGTTTGGGAGGCTTCCACCATTTTGTATTTCGGAATAGTCTGTGAAGGATAGGGATTAGCTCTTCTTTAAATGCTTTGTAGAATTATCCTGTGAATAATCCTGGTCCAAGGCTCTTGTGTGTCAGGAGTTATTTGATTACTACCTCGATTTCGTCTGCTGTTATTGGTCTGTTCAGGCTTTCTGTTTCTTCTTTGAGTTTTGGAATATTGTATTTTTCTAGAAATTTGTCCATTTCACCAAGGCTTTCAAATTTCTTGGCACATAGTTCTTCATAGTAATTTCTTACAGTCTCCTTTTAGGGCTTTTATTCATGCAAATACTCTATATTTTTGTGAGAGTAGGCATTAAAGGAGCTCTCATACTAGGTTTACTCTATTGTTTTATGTTTACATAGTACCTTATATTTCAACTAAAAAAATATATGTCTAACTTCTAGTTCAATGATTCTCTTTTCCAGTAAACTACAAAACCAACAACAATTTGTTCACCATTCTATTCCCAAGGCTCAACACAGTGTTCGGACAATAATAGATTCAAAATTCATTCATTCGTTCATTCATTCATTTGCATTTGGTTTTTAAACATTCATTTAATTTAGATATAATTTGTTTTTACACATCTGTTAATGTTAATGAATAATAAAAATACTAATCAAAGTTGTTTTAAGTTTTATGTTTATTTTCATATAGTTTTATTAATTGGCCTAAAAGAAATTACCTATGGGTGACTAAACACATACTGAAAAATTTTCCTTTATTCAATCAAGTCCATGTATAGAAATGGCACTTTATTTTATTATTTCTTCACACTGTGATAAAGTAGTGTCTACACCATTTTGAGTCAGGGAAAACCGAGTTACAAAGAGGTTGCTTAGCCAATAAGACCTCTTAGCTAGACACTGGCAGGTAACATGCAGTAAACAGGGATTAAAAATAAAAAAACAGGTTTTAATAATGCATATCCAAACATTGCAGCTTCAAGTATTACTAGATGAGAAAGGCTGGGATGAATATTTTTCAAGCACCATTAGTAACTATATCATATACTAGTGCCATTTAGAAGGTTAGAGTAATTCAGTGATTCAGCACACCTACCACTAATCTTTCATGTCCCATGCTATTTACTGTGATGTAGAATATTAACTAAATCGGCTCTATATAGAGGTAGTCTCAAGAAAACAAACACTTCAAGTGGTCTCATTGAGACCAATATTAATATCAAGTTCATCTACAAAATCCCCTGAGTACCTGGAGAATACATACTTCAGGTTTTGAAAATACTAGATGCTGACATTTCAATTTATTCAAGTATTTGGTTTCATTTCCATAATCTGTTTTATGCACTGCTTTTTCATTTTGAAAAAATGGGAGTGAGTTGAAATTAATTGCTCAGTGCATGAGCCTTAATAATTACAAAAATCTCGTATGGTTTATAAAGTACACTTTATTTTAAGAGATGCTTGTGAGTAATAAAAACCTGACTGCAATATGGTTTTATGTATGAATGCCCCTTTAGTGAAAAAAAAGGCCAATTTTGGCCACTTACAATAAAGCTATAATCATATTCTAGATATTGTTGACTTTCAATTTTCCTTCAGTGTTCAATCATAGAGGCCACATCACAGTTTTCAGAAGTCCATGCTTCTGGTATGTTCTCCACTACAAGCATTTTCTGAGAACCTCAAGCATATACCGCTGATATTTCTCAAACCTGCCCACCACCTCCTGCTGCTAGGAAGTGGCATCCTGAAGCTTCTGTCACTTACAAAACAAGCATTGTTAGTGAGCTGCTTTTTTCATTCCTCAAAGCACGCCTTAGATTAAGCCATACTATTTTAAAAATATTTTCACTGAAGGAATAAGAAAAGGTAAGCTGAAGACAATAGTTTATGTCCCAGCCTCACTCTCACCAAACTGACACCAGGAAAGCCAGGTCAGCCTCTGCCAAAGTCACCCCCCACCATTAGTGTCCTAGTACAACTCTGCTTCCATCCCAGAAACAAAAAGAACTTCTCCTCAAATCCAAGACTTTACCATCTTTTTTACCTCAGAATTTATCCCTTCTCAAGAGAGGGAGTTTTTAATTCTTTTATGGGGAAATTTCCATCTTTATCTACAAAATAAAACCCAAGAATTAAGATAATCATACTACTCAACATTATTCCCTATATCTGGATTTTAAACTATGAAATACCATTGCATGTGGCATACTAATAAGGCAGTGCATGTTGGACTGTGACAACCTCAGTCTGGATAACATTTGTCTTCTACTGCAGGATGAAGACACTCTCTGACTTGCACATCCTTCCTGGAGTGATCTGTCCTTCCTTCCAAAAAATGCAAGTAAATTCTTCAATGTAAAAATCATTGTGTCCCAAGGACAAATAATAGTTTTCAGTCATGGAATAGCATGAATCCAGATTCAATAAAAAATTCATTTCTCTATCTCAGCAGGAATACCATTTTGCATAAGATAAACCTTACTTCTACCATTAAAACAGAATACATAGTGGTGGAAAACAGCTGCATTTTGATCTCTCCTCCTCTTCAGGGCTATGCTGTAAGAACAGGGGAGATATTTGCTTTACATATGCATGAGTGAAAGAGGAAACCAGAGCATAAGATCCCTAGTCAGTAGAAACAAACCCAAAGTCCAGTTTGAACCCCAGTCACTGGAACTTCCAGCAAACCCAAAGTGGCAGTTTTCAAGTCTTCGAATTTTATAATTAAATCTTCATTACACACTCACACAAAAATATTCCAAACAACCCGATAGCCAGTGATTCTTTGTTTATCCCCTGAGGAAAGCCGACATACTGCATGCTTCTTATAGCTTCTATTTCTTTCCTTCTTGGCCACCGCTAATTAACCTCTTTCTTTTTAAATCTTGTAAATCATTAAGCAATTATTCATTCACTACCTGGAAAATCTTTTCTATTGTTTCCCAGTGTTCCTTTTAATCACACATTACTGTCTCACCTCTCCAACTCAATTGTGTATTTGGAGGATAGAATTGTAGAAGGGGGACAGAATTGTGTATTTCAAATTACCTTAAATTATTTCTCTGCAATAGGTAATGAGTAAGTATGATCTGATCCTATTCTATTAACATGTTCAGAATAATACAGTCTCTACCATCTTCTATTAACCCCCTCAAACAAGTTACCTTCTTTTTGGTACCACTGAATATTAAATGTGCTATCTCAGTTATAATGACCCAAAATTTTAAAACTTCCTCTTTCTTATTGTCTCAGCTACTTATCAAAAAATTTGTCTAAAATTTTACCTGACAAAAGCCTGTATTACTTTACTTTTCTTTTCAATTTCTCTCTATTTTCCTTAGCTCAGGACTCACTGGCATTATTCTGACTGCCGGTAATTTCCCAAACTTCCAGCCAATTAACATAACTGTTCATCCTTCCTACTAATCCCATCAAAACATAAAATTGGTTTTGTCACCCTCTTGTTTGAAACATTCCAATGTTTTCCTACTATAACCTTAGCTTGCATCAAAAATCTGTTATCAGAGTAAAGGGGTTTGTTTGCCTGTGGGCATCAAAGCCCAATCAGACATGACCTGGAGTTTGCAGCAAAGAAAGGAAGGGTTTACTTTTAGGAAGCCATGCCTGGCGATAGGTTAGCTAATGCTCAAAGACCTACCTCCCTAGTGGCTTCCAAGGAATAGGTTATATAGGGGGGAAATCATTCATTGTGATGACTAAGGGAGTTAGGATTATGGCCAAGGTCTTTGCCTTACTGAGTGGTCAGCACTAGGGTAGGGGGTAGTTGATCTTTCAACTGGACCTGATGTCAGCCATAGCCTCACTTCATCTGGTTTTACTGCTTCTCTGGGCCTGAAGCTGCAACACAACTGAGGCCAAGGTGTTTTCTATGGTTGGACTGAAACTCAGTCTCTGTGGTCAATTGACCCAAGTCTAAGATTATTTGATGCTGACCAGAAGAACTTTATCACCCTGAGGGCTTAATGATTAAGGGAGTGGTCATGCAAGGGAGAGGAGGCAGGTGAGTATGGTGCTGGATGGGGCCAGTTTGAACCAAAAAGAATGAAAGGAGAAAAGGTTATATTAAAGAAATAAAGTTTCTACTCTGTTATAGATCTTTATGATCCAGTCATTCTTCTCTCCAGCCTAATACCTACTAAATCACATTATACACAGTGCAGACTGCCTCACTGAATTCCCACTTCCCCCTTCATATAACACATACGTTGTACATATATATGTTTTAGCATAAGCAAAAGTGTGCCAGAATATTTTGTTCCTAAAAAATCTCATTCGTTCTTCAGGACACAAGTTAAATATTATCTGCACTGTAAATTTACCCCTGTCTCTTCCAGGTAGAATTACTAATGGCACTATAATTTGTATTTCCATAGCACTTTTTCATATCTCAATTATAGTATTCATAACATTTATTATTTTCTATTTGCTTATATGCCTTTTTATCCCTGTTCTTCAATGAAAATAAATACATATTTATATAACATACTCTTACATTTTCTGGAAACTTATTGGTTTCATCATAGGAAAAAAAGCATACAATTCCAAGTTATAAAGATATAAGTTGAAATTTTAACTCTGTCATTTTATTCAAGTCTAAATTTCAATGTTGACCATCTATAAGCAAATAATTCCACATCCCTATAAATGAAATTATCTATAATGCAGAGCTTATAACATTTATCTAACTGTGTAAGTATAATTATCAATGTGATTTCATATTTGTCTATGGTAGATTACCCTCAGAAAATTGTATTGTATCATTTAGAAAATGGTTGAGTAAATAAATTATTTAATTTCAATATTTCCATTATTTTACTATGTATTGAGCTTCCCACCTACCAAGTAAACCAGTGAAAACAATGTATTTAACTGCCAAAGTCCAAGTGTAGACAAGTTTGTCAGCTTGAAATAGCTGAGTCCAGGATGTAAAGAAAGTTTTCACTCATTTTCAAAACTTTCTCATAGGTCTCTACCAGGTGAGACAAGAAAGACTGGGAGAACATGAGCTTGGAGTGAGTGATGCAGAAAGAATGTACATAAGTATGAAGAGGCAATTGGACCTGGGATGGAACAATAATTAAACAGTGTATATTTTTTAGACCTTCCTCTCCTATGAAGCAAAAGCTTTCTGCCTGCTGATAGAAGGGCAGCAAAGTCAGCCACACCCAGAGCTTAGGAAAAGACCTGGTGGCTAGGGGAAGAACAGAGGAAAAAATGTGTTACTATAGAAGACAACAGGAAACCAGCATAGCAGGGCACTGTCTTGGGCCTAGAATCTTATACTGATATCAAACAGTAATCTCTTATTGACACCTGAGAGAAAGGAAATTTCCATCAAATGAACCACAAATATAAGACAGTGCTTGACTGTCATGGCAATGAGGGGCTATAATGCTGAGAAAATCACGTTCTTAAAGCTAAGGCTCACATGGCTTTCATAATCATAAGGCTGGATTAGGGGAAAAAAGAGAGGAAATCTCTTACCCAAAGACAACCCTAGTGCATAGCAACAAACAACAGTAATGGGGAACGAGGTAAAGCATGGAGGGAGAGCACCAGCTTTGCCGCAGAGAAGCAGGAAGCGCTGAAAGGTGAGGATGAAGTACTTACCCTGAGAAAATTCATCCAGCAACACAACCTAAAACTTAAGAACAAGACAAGAGTAGCAAAAAACTAAAGAAAATTCAAACAAGGAATGCACTAAAGATAATCACAAAAATAATGAAACCCACATGCAGCTCTCCTCCTGACTAGATTCACAGAATCCCATACCTCACTAACGACTTGACAGGAGAGGCATGACATTTCTAGGCATATAAAGTATTGACCTCTACTTTTACTATTCTAACATAATGCCTTGCAGTTAATCAAAGAATAAAATACATTTTTAAAAAGCAAAAAGGGAAGAAAAAAACAAAGGAATACACACATACATATAAAATAAGTTGAACCAGAATTTTAAAAATGACCATATGTTGTAACTCTCAGACTATGATTTTGATTTTAAAATGAATATCAGTGAAATGGTTTCTTTTTCATATTTTAACTGTTGTTCAAGTACAGTTGTCTCCATTTTCCCCCCACCACTTCCCCCAACCCCAGCCATCCCCACCTCCCATCCTTGATCTTACCCTCCTTGGGCTTTGTCCATGAGTCCTTTATAGTTGTTCCTGAAAACCCCGGCCCCTTTTCCCACCATTATCCTCTCCCACCTCCCCTCTGGTTACTGTCAGTTTGTTCTTAATTTCCATGTCTCTGGTTATATTTTTGCTTGCTTGTTTGTTTTGTTGATTACATTCCACTTATGGAGAAATCATATGATATTTGTCTTTCATCGTCTAGCTTATTTAACTTAGTTTTGTTTTTAATCTAGTGAGAAAAATAAAGGAGAAGATGAAGAATTTCAATAGAGAGTAAAAACTATAAAAAAGAGTCAAGTCCAAATGTTGAAAATATTTTAAAAGTACACAGAAGAATTAATTTGGCAAGTTTATTAGTAAATTCAAAACAGTTAATAGAAAAATAGTAAACTTATAGGTTAGTAGAAACTATCCACACCAAAACCCAAAAGGAAAAAAATAAAAGGGTACGGGGGGAAAGCACAAAGATATTTTCCAGGGAAATTTCATATCGTGTGACAAATGTGTGCTTTGAGCTCCAGAGGGAGCAGGAAAAGAAGGGAACAGAGGGAATATTAAAAGTGATAATGGTAGAGAGTTTTCCAAAATAATGAAAGATATCAATGGCATATGACATATTTGAGTATCGTACTCAAGATAAACCTCTCTCTCTCACACACACACGCATACACACACATACGACATGCAAAAAATCTTAAAAATGGGTAAAGAAGAAAAGTGCACATTACATATAGAGGGCTAAATATTTGTATAACAGCAAGTTCCCTACTAGGACATTCAAGTCAGGAGACATTTGAGTGATATCTTCAAAGTACTTAAGTAAAAAGGCTGTCATCCCAGAATCATATACCCAATGAAAATGTGTTCCAAAATGAAAGTAACTTTTAAACCAACAAAAACTGAGAGAAATCATTTTCAGCAGATTTGTGATGTGAGAAATGTTAAAGAAAGTTCTTCAGGCAAAAGGAATATAAGATGAAACAGAAGTTGGTTTGAGCTTTGAACATAGTAGAAACACTTCTAGAAGTGTATTATTTTTAACTTTTTAATTCTGTTTTATTGACTATGCTATTACAGTTGTCCTGACTTTCCCCCTTTGTCCCCCTCCACCCAGCAACCCCCACTCCCTCACGCAATCCCCACACCATTGTTCATGTCTATTGGTCACGCATATGTTCTTTGGTTGCTCCATTTCAAAAAGACATTTTCCTTATTCTTAATCAATTTAATAATCATTTACAGTGTGAAGAGTAATTAATAAAAACATATTTTGAAAATTTTTAGTATGTGTAAATGAAATATACAGTAACAACAATACAAAACATGTAAAAAAAGAAATTGGTAATATTAGAAATTTAGTACAGTGTATGTGAGTGCCATCATATTTGCAGAGGGTTAGTTGTGATATACTGAAGATATATATTGTCAATTCTAGTGCTAAAACCTTATAAATAGGTATGCCAATGAGAAAACAAATCATAAAAATGCACAATTAACCCAAAAGCAGAGAGAAACTTGTAGAAAAAAATAAGATAAATAGAAAGCAGATAGCAAGATGGTAGATTTCAATCCAACTGTGTATATTATTGTATTGAATGAATTCAACCAAAATAGTAGGGATCATAACATCAGATTAAAAAACAAAAACCAACTAAATTCTGCCTATAAGAAATTCACTTTAAATATACACAGATATAAACAGGTATAAAAGCAAAATATTGAAAAATAGACTATGCAATCAATTTTTTAAAGTTGGCTATATTAACATTAACCAAAATTGTCTTCAAAACAAATGATAGGAATCATTCTATGTGCCAAGTGATATGAATGCAGAGGAGTACAAATCAAACTTGAGAAACAATTGATTTCAGCACAGAAATTTCTGAGACAAAAGAGATCTGGCTGACTTATTGTTGGCACTGCTAAGCAGAACTATTGAGGTCACTCAAGAGTGTGAGTGTATATAAGCAAATGACATTCTATAGAAGAATGGCAAGTCAAGACCCCAGGTAGAACAGTAGTGAATTAGATAGCAATACTGGAAGTAAACTCTTGCTTATTTACAAGAGAAAATTGATTCTGTTTACATAAAGACTGATTCCTCCTCCATCTTAATGAAACATTATGTTTTTCCTTACCTTCTAATTTATTTTATCTTACCACTTTTCCTCTTTAGCTATGACTCTTAGGATATATTATTTTTCAAATTTCTCCATCTGTGACAATATAAAATCTTTCACAGTGCAATGAGCTAGAATAGAAATCCATAACAAATTCATCACACTAACATTTATTGACCTCCTGTTAATTGCTCTCCCCGTAAGGAGCTCAGAGTCAAACACAGAATGTAAAAAACAAATTACAATAAGGTGTGGTAAATAGAGTGACAGAAGGCTGTACAAGGCGCAGATGTGGCATCACGCATAAGTAATTCTTTCAGCCTACAGCAGGTTTGCTGGACACAGCAGATGAACATTTATTGAACATTTACATGAGTTTGCCAGGAGGACAAGTGATAAGTAAGACATTCCAAGCAGAGGGACTAGCATGTGCAAAGACAAGAGGCATAATTCTTGGTATTTGATACATAGTGACATATAATTAGGGGAACAACAGGAAATAAGAAAGGGATCAGATCCAAAAGTTCCTTATACATTATACCAAGGCAATATGAAGAGAATGAAGTGCCTTAATTTGAGGAGATACATGATTAATCAAACATTTTTTAAAGACCATATTAGTAGTAGAGTGAAGAATGGCTGGAATGGAGACAATTTAAAAACAGAGACCATTTCAGTGACAATTTAATTATGTGATCATAAGATGACAAAGGCCTGAAAAGTGGCAATAAAAGCAACAATGGCATAGAGAGGCTAGTTTTTAGAATATTTACAAAAAGTACAATTTTATGAGTAATGAGATGTAGATATTGACCATGGGTAGCATTCTGGAATGGCTCCTAGATTTTGCCTAAGCTACTGAGTGACTGATGAGTAGTTATCCAATACAGGGTATATAGAAAAAATGCATTTGCATGGAAAGATAATTCATTTAAAATTCTGTTTAAAGTGACCATGGAAAATACAGGTAGAAATGAAAATACATAGAGAGTAGTTGGGAGTCCTGTATAATTCAAGACCTACTAATCAATGACATTCTCTGGTTATATTCTCTATTAAAATATATTTTCTATGAGCAACTGTATAATAATATTGTGGGAAGAGTAAAGACTCTGAATGCCAAACTTCCAGGTTTCCTATTGTTGCTCTGGTCCATTGAGGCTGCATGAACTAGAACAATTACTTAACCTTTCTATGCCTGAGTTTCTTAATCTGTAAAATGGAGATAATAGTGGTACCTGTTTCATAAGGATATTATGGGAATTTAGTGAGTTATATTAGCACCTACTATATAGTCAGGACAGTGTGCCTACTAAACAACATAAACAAAGCCTAATGAGAGAAACCATTCATTTTAATGTGGTATTATTCTGACCTGTTATAGACACAGAAATGGACTACATTTTATCTTGATTATATACCATAAAGGTGATTTTGTTTCCGTTTTTAAAATATTTTGTGAATAGTTAATAAAATAGTTGAGTCATGTGCTTCTAGAGAAGTAAAGTATATAGCTTACTTTTTTATTAATTTGTTTTGTGTATTGCTTGCGGTGTGTTTTATGGGAGATACAAATCTTGTTAAGCAGCTTGTTTTTTGTAAAAAGTTATCAAGTTTGAAAAATAAACTTTTATAGTTTAAAATTAGTCTAATATAACATTGGGATGTGAGAAAAATACCATTGTTTTAGGTCAATAAAATTCTGATGGGAAGAATATAATTTTCAATTCAGTGAAAATATACTGGGGATTTTCTCACAAGCTTACTCTATTGTATATTCCAGAACACTGGTTTATGAAACTTTTTCTGTCAAATTATCTTCTCATCATCTTAAAGTTCAAACTCTTCTTCAAAATTTTTCTAAACTCCTACCCTTTTTATTCTTGCCATATCATAAACCAACTTCTGCTTCTTGCCCTCTAGTCTGTGTTTTTTGTTTTTTGTTTTTGCATTTCACTTTTCTGCCTCCCAATGTCATTAGGAGTTAAATTTCTGACTCCCCTGAAGACATCACATGAACTTGGAAAATCATGAAAAAACACACTTTGGAATAACTTTATTTTAAATGCTGCAATTGTAAAGGTAAGTCTGAATATACAGCATTATTCCAAAATTGGAACTGATTTTATCTAAATTAATGGTACTTTTTGGGAAAAGAATACTTTAACCAGCTAACTTTCACAATTCATATGCAGAAGATTATTTGAGTTTTAGTTGGGAGTGATTAGGTTTGAGGAACCATCTTCTTGGTATTCAAAGTAAGGGGTAAGGAGCAGAGATCAGCAATAATGGGGGACTACTCTCTGGGGTACCGTCTGCACTGTGTAGTGGTCTCACCTTTACATAAAACTTACTTACTTATATAAACTCATATTTCCTTATGGAATTAGTTAGTAATTTGTAACACATTCTTGACTAATTCTCAGTGTAATATAAAACAATAGACATAATGAACAAAATCTCATTTTTTAAAAAATTCCTATTTTAAAATAATAGTGATGACATATTTGCCAGATACTGATTACACAAAGATCTGACGAAGCATAGGCAGAGTGATTAAAAACCTCAACTCTCTCACAGCATAAATTGAAAATAGAATTAATGTTACTCATACTAAGGAATAAATTTATTTCTATCATAAAAATTTAGCAGGCTTTTGGAGAATTATTTTCTTGGTCCAGGTCTCTTTTAAAAAGCTGTCCTAACAAACATAAAATCATGTCATCTTTTTATAAATTTCTCTGTAGCAAGCAGAAGCATTCAAAATCATTTCATTTGTTCAGATGGTGAGGACTCTCTAAAGGGACTTAGACCTTTATTGCAATCACCAGCACCTGCAGAATTTATTCTGGGGTTCATTCAGCACACACCTGTGAGCCTTATCCATCCACATTAGAAAGGCTGCTTACAACAAGGGCGGAGGGATTATAAACCTTGTCATGGGATTTGCTGTCATATTTCCACTGCACACAAGTGAGATATCCACCCACACACTCAGGGTTCTAATTTTCTAGTCCCAATATATTCACTACCTTTTCTTTTCCTTCATGATTGCTTAAGTACTGTTCTTAAAGACTGTTACAGCTGAAGCTGGCTCTCAGTTCATATGTGACATTGTACATTCTATCCTTGGATGTTTACTTTGAAAATTTGGCAAGTACACTTATTTTATATATTTTTTAATTTAAAAATATTGTTTATTTATTTTCAGAGACAGGGGAAGGGAGGGAAAAAGAGAGGGAGAGAAATATCAGTGTGTGATTGCCTCTTGCATGTCCCCCTCTGGGGAACTGGCCCGCAACGCAGGCATGTGTCCTGACTAGAAATTGAACCACAGACCTTTTAGTTTGCAGGCCCATGCTCAATCCACTGAGCCACACCAGCCAGGACAGTACCCTTTATTTTTACAAGAAAAAGTATTTGCTCCAGGAGATATGATTGATGATAAATATTTACAAAGTTCTCTTACATTCATTGTTTAATTTGATCATGATAACCATTCAATGAGGTATTCTATCAGCCTTCTATAACAGCCCTGCATTTATCTTTCTCTCCCCACCTTCTAGAACTGAATCCACTCTTGGTCCCCATTTATAGACCAACACTGAGCTTAGTTCCTAAGTCAATCAATAGTGGTAGGAAGTAAATTTGATTTAATTGGAGGTTGAAATTAAGTCATGAAACATAAACTCAGTAATTCAACAAAAGAATCTGTGTTTCCTTGTGTCCCAAAACTCATTTGTATACTAATAGATTTTTAGTCTGAGAAAAATCCAACATATTCTCGTCCTTACAAAGCTGCAACCAAGAGTTGACCCTATTCATAAATGTGTGCCTGTGATTGGATTCCCTCTATTGTTTCTATCTTCTTAGCTCTCTACTGCATGGCCTCAGTATTAGGGTCCTGCCTTGTACCCCTGATGTTAATAGATCACCTACCTCCTGTCAGAACACCTTCCAGGAGGCAGGTGTTCTTCATGGTGTGTTACCTTCATGGGCTTCCCAACTAGAACTCTGAAGACTATGAACTGATTTCTTCAAACTGGAGGACCCTTCCAAGTTGTAGCTATGACTTGTTAACTTTACACCAGCTTGCATCCAAAGTACATTTAAATATATTGCAATAACAATAATAAAAATAACAAATACTTGAACTTTTAATCTTTTCCATGCATTATTCTAAGCTGTTCACACACAGTAAATGTTTAATCTTCAAAATAACAACTTTCTGAAATCAAAACTATTATTGTATAGGTAAGGAAATTAAGGCACAGATGAGCTTAATCAAATAGAAAATAACTAATTTTTTTTAGGCAGATAGTTGTTTTGCTTTTGTAGTTCATGATCTTAACTAAGATATATTAAATCCTTTTTGGGTACAGACTTTGAATATTGCAACTTGAATAGTTGGATTTCTTCTGCAGAGCAAGATATTATCACTAGTCTGTGTACCTCAACACCATCCCATGCTCAGGTCCCAGCCTTGGCATCTATTTCTTTGGCAGATTATTTCTAAATATGATCATAATACTATCTTTCATATTGCATGCCTTCTGCAATGAGACTTCACCACCCCTCTCATCAAGTGGTGGGTCTGATTTTGTCTTCTTCCCTTGAATATGGGCTGGCTTTGTGACTTGCTTTGCCCAGTAAAATGTGGTGGGAGATGGACTGTAGGATTTCTATCATTAGACTTCAAGAGCTTTGGAGCTTCCATTTTCATACTTTTTAAATACTTCCTATTGGAAGCTGCTTGAGATCACTAGGAAGTGGGAAATAGCAAGTCAACCCCACGAAAAGCCCTGTGAAGCAAATTGGATCGACCTAGCTTACAATCCAGCGGAGATGTTTCCCTCATCAACCCCAGAGCTATATGCAACACTAATGATCTAGGTCAGACTGGATCAGCAGAAAACTCACTCCACCTACACAATCATGAAAAATAAACTGTACTGCTGTAAGACGATAAATTCAGGGTGATTTGTTAGGCAGCACTAAATAACTGAAATGCATCCTAGCCTGACGTGCCTGAATTCCAGCATACCTCATACTTGAACTGCCCAAAAGAACACAGACATGAATTTTAGAAAATATGAAGAATAAGCTCAGAGTGATTTAATAAACTTATTTATGAGACACAAAGCCTAAACTCCAAACCTGGTTTTCTAATTCCTAAGTGCCTAGATTCATTAAATCTTAAATCTGACTCTCTTATATCAACTTACTATCTCTACCACTTCTTTAAAAACAACAAAAGCACAGTCCAGTAGCCATGAATGATCTCTAACCAGCTTACGGTTAGGCCATTGCATTTTACCAGAGACATTTCCCAGATGTGGCCTTACTGGAATGCCCAGTGCCAAGGCTGGGCTGACACCATTAATTTTGAAACTCTCCTCTAAGAACTAAAGTGAGTACTTTAGATAGAAAAAAAGAAAAGAAAAGAAAGGAGGCTGATTTTCCCATTACAACCATGCTTAAAATAACAGATTATACAACATTTTTTACTTTCATATTTTCTAAGTCTCTAACATATTAAAAAGAGCAGGTAAAGTTCATAAAAAGTTATTACTTACTATTGGTTATTTATTGGTTATTTTAATTGGTTACCACTTGTTCACAAATATCAGAATCCTTCCAATGTCTTTCAAAAGCCACAGGTAAACAACAGAGTCTTTCACATAGAATTTCTAAAGCAAAATTCTGAGAAAAATTTTGTATTCTCACCATATAAAGGTTGCTGACTTGGAATAGAAAAAAATTCTATAAGGAATGGGTGCTAATTAATTAAGCATCATTAGGTAAATAACAGCGCAAGTAGGAAACTGACTATGAAACCATACAAATCTATAAGGAATAATTAAATCTCATTGAGATTTGATGTGAGTTTGGGGTTTCTACTAAATGATTCCATGCTAAAATGTTTTTATGCTTTAAGAAAACAATATAGAAGAGAGTAATATTATATTGTCCTCAATTTTTTCCTAAATTAACTTTCTTTTTTCTATCACAATTCACAGACTTTATTCAACAGCAATCATTTATCCTAAATATTCTTGACAAATTCTAATTAAAGTGTCTTTCTGTAAATGAATTTCATTTAGTATAAAGCTAAATATGACATAGGTTTTCTATTTTTGTATTTACCTTTAATTTTTTAAATATAGTGTAGGTCAGATCATATAATAGCATTGTTAATTCAGAAATTTTGGAATCATGAATATATCACTCTCTTCTCATGTTCCAACAAAAACAAATTCAGGAAAATAGATTCACTCTATAACCATAAGTTTTAAGAGAATTCAGATTATTCTTCTGTGCAAGAATATATTCTTTAAAGGAACATCATGAAAGAACAATGAAGAATACCAAAAAATAAGAATCTCCTGTGTATTATTTCCCTCTTTGAACAATATCATTTTTGTCTCCTTCTCCCTTATTAATTTATATTAAATAGAAAGCCATCTCAGCAAATTACTTTAAATATTATTAGAAATAAAAAATTGTATGCTCAAATAGTCATAATGATAAATTGCTACAAATGATTTATATAATTTAAGCAATGTAAACTAAAAATAATAAAGATAAAAATGCACATTTCACATGCACACCTCTGCTTTAACCATGGAGAAATTACTTTCTCTATTTGTAGCTCAGTCCTGAACCTAAGTTTTCTTCTCCAAAGAACTCCCTTGAAAAATATTGTATGTTCATATCTTGTATGTTTGCTACGTGCAACATGAATTATTCCTCTGTCGAGGATAATGTAAGTAACAGGTGTCCTGCATGTGTACAGGCTTATAATAAAAATTAAGTAACATTGTGATTATGAAAGGATATGTACACTACAGTGGACTATAAGAGTACATTGTTAATGAAATTATTTAGGACCCAATAATAGCAACATCAGTCAGACATTCTTCAAACATTCATCAGTAATTTCTATGTACAGACTGCGGTCGGCAGTGCAACTCATCACCCTCTCTGACTACAGAACCACAGTTAAGAGTGGAGTCCAACTTTAACAAATCAGGAAGCAGATGATTATTGTTTTTCTGCCCCTCCAACCTCTGGAACAACTGTGCCCACCTACCCACCGTCATCATTCTGACACCCATTCCATGCCCTGCTCTTACAGGATTGAGTGCCTACTTGGCTTTATACTGGAAGATTAGCAGATATTGCCCAATATTTTGTGAGATAACTTGCAATTTAATTGCTATACTTTTGAAAACTGAAATCTTTTCATACCAAAGGAATGAGTCTGTAACAGTGAAAAGACAAGCTTTGGGGACTTAATTTTATTGTGATGATTCCCACTTGAAACTCCATCAACTCCTCAAACACAGTTAGAATACCATTCTGCTTTCTCTGGAGGCAGAACACTCTGGAGAGGCTTCAATTAATGCATCCCCCCACTGCGAAATTTCTCACATAAGAAGCATTTCTCTTATTCTATTACTAACAGGAGAGGCAATTAAAAATTTAGGCAATCTCACACACAACTTTAAAAAATAAATGTAGATAAATTGTACAAGAATGCTAAGTAGTGAAAAGCTGGGCAACTCTGCCAAAGCTCTATGACCCTGAAGAAATGTGCACTTACCTGAAAGGTTCTTTCTATCCTTGTGGCGATGCTTACCGGCCACATGTCAATTACTTCCCTACTAAATAAAACCTGTATGGAGAGAAGGCAAAATGTGATGAGTCTGGGTGAGAGTTAATGATTTGTGACTCAAATAAGGCTTAGCTTTAGAAAGGTCTTTGAGGTTCACTTCTGATCATATCCAGTATGAAGAAGAGCAGATGGCATGTCAGCAGCAGACAGGGCACCTGCACTGTGGGATTAGCTCGGCATCTCTATCAGTGTTCAGAAATAGGGGTTAAAAACTTTCCGGTTGGCAGATACTGTCCCTGCTCCTGCACTTTCAATGTCATATAACTTCACCCTGGCTAAACATGACAGTTGATGTTTCATTTCCCCCTGGATTTTGCCTTGCAATATACCATTGAAAGAAATGTGGAAGCAATCAAGGTATCCTACCTTTCAACGTCAGCTTGATGGAGAGCTAGGAGAAATATAAAAATGACTTTGAGCCAAAATATCCATAAAGAGAAGATTAACAGCC
The DNA here is from genome assembly GCA_028533065.1 of Trachops cirrhosus. Taxonomy (NCBI): domain Eukaryota; kingdom Metazoa; phylum Chordata; class Mammalia; order Chiroptera; family Phyllostomidae; genus Trachops; species Trachops cirrhosus. Next base: position 114,734,358 of record CM052539.1, on the reverse strand, counting down.
CTCTTTGGGTTAACCTTTGGAAGTGACTCTTCGTGTACTTTCTACATGCATCTCTCAGCTGTAAACATAAACCCTGGATGTGTGCTTCAAAATGAGTAGGAACTGATGTGGGTCAAATGGAACCAGACAGAAAACAAAATGAAAACCAGATCATGAGCCTAATTGATATGATGGAACTCTGCCCTTTCTATTCTCTTTCAACCCTACTTTAATGGTCTCTTTGAAAGTATCAATACATCTGCTGCTGCCAAAAGTTTGTTGTGTGATAAGAGAAGGGGGAAGTAGCCAAAGATGAGAGAAGAATCTGGAATCATACTGGACACTCAAATAAAAATGTTGGTGATCAGGTAGAAATTCAATACTCAGGTTACTTTTCAAAATAATTTGTAGACTAGGCCTGAAACATACTGTGAGAGTAGGGAAAGAAAAAAGAAGCAGTAAATAACTAAAGATAAATTACATTTAATTAACTAAAATAAGAAAAAACAAAATAAGGAGCAATGTGACCATCCCTAGGTCATATTAAAAAGCCCATGTAGCTCTATTACTTTCCAAAACCTGAGCTACTGTTTCATTGCCCAAGCATAAAATTATTAGCATTGTAAGCATCAGAATATTAGATGTAATCACTTAAAAGAAAGAATTTCACAGCCCTGGAGGGTCTCTCAGAAGACAAGGCATTCAAAAGGAAAGTTAGTGGCCCTATTTCCCTTCAAAGAAGACATTGTATCATTATATCACATTTTCATTAATTTCTAGGCTGTGTTCAGCATTTCTGTGGCAAAGAAAAGAAACAGACCCATATTCAGAAAACAGGCTGTGAAAGGGGGTAGCTTTCAATAATGAGAGCGGGATATTTAGAGGCCAATCCCACCACTGTTTTTTGAATAGAAAACTCTAATAGAAGGTTAGGTACACTCTTTTCCACCTGTGTTCCCAGGTTCCAGTGATGAGCTTTTGGTAGTGACAGAATCTTGTGAAACAGAATACTGAATGTATGTGTAACTTTTGTGGAGAAAACAGACTGACCATGATCAGAATTCAAAAGGATCTATGGTCCCAACAAACTTAAAAAGCTACTAAGTTGGAAAATCTTTGAAGTTCTCTACAGTTCTCTGCTTCTGGATTGTATACTCCTTATGTTAAGATAAGACCAATTGGTATTTTCTGCAAAGCATGATAAAAACTTTAATAATACAGAGATGAATGTCATGTTTTTGAGTATTTATAATATACTGGGCACTGGCCTTTAGAAACAGCTCATTCAATGCACAAAACAGTCCTTTGTGCTTTGTCATTTACATTAAGAAACAGGGACTCAAAAGTACCAGATGATTTGCCAAAAATCAAACAACTTGGAAGTGGTAGACTCTGTCATAAGACCTTACAGTTCCAATTTTAAAGCTGGTGTGTTTATGACTACACTTTATAACATTTACAGAAAGATATGATTATGTAAGCCTCTTCCAAGAAACAAATGAAAATAAGAATTTTCCTTGATGGTTCAGGGCCATACATGAGCTACAGTGCAGGAAAAGGGGAAAAACCTCATCTTGCCTGCCAGCATGTTAATCCATTGTCTCTGGACTAAAACAAGTATCAAAAGGTAAAAGAAAGCAAGAACAAAGCACAGAAGGGCGTGCATGAAGTCAGAGTTTGGGCTGGAGAGTCAGAGTCAACCTAAGAACCTAAGACCCTCCAGTGTTTTGGGTACCAGCTAGCAGGCCGCATCAATGTTTTATCGTCCTCCTAGGATCTGGTCTTCCCTCTAAAGTGCAATTAAGATACATATATATTCTACCCTAGGGATAACTCTGCTACTGAAGCTTGGGAGGTTGCAGGGGTGACTGGGACGGTCTTTGCAGGACCAGCTTCACAGCATGCAACCTGTGCAGTCACACAGGGCCCCCTGCTCTAAAGGACCCTGCAATTGCTTTCATGCTCTGTGTTGTTGTCATCTTGAATTTTTTAATGATTTTGGGGAAGCAGTTCTACATTTTCATTTTACACTGTAGCCTGCAAATGATGGGACAGCCCCAGGTCTTGTTTGAAGTTTATGTATTACCTATTTTCTGCTCTGTTTAAATTGAATCATAAGTTTCGTTAACATGTAGAGTTCCAGCTTTGAGATGGGAACGGGATAGGGAGTAAGAAGTGTCACCGGTGGCTGCCCACACGGTACCACTCACTGTCCCACCACCCATACCGCCTACTACGTCCCATTTTATCTCTTTAATCCGATGTATGCTAAAAGTGGAAAAATGCTTTAATCTTCATCAAAACGGTACTTCCATTTTACAGTTAATCGATTCAGTTCAGTGAGGCTGATTCAAGCAATGAAAAAGGATTCAACTAAGCTGTTTTCCCTCCGGTCCTGAAAACACCTGTCATGCACAGAAACAGTCTGACGAGAAGGGCTTCGTGCTTGATAAGCTGTCCTCCAGAGGTGACCGAGGGCTGCTGGCTGGGTGTCTCAGCGTGTCAAAGCTTCCTAACCCACACACTTGTGTTCCCAGTCTCAAATGCTGAAATAAAACACTACCTGCCCATTAAATACCAATCTCCTGGATATTTTTAATTTACAGGGCATTGGAAACTTCATTCTAATTGAGCTTTTATTTAACTTTCCAATACAAGGACCACGTCACTAAAGCACATGGCATCTACCTTCTGTTAGCAATGCCACTTAAATAGTCATGGAACACTTACTCACACAGCTGATTGCAATTAAATTTAAACTCTAGATTAAAATAGGTCACCCATTTTTTTCTGAAAAATACATATTACACTTAAGAGACATTTTCATTTGTATTTTTATACTTGCTGTCTGACAGTCTTATGTATCTTAAGAGAAATTCACAAACTTTTCTTAAAGAATTACTGATTAAACATTTTTATAGCGATATCAGGATTGAGGGAATATTTTTAAAAGTGCCTTGTAAGCTGTAGAGAGTAATAAAACATTGATTACTCTTCTAAGAGTGATTATTTTGAGTTCCTTTCCAGCAGTGTGCATTTATAAGAAATGTCAATCTAGACACTGAATAGTTGCCTTAAAGTCATATAATTGGTCTGTATGTTGAAACATACACTCTCCATTAAACAATAAATAACAGGAAGACGAAAACTTTCTTTTACTTGAGAGCTGTGGTAAGGTCTCCTTGGATGAAAATTCTGCCCCATATTTCAGGCACAGTACTTTAAACATTATCATTAGGAAGACAGTTTCTATAGCTCACAAGTACAGGCACGGCCTAGAGGGATCCTCTGCTCAGACTCTGAAAAGGCTGCAATCCCATGTTGGCTGGGCCACATTCTCATCAGAGTGATCAACTCAGAAAAGATATACTTCCAAGGTCACTCAGTCTCTCCTTGCTTGCCTTCCTCTGTATGCCAGGACTATATCTACTAGTGTCTTCTGGCAAAAGTAACATATTAAAAAACATGTTGAATTATTTTAAGCTCCTCAATAGCTATGTAAATGTGAAGCCCAGGGGTGGAGGGTGGTATAGTGATGAAACAGTGTTGTTAGTTTGATTTATAGTACTAGATTCTTTCTAAGGAGAGTGGACACTAGGGAAGTGCCTAAGAGGGTCCCAGAGCATACAGAGAATGACATAATGCCTCCCAATGTTGGAGAGAATTATAGACATAGATCAGCAGGGTGTTTTTGAGGGAATGAGCAGGAGCATAAAGGGGAAGTCATTGGTCATTTTTCTTCCTTATCATGTTTTTTTCTGAGAGTCTATCCAGACTGATGAGCTCTTACCATAAACTGGTATTAAGATACAAAGGTAACCTTCATCAAATGAACACAGTAAACTCCCTAGTTGTTCTGAGTTGAGTCTCCAAGATGAGGCAGGGTCATCTACTGCCTCAGAAAATGCTTTCTTCATTACATATGTCAGTAGAATGCAGCAATGTCTCCTATATGAGTAGTGCATACTATAAACCAAGAACTCTCTCTATATAATTGCATTTAGTCTCAAAAGAGCTGTTTGGGCACCTATTTCCATCTGTGGCAGCACACCCAAAGATGGCTGCAATGAGTCATGCTCTTTTAAATCCCCTCCTCATGGGTACAACTGTGATTGGTGACTTTTTTTTTACCAATAGAATATAGCAAAAGTGATTCGATGTCACTGCCTTGAATGGATTATGTTAAATGTCACTCCTATGATTATGTTATGTAATATAAGATTCTGTTTCAGTAGAATACAGCTAGCATCTCTTCTAGCTTACTTAACGAAGTAAACAACCACACTGAGGAATCTCGTATGGAAAAGAAACATCAGGGCTTGATGTTAGTCAGCTACCAATAGTCAACAAAAAACCAGGTCCCTCAGTCACATAAACTTTGGGAAATTAGTTCTGTCACCACCTTCAGTGAGTGTGGAATCATATCTGACCCCATTCATGCTTTCCCGATAAGAATGCAACCTAGTCAGTCCCTTTGTCTTACTTTCCCTCTGGCTTCTCAAAATTCACCACTGTGTTGAACCCAGGCCCAGCAATAATCTTTGAGTGCTGATATACATCCTTTTAGATTGGCTGAAGTTTGAAAATATTTCAGGTTTATTTCACTGCTTATTCTTTGTGTTTAGAACAAGCACACAATGTAAATTTGAAAGGTTATGAATTCAATTTCTCTTCTAAGATGTAAAAGATTAACAGAACTATTTATAAAATTTCTTTCCTAGAAAAGGACTTTCAAAACTAGAGTTGTTTCCAAGTTTTCCTATTTTTATGAACAGAATTCTTTCTTACTGCTACATTTTTTGTGGTTTTATAGAAGAAACTAAATAAATATCAAAACATAATGTACTATTTTATGGTCTGAATGTTTAGGTTATCCCAAAATCCATATTTTGAAGCCCTATCCCTGGTGTGGCTATATTTGTAGATGAGGCTTCCAGGGGAGTAATTAATGTCAAATGAGAGCATTAGTGTCCTTATAAAAGGAGACACCTGAGAATTTACTCTCTTTCTCCCTACTCACACAAGACCATGGGAGAACATAGTGAGAAGGCTGTCACCCACCACCAGAAAGAGCCCTCACTAGAAAGCAAACCTTGCTGGAAACTTGACCTTGGACTCCCCCACATCCAGAACTGTGAGAAAATAAATTTCTGTTGTTAAGACACTCAGTCTCTGGTATTTTTTTATCACAACCTGAACAAACTAGTACATATACCTATCATTAAAAAAACTTCAAAATTAGTGTATTAAAAATTATTTCAATTTCAACATTAAGGCAGAAATAATCAACGCTTCTCACATCAAACTAGTTGAAAATCTTCTGTAAATATGGATCCCAGAGCATTGCCTCCTTTCAGAATCTGATTTAGTAAATCTTGGGAGGTACTCAGGTACCTGTGTTTTAAGTACCGAAAATCAAAGTACACTGGGTGATTTATTCTGTTGCTGAGATGTTTGATCCATACATTGAGAAGTATTGCTCTAAGTGTTCTTTAAATACTAAGATATCGAACTATTCTTATCTGAGTATGTGTCTCTAATGGATTATAATGATGGAATAGGAAAATATTCTGAGTAATTCAAATGCACATTTATTATTCAAGATTAAAGAACATATTTATTTAGAGATAATAACTTCCTGAATGTTTATGTATAGGCAACTATGTTCAAGTTTAATGCCTAAAATTTTTCTCTTACAAAAAAACAAAAAATGCTGTTTAAATTAATTTTTCTATATCATATGTCATATTGATTTCACCCCCAAATAAAATACACAAAGGAATATCCTTTTCATGCTTATTTTACAAAGTTAATATACATTTAGCATTACATGAAAGAATCCTGAATTTAAGAAACTGAATAAAAACAGATGTTGAGAGACTAGTAAGGTCTAAAATACAGCCTACCTTCATTTCTGTTATAAAGAAACCCACATCAGGACCCCTGTTGTGCTTATATTCTCTCAACAGAAGTTGCATTTGGACTTTTTTCCAGTAATGAAACCCAAGCCAGTAAGTTTCAAACTGCTGATACCCCTAAAAAGACTCTGAATTCTTTTAGGTAAGTGTTATTTTGAAAATACCTACCCCACTCAAAAATTGCTGCAGAGCATCAAAGCAATACACATTTTTCAAGCCCCACTGCCCCTATCGTATCCCTTCTGGAGCCCAGCATGGTGCTGCACAAGGAGACACACACATACTTGCTAAAGAAGAAGGGCTCTTTTTAAAAAATGTATTGCTTACTGAATCTTGGGATTTCTCAGATCATTCCCTGCACATGCCTTCAAATCTTCAGTTTGTAGATTTTTGGCTGAGATGACAACTACAGGGTAATGAAGAAAGAACTACTTTCCTAAAACTCAATTGGGTTGAAGATCTTATAAAAATGTAACTACTGGGTCAAAATAAAGCAACAGGTCATCATTTTTATTAATTAATTTCAAATTGCATTTGAGGAATATATTATTTTGGTGTCCTGATTTTTCAAGAGGAATGGCTCACTTAAGTTAATGAGATAACCAGTCAGGAGCTCAAGCAAGGTGAAATAATATAGCAGACCTATCAAACAAGAAAGATTCCTGGGCACAGACAACAGTACGGCGATGGCTAGAGGAAAGGGAGGGTGGGGGAGGTAGACAAGGGTAAAGGAAGGATAAATGGTGAAGGAGGGAAATTTGACTGGGATAGTAAATACACAATAAAATATGCATTGTAGAACTGTATACCTGAAACCAATGTAATTTTATTAACCAATGTCACCCCAATAAATTCAATTAAAAAATATTTATTTTGCCTACATTCAGATAAAATGTTGAGTCTTAAAAATATTTTTAAACAAGCCTATACAAAATAAACTTGTAAAATAACACAATATTCTCTTACCATTTTGTATATATTTTATAATAGCAAACCTTTTTTTTAATTTTTTACTTTTGGGGACTTTCCCCCTCTTTTAATTGTGATTGGTACTTTCCTTAGATTGTAGACATTTAAGATTTAAATTGAGTACTGATTTCTTTCTTTCTTTCTCTCTTTTCTTTTTCTCTCTTTCTTTCTTTATGAATTTAAACTCTTTCTTGTTCCTTTTGGTCAAATCTCCAATACACAGCACATCTCACACACATTTTCCTGTTCACATAACTACTCCAACAACAATTTCATAGGTCAGTTAACAAAAGGAATCTTCAATAAAAATAATCTCCTTCCAAACTTACATGAAGATTCTTTTATATAAATACATTGTTATTATTAATTAGTAAATTATAAGGCATTTTCCACATAGTAATAATAACAGTAAAACAAACAAACTGGGCTCTAACTACGAGACACCAAATTCAACATTTTCTCTCTAGTCAATAATATTATGGTCAATGTTTCTCAATAGCTATATATACAAGGACTGTCCAGAGAGTATTCATCCATGTAATATAAAAAATAGAGTTGTTTATTAAAGAAGCTACAAGATACAAGGGACATTGTACATAGGACAATGACACCTCAGTTCCCTTCAATGTAGGCACCTTGGGACCTCACACAGTTCTCTCAGTTGCCATTATCTGCCTTGTTGTATTTTCCTGAATCTCATAGATGATCTGAGTCTCTTCCCTTTCAAACAGAATTTTAGTTTTTGGGAAAGCCAGAAGTTGCAGGGTTCCAAATCTGGGTTGAAGCGGGGCTGAGTCACCTGGGTGATTTGCTGTTTCACCAAAAATCTCTGTATAAGATTTGATGCATAAGTGGGCAGGTTGTTGTGATGAAGCTGCCAATCACCAGTTGCCCATAGCTGTAGCCTTTGGAATCATCTGAATAGTTTCCACACAGGAAAGTTCAAGCTTAATTCAAAATCTGATGCAGATTTGTTGCTGTACTCTCAGTCATTTTGAATGTGACAACCAAACACATAATTAACAGTGTCTACTGCCCCAACTGACTAGGACAGTGAAGTCATGCTTGTTCACACATGAGCATTCCAGTCCACTGTCCTTGGTTACCAGGTTATATTGATGCTGTGCAAACTATTCTTGTTATTTTAACAATGGCTGAATTTTTTCTGGACAGACCTCACATATATCCTCTCTGAAACTATATCTCCACATAACTTTCCCTAATATTAGTTTTATGAAACAATATTTTCACAATATGATAATTGGTATTAGGGAAATAAAGAATACACAATCAAATAAATTTGAGGAGTACTATTACAGATAAACAAAATTTATTAGATGTATATTTTTCAACATAAAATAGGTAAGGCAAACAGATAAATTTGGTACTTCAAATTTATAGGTATCATCCTTATATCAAGACTATGATGTTATTCTGTATTTCTTTGCTATTTTTGGTATATGTGCTAACCGAACAAACACAACTGATTTATATCTATACTGCAAGGTATATTAGTTCATTGAACATGCTAATATATTTTATGAATTTCCAATGGGAGAAAGAGAATTCAGTTAAACACATTTAATCACAAATCTCTCCCATCCTCCCATTTGTGGTCCTTGTCCTCTTTTCCTAGAATGCTTCTCTAGAAAAATACTGTCATGCACAATTGAGAAAGCCTACTCTATAATGAAGCTTCAGAATATTATATGCCAAAGAAAATACTGTAAGAACAACCCGGCATGGTGAATAGAGCTTTGTAGTAAAATTAGTTTTAAATTATTTTCTCTTTTTCTGGAGTTTTCACCTTTCATTTGGGCTGTTTTTTGGTATCCTCATTTTTGGCAGCTTCCCTGCATTTGTTTCTATTACTAGGTAGAACCTGCTTTGGCTCCATTTCTTGGTAGCATGGCATAATGCAGTAGGTGTTCTATAGGGTCCAATGGCACAGCCTCCCCTATCATTCAAGCTGGGTATTTGAGGAGTGGTGGGTATTCATGTGGGATGAGTCCACCCTCTTCTTGTAGTGGAGCCATGCTTGCTGTTGACAGATCAATGGGACGGATTTACCCAGGTCAGTCAGCTGTAAGGACTATCCGTGACAACTGACTACCAACCTCCAACTTCTGTGGAGGATCAGTTGTACAGAGTCAGGGTGGCTGTTACCCAGCGTAGTCTGTAGTTGTCCACTGGATATGCAGGCTCTAGGGTTTTCCGGGTTGCAGGCCGAGTTCAGCCCCTCCTGGGTTTTGCCCTGGTCCACCCTGCATGAGCTATAAAGCTATTTGTGCTGGTCTTAGAGATTCCCGGGCAAAGCCAAGTTATGTATGGGGGTTGGGGACTTACTGAAGCCAGCTGTTGTTTGTTTTATAAGATTTAGGAAGTTGTGAAGCATGAGCCAAGACTATCCATCCATATGGAAAAGTCATGGTTAACAGTTTTGGTGGAGTCATAAGTTGGATAGATGGAGTCTCAGGGGATCTCCAGGCCGGGGTAAGCAGTATGAGCCAGGTTGATGGAGTCTCAGATGTGGTATCTGTCTTTTGGCTCTGTGGCTGGAAGGTTCAGCAAAAAGACAATGGCCTCTGCCAGTTTTTTGTCAGAGAGAAAGTTGTCCCCCAGCTTGTGGCTTAATGCCAGACACTTCAGTTCCTCCCTGTATGTCACTGGTGACTTTCAAGCTGCTATCCCAGTGCTGAGCTCAGAGGGAGTGAGTCTGAGTAAGTGAATCCATTTGTGGGTTCTTTAAGGGGAACTGCTTGCAATTCCAGAAGTTTCTTCCACTGACTCAATTTCCCCAGGTTTTTGCAGCCAGAAGTTATGGGAACTTATTTTCCGGGCACTGGAACCCTAGGATGGGTGGCCCAATATGGGACTGGGACTCCTTGCTCCTGAGATATCTCTCCCGAATTTTTACCCACAACACACGGATGTGGGACCAGCCCATTTCATATCTCTGCCCATCCTACCAGTCTCGATAGATGTGGTTTCTTTAATTCCATACTTGTGAGTCTTTCATTCAACTCATTGTCTAATCATTCTGACTGATAGCTGCTCTATACTTTAATTTTAATTTTGATGTGGTTGTGCAAGGGGGCAAGCTTGTTTACCTAATCCACCATCTTGACCAGTCCCTTATTTTTGTTCTTATAAGACATGGAGACAACCAATCTATCAGATGCAGAGTTCAAAACACTGGTTATAAACATGCTCGAGGAACTTAGTGAAGATCTCAACAGCATAAAACAGACCCAGTCAGAAATGAAGGATATGCTAATTGAAATACAATTCACAGGGAAATAACAGTAGAGTGGAGGAAGCCAAAAATCAAATCAATGATTTGAAAACAACCAATCAGAACAGCAAGAAGAAAAAAAGAATCCAAAAAATTGAAGATAATGTAGATAGCCTCTGGGATAACTTCAAGTGTTCCAACATTCATATCATAGGGGTGCCAGAAAGATAAGAAAAAAGCAAGAAATTGAAAATCTATTTGGAAAAATAACAAATGCAAATTTCCTTATTTTGGTGAAGGAAATAGACATGCAAATCCAGGAAGCACAGAGAGTCCCAAACAAGATGGATGCAGAGAGGCCCACTCCAAGACACATCATAATTATAAGGCCAAAGGTTAAAGACAAAGAGACAATCTTAAAAGCAGCAAGAGAAAGAAAGTTACCTACAGCGGAATTTCCATAAGACTGTCAGCTGATTTCTCAAGAAACTTTGCAGGCCAGAAGAGATTGGCAAGAATTATTCAAAGTCATGAAAAGCAGGGAGCTATAGCCAAGATTGCTCTACCCAGCAGAGTTATCATTTAGAATCAAAGGGCAGATAAAGAGCTCCCTAGACAAGAAAGAACTAAAGGAGTTCATCTTCACCAAACCATTATTATATGAAATGTTAAAGGGACTTATTTAAGAAAAAGAAGAAGGTCAAAACTATGATCAATAAAATGTCAATAAATACATATCTATCAACAATTGAATATAAAAACAAACTAAGCAAACAAGAAGAAAGGAGAGAGAACCATGTGTTTTGATGGTTGCAAGATGGGAGGGTTTTTTCAGGGAATGGGTGAAGAGGTGCAGGGGTTAAAATGTACAAAGATAGTTAGAGAGTAGCCATTGGGATGTGAAGTGCAGTATAGGATCTGGAGTAGCTAAAGAACTTACATGCATGGCCCATGGACATGAGCAATGGTGGGGTACTGCCTGAGGGACTGGGGGTGCTGGATGGAAGAGTCAAAGAGGGAAAATCAGGACAACTGTAATAGCATAATCAATAAAATATAATTAAAAAATAAATTCATTTCTCAGTTATGCAACTTACTTGCTGAATTTCCTGTGGATGTTTTTTAAAATCTCTCAATTATACAGTCTCCACATCTACAAAATGTAAAAGACACTGATGTAAATTTCATTGTGTTGTCCTAATTCTTAACGAGATAACTTGTGTAAAAGTCCTTGTACATAATCATAGTTAGCATTCATGGAACATCTAGAAAATGTTTTAGTCAACTTAGAGTATATTAGTAAATGTAACTGTAAGTCAAAGAAAAATTAGATTACAGGTTCTTGACTGTGAAATTTTGCTGCATTCCAGCAAATAGTCTATAATAAATGCGGATTGTTTTTAATCAAGCACCCCTCCATCCCTGGGTTTTATGTTCCTTTAAAATAGAGATTATGTCTCATTTGTCTTTTCATATACTTGAACAATAGTACCTAATCAATTTTGATAAATTGAATTGAAAAATGTTATGTCTGTGGCCAATCCTCCCCAAATATTCTTACGTGACACAACAACCTTCCATCTGTTATTAAGTTATAAATAATACACTAGTATATTTTATTCATTTATTATAGATGTAATTTTAATTTGAAATCTTATTGTAATAAGATGAAGTATTTATTGAATTTATTAATTCCTACAGCAATTGATACTAATATATAGATGTTTGTGTCTAAAGAAGAGAATCATAAGGTAGAAGTATATTCTGTCAAAAGCATGTCTCTGTGATTGAGAAGAACTTAACTCCTATTTTTCAAAAAAATTGTATTCACTGCCTTAAGTTTAAAAGAAATTACTTGTGCCCTAACAAGGTGGCTCAGTTGGTTAGAGAGTCATTTTGATTCACCAACACTGGGAGTTTCATCCCCAGTCACAACATATATAAGAATCAACCACTGAATGCATAAATAAATGGAAAAAGAAACTGATGTCTCTCTCTCTCTTGCTCTCACTCTCAAGTCAATAAATAAAATAACTTGTTTCATATTATAATTTAGTAGAAATTTTAAAATTAATTTCAAAGATTCAGTCATCAAAATATCAGAAATGACAATTGTCACAAACACTCACTAAATAGAAGTCCCTGAAAGTGTCACTGTTTATGAATCAACAAGCAGGGTTTTCACACGATCAATGATGATTTTATCATCATTGTCTACAAATAATACCCAAGTTAACTATTAAAGGAAGGTTAAAATTATGCCCAGCAGAACAGTGAAAAATAGTACTTAAGTGCTTTATTCAGAGAAATTGGAATACTATAGTCGTTCAAGTTCAACTCTGAGATCTAGACATTCTCAGAGGATTCAGATTAAAGTTGAAAGATTTCAGTACACTGAGATATAAAATAATATGGAGACATAGAGATAGAGCTAGCAACAGAACATATAAACTATGTAAGTCATCCAAGGGTCCTTCATTGGTTTAATGATCTGCAATTGCTGTCTTGAAATTCTTCCTAAATTTTTGCTTTGAACTTGTGTATTGTAAGTAAAATTCAGTGGGACAATGGCGTGACCACATGAGCAGGGGAGATAGGCTGAGTACACACACAAGCTCAGGCCAGAGAGCATGGCAGGCAGCATGCACACCAAGCAGGAGAGCTGGCTAACTGGTGTGTATGTCCGGGCCAGTCTGTGGCACCACAGGGCCTAAAGGGGTGGCTGAAACTAGGCCTTAGAGCTAGATTGGTGACAATGATAGCAAGGATGGCAGACATAGCAGCACAGTGACAGCAGTGATGGACGTCAGCTTGCTTGTGCATTCCCACAGCCTGTCTCTGCCACATCTGCACAAATATTAACTTTCCAGCCTGGATGCTGATGCAAGAACTGCTGGTGCTCAGGCTGTAAACTGTGTCAGTAAATTATAACAAAATAAAAGTGTACACATGAACATTATACATTCTTCAAAGGGATTAGGCTCTGTTTTTGAAAACTGCTGCAACATTCAAAAGCAAATTTCCGTAAGCATAGAAATAAAAATTGAACTTAAAAATCATCACATTTGATGAAACACACTTTTTACATGAAGCTTGTAATGAAACAATTATTTACAAAGAATATTTTTAAATTAATTATCTTGTAATTGAAGTCAGTGGATAAAAGTACAAGTGCATTTTGAATTACAAACAAATAATAAAATCACTTTTTTTTGGTATAACTTTGACCAGTTACAGGAAATGTCAAAGATACATTAAAATGCCATTGTGCATATTTGCACTGAAACTTACATTTAGACTTATATGAATTTGATTTCTTAATTAACTATTTTTTAATTATTCCTCAGGAATCATGATATCTAGATAGATTAAAATTTTCATTTTGAAATAATTACTACAAAGTTATTATAGCTCCACTAACAGTTGCCATCAGCCAAAAAGCTCCTCTCAAAAATAAAAATTATCAAAAATTATTTGATAATTATTTGTAACAGATATTACTTTCATTTATATACATTTAAAATGAAGTTGCTAGGAGTGTACATTTGATAAACAAATAAAGTTTGGAAAAGCAGTTCAGAAAAATCAAGGTATCGCATTGGCAGAGTATTGTTATTATATAATCACATACAATAAAGTATGTCATTAGGTATATAATTATTATAATAAAAGTTATAAGACCACACTATAATTTTCCAATATCTTTAACATTACATTGTTCCTCATGCACCTCTACAATACCTATTATGTTTTATAAAGAATAAAATATTTTCAAACAAGAAAGCTTTTATTTATCTTTTCCATGACATACCTTTATTCTCCATGGTGGTGGCTGTTAAAAGTGTAGGAGATTTTCCATGTCCAGGTGGGCCGCAGGTGCACGGATGGCAGGTATAAACACTAGGGCCTCCCATGTTGAGAACAGCATGATGCTTTCCCATCATCATGGGAAATACACAGCTTGTGTTAGGGAAAGGTGGGCACCAGGTAATTGGATTTAAGGTGGAATTGGCAGTATATCTAAGCATCTAGGTGGCGCATGCCCATCCTCCTGCAGCAGTCATGCTGGGTCAGGTCCATTCCCAGTAATATAGACAAAATGAGACATAGAAGCAGTGCTGTGTGCCTTCTCCAGTCTGTCTCTAAAGTTGATGCTGTGGATGCCTGGGAATGAGAGGGGCCTGGGGTGGACATACTAACCCCATAGCTCCCACCATCCATGGAAGCTGCAGGTTCCGTAATCACAAGTGGGCCTGGAGATGTACTGGGAAACTATTAGCTACTGTCCCCAGTGCTAGGTGTCTTGGTGGAAACTCCAGCACCATAAGGGGTAGTCTAGTGCTAACAGGGGCACTGCGAAGAGAGATTCCCTTCTTTTGACCATCAGGGGTTCCTAAGGGGATTGAGATGTGGTTTGGGGATCAATGGGATGGTCTGACATAAGGCAGAAGCCCTTCAATGTGGGTGGACTGGTGGAGGGACTGCAGGGCACCTGTGCCCCACAATGCATTGAATTTGGTAAACTGGCATGAATCTTACACTGCAGTCTGGAGACGATATGATTGTGGCAGCATAGCAAGGGGGAGAAGTATCCATTTCACTGTTGTCATCATCATCTAAAGTTGGCTAAGAGGTCAAATCTGCACATACTCTGGCCAGGGGCAAGGTACATGCAATTGCTGAGCCAGGAGGAGAGAGAGGAGGAACAGGCTGAGTGGCACTGCAGGCAGCCATGACCTCTGTTTTGTCCTCCCAGGTCTTTTGTACTCTGCAAGGCATCCAGGTTTTTGTCAACAGCAAGGCAAGGCAACTTAGAAGGTGAGAGCAGCTCACTTAGATCCCACAGCAATGGTAGCAGCAGTAGCAAAAATAGCATGGAAATCTTTCTTCTGCACAACTTCCTGCTGGCAGAGGCCAGTGGAAAATTTCTCCTGAATGACTTTTCAGCATCCATCTCCTTACACAAAGTTAGTAATCCTGGCAAGCTGGGCGGATGGTCTCCACCAGGAACTTCCTTTGTGGATCTCTCTGGCAGCAGGGAGCAGCATGGGGTTGGGTGAGAGAACACTGTTGCTTCTGACTCAGGCTTCAGAGGAGGCAGGACATCTCTGGCAGGGCTGCATGAGCTTGTGACTGCCTGGCCTTCGGAGGAGAGGCACGTGGGAGACATCTGGATGTTCCCTCTCAAGCTGTCTTGTGTGTGCTTAGGATTCAGGTCCAGAGGCCTGGGACTGCATTTGAGGAAGGTGAGGACTCCCTTGGTCTTCAGGAGCCTAGATGTCTGTGGTAGATGCCCACTGAGGTGCGAATTGTTCTGGACCTTTTGCCTGTTGTTCTGTACCTGACTGTCTTCATTCTTTGGCATCCCTTTTAGAGACTCTTCTTGGATTTTCACCTGCCTCTCCTTTGGGCATGGAATTGGGATGGTACTGGCTTCTCAGCCTTGACTTCCTTCTCAGGTGGTGAATGCAGGAGAAAAAAATCTTTTCCCTAAAGGAGAGATATAGACCATTCTGGAGGGTTCAAATATCCAGGAATTATGAGCAAGACAGCATGGACTTCTTTGAAAGGTCCTTCTAGTTCACCAAGGAGAGAAGCCCCAGAGAGAAGCATGCAGTCTGAGGGTGAGGACACTGCCTTCTCAGTGTGATGTAAAAGCCAGATGTGACAGGTGCACCATCCTGGAGGAATAGCCTGTGACCAGAGCCCACAGCAGGAGCAGGAGCAGCAGGGTGGTCCCAGACAACTGGGGCA
This sequence comes from Trachops cirrhosus, assembly GCA_028533065.1. Lineage (NCBI taxonomy): Eukaryota > Metazoa > Chordata > Mammalia > Chiroptera > Phyllostomidae > Trachops > Trachops cirrhosus. The sequence continues at coordinate 114,718,503 of CM052539.1, read as the reverse complement.
TTTTTGCAGCTGACAGAGAAAACTAGTAGATAAGGGCCACGGGGCAAGTGATGTCAGTGGTGGAAAAAAGATAAAACTTAGGAAGCCAATTGCCCATCTAAAGCCAGTTATGTGCCAAACAAACCGAGAGTAGGGTAGAAACTGGGAGAGCTTCTCCTTTGCTTCTACCCCTCTGGGACTCTAGCACAAACTGAACCAACTGAAGCCAGGAGCTTTTATGTCTCTGTGGAAATGTCAGTGGACCAGTGTGTGTAAAGAGAGGAATCAAAAGGCAAAATGTGGGGTTTCAATAACTGGTCAATCCCTCCATGATTTCCTAGCACTCAGGACCTCCAGCTGTGGGTAATTTGTCACATCCTGGTCATTCACAAGGGATCTGTTTCAGACTTCCAAGGCCTCTTCTGCCAGACCTTGCCCTGCCTGACTACTGCAGAAAGTGAAACCACAGAAAAGAAGGGACTACTTTAAACTCTAATAGGAAATAAGTAGCTATCTCTTTGGAACATCACTGTGGATTATGATTGCATTATTCACCACATGAAACCTTCCCCAGAAAGGAAAGCAACATCTCACCTAAAAGTGCAAAAGGAAAAGGAAGCTCCATGAGTTTAAAGTTAAGTTTTCCTGCTAAGAAACTCTGAAAAACCATAAAGGCTTGTATTGTCTTTTTTGGCCACATACAGAAAACCACACATATAACACATTATGTACTAAAAAGCAAAGACATTAGTGCAATCACATCCCAGAAACAAACGTCCAATAGGCACAGGACTGAAGAGGGTGTGCAGAGCTGAGCATAACCAGGAAAGGGAGAGGTGCCTCAGAGTAGGGGTACAGGATGTGCTGAGGAGCTCAGCATTCTGAAAGTCGACAGGGCTGGTATGTCCCAGAGTTGGAACAGAGTTGGAAGTCAGAGTCCAGCTAAAACAGGTGAAGATTGGTGAAAAAAAAAAAGGAAGCCAGGGAATTAGGAGAGACTCAAATGAAGGATTTATGAAAAGATCTGGAGTGGACCCATAGCAGGACAGGAAGTGAAAGACCGCTGATGGCATGCACGCAATGGCATCTTGCACAGAGCCCGGGGAATGAGAAGTGCTGAAGTCAATTTATGACAAGAGGAGACAAAGGAATGGACACTGGAGGTGAGAGAAAACATTTAATTCTATCCACGCATTAGAACATATGCTGACAAAATAAATTTCCGCCATTTCTATTCACTGCTATATGTGCAACACTTTTAGTAGGGCCTGGCACAGAGTGTGTACCTACTAATAACTTGTTAAGTGAATGCACTTTCCCTGAGGTCAGCTTGTTCTGTAAAATCTGGGGGACAAATGGAAGGTAAGTGCTTAGAAGAAAGCTGAATATGCAGACTGACAGCAAAGACTGTGGCAATAGGCCAGGGTGGTAGAACTGACTCATTCAAATCCATCACAATTGTTCACCATTTCCTAATAAAATCGCAGAAAATCAAACAAATTGTATATTTTGCTATTTTTAACTAAACTTTTTTTTCTGTTTTTGGAATAAGGGGCTCTAAATTTCATATTGTATTGGGTTCCACAATTATGTACCCAGGCTTATATAGAAGTATCTTAATTTATTTTTACCTGTTTTTATTTTATTTGTCATTTCACTGACCACTTCTAAGTTCCCCACATCAAAAATTCTGGAGTTTTTAACATAGTGTGCACCCCTCTCAGATGAAATAATACTGGGTAGTAGAGAACGATGTCATCAATGTATTCCATGTTCTCAAAATTTGAATTACATTACCTATAAAAGTTGAACCTCTAGTGCTTCATCAAATACAGGCACCATGATTGGAGAATTACCTTCTGTATCTTGTAAAGTAGCCTTAATATAGTTATTTGGAAAGTTACTATGCACATCAGCATATCAAAAGTTCTGTAGAATCCTCCAATTTTTGTTTAACCCAGAATCTGCACGAGTATCTATCCATGGGCCTTTTTATTAATATAACATTATCAACTCTCTATGTAGCTTCTGTTCCCTGGACACTATTTGAGAAACACATGCAAATGTTATGGTTCTTTCAGGTTTTAAATTCAGTTTTTTTAAAAAATCAAAATGCTCCAAGATGTAGGCTAATTTTTATTCTGCTTAGGCAAGATACATGCTTGTATTTGGTAGTTTCTAATAAATTAATTTTACTTATATGAATTTTCAACCATTAAACTATACCAAAATAACTTTTTTCTTGTCATAAAAATTTCAACTCTCAGGAAAGAAACACAAGACAAGAGACCTTAGCAGTCATTGTTATTTTTCTTTATAGACATATACTGCAAACACAACTTTTTAAGCAAATGTGATATTTAAATTGTCTACCTATGAGATATCTTTGGGCCATGGATAATTGATATGATCATGTATTATGGGTATAATTGCAACTTTTAAAACTCTTATGATAATTTTGAAAGATCATTGCATTCATTATACAATTTAAAACCATAATTAATTAAACATGTGTACTTTTCTCTCATTATGTACAAGGGTTATTATTTCAGCAAAAGTTTTTCTACAATACCTAGTCCTACATTAGCAATGTGGAAAGGGCAAGGTTAATATAGCTTAGAAATTAAGAGAACTGAATGTGGAGTCATGCTTGTAGCTTGAATAGATCACTCTCCTGTCAAGTGAAGTGAGGCAATTTATTTTAAGGTATTTTATTCCTATATAAAGTATAGTTTAAAACAGTTCTTGCCTTTTAGAATTGCTTTGCAAGTAAAATTAAAACATAAAAACACAAATAATAACAAAAGAAAAAATAAAATTAGGAGGAAACTGAAACAAAACAAGGAACAGATAATAACCTTATGTAATATAAAATATAGCAGATAAAATATTTTAGTTATATTCAAAGCAATAATAGAGAATATAATATTCATGAAACATATATGGGATGCTATGTTAAAATGCCAATATATGTATGTCTATATATGTGTGCATATGTGTGTGTATATATATATATTTAGAATCTAAATAATGAAAGCAGAAATAAAGAGAAAATTAATAGAAGACTTATAAGATAAACCTAATAACACCACTGAAAAAATAGTTAAGAAAAGAGGAAATAGAAAAAATGATTAAAATCAAAGATTAATCTGAGAGGTTCAGCGTGCAGTTAATATTGTCAGAAAGAGCAAATAGAGAAAATGAACAAAAGAAGTGATGAAAAACATGGTACAAGAAAACTTTCCAGAATTCCCAAGATGGAGACAATCTTCCAGACTTACAGGGCCCATTAGAGCAATAAATGAAAAAAGACCCACACCAACTCACATTACCATGTTTCAGAGCATAGTCATTGAAAAAGAGCAGAAAGGTTTAAAGAAAAATAACAAAATATATAAGATATGGAATAAACTGCAGCAATACAGTGTGAAGGAAGAAAATAGCATTTCGCATGTACAAGTTTTCAAAAAATGTACCTCCATTGCTTGATGCTACCAGATTCATCCATCTGAATGGAGGTTGCAGAATATTTGAAGAAACAAAGAAGTGGAAAAAAACTAAAAGTTACCTCAAAAACAAAAAATCTGAAGAAAGAAGGAAGTGAAATAGAATTCACAGGGTGGTAGTGGAAGTCAGTCGTAGGAAAACATCTGTGCATCTGGTCAAGATAACAGGCAGTTCAGATCAAAGTAAGGAGACAAGTCCCAAAAGGAATGTCCGTAACATAAAATAAACAGAACAGAGTCCCTAAGATATGAGACTATTGAGTGCAACTTAGCAGTTTTTTTCAGGAATTTGGGATAAATTAGCAACATAACCCTGAATGTTGATTTGACAAAAATTGTGATATATTTGTTTTGGGAGTATAGGGCAACAGGACAGCAGGAGGTGGTCCAAAGAATAACATAAGAAAAGTAAAATCTCAGTGTTGATTTAAAAAAGTCAAAAGATTTCTTCAAATTTGAACAAGCAAGATATAACTGTATTTTTAAAGTACATTTTATTGATTGTGCTATTACAGTTTTCCCAATTTTTCCCCTTTTCAAATGATTATATGATCATAAGCATATATTGTTGTATCTTGCTTTTTCAAACAAAACAATAATGTCATGCAAAACATGTATGTAGTTGTGCCTAATTGAAGTTAATTAAGTTTTTGAAAAAAATCTATTTTGATTATCAACCTGTAGGAAATGTTTAATCCCAGGGAATTTTTTTCATGCCACTCATAACTATATGAAACAATGTTCCCTTTAATCTATCAGTATTTAATCAAGGAATATAGGTTCATTTAACTAAGACAATAGAGCATTGCAATAAAATGAATATTGTAATACCTACTCTTTTAGATTATCTACACGGGTATTTCTTAAATTCAATGCACATATAATCACCAAGAATCTGCTTAAAATTCAGCTTCTGATTCTGTAAGCCTGAGGTGGAGCCTAAGATTCTGCATTACAAACAAATGCTGAGATTATGTTGATCCTGGTAGTTGCAGGACTATAACTACCAACACAGCTCTATGCCACTTTTTCTCACAACACTGAAAATAATTAAGTTAAATATATTTATTCCATTACAAAAAGATTTAATAATCAAATAAATTTTGGAAATTTTAGGTTAAATATTAACTTACAGATTACTCTGGGTATTCAAAATGTTACATCAGCAAAACAAAAAAGCAAGCAAAATATAACCAGAGACATTGAAATTAAGAACAAATAGACAGTAACCAGAGGGGAGAAGGGAGGGGATAACGGGGGGAAAAGGATGAAGTGTTTTCAGGAACAACCATAAAGGACACATGGACAAAACCAAGGTGGGGTGGAAACAGGGGAGGTAGGCGGGAATGGCTGGGGTGGGGGGCAGAGGTGGAGGGAAAAAGTAGAAAACTGTACTTGAACAACAATAAAATTTTAAAAAATGGAAAAAATTTAAAAATGAAAGAAATGTTATAGTTGAGTATCAGTCTCCAAAATGAAGACAGAACATACCACAGTTTCCATATTTTCTTAGCTACTGTTAAGAAGAAATTATTCATGACACTTGTTAAAGAACAGTAAGGTAGACTGTATTCAGGGGCACTACTGTAACAGTGGAAAACTGTAATGGTAGGAAATTGTAACCCATCCCACCATTCTTTTGACATTGTCTCTGTAAATGCTGACTCTGACTAATAAGCACTTTGTAGATAAACAGCATGTTTGTATAAGAATACTAGGAACTAGTTTCAAAAGATATAGACTCTGACCTTCAAGCATCCCACTTCTGGGAGTTTTACTGATCTTCATCCATGGAGCCAGGATGATGTGAAGCCAAGATAACATGAAGCCAGGATGAGCTAATCAAGAAGATAAACACCGGACCATCACTTGCTTTATTGGAATGGACTGTGCTTTCTGCACATACAGAACTTTTCAACCCCATTCTTTGATCTTTTTGTTCTGTTCCCCTCTCTCTCCTTATAAAAACCTCTGCGCCACTGAGAAGGGGAAAGATGGGCTTTGAGACATGAGTTCCCTGCCCCACATCTTCTCCAGAGATGGTTCCTCATCTTCCAGGTCGCTCTCATCAAAATAAAACCATTTTCCTTTACCTGTCTCGCAAGTATTGGCTTTCGCAGCAGGAGGCAGCGGACCTGCATTCCGTTATACTACTTCAATGGAGTTTTATAGTAAGGGAGAGACTGAGCTCAACTCTAAATACAATAAGAAAAAGTGGAGTTTTACTGCCAAGGAGCAGGGTGAAAGGGTAATGGATAGAAAATTACTAAGAGGTAGGGTAAGTTTTTGCTAAATTGACCTAATGGGATTCTTGTTAAATGCAGTCAAGGTGAAAGTATTTTGTGGGTGGTGGATTTTCAGTAAACTGACACAGCAGCATTCTTGCTAAAACTAAAATTGGGCCGAGGATAGAATCCAAGGCTAGGACCCAGTCAGAAAGAAGACTCAGAGGAGCCTATTTAGACTTAGGTCAAGACAAGAGTCTTTGTCAACACATAACACATTTTTTGAGGCAGTAAGAAACAATAATAATACATCAGCCTTTGATATTACATACATACACCAAAAACTTAAAAAGGGTTAAATATGTTTGTACTTTATTTTATTTGGAGAATATTTAAAACTTTTTTCTAATACAATATCTTAGGTAAAGGAAAAAAGGATAAAATATTAACTTTCTATGATTTAAGCATTTAATTAACTAACTGAATATTTCCCATGTCTCAGATGAGTTATGCCTGAAGGTTACACAAAAGAAGTTAAACAATCTTAAAAGAATAATTTTATATTGTTTTTTAAAAAATTGGAATCTTGGCTGGCCATAATTTTCAGTTTAATTTTCACTTCAGCAGGAAATGTAGAAAAGATTTTCTCCCTTTCAAGCTTTGCCTCAGTTCCAGGGAACAGTCATCTAAGCTGGCTCATACCCACTGCTGCTATTTTTCGTTTACTTAAAACTTCTTTGAGCCTCACTTGAGCAATCCGCTTATTCTGAACATACTTAAACGTGTCTAACTCACTTGGAGGAGATTTAGTAAGTGTGTAAGTGTACATTGCTGGGCTCCAGTTTCCTACAGAATCACCGGCTGCAAATCCTCACTGTTTGTATTTTTAGCAGGCATACAGGGTGAAATAGCCAGTTTGGGAATAATTACTGGGCCCAATTTTGGTTGTCAGTAATTAAACTTGCTCAACACTTAGGGATGTAAGTGTCACAGTGTCTGAAACTCACTTTAAAATAGTTTAAAAGTGTTTGTGTGGAGGGAGACAGAAAGGGAGAGAGAGAACTAGACAGAAGATTTAAGTTGATGACTAAAAATAATACTATAGACAATGGGTAAAACAATAACATCTATTTATCCACAATTTTACAGTCTTGTGAAACAGCCAAGTCTCAACAAATTTCACGAGGAGAAAAAAAGTGCTTCATTCATTGACTATAATGCAATAACATTGGAAATTTACAAGTAACATTTAGTCAAAAATCAATATTTTATTCTGAAATTTATTAGCACTTGTATATAACTCTGAGAAAAAAAGAATTAAAGTTGAAAATATATAAATGAAGATTAATGAGAGTTTTATATGAAAATTTTAAAAGATGTGGACAAAGAACTATTTGGAATAAATTTTGCACCTATATATAAACTATACACACATCTATATATTAAGGAAGGTGGTGGGAAAGTTGAATATAAATTAGCTCTGCTTTTAAAATTGATTTATCTCAGAAGAAAAAGGTCATTTTTTTAATATTTTCAAGTCCTTGCTTATTCTGAAAGATTTAGCCATGAATATCTTCTCCAAACCACCTTCTCACCCAACTTTAGGTATTGCTCCTTCCATGTTCCAACTCTTCTGCATTGCCATTATCTACCACTCACAAATAAGGTGGCTTCTCTGTTGCAGATAAGTGATCACTGAGAGGCCACCATAATGAGTGAAGCTCGTGATAGCGCAATCAGCAGGGTGAATAAGTCAACTGTTTCTCTTTCCACACCAGTGCTTTCCCAGTAAACCAATACTTAAAGTAGCCACAATGGTGGAAAAGTTATGTATGAACAACACAGAGAATCTTCCTCTGTAAAGATGACCTGGCTTGTCACATCTGCAGAGTACCAAACAGTTCAGCATTAGCGGCCAACCTCAAGGTTCTAATTTAGTATCAAATATTGGAGTTCAGGGACCAGATAGGGTTAATCAGATAGGATGGCATATTGAACACTTTGTATCTGAGAGCAAGAATGAAACAAACTAATTGAAATAGACATCTTTTAAATCCTCACCTGAGGATATGTCTATTGATTTTAGAGAGAGAGGAAAGGAGATAGAGACACATCCATGTGAGAAACATCAATCCATCAATCAGTTGCCTCCAGTACACACCCCAACCAGGAATCAAACCCCAAAGGTTGGTATGTGTCCTGACTGGGAATCGAACCCTCAGACTTTCTACAAATGGGATGATGATCTAACTAACTGAGCCACCTGGACAGGGCAAATACACAATATTCTGAAATTTTGTGTTCAAAGAGGATTTATTCCAGAAATTCAAGGGTTTTGTTTATTGATTATTGATCTATTAACATAATTAATCACATAATTGCATCAGAGTACCTAAATAATTTATTTTTCCAATATATGTCCCAAATTTATCTAATAAATTCATCAGCCATAACCACTAAATGTAATAGGTAAAAATGTTATAGAAGAAAAATATCTAAAATAAAATATTTTTTCCAAAATTACTGTGAAGATAAAAAATGGAATGAGGGTCCACAGTATTTCCAATCTTACTTAAAATATTTTGGTAAATGCTAATTTATGCAATTAAAAGATGTAAAAAGAAAACAGAATGTATAAATACCATGTAGGTTTATTCACAGATAAAACAGAAAATACACATGGAAAATTAACTGCAAGATAGAACAATTAGAGAGATCAGTGTGGAAGCATGTGAAAAAATTAACACAAAAAATGTAGCAGCTATTTCCAGCATAAGGTCTGGGGTTGAACCCTGATTATACTTCACTGTAGAATTTTAACTAAACAATGAATAAAGGCAATAGAATAGGACATACATTGTATATGTTTTTGATTTTTAAATTTATAGAAATAGCTAAGAAAAAACTGGAGGAAAAAAGGGAAAGTAAGAAGTAGATTAAGCTTGCTGACTTACTTCTAAATCTTAACTGAGAATATAAGGAAGTCCTTTGAAGCTGATAAATCAACTAGCAGGAATTTAAATGGAACATTTAGTACCAGACCTGTTTATAAATTCACCACAATGTGCACCTCCCATATCCATAAATGAGTTTTAAAAACAAGGTATTACATTCCCGATGTTGACCGTTCTAGGTAACACACTTGTCAGTGTGAACCACAGAGTCTAGTGGCAGTTGCTGGGAATACATGAAGAGAAAATTTATTTGCAGATTTTATGGAGATAACTGTCACATAAATGCTGTTTTTCATAATTATAACCAAACACTACGTCATATAGTTTTTTTTTATCATTATCATTAATTTCCAACTTTTCCTGGCTGGGAATTTGTAAAAACCCTCTAGAGGATTTGGAGACCCGCCCATGTCTAGTCCAGCCTGACCTTCTCCTTGTAATCATCCAAGTGCCCCATAGAGTTCCTTTTGAAATAATCTTGAGCTTGTAACAAGATACTCATTTGCAGTCATAGAAAGTCATTAATTGTTCATTAGATCCTTATCCTTGCCGGTGTCATAAAGTTTGCTGTCCTCAAAGATGATTAATCCCTGCCAGCAGTTATATATATGACCTTGGGGATGACCTCCCTGTGGGTGTAGGCTGAGGCCCTGCTCAGTCCTTGCAGTGGAGGCTACTGCCTGGTGCTCTCACGAGCTGGAGCCATGGGGAGGAGGGGGTGTTTCTGAATTCATCACTCTTTTGTTGGGAAGAATAACAAGTTCTCCTACTGAGTAGGAAAATAAGCATCAGAAGTTACTGAGACCCGAATTTAGTCCTTTTCTTCTTCACCTACTTTGCAGTGTAAGAGGTCAAAAATTTGCTTTTTAACCCTGTATGTCTATCTCTCCGTGAGCTTGAATTGGTGACATTTATCAAATGTTATGTAATTTTAATATAGATAGGTAACATTAATTCCTTCAGTGAGATAATGTTTTCTCTTTATTTCTTCCTTTTATTGTATCACAAACCATACATTATACTTTCAATATAAAAATAAATATGTGTCTGCTGAATAAAAGAAAATCAATTCACAAAATCAGAGATGTTATTAAATCAGTGCTTTTCAAATTTTAAAGAACATAAGACTTACCTAGGGATCTTGTTACAATTCAGATTTTGATTCAGCAGGTCTGTGGTGGGAGCTAAGATTCTACATTTCTAATATTTACCCAGGTGATGTTAATGCAGCCTATATGTGGCACATATTTTGATTTGCAAGGATTTAATTAGACTTTAATAAACTTCTGTGCATATTACTAATTGTCATAGAGAATTATGCATATGTATTCACACACTCATACATACAAATACTGAAATGAACATTTTTTAAAATAAATTTTCTTGATAGAGGAAAAAATCTTCATAAAACATAATCCCATTGGAAATTGATGATTTATCTTATAATTCCAAATGGGCTTTTCTCAGATTTTATGGCAATTTTTAGAAATTCAAAGTCATCTGCTACCATACGTATCATGAGATAATGTCTAATTTTAAGTGAAAACAACCAAAATGTCAAAAAGTGTATTCACATGATGCCATGCACAGGAATGTAAGCAGATCTCAATATTTAAAAATTTTTGGTATACCTATAAAACACATTTTAATAAAGCCTGGAAGAACCTGTCCAAGTAATTGACTTCCTTCTGGACTCATGAACTGATTTAATGAAAATACGTTCAGCCTGTTCTATGATATTTAATATAGACATATCTTTTTATAGGGTAAATATGTACTATATATATATATATATATGCACACACTAAATATCACCATTTTAAGTATATTTTAAATGAAGTGAGAGCACTTAATATTTAAAGAATTCTTTTATGAATATTATAAAAATCATTACTTTAGAAAATAGTCATATAGCGATATCATTTGTTGAATACCTACTAAGTGCATATACTATGCAAAGCACTTAAAATGAATTATTCAATATTCAAAAGTCTCTTTGAGAAATATATTATTATCATTCCCATCTTATAGATAAAGAAACTAAGTCTCAAAAAATTATGATTTCAAGGCTACACAACTAGTTAATGGCAGATCTTGGATTCTAGCCTAGGTCTGTCTATTCTAAAGAATGAGCTCTGTAGGTGGGGTGGAAATGGGAGGGAGGCAGGGAGGGCTGGGGGGTTGGGCTGGGATGGGGGTAAAAGGCAGAAAACTGTACTTGAACAACAATTAAAAAAAAGAATGAGCTCTTTAAATATGAAGAGCTCATATCAAAACATCATTCCATATCAATGATGCCCAATGTTTGCTCCCCAGATCAAAAGCATCAGCATTATCTGGAAATTTATTAGAAATGCAAATTCTTGGGGACTACAGGAACAGAATTGTATAAGTGAAGCCCACAATCTGTGTTTTAACATCCTCCAGGCAATTTTAATACATTTTTTAAAAGTGGAAACCAGTATGAAGAAGAATTCTGCACCTAATTTCATTGTCAGAGGATGGGAATTTTTCTCATTCCAGCAAGCACTTGTCTGGCACCATCTGAGTGTCCTGCACCTTAAACTCCATTTTCACACTATCTACTAGGACATAGCATCAGATCCCACAGGTTAAGGGCTCAGTCCCACAAGACTGCCTTCCTTTTCAGAAGTTAATCTCAAGCCAAGGTGGTTACTTCTACTTCTGACTGACTGACTGCAAATCAGGGGTTCCCACAAATTCTTCCTTGGGTTTAATTGATTTGCTGGAGCATTTCTCTGAACTTAGGAGAACGTTTTATTCACTATATCACAATTTTTTTATGAAGGATATTAAAGGATACAAATAGATTAAGAGATATGTAAGGATAGGTATGGGGAAAGGGTTCAGAGCTTCCATGTCCTCTTAGCTGACACTCCCCCAATCTCCACATTGTTCACAAGCTGGAAGCTTTTCCAACTTTGTCCTTGTGGGTTTTTATAAACATAGTGGGTTTTTACAACATAGACATGATTGATTAAATCATGAACCTTTGGTGATTGATTCAATATCCAGCCCCTCCCTCCTTTCTGGAAATAAGAAGGTGGGCCTGCAAATTTCAAACCTCCCATCACAAGGTTGATTCCTCCCTAGGGCAACCAACCTCCAGCCTTAAGTCACCCAGGGACATTCCCAAAGTCATTCATTAACATAAAAAAATGTTCCTTTACTGCTTTCATCACTTAGGTTTGAGGAACTCCATGCCAAGAATGAGGACTAAGGACAAATGTATATTTCTTATTATAAATCAGAATATCACAGGTATATAACATTAAGCTCATATGTTAGTAATTTGATTTTTATTATGTGAGGCATGATCAGAAACATATGTTTGGGCAAAGCAGGAAAATGTCTGAATGGAATGATATTTAAAATTCTAAATAAATGTACCTACCCAAAAGAATTTCTTCTTGACATCTTGGCTAAGGTTAGACTTCATTAAAAGAACAAACTAGTTCATAAATTAACAATGAGGTACAAATTGTACATTCTGAATTACTTGCCTAGAATTCAGATCCATGTTACTACTTATGGTTACTGTTTTTATGTACTTTTTGTTTGTTTGACTCTTACTACTTAAGAGTCAAAGTCTCCTAAAGCTTTATTTGGTTGAATATACTTATTATAACATTAACTGTCAATAAAAGAATGCCTTCTGTCAAGAACCACAAAGGGTCTGAGAATTTACCCTCTTTTAGGCTAACAAGTGTCAAAATTAATGACAAATACTTTAACCGAGACAGGAATTAGTAGAGCCTGTAGGTAAGAGGAGCTGTCACGCCCATTGTCAGCCCAGGTGAAAGCCCTACAAGAAGAACTCTAGGACTATAACAGTGCCCCTCACTTCCTCTTTTCCTCTATACAAAAACTTTCTTTTCTTTGTGACATGGTGCTTGTCATAGACCCCAGATTGCAATCATTTTTTCACAAATAAATCATTTTTATTGCAGAATACTAGGTGACTTTCTTGTTTATGATCCACACATTTGGAGGCTCCAAGAAGACCCTCCAACAGCTCTGGGGCTGGTGATCAAACAGGTACGGTGCCCGCAGAGCCCTTTGAACTCACTGTTCTTCTCCCTGACTCAGCTTGAGGATAAGTTTTTTTCTAGCTCTTACCTTCCACTGTTTTTGAATTTTGAAGCTCTCTGGGCTTTACTCAGGATCTGCTTAGAGGGTTGTTGGTTTTTTCCTCTCTCTCTTCCTTTTTCTTTCTTTTTCTGTTAAAAGGCATTGCTTTCCTGTGAACTGTAGTTTAGCTCTTTGACCTGACTCCTTAGGGAATCAGGCTGTTTCTTGGGACCCTGTTTGCCACTAACTTGATTCTTTTGGAACTAGATTGTTTGTACTGCCCTTTGGTCCGATTCTGTCTGGAGCCCTGGAGCCAGATTGTCCCACTGGAAACTGTGTCATTCACCCTTTGGCTAGGCAGTTTCAGAAGTAGGCTATTCTATTAGAACGAAGCTGTTTCAGCATATGGCCTGACTCCCTCAGGACCAGGTTGCTTTTCTGAATCTGTGTTGCTACAGCCATTGACCTGACCCTTTTGGGATTGGGCTCTTCAAAAGTGGAACTGACTGGTAGTAAGTCTGCAGGCTACTCACATTTAAAGGCTGCTTAGCTCCTTTTAAACTGTTTAAACTCTTTCAGTTGGTTTAGCTGTTAGGCTGTTTTGAGTTTTCTGCTTGAGAAAAATCTCTGAAAAATGGGACCTCATTTATCTAAATATTTTCAGAGACCTACTACAGGAACCCTACGCAAATTTATGTTTAAAAACCAAGGTAATGCCTCATGCATATTTTTTACTAAATGGATTGATTTGAGCAAAAGTAATTTAGAACCTCAATGGCCATTATGGAAAACTTTTGAAATCCTCGAACTTATTTTTCTTAAAATTAATCAGACAATCATAGCTTTGAAATTTGCAAAACTGAATGGAATGCCTATTTTTAGTGGGATTGTTACTGGAGCTTAGTTCTTCTTGCCAGTGCAGTAAAGAGTTATAGATCTGTGAGTGGGTAAGAGTTTTATTACTATGTCATTAAGGAAAAGAATAGGCCTGCCAAGTGTGGCAAGAAAAGGCATGAGTGTCCTGAATCTGCAGCCTTAAGTACACAGGTGATTGTACTAGCATAGGGGAGGAGTTGCATATTGATTGACAGATACTTTGGTCATATAACTTTAGTCTTATCTATGCATTCCCTTTCCCATGATTCCCCTTGACTGCCCACATGATTGGGGGTGGTGAAAACTGCAATGAAAAATTTGCTAATTGAAATTGTTTTACAACAAAGATAGTTAACTGAAACTATTTCAACTATTTGCCTTGGGTCAACAAGCAGGGGTGGTTCCCTCCTTCCTTCTTCCCCTTGTTGCTTATTTCTAACTGCTGCCTAAAGGATATTGAGACTTCTAATCAGTACCAGAAATTTGAAGTTACATCTTTGCAAAATGAAGTTTTAAAATTAGAGACTAACAAATATTTAAAGAAAAAGAAGATGGCTTTAGAAGCCACATTCTTCTCTCCTTCAGCACTATTTTGCCCTTCTCCCTTTACTTCTTTATCTTAAGCTCTACCTCGAGCCATCAGCCTGTCCTCCGCCCCACTTCTTTGTCTCCAGCTTTACCGCCAATGCCATCTTGACCTTCATATCCAGCTTCCTTGCCTCACGCTCTCCTCCAGTGCCATTCTCTTCTGAACATTCTTGCACTCTGTCCTCCTCTATATCTGTCCTTTAACATTAAACCCTCTGAGGATCTTGATGGACCCCATATTTCCCATAGTCCCAGAACTAAAGCTGAATTGTAATTTATAGCTAAAGAAGTTCTTAAGGTAACAGGATCATCACAGATTTGCTAAACAGTTTAATATGGTTATTCAAACCACCAGCCATGGTTTCTGACTTATATCAGCAAGTTCATACTCTAGCTAGTAAGGGTCTTGATGTGGAGAGATCTGATCAGATCACTGGGAAGGTGTAGGAAGGGGCCCTAGAAGGAGATTGCCCAAGACAATGGTAAACAGTCTAGAATGGGATAGACTGAGAAACTGAATGCCTCTAGAACACATGGAATTATGGGCTAGAATATTTAAAATAAATGGAGAGCAGAGACTGGCTCTCAGGCTATCTTCCTCAGCAATGCCTGGATGAAAGTGCTGCAGCTGCCTGTGTTTCCCAAAGGACACTATTTTGGATGAAGGAAAAACTCCTGGTGCATCCTAGGATCAGGCTGGTCTGACAGGGAGTGGCAGGGTTATTCTTTGGGTGATGCAGAGGGGACAGACTCTGAGTCAGAAGGCTGTCATTCTTCCCAAACTGTGTACCTTTTGTATCTTATGCTGGTTTAGCTTGTAAACTAATTCTATAGAATAAGATAATTAAAAACTATCAGGGGAAATAATAGGGGAACTCAGGAGTTAAAAAGTTTAACTTTACTTCATAGGCTTAAGTAACTACTGCTTGTGGAAAGCTGTCATACCAAAATTGTGTAGCTTTTGAATAAAGACTCCTTTCCTTTATCACAACACCTTTGCCTCCGGAATTTTGCCTAGAGGGTGGCAGCCTGCAGCAGGACCCCACTTGCTGTTCAGTAACAGCAAAGCTCAACATTAGATGAGACTTGCCCAATGGTAACATCCTGAAAGGAATTTAGAAAAACAAAACTGAGTTTTGAAAAAAAAAAAAGAAAAAACACTTGCTGGAGACCAAGCAATTACAGCAATTACAGTAGCCTTTTGAAAGCTTACTGATTGAAAGAAAATAAATGCTTGTTCACAAAAGTCTCATGACTATCATAATCTTGATGACTATTATAATTGACTACAGACTGCTTTTAAAGAAAATTTTGGCCTTTCTTCAGAGTTGATTCCACTTGGGTAGCCTTTAACTGTATCTTCACTAGTAGACTGAACTGAAACCTTTCTTTTTTAGTTAAAAATACCAGGGTGTAATGAGAAATCATGCCCACTATAGATTTGATTAATTTGGCAAATAAACTGCCTGGCCACCTAAACAAGTCGCCTAGAAATAAGGCCACTAGATTTTTAATTTTCAACTCCAGCAAATGAAGTCCCTTTATATGAAATGAAAACCCTCCTACTTTCTACTTTCATTGAAAAGAGTTAGAACATTAGAAAACAAATCGTCACCAGTTGAAGAGCTCCAGGCACCCTCATTCATCTAAGCAGCCTTCCCCAGGCTCCTGGGGTGCCAGGGCTCCAAGGAACTACAGCAGCCTTTCCCAATGGTCCTTCTTAACTAAATTGGAGACATTTTTCTCTGGATTGGGAATAAATTTTACCCTATCCTTACTGACACCAGAGCTGTACTCTCAATGATAAACTCCACTGCTCTAAAGCAGCGCCTGCCTGAGAATAATAAGAGAGTTCAAATAGTCAGAATCTTAAATAAAACTCAACAGGTTCCTGTCTCTGAACCCACTCCTCTTTGTCTAGGCTCTTTGACTGATTCACACCCTTTTCTCCTTTGTTCCTCTGCATCTAGTCCAGGAGCAGACCAAGACCACATTTATTAGACCAAGACTTCCTAAAGAAGTATTATCCTGAGTTTTTTCTTCTCCCAAAAGAGGGAAATAATCCTATCACCTGATTTTTGGACAGAAGTAGCTATTCAAATAGCCAATCAGGTGAAGTAAAGGACCCTTTGACAGCTTTTATTCCATTACTGCTGGCACTATCGCTAAATCTGGGAATACTGAACATTTGCCCCTATTAGATCAGATGCCATCCCCTTTTATGGGGAAAATCCTCAGCTTATATTGGCAGAATCTAAAGTGTCGTCTTATTAAGATTCTAATAGGTTCCTCAAAACCCCTTTCCAGAACTAATTAATACCCCATATGTAAAGAGGCCTTTCAACATATAAAGCTTTTAACAGATTACGAAACTCAGGGCCTTATAATCCTTTGCTCTAGTCCCTGCAGCACTTCCATTTTCCTTGTAAAATAACAACAAAACCCAGAAGGGACAAGAGACAAGGGACAAGAGTAGAGGTTTGTCTAAGACCTCCAAGAAACAAACATTACTTTTATCTTGACAAATTGTTGTTCTTAAATTCCATGTTTCTAGCATCCATCCCAATTGGAAGTAAATTCATTACTGTCATTAATTTGTGCTGTGCACTTCCTGTTGGTGAAGCTAGCCAATACTTTCTTGCCTTCTTATGGTAAGAGAAAAAATTTACCTGGATAGTAATGCCTCACAATTTCACTGGGGGTCTTATTTTATTTCCCATGAATCCTGAAAGTTGATTTGGATGACATGACATTCCCTAGAAGTTCTACTTTGTTGCAAAATATAGATGACTTGCTTCTTTGCTCTTCTTGCTAGGTGTTCTCACAGAAAGACATCATTCACCTGTCAAAACTCTTAGTCTTAAAGGGACATAAATTCTCTAATGAAAATTTGCAATTTTCTAAAACTCCAGTTTCATATTTGGGACATCTGATATTAAAATAAAAACTACATGGTCCAGATAGGCTTCATGGTATCATAAGTTTCTCAAGGTACAAAGCTAAGCATAAACTGTGAGGCTTCCTTAGGCTAGTCAGCTGTCATTGAAAGTGAATCACAGTCTCTCTCTCTCTTATGACCAAGCCTCTTTATATTTCAGTAAAGAATTATGATCCCAACATAATTTTATTGCACGAAAGAAATGACATAGGCTTTAAAACATTAAAGGAGAGTTTAATGAACCCACGTGCTCTCAGGCAGCCCAATAATCAGGTTCCCTTCTCCCTTTGTATATGAAGGTACAGGAAATGCCCTCCAGGTACTTACCCAAAAACACTGAGACCACCATAAACCCACAGGGTTTATTATAGTCAACAACTCTTCCCTGTGGCTCTGGGATATCCTCTTGCCTTAGAGCCATTACTGCCATTGCCCTTTTGGTTAATGCTACAGAGTAAACTTTTGTGTGATCCCCTTCTATCAACTGTGTACCCAGTGCAGTTCTTTTCACATAACTTTTTCATGTGTAATAACATTAGCCCTGGCATACTTCTCCCCTCAAACACCAATGAAGCTCCTCAAAGCTGTTTAATACTGACAGATCACCTCCTGACCCTTCATGATAATTTGCAGTAAACTTCCCTGAGTAACTCTGACTTCTCATGATTTACAGATGGTTCATATTTAAAGCGTGAAAATGGTAAGTATTGTGCTAGCTATGCTACTATAACTCCTTTTGAAGTAATTGAGGCATCATCTTTACATTTGTTACTTCAGTCCAATGGGCTGAATTATATTCTCACCTTTGGGCTTCTATGTTAGCTAAGGGCAAAACTGCCATCATTTATATTGACAGTCAATAAGGTTTCAGAATAGCTCATGATATTATAATGTTATGAAAACAGTGTGGCTTCCTTACTTTCAGTGGAAATAAGATTAAAAATAGCCTGTATTTTCAGGAATCATTGAATGCTATACTTTAATCTGTGGCTTTAGTTATTATTCAGAGCCCAAGGCATTCTGAACTTGACTATCTAGAAGCTAAAGAAAATCACCTTGCTGACATTTCTGCAAGAAATGCCGCCCTTAAAAGTGGCAGAAGCAGTCATGTCTTCATCACAGCCCTAAGAGATACTTTCCCCACTGATAACAGAATAAAATGGCCAGAGAACCCAACAGTTGGCCTCAGAATAGGAAAGATAAGATTTTAAACCCAAAATTTATTGGTTTAATTAAAAGAAACAGCTCTGGTTTGGACCAAACAATAACCCCATCCTACCCAGCGAATCTAAATTTTCCACTTCTAACTAATGTACATGCATGAAATAATTGGTCTAATGATAAAATGATAGCATCTATGAATCCATAATGGTGGGAAAATATTAATAAGGCCATGAAAAACAGTTGCCTCACTTGTTCCAATTGTGCAAAATGTTACCCAAGGAAGCCTGTTCACACTGCTTCTAGGCCTTTTAAATTGCCTAATGAACTATTTGAAGTTTGGTGAATGAATTTCACGTAGCTTCCCCTCATCTTATGTAGATAGATATATTTTAGTCCTGACTATTTGTTTTCTTACTGGACTGATGACTCCTCTTGAAGGCAAGCTACTACCTCTTCCCTGGTTAGAAAAGATTATCACCACCCAAGAGACTCCTCTGGACCTCTGCAGTAATATAGTGATCAGGCAACATGTTTTACTGGTCAGGCATTTCAACAAGCCTGTGCTGTTTGGCTAGTCTTAAAACATTTTCACTGTACTTACCACCTTCAGTCCTCAAGTTTAGTCAAAGATACTAATGGCATTATTAAGACTCAATTGAAAAATTTGTAGAGACCCTCCAAATACCTTGACCAAAAGCATTGTCATTTGTCCTTTTTAAAGTCTCCTATTTGGAGCTTATAAACTCTCACCTTTTGAAATAAATTCAAGATGCTTTGTGCATTTTGCTCCTGTTTCTTTCAATCACCAGTTTATAAAGGGAAACATACTTCAATATTATAAAGGCTTAATTGCTTCTATTAAAATAACCATGCTGAGGTAAAGTAATTTTTTCACAGTGTGATCTAAGGAGATGAAAACCTCAAATACCACACTCTGCAACCTAGAAATATTGTTTACTAGAAAAGACGCCTCCAAAAAGATTCCCTCCAGCCTTGCTGCAAGGGCCCCTACATGGATTGTTGACTAACCCTTGTGCTGCTAAACTCTAGGGAGTAGACACTTGGATTAACGTGTTCCACCTAAAGAAGGCACCAAACCATGATGGACCTGCACACAATCTGAGGACCTAAAGTTAAAGTTGTCAAAAACACTGAAGCAATCTGCATCTGAAGAAGACAGCTTTCCCAAAACGACTAGACTTAGTCTGTACAATCTTTTCTTACTATTGGTTCTTACTGTATTTCTTTTCTCTTTCTTGGGGGAAAAAAAAAAAAGCTCTTGGCTGTAGTTCCCAATGTTGAGGAAGGGAAAACATCCCTAGCTGTTGAACCTGCTGTCAAGGGCCTCAATGTCCAATATAGTAATGACCCTCCAATTCATTGCTTGTAGGTCTGAGCTTCTGCTCTAGAATCATCATACAGACCATGTTGTTTTAATTTTCTTCTATATTTCTTATTGTTAACCACTGTACCTGTTTCCTGTCAAACCTGGAAGGAGGTGGTTTTTGGGCCATGAACTTTCCATCTGCCATGGCACTGGACACCCTAAAGAGTTTTTCCCTAGTATGGAGGGACAAAAGGCCACACAATCTGATGGCCTGACTATTGATCAGTGACACTTTCAGAGAAAGATGTTTTTTAAAGATTTTATTTATTTATTTTAGAGAGAAGAGAGGGGAGGGAGGGAGAAAGAGAGGGAGGGAAACATCAATGTGAGAGAGAAACATCAATTGGATGCCTCTCACAAGCTCCCTGACCAGGTCTGAACTTGCAGCCCAGGCATGTGCTCGGACCCGAATCAAACCTGTAACCTTTTGCTTCATAGGACAATGCCCAACCAACCGTGCCACATCAATCAGGTCTCAGAGAAAGATTTTGAACAAAAGGAGGAATTGTTAAAATTAATGATAAAGACTTTAACCAAAACAGGAAACCAGAGGACCTGTAGGAGGAGTTCTTCTGCTCAATGTCAGTTGCAAAAGCCCTATAGGAAGAACTCTTATGGCGACAACAACCTCTTTTCTGCTTCTTCCCTATGGTATACAAAGTTTCTCTCCTTTGTTTCCCTGGGGAGTTGCACGAGGCTCACCATGATTGCACATACCAAATTGCAATCCTTTTCCCCCAATATACATAATTTTTGCTGAAGAAATACCTAGTCAACATGTTTAGTTTACAGTCAACAAAAGTTAGCCTGCAACAGTTCCACAGATGGTGACTCTAGATCAGAGACAAAGGACTTTATTAGTACAGCAATAACAATAGCCAGAGTATTAACTCTCTTTTATACAGGTTCCCCAAGCCTCAGCTCCCACAGAGTGATATGAAAAGAACCAAGTAATACTTATAAACACAGTGCATTTTATTACTAGGGTGGAAAACTGAGTTTAGAGAACTTGAACCTTTTATAATGGGTAGTGAACATGCTTGCCCTATACTCCAGAAACAGGTATTATCTTTTAAGGGTATAACAGATTTGCTTCGTGCTCTGGAATGAAAGAATCTCTACCTTCCAAAATTGGTATACAAGCATCCTTGAAAAGATATCTAGGCTAAAAACACTGTCAATGCCTCTGCTTGTAAAACATGCAAAAACACAAGAGATTCATACAGAATTATCTCTCAATACCTTCGCTTCATAAATGTTTGGCAAGATTGTGCCTCTCCATAAAAATGCCAACCAGATAGCTAATAGTATTACAGCCAGAAAAAAACTAGATCTGTTGTAATGTAATCACTTATTAATTTTTTAAAAATTTTAAAAATTTATTTTAGAGGGGGGGAAGGAGAGAGTGAGAGAAAAATATCAATATGTGGTTGCTTCCTGTGTGCCCCCAATTGGTGACCTGGCTTGCAACCTAGGCACGTGCCCTGACTGGGAATTGAACCAGCAACCCCTTGCTAGCAGGCTGGTGCTCAATCCACTGAGTCACACCAGCCAGGGCAAATCATTTATTAAATTTTTAAAAGATGACACATGCTATGTACTTTAAGATCTTCTGTAAATTGAAAGATATCACATCTTGATCAAGAAACTTTCTAGACTGTCTGAAATAAGTTGTACTTCATTTAATTCAAAGATATCACATAGACATACATGCCATTTAATATTAAATTACAGATCTAAAATATTTTTTGAATCTGTCACTTAAATCTTAGAATTTGTTTTTTTTCACTGTGTGGTCTTGCTTAGCAACAAGGCCTAGCAATGTATTACTTCCAGAGAGGAGTTAGAATATCAATTGTAGTGTCCCAATAAGAGTCATTTAGAAAAATAGCAATTATTTGCAATGCCAGGTCTTTATTTCTGATTCAATTAACAGCAACACTCATTTCCCACTTTAGAATTAATTTTTGATGTAAATTGAGAGGGGAAAAAAGGAGGAGGAGAGTGATCAGAGTTGGCATTGGAGGAAGCCTAGGTGGATAAGTATGGCTCCGTTTATATTTCTCCCTTTGTAAATAATCTCTCTTTAATTCGGGCCTATAACCTATGAATAACTACTTTGGATGTATTTTAGATTTTGGCATCAGTTGATAATTAGTGTTTTTGGCTCTCATTTCCTGTTCTAACTTAATTAACTCAACATGCTATCTCAGTGACTTTCTAAAGAGACATTGATTTACTTACAGAAAGATTAATTACAATATTCCTTCACTTTTTAAATACCTTTCAAGCAAAGAGCAAATAAGTTGAAATGCAAAAAAGAAAGGAAGGAAGGGAAGAAGAAAGGTGGGAGAGAAGGAATCTATAAAGAAAATGAAAAAATCAAACTATTTCAAATACATAATTATTTCTTCAATAGTTATGGTCAACATTGAGAAAGATATATTAAAAGAAAATATTTTTTCCAAATTAAAAGCAGCCCTTGTTCTCAAAAATAACATTTGTTTGGGATTTTGGCAACACTTCACTGTAGAAACAATGGTTTCTAAAAAAAATAATGAACACAACGAAATTATGTAATGCACAACATCGCTACAGAAAATTAACAGAAATTTAAAATAATTCTAAGGCTTCTTAGCCTTTCTGAGCACAAGTTGTCATTTTCCTTGAGACTGTTTATCACTCAGAGTTGCATTAATGCACCAAATTTCCATCTCTAGCACTTATCAAAACTCTGTTTTCAGAATTCCCCCTCTAAAAGTCTCTTGCTTGTCTTTATTACTTTCTAATGTTAAGTTCTTGGCAAATATGCCCATGTATGTGTGTAGAGTAAAACATTAATTATTATACAGATTATTTAAAAAGTATCCTTAATCTACAGTTTTTTATTACTATATCAATGTATAAGAACAAAATGTATTTCCTTTTGTAAAGCTCAAGAAAGTGAAGGGTACATAATCACATATTGCATGAAGTACTCAATACACAGTTCTACTTAAAGCATTATCAAATTAGTAATTTTTTTATTTTGTGGGGGGTAAAAAGGAATATTTTATTTTGTATTTTGGAAGAAAACATTGGACTTTTAATGAGAAGTCTTTATTTTAACTTTTTTTTTTTGCTTTTTTTAACATTTAAAAATTTTTTGGGGTCACATTGATTAATAAAATTATATAGGTTTCAGGTATACAATTCTATAATACATCATCTGTATACTGTATTGTGTGTTCACCACTCCAAGTCAAGTTTCCTTCCATCACCATTTATTCTCCCTTTACTGTTTTCTACCTCCCCCACCTCCCCTTCCCTTTGGTAATCACCATACTATTGTCTGTATCTGAGCTTTGTGGGGTTTTTTCCCTTTACCTTTTTAATCCCTTCACCTATTTTATCCAACCCCCTTCCCTCTGACAGCTGTCAGTCTGTTCTCTGTCTCTGTGAGTCTGTTTCTATTTGTTTGTTGGTTTATTTTGCTCATTAGATTTCACATCTAAGTGAAATCATATGGTATTTGTCTTTCTCTGACTGGCTTATTTCAGTTAGCATAATGCTATCCAAGACCATCCATGCTGTCACAAAGGCTAAAATTTTCTTCTTTTTTAATACTGAGTAATATTTCATTGTGCAAATGTCTCATAGTTATTTTATCAACTCATCTACGATGGACACTTGGGCTTCTTCCATATCTTAGTGCTTGTAAATTATGCTGCAATGAACATAACAGTGCTTATGTTCTTTTGAATTAGTGTTTGGGTTTCTTTGGATTTATTCCCAGAAATGATTGCTGGGTCAAAAGGCAGATACATTTTTAATTTTCTGAGGTTTCTCTATATTGTTTTCCACAGTGGCTGTACCAGTCTGCATTCCCACCAACAGTGCAAAAGGTTCCCCTTTCTTCATATCCTCTCCAGCACTTGTTGTTTGTTGATTTATTGATCATGGCCATTCTGATAGGTATCTTTTCATTTGTCTGTTGGTCATCTGTATGCCCTTTTTGGAAAAGATCTTATTCAGGTCCTTTGTCTATTTAAAAAAATACACATATATACAAATTAGCATGTCTTCATGAATCCATTAATAACTATATGTGACAATCTAAATGATCTGCCTAGATGGTAAGTGGAAATTTTTACCAATAAAGTATTACTATCATAATTCTCAAAATTTTACATATATTTGAATAAGATAGTATGCTATTTCTATATAGAGTGTCATAGATACCTTAATTCCTTATGTGCTCCGTTATTACTCTAAGTATAATATGGGTACCAACTACTTCATATCATTAGGAAGGCTATAATTGAAAAAAGAAATTGTTGGTGAGAATATAGAGAAATTAGAATACTTATGCACAGTTGATGGGAATGTAAAATGGCATAGCCACTGGAGAAAACTATGGCAGTTCCTCAAAAATTAAAAGTACAACTGCCATATGATGTAGCAATTCCACTTCTAGGTATATACCCCAAAGATTTGAAAGCACAGTCTCAAACAAAAGACATGAACACCAATGTTCATTGCAGCATCATTCATAATAGCTAAAATATGAAACAACTCAAGTATACTTTGACCAATGAATAGATAATTCAAATGTAGTATATGCATACAATGTAATATTATTGTGCTTTAAAAAATAAATTTGACTCATGCAAAAACATGAGTCAACCTTGAAAATATTATGCTTAGTTAAAGAAGCCAGTCGCAAAAAGACAAATACTGTGTGATTGCACCTATATGAGGTACTTAGAATATTCAAGGTCAGAGACAGAAAGTAGAATGGTGGTAACCAGGGGCTGAAGGAAAAGATAAACTGAGGATTTCTTGTTTAATGGGAACCAAGCTGCATTTTTACAATATGAAAATAGTTGTAGAAATGAATGGTGGTGATGGTAGCATATTATGAATACATTTAATACTATAAACACTGTACATTTAAAAATAGTTAATATGGTAAAATTTATTTTATGTGTATTTTACCACAATATAAAAATTAGAAAAAATAATTAAATAATGAGCGTATGAGACAATATAGAGTTTAACACTGAATATTCTAGCACCTGACATCGTGAGAAGAGTTTATCAGGCTCTTATAAAAGTTAACATGTAGTTTGGGTTTCAAAAGGAAGCTATATATGAAAATATGAAAAAAATATTGGGATAAAAAATTAAACCTTCACAAAATCTTTACTCCTAGCTTAGCTAAAAGTAATCTTTGTTGAATATTTATTTTTTCTCCTTTCTCATGAAAAGGGGTTAAGTTAATAATGTGCTTTTAAGTCCAGGCCAATAGGTCATACCTGGTGTCCACTCTAGGTTTTAGGTAATACCGAGACATGTATTTTCTGATGAGACTTTAAGAAGTTTCTTTAGGTTCACAAAGGTGAATAAAGACCAGTGGGAGGATACACTCCAGTTTTACTTCTGGTTCTGAATCCACTGCAGATCTCCTGTTCTTTCTGCTTCTGGATTTCTGAAGGGGTTTTCTTGATTTCTGGACCACAAAAAAACTCCCAGAAGCTCCTTTCCCTTTTGCCTGTTTGATGACACCTCTATTCAACTCTCCCTTCAGTACTCATTTAAGGGAGTAACCCCTTCTCTCTAGCTCCAGTGAAGGCACTTATGGAAGATATATTTTCAAATAGCAACAACTGATGCACCACTTTTCTGGACACATGCCTTAATGGCCTCAGCGAGGACTGCATCCATTTCGGGACTTGGGGAAGCAACCATCAGTGCTTGGGTTTGGGCCCCTGCTAGCTGACTGGCAGGAAGGATAGCCCAGAAAGGTATTTTATCCTTTTTTCTCCTTTTTCTTTAAACTGATCTTTCTCATTCCTTTTTTGTTTCCTTAGAGGGTTTGTTTTCTCTCTTCTCTTTAACAAACATTTTATTTAATCATAATTCCGCATTTTGGGCTAAGTGCTTTCTAGGCAGTTCTGCTGGTATCTTCTAGGGCCACTGTAATATATGAAGTCATCTGGCTGCTCAGCTGGGGATGGAACACATAAGATGGTCTCAGTCACATTTGTAATGGTTGCTACTGGCTGTCAGCTGGTTGGTCTGGAATGCCTCAGCTTCAATGGCTTGTCTGTGCTCCATGAGACCATTCATCTCACAGTAGGCTAGACATCACATGATGGCAGAAGCATTTCTAGACAGCAAGGGTGAAAACTGCAAGATTTATTGAGACCCAGGCTCAGACATTACACAGTGTCACTTCTGCCATATTAAATTTGGTCAAAGCATGTAATAGATAAGCCCAGGTTCTAGAGGTGGAGATAATAGACTTTACTTTTTGATTGGAGAAGTGGTTAATTCTTATTGCAAAAGAGCATGCTTAAAGGGGTAAGGAGGATTATTGGAGAAATCTTAAGTTATCTACCACAAAATTGATTAAAAGGTGTTCCTAAGACTTTAAGAATAAGACACTTAAGTATAACACACACACGCACAAAGTGCTCTTCTAAATTTATGGAACCAACTATTAATTTGAACCACCATTTCTTTTTTACTTCATGCTTTAAAAGAAATCACAGACTAATATTATCTAGATGTTTTGAGTTTATCTTTACCCTCTGATGGACGTATGTAGTGACATGAGATGGATATGTATACGTTGAATCACCAATCATTTTCAAAGATCAAGTTTCAAAAATAAAGATTTTTGACTAAGTATATGAAAGTATACATCTTTGTGTTCATGCATAGTCCTTCTGATGCTAAAGTGATTTTACTTTTTATAAATCAATATCTAAGGCAGTTCAATAAATTTGTTTTCTTACCAGCAACACAACTTTGTCCCCAGAGTTCCCTGACATCACTCCTAAAAGTAAATTACAAAAAAGTGCCTTAATATAAAATATGCTTACAAATATTTGTGGAATGAAGTCTTGACTACTGTGCCAACCTACTGCACCTCTCAGAGAAACTTGTACTTTTATCCACCCAACTGTTAATGAGTAAAGCCTTCAATAAAGACCAATCAACAATTTTCAGTAAATTTACAATATAGAATCCATCATAAAAGACAGAAATTAGAAACTCTAAAACAATTTAGAAAGCATCTTGTCAAAGTATATGAGGTGTATCCAGAAGGTATCCAACCATGTATTATGAAAATTAGAGATATTTATTGAAGAAGATTTAAGATACAAAAAATATTATCATAGGACAATGATGCTTCTGTCCCCTTCAAAATAGGCACCACGGGACCTCACAGACTTCTCCCAATCACCATCAGCGGTCCCATTGTATTTTCCTGAATCTCATCAATGGCCTGAAATCTCTTCCTTTTCAAAGGCAAGAAGGGGCTGGAAAGAAGTATTCCAAGTCATGAAAGGCAAGGACCTACATCCCAGATTGCTCTATCCAGCAAAGCTTTCTTTTAGAATGGAAGGTCAGATAAAACGCTTCTCCAATAATGTCAAGTTAAAGGAGTTCATCATCACCAAGACCTTATTGTATGAAATGTTAAAGGGATTTATCTAAGAAAAAGAAGATAAAAAACATGTGTAGTAAAATGACAGCAAACTCACAATGATTAACAACCACACCTGAAACAATAACAAAAAGAAACTAAGCAAACAACTAGAACAGGAACAGAATCACAGAAATGGAGATCACATGGAGGGTTAGCAGCAGGGGAGTGGGAGGAGGAGAGAAGGGGGAAAGGTACAAAGAATAAGTAGCATAGATGGTAGGTAGAAAATAGGGGGAGGGCAAGAATAGTAGGGGAAATGTGGAAGCTAAAGAACTTATGACACATGGGCATGAACTAAAGGTGGGGAATGTGGGTGGGAGAGGGTGTTCAGGGTGGAGGGGAATGAAGGGGGGTAATGGGACAACTATAATAGCATAATCAATAATATATATATATATATTTTTAAAGTGATTTTAAGTTGGGAAAAACCAGAAGTCACAGGGAGCCAAATCTGGGCTGTAGTGGGGCCAAGTCACCTGGGTGATTTGATGTTTCACAAAAAAAATGTGCAAAAGATGTGAGGCATGAGTGAATGCATTGCCGTGATGAAGCTGCCAATCACCAGTTGCCCATAACCAGTGGCCCTTAGCTGTATCCTTCTGAATCATCCAAATAGTTTCCACAGTGGAATATTCAATCTTATCACAAAATTTGATGCAAATTCTTTGTTCTACCTGTTCGGTCATTTTGAATGTGACAGACACACAGTACACATGTTTACCAATGGTGTCTACCACCCCAACTGACTAGTACAGTGAAGTTGTCATTGTTCACACATGTACATTTTGGTCCACTCTCTTTGGCTGTCAGGTTACATCATCTCATGCAAACCATTCTCATTATACTAACAAAGGTTGGACATTTTTCTGAATAGACCTTGTATAGTACCATATTTTTACTAATTTCTATTTATGTGATGGTCTCCTAACAGTCTCAAGTTAAAATACATTTCCTTAAAGCAACTCATAGACAAGGACAACAGTGTGATGATTGCTATGGGGAGGGGGACATAAGGGAACTAAATCGTAGTGAAAAAACGCGATAAACATTATATAACAAATACATTTCCTTAAAGAACAATGTTTACTCAGAGAGCACTTGAAACAGATAGTCCAAAAACATTTTACAATGAGAGTTCTTTCTTCATTTTTCTCTCTATTATTGTAGAATTTCAGTTTGAATGTTGCTTTTTAGTCTCAACATCTGGCATCTCTTTTTTCTTAAATCCAGGAATAATCATCTGTTTATAAAATGTGGTATACTAAAATAAAAGAATCCAAATTCCAAATTATTTATTTCCTAGTTATTCCTTCTCAAAAGAAATACAGAACTTAGATTTTACCTAGTCCCAGAACATCAGATTAAGACTGAATTTGAAAATCCAGATTTCTAGTGATGACCCTCAAAGAAGACACAAATAAAAGCAAATGGGCCTTAACACCCCCACCCAAATATAATGACTCCAGTGCAGTGGTAATATTATCTATTAAATATTAGCATGTTCCTCATAATCTGAGTACAAATTTCTCTTCTGTTTTGCTCTATTGTGATATTTTCCTTTGTTGTTATCTTAGATACAATAAATATTTTTCCAGGATCTACAGGCTGAATAAATAGGAATAATATAAATATAGAAAGATTTTGTTATTAAAAAATTTTACTGCTTTTTTAAAACTAGAAATATTGACTTGGAAAAATTAAGCTTGAAATTTTACACCACTTAATGAAAGATGAAGCCCTGAGAGGATGGATAAAAATCCAAGAGCTCTACTGAAATTCTAAGGTCAATGTATAAGAATAAGAAAATTAGTTATGGAACCATCATAGATTCTAACTGGAAGAGTTCAATTTGATCTATGGAATTCTCCTGCTTTCTTTTTCTTTTTTCTTTGTTTTTTTTCACCAAGACTTCAACTCTGCTTCCTTTCAGAAATGCTTAGGCAGGTTTTCATATTTTATGCTCTGCATTTGAAGTTGTACCACCTCTGCACACCACTTCCAAGAAAAGTATGGATCCAGGGGGTGTCTTAGAGAAAAAGAGTAGTTTTGGAATTCTTTGTGGTGAATTCTTCTTCTTCTCCTTCTCCTCCCCCTCCTCCTCCTCCACCTCCTCCTCCTCCACCTCCTTCTCCTCCTCCCCCTCCTCCTCCTCCCTCTTCTCCTCCTCCTTCTTCTTCTCCTTCTTCTTCTTCCCATTTATCCTTCTCATTTTTCTCTAAGCTTCTTGGATCTGTGGCTTGGTATCATTAACCCTATGTCAAAAATAAGGAAACCCAAGCTTACAACAATTTTCTTGACCAAGATATCCCAGGTGGTGCCTGATTGAGTTATTAACAAACCTAAGAGTGTCTAATACAAAAGCTGCTATACCATGTCTTTGCATCCACCCTGTTTCTCCTCCACTATTCTATGACATTATCTTATGGTTTCTTTCTTAAAGTAGTCCATGAATCAACCTTTGCAGTCAGAAACTTTAAAAATATTATAGAGCTATATATGGCTTCAGGATTCATTAAATTGCTTAAGGCCCAATTTCTTTTGTAAAAAGGAGTAAAATAATCTTCATGGAAAGGCATTATAAAGATGAGAGGAAGACATATATAAAAATATCAATATATCCATTAAATGGATTTATGGGTATATAATTATATCTATATTCATATGTGTGTATACTAAGTGCTAAGTACATATATGTTAGCCAGTATATGTTAATATAGCCAGTTACTCCCTATTTACCTCTAATGCATATTGTTTCAAAACAGACCACTCATGTTTATCCTTCTATGTCTTCTTCAATGGGAAGTGGTTCTTCCATTACTTACTGTAAGTTCATATCTTACTGAGTTTCATGGCTTTAGGTGAAAAAAAAAAGTCTTCTAAATGGAGTGCTGACTGTCTCTAACACCCGAAACAGAAACTTACCCCCCAACCAACAGCTGTAGAAGATTATATTAATAATAATAATAATAATATGTTTAGATAACTATTGCCATTTATAAAGCACTTACTATTGATACACAGAATGTTCCACACTGAGCAAATATTTTCTTGCTTAATTTATCCAGGCTGCATAATGACTGATGGAGATTTGTCTATATAATTATTTCATGTACACTTATGCTTCAGTTGTGATAGAAAATTAAAGAAAAAGGGTAGGAAATAATAAACATTCTAACTATGATTAAAGAATCTTGGATCTAGAGTTTTAAGCAAAGGATTTGTGCTTCTACCCTTTGGTGACCCTTCTCCAGAGTGCCCTCCTTTACCAAAATACCAGATCCCAGCTACCTTACAATAAGCACAGTGTGGATTCTGATTCCTAAAAAGGCATCTAATTATGGAACATGAAACTGCTCTGTCAACCAGCCACCCATGAGCTGTTCACAACTAGCCTTCATGTGCATCCTGCAATTCCTGCAACTGGTACTGGCTTTATTTGTTTTTCTTTTTGGTTCACTGGTATTTCAAAAGGACACTTGAGTTTTATTTTTCTTACCACTTGACCACCAGGTCTTTGATTACACTTTGCATGTCTGTATTGACAAACTTAATTATGTGCTCTCGTGACATGTCTCATGCCTTTGGACATTGCCTGTTTCATAAATTGTTAGAGCTTGTATGTATTATATTTACCAAATCACAGCCTTCCTTTCCACAGGACTATGTGATTGTTGGACTTACCATTTCTAATGTTCTTTGTTAATTCAAACTGAAATTTCTTGTTCTTACTTGATCAGAATTAAATAATAATAATAATAACAATAACAACAACAACAACAACAATCTACAAAGATTTAAACAAGATCACTAAAATCACGTTTTTGAGGGAAGGGATAGAAGTGATTTAAAGACAAATACATTTTCTGAAAGGGTAGTACATTAACCAACTAGTTTTTTCTAAGTAGTTTGAATTTATTCATTAGATTAAATAAAGCCATTGACATGGGGTAGAAGGGAAATGAGGAGAAAGTTACAAAGTGTGGCACACTGCCAAGGAAAGATAAAAATGAAGAGCTTAAAATGTTGGACCTTTGTGTACAAGGGATTAGCAATGTAAAAATAAAAAGTAAACACTAATACAACATCCACAAGAATAATTCCAAATATTTCAAAATTTTGCCTAAGGCTAACCTTGAAAAACCAAAGCATATCTCAGAAAGGTTGTCCATAGTGTAGGAGAATTCATACTTTATTTTCCCACATGGAAACAAGTAAAAGGAGGCATGTTGAGCTACATTTGAGGGAGAGTTTTTTCCTCTGGTATTTGCTAATGTATCAAATCGAGACTAATTTTTTCCAACTTTTTTCTAAATATGTTACCACTTGCTATTTAGGAGTTCTATAGATTTCAAGCTTTCATTCATAATTGTGATGCCAGCACAATTCAAAGGAGGCACAGATGAGCTATGTTGCTAATACATCCAGATAACTAGAAAAAAATGGAAAAAAGAAGCTATTAATCCATACCTTAAAGGTAAAGAGGTTGATCATTAAGTTCTACTCTTGACAATGTTATAGATTTGTGGTTGTACAGCCTGTTGTTTTCAAGCCCAAATACTGGGAGAGTACAGAAGGAAGAGATGTTTCCAGATCAGAGGATAGTTAAGGAACCCTTTGGCTCCTCTGTGTTTGCACTAACCTCAAATTAGAAGTCAAAGCAGTCTATCACATCAGATTAAATCTTTGCTCAATTTCACATTGCTAAAAGGAATAGACAGCTTGTTCTCAGGGTAAATCAGTGATGAAGAAAATAAAAATCATAGAACTACAGATACCATACTGATTTACAGACAAACCCCAAATGATAAAAAAATAACTGTTTTGAGCCACATTACAAAATTATGATCACTATCACATTTGGTAATATGAGGCAATTTTAATTTTCTAAACCAAAAGTATTTCTGGAAAGTATCTGACCTGTAAATTTAAGAATATGTTAATTTATTCAGAAATTATTTATTTAGTGATTACAATACACCTGGAAAGTCCTGGGGATGCATAAGTGAACAAGAAAGTCTACATGTAAGTAATTTTCCAGTGGGGTGAGCTGTGTGTGTGTGTGTGTGTGTGTGTGTGTGTGTGTGTAGGAGTGGCAGAACTATAAATAAACAATCAAATAGGAAAATTACCAAATTGTGAAAGGGGCTGAGAGAGATTGAATGGATCACTGGTTCAGGTTTGTTGGACAGGGAAACTTGCATGATATTTAAACTGAGAGCTAAGGGACAAAATGAGTCAATGAAACAAAGATTAAGAGAACCAATTGATACATAGGGTTCTGGGTAGGAATAAAGGGTTCTGGGTAGTAATATCCAGTGTCACTTTGTTGTAGTCGGTGAGAGAAAAAGGGCTAGGAGAAAGATCACAGGTTAGCCAGGAGCTAAAACATATCAGGCCTTTTAACTAAAATAAAAATTTGAATTTGGTCTAATTGTGATGGGAAGCCATGGAAGGTTTGATGTAAGAGCAAATGTGACATGATTTATAATTTTTAAAGCATCCCATTGGCTTCTGTATGAATTGTTATCTAAAGCACAACAAACATTTTAAGATAAGGGAAAATACATGGTTGCTTCTCCAAAGCAGTCATTCTCTTGCTCGCTCTCAAATAGTTGAGTGCCAGTTTGGGACAAACACTGTACTTCTTGCTGGAGATTCAACATCAATTAACTTAAACATGGATCCTTACTCTCATCGAACTTACTGTCTGAAAAGGGACATGAACATTAATTGCATAATCACACTAAAGTTATATAACAGCTCTCTGCAAAAGTGCTCTGGAAAAGGAAAACAAGGTTTGATGTGATTATGTAACAAAGGATCCAAATCTGACTGTGTAGTCACTGAAAGCTTTACATGGGCTGTGATCAAAATAATGAGTAGGAGTAAACTGATGACATTTACCCTAAGTGCAACGAAGGTTTTAAGCAGGCTTTAAGCAGAGGGATGACATGATTTAATGTGAGTTTGGAAGTGATCATTTGCTCTGGCTACAGTTGAAAAGTAGACTGGAAGGAGAACAGAATGAATGTAGAGGAATGCGTGAGGCTGTCCACTTAGGAGATAACAGTAGCTAAGAACAGAGTGAAGGTGACAACAAAGAGCAAAACTGATTCCTTGGATATTGAAATAACAAAGGCAATTGGTCTTGGTGATGGATTAGATAGGAAGACAGATCCAGAAGGGAATGAATGGCCTGAGCAGGTGGATAAATGATGCCATTTACTGTGAGATGGACTAGTAAAAGAAAATCGGGTTTGATGAGAAGGACTATGAATCTGGTCATGTACATCATGAACTTGTAATATCTTCAAAATATCCAACTGACATGTCAAGTCAGTAGTTGCATATACTGATCTACCATAAAAGAGCTCTGAGCTAAAGAAATAAATCTGGGGATCACCATGGTAACCAGACTATGGAAGAGTTGAAATTTCCTAGGAAGAGACTCTAAGTAAAAGGCCTATTTCTGAGCTTTAAGAAATTCCAGAAATTGATGACTTATTAGAAAAGGAACTGCTTGAAAAGGAAATCTGAAAGACATGGTCTGAGAGGTAACCATGAAGAATATCAAATAATGCCAAATAATTATCAAGAATGGAGAAGAGTCTGGCAGTTTTCTACATATGCAAACTAATAAGCTAATCTGTTATTGTTTTATGAAAGCTGAAAGAAGACATGAGACTCCTGGTTTAGAGACAAAGGACTTTATTATTCACAGCAAAAATAGTAGTCACAGGAGCAACATACTGCTCTTGCTGGTTCCCTATGTCCTCTAAATCCCATGGAGAGCTGTGAAGAGCCCATAATACAATGCATGCACATTCAGTGTATTGCATTACAGGAAAGGAATACTTATTGGAAGATTAACACTTTTGTGGTAGGGTGAGAGCATGTATGTTGTATACATGAAAGAAAATGTTATACTTTGGATTGCTTGCTGGAAACACGACCCTGAAAATCAGCCTGAATAAAGAATGGTCAGGCAAGGGAAGGGAGGGCGGCTGGGTGGAGGGGGCAAAGGGGGAAAAAGTAGGGACAACTGTAATAACAAACAATAAAATATAATAAAAAGTACATTATTTATTTTTCTAAGAGATAAATAAACATGTTATTAAAAACATAAAACATTTAAAAACAAAACAAAAATACAAACAAACAAAAAAGAACAGTCAGGAATTTACAGTCTTGGAATAGTCAGGCACAACATACAGGAATGCTCAGGGCCCACTACAGATTGCATCTTCTCATAATGAGCCAAAAAAGACAAGCAAATTGAAGACAGAAAAAAAATGCAAATGCTCTTAACAAAATGGATATCATCATTAACTTAATTAGAGACTATTTCATCAGTGCAGTGTAATGTGAAAACTTATAATAGGGTGTATGTGGGGTTTTGAAATAAAGATCACAAACAAAGAATAGTTTTTACAAGAGATTCAACTAAAACAAGATAAAAATAGAAATGATAACTTGAGATTGTGTATTAAAATAAAGAAAGGTATTTTTGTTGTAGGTTTGGTCCTTAGCATGTTTAAATACTGATGGAAATGATCAAATAAAATGTTCTACAAACATTTTAAGAGACGGTTAAGTTTTTTTTAGATGTTATTTATTTATTTTTAGGAAGAAGGGAAGAGAGGGAGAAAGGGAGAGAAACATCAATGTGCAGTTGCCTCTTGCACCCACCCAAATGGGGACCTGGCCCACAACCTAGGCATGTGTCCTGACTGGAAATCTAACCAGTGACCCTTTGTTTCACAGGCTGACACTCAATCCTCTGAGCCACACCAGCCAGGACTAATGCAGTTAAGTTTTATTAATCCTGTTTACGACATCATTATGTATTGAATTGTGTATCCCCCACAAAAAAATATTGAATTCCTAATCCTCAGTACTTCTCAATGTGACCTTACATGAAAATAAAGTCTTTATAGATGATAAAGATTAGGTCACTAGGGTAGGCCCTAATTACAATAAATATGGCTGTATCCCTATAAAAAGGGAAACTTTGAGCTCAGAGGCAGACACACATAGAGGGAAGATGATGTGAAGACTTAGGGAGAATGTCATCTATAAGCCAAGGATGTCCTGAGACCAGCAGAAGTTAGGAGAGAGATATGGAACAAATTCTCCCTCATAGCACTCAGAAGGAGTTGACTCTGACTACATCTTGATTTCAGATATCTAGCCTCCAGAACTGTAAGAATAAATTTCTGTTGGTTAAACTACCTGGTTTGCAGTACTTTCTTACAGGAACTTTAAGAAACTAATACAGACACATTTTTAGAACAACTGAATTCTGAATATAAGAAACAATAGCAAAGGGTAAGACTTCCTTCTTTTTTATGGCCTTGTGGTATCATGGAGATTATTATGATAAATCAGAGAAAGACAAATCCCACCTAATCTTACTTATATGTGGAATCTAATGAACAAAATAAACTGATGAACAAAATAGAAACAGCGGCATGGTTGCATGGAACAGCCTGACAGCTGTGTATATGTCTGTGTACACATACACATAT
This sequence comes from Trachops cirrhosus, assembly GCA_028533065.1. Lineage (NCBI taxonomy): Eukaryota > Metazoa > Chordata > Mammalia > Chiroptera > Phyllostomidae > Trachops > Trachops cirrhosus. The sequence goes on along the minus strand of CM052539.1, from coordinate 114,682,786 downwards.
ATATGTACACACATACACACAGACAACAGTGTAGTGATGGCCCGAGGGAAAGCGGGGTAAAGGTCGGAAGAAGTGGGCAAAGAGGGGAAAATGGAGATAGAAAGAGACTTTGCTTGAGGCAATGAGAACACGATGTAATGTGCAGTTGTTTTATGAAGTCGTCCACTTGAAATCTGTATGGTTTTGTGAACCAATGTCACCCCAATAAAAGCAATTAAAGTTAATTAATTATGATAAAAAAGCAAAGATTAAAACCTTTTGAACACTTCATTTCACTGCATTTCAGCTGAACCACGGTCATAGCACACATTTTCAGGAGTGTATCATATTGAGAGTACCACTAAAATGTTCATTCTTGAAGAAATCTAAAAAATATGTAAAAAGGAACAAAAAGTTCTTGTGTAAGTGTTTCCTTAGCAAAATGAGAATTAAAGTAAATTAGCTTACTTCATGGATATTCAGTTAGTAAACACTGTACATTTGTTGTCATAGTCTTTCAAAGTAAAATGAAGAATACAATTCCTTTTAAGTGTACATAGAAAAAATTGGGATATTTGGGGGAATGGCATTCTGAAATGGCCTAAGCCAGTCTGTAGGAACAGAAACCTTAAGCAATGACTCCTCCAGACTTTAAAAAAAATACCTAACCACTATGGTTTTACAGTTCCTCATCTGAACATGAAGAAGTATATTAGATCATCTCCTATAATGATTATGGGATTTACTTCAAAAACATGTTTTTAGTATAAGTGCCTTGTTTTGCACAAATTGAACACATGACTCAGTCTTTCTTGCTGCTGAAATCATTCCTGATTGCCTACCCATAATCTTTGTTGTCATATATGCTTTGTATGCCTTTGACACAGATATCAAGCTTTTTTTAATTTATGTTTTTCCTATTCTAGTTTCCCTGAGTATGCTTTTTATGAGGTTTGCCTTAGACTCCACCTGGGGCTCTCTTTAACTCTCTCAGAGAGAATGCTCATCCATTCATATGGGTCCAGCTAAGCCACAGGAAGTGCACATCTGCACCTGCAGCTGGACAAGGGCTCTCCAGCGGGCCAACTATGGCCAGTCTTCTACATGATTAATATAAATCAGTTTCTACAGCCTCTGGATCCAAAACAGTGTCTCTGTCTTATAACTATTATGATTTCTTTAAGGAAGTGAAAATGGACTTCCTCTGGCTACATAGTCTTTGGGACATTTCCAGTTAGCTCTCCAAGTGTGTACAGATATCACATGAGTTTCTACTTGTAGTCGAACTGAGACATAAATTGAAGACTTTGACCACATGATCAAAGAACTATTTCAGCAAAGTCAAAGGTAAAGAAAGTACTCATGGACAACCAGAGAAACATGTACCCCTTTAAGTGAATAAAGAAGAAAAATTGGCCCAAGTTGTTAAAGTCACTTCAGACTTTTGCCAGTGCTTCAGATTGAACACTTTGTTGATGAAACAAAACTCAAAGGAAATTTCACAATTAGCTCTCTTATTTCCCTAGCTCTCAAACAAAACAGAACAAAACAAGACATTCCAAGGTGGGTAGTGAAGGCTACACCCTCATTGTGCAGGTCAGTGCTTATCAAATAAAAAATAGTTCAGATATCTGAATAGAACCTTTACACAAAAAGCAAAATACCAGGCATACCAGCCTAGCCTTGCATGCTGGCTGTGTGCACAGCATTATTCAGAACAGCCTCTGGTCACAACAGTGCTGGAAATAAGTGGATAAGTTGTGGTGTTTTAAAGACAAATAAAACATGAAAAGTCCATATATTTATACAAAATAAACCCAACTTAACTTTTCATTTGTACAATATGCTTTTGTACCAGGGTTTCCATTTCGAAAAAACATAGCTTACACTTAAGAACTCTGCAACATCAAGTCTTAAGTTAATAAGAGTTAGTTTTATCTTTATTATTATTATTTAAAAGCTATTTTGTATATTGCCAACTAGGGATGTAATTACACACAGGCACACACTTCAGTATAATTTTATAGTCCATATTAAATTGTTTTAATTACACACATTTGGGTATAAATAAAATCCTAGAAACTCATCTAAATATTTTTTCCCATATAGTAATAGCTAGACTTTGGGGGATAAAGAAGGGGGAGTGATATTCCTCACAAAAAATAATTAAAGTATTTTGGAAAAAAACTTCTCTTAAATCAATACCCTAGTGATTACATTCAGTGTTGTTTGTTAAATTGACTTCTCTGTATATTATATTAAAAAAATAAAGTACTATGTCCATTATCAGTTATTTTTAGAAGCTCAGCACATTCTCAAGAAGAAAACATACCATTAAAATTATACAGGATATTTTTAAAATTTATTAAAATAAATGGTTACTTAATTCTCTTTCTAAATATATGGATTTACTGTTTAATTGTGTTTGTACTGTGTTTGTACACTCAGTTTTAAGTATATTGAAAGAATATTTGTAAAACAATTTTATCATAAATATTTTAAAATATAATTGAGGAATATTCCAGAGATCTTTTAATATAGTTAAGAATAATATATTATCTTCGTTATTACTTTTTTTCTGGATTATGATCTGTCTCTTACATTATTTTTAGTGACAAGTACATTAAAAATAAGGAATTAAAGTCCAATTATATACTTTCTTAAACTTCTCATGTGGAATCAGTGATGACAGCCCTCATATGGCATCAAGAATCATTTCCTTTGAAATGACTCAACAATCAGGTGAAAATAAAAAAAAACTTAAAAAAAGAGGAAAAGAGGTCATGACAGATTTTTCTTTTTTGACAAAAGCACTTGAGAGAATTTAATGAATTCTCCTCCATGTGGCTTCAAGCTACCAACACACAGGTCCCACCAACACTCTTAATCTTCTCCTCAGCTCTTCTGATGAAGAATTTGCACTTCACAATGACAGGCTGCTTTAGGAGCTTTCCCTTCCCCCAAACTTTGTGGTATCCCTACCACACCACATCAAGGATGGGAGCACCTCTGGGCTTGTTTTTGGCAGCATTTACCCATGTCTGCTCACTGAGCAAGGTCCACAGTTTATCCAGGTTGACAGTGGGGCAGAAGCTTCCATTCTTCTTTAAGTAGTAATGCCTCATACCAACTTTCCCAAAGTGACCTGGGTGATATTTGTCAAAGGTGATCATGTGATGATGCAAGGCCCCAATGTTACCTGGCCTCCCTCCCCAGTGTTTCCTGTGCTTGCTGATATGACCTTGGCCATGTCTCACATGTCCTGAGGTTTCTGGATCTTCCTCAGTCTGGATGGCATGTTCGTGGCCGAGTTGCAAGAGTAGGTCATGACAGATTTGAATGTCATTGAAATAAAGGGAAATCAAAACTATGGGAAAGGAAGAAAAACTCTAAAGGAAGACATTATAGAAGAAAAAACTTAAGCCAATACATAAAACTTGGGAAATGCCAACCTGAGTTAGGCAACCTTGTATGTCACAAACTGTGTTAAGTTTTGAGTATATCAGATAAATTTTCAGGGACAAGCCTTCATGATAAGTCACAACATAATGAGTCTATGAGGGATGGTAAGCAAAATTTTTATTTTCAACTTTTTTTAAAAATACAGATTTCATTTTAGATCTTTACACATGAATGCTACATTTTTTTAACAATGTCTACTAACTGTACAAGATCTGAAATTACTAAAATGATGGTATTGTTCTTTTTAACATGCCAGAATTGTGCCTTCTATCTATATAGCTCCTTCTATCTATAAAGCTATCTATATATAGCTTTATTATAGTTATACTTGTCAAAGGTTACATATATCCAGCCATGCTGCTTGTACTCAAAATACCCTTGAACTCTTCCAAGACTGTAACATAGCTTCTTAAATACCTTTAATGGAGACAACATTTCTTTATACGTTATGCTCTATCTTTTTAAACAATGATATAAACATAGTTTATAGTTAAAACTACTATAAAAATGATTTTAAGTATTAATTAATAGACCTCATTTATTTTTTATTTCTGTTCTCATTTTTGCCTTTCCCCCATTCAAATGCCTAAACAGATGTCCTCAAACCTGGCTATACTAGACTGCATTTAAAAGATACTCTTGGCTATGAGGCTTTAGGACTTCTGGCCAAGATGGAGGAGTAGGAAGACCTACTTTGCCTCCTCACACAACCCAAAGAAGGACAACAGCAAATTTAAAAACAAAGAATAACCAGAATTGCCAGAAAATCGAACTGTATGTAATTCTGACAACCAAGGAGTTAAAAAAGAAATATTCATCCAGACTGGTAGGAGGGGCACAGAGGACTCATGGCAAGGAGGTGGCTTGAGGACTGGCTAAGCAATCTGGTGACTGGCAAACCAGGCAAGGTGGCAGTGGGTGGAGTGGGTGGTCCCACATTTGCATGCAGATAAACTGGGAGGAACAACTGGGAAGTGAGACAGACTGTGCAACCCAGGGTTCCAGCATGGGGAAATAAAACCTCAAAACCTCTGACTGAAGAAATCTGTGGGGGTTGAGGAAGCAGGAGAAATTCCCAGCCTCATAGGAGAGTTTCTTAGAGAGACCCATAGGGTCCTAGAATGTACACAAACCCACCCACCCACCCAGGAATCAGTACCAGAAGGGCCCAAATTGCTTGTGGGTAGAGGAGAAAGTGACTGAAAGCCTACAGAAAGTTGAACAAACAGGATTGTTTCCTCCCCGACACCTTCCTCACATATAGTGAGTGCCACAGTGCAGAGACATAGGTTGCCCTGCCCTGGTGAATACCTAAGGCTCCACCCCTTACTATGTAACAGGCATGTGGAGACAAAAAAAAATATGGCCCAAATGAGAAAAAGATCAAAGCACCAGAGAAAATACAACTAAGTGATCAAGAGATAGCCAACCTATGACATGCAGAGTTCAAAACACTGATAAACAGGATGCTCACAGAAATGGTTGAATATGGTTCCAAAAAAAGAGAGAGAGAAAAGTGAAGGCTATGAAACGTGAAATAAAGGGAACCCATAGTGAAGGGAAGGAAACTGAGACTCAGATCAATGGTTTGGAGCAGAAGGAAGAAATGCACATCCAACCAGAATGTGCAAATGAAGAAAAAGAATTCAAAAAAAATGAGAGTTTAGGAACCAACTTTAAACGTTCCAACATCTGAATCATAGGAGTGCCAGAAGAAGAAAAGGAAGAGCAACAAACTGAAAACTTATTTGAAAACATAATGAAAGAGAACTTGGCCAATCAGGCAAAAGAAATAGACTTCCAGGAAGTCCAGGAAGCCTAGAGAGACCCAAGGAAGCACACACCAAGGCACATCATCATTACATTACCCAAGATTAAAGATAAGGAGAGAATCTTAAAAGCAGCAAGAAGAAAAGAGAGAGTTACCTACAAAGGAGTTTCTATAAGATTATCAGCTGATCTCTCAAAAGAATCCTTACAGGCAAAAAGGGCCTGGAAAAAAGTATTTGAAGTCCTGAAAGGCAAAGACCTACATCCAAGAATACTCTATTCAACAAAGGTATCATTTAGAATGGAATGGCAGATAAAGTGCTTCCCAGATAAGGTCAAGTTAAAGGAGTTCATCATCACCAAGCCCTTAATATATGAAATGTTAAAGGACTTATCTAAGAAAAATACCAAAAATACAAACAGTAAAGTGACAACAAACTCACAACTATTGAAAACCAAACCTCAAAAAACAAAAGCAAAAGCAAATACAAAAACAAAAATGAATTAAGCAAACAACTAGAACAAGAACAGACTCACAGAAATAGAGATCACATGGAGGGTTATCAGTGGGGAGGTGGAGAGGGGAGGGAGGGGGGAAAAGTATAGGTAATAAGAAGCATAAATGGTAGGTACAAAATAGACAGGGGGAGGTTAAGAATAGTATGGGAAAGGGAGAAGCCAAAGAACTTACATGTATGACCCATGGACATGAACTAAGGTGGGGGAATGATGATGGGAGGGGGTTAGAGGGTAGAGGAGAACAAAGGGGATAAAATAATGGGAAAATTCTAGTAGCACAATCAATAAAATATATTTTTAAAAGTACTCTTGTCTGCCATGTACTTCTGTAGGTGAGGCTCACACACTGATTTTTTTTTTCAAAAACTCCAACAGATGATTCTTTGGTGCAGACAGTGTTGGGGAAAAAAAACTGATTTAGGCAATTTTACATTTATTGCCTCAAAGAAGTGATTCCACAGGACTGAAATAAGAAATAATCTTTAGTCTCTATCTTTGTGCTTGGGACGTCTACATCTTTAAAGGAAAGTTGAAGGTTAAAGAGGCATCTCCTGTCCCTGGACTGAGAAATGATAGGAAAGATGAAGGAGTACCAGAGAGAGAAAGAGTTAAGAAAGAGGCTAAGGTAAATATGTCACAGCCAAAAAAAAAAACAAAAAAAACAATGTGAGGGTAAAGGATTACAGCTCCACATAAGTGAGTGCCTTCGTCACTCACACCAGGGCTCACAGTAGCTGTTTGGTCCCATCACATCAATTGGCAACTCACCTTCTGTAACACCCCACACTTTTTCCAGATAAGGGCAGTATGACCTTGAGAATTTGGGTCTGTTCTTTCTTTTTCAAACTACAACTTGAAACTTCTACTTGCATACCCCAGAGAACTAAATGTGATAATATTTTTATACAGAATTACTTATGTCAAATTTTCAAAAGGAAGAGACAAGAAAAGAAATTTAATTTGGGAAACATACCAGGAAAGTGGTTCTGTTTATTTCTGTCCTTAAGATGCATAGGCAATAAAATGTTTTATAATTATTTAGTTTTGATTTTACAATAGATTATCTCATTTTATAGATGAAAATATAGAGGGAAATATTATGAGCCATCCTTAGCTACAAAAGAACACAATTCCTGAACCTGTTCTTTAGCCTATGAAATCTCTCCCATTTGGGAACTGAATTTTACGCCATCTGGCTCCAAAACGAGAGCTTGCAATGTCAGGCAGTACTTGGAGGAAACAGCTGCATACAGATCACTCTGAAACCCTTGTAAAAATATACGGTAGTATCATTTTTTTCTTTTTAAAAATGTTTTATGAGATCCCCCATAGTATCTTTTACTAGTCTTGCTGTAAAAATAATGTTTATGGTGATTGAATATAGTTTCAGTAAATAGCTTCTGTGGCTATCAAAAGACTTTTTCTTCTGCATTTAATCACCTAGGAGGAAAGAAATGATGGCAAACAGATTTCACTGCCTTAAACAATATTTGTTAAAGGAAGACTGTTGCCCTAGAGCATCTTACTCAGAAAGTAATTTCCTGGTCACTGCTTTGGAGCCATGCCTTTTTATTTAGGACTTTCTTTTTTCAGCGTGAATCAGCCTTTCCCCCCTGTCTTGCCTCTATCTACATAGGCCTGAAATGACATCATGGTCTTTTAATATCACAGTGACCGAATAACATTCCCCATTTGTTCGAGGCTAACCAGCCTCAGATATATTCCTGTGCTGGTGATGTTATACCTTATTTTGTATTCTTAAGAGAACAATGACCTTTTAGTAAACTGTGGATGCGTATGAATCTATGTGGCTGGACTTAATTATGTGGCTTTTGAAATAAAACCTCTTCTCAGCAGTCTTAGAAACTCGTTATCCAGATTAAAATGTGATATATCTCTGAAATAAATTTATCAATTGACACTAATATTAAATAATCAATTTTTCAGTAGATTTAACATGTAAGGTTTCATGTGGATTTCAGATAAATCTTATAAGTTCTAGTAATAGTATTAACAATGACAATAAAACTGCAACAAGTGTTTTGTGATTTTATATAAAATAAATTATCATCATTAAATAACAAAAATTAAGTTGTAAGAAAATGTTCCTAAGGGAAAACCAACAATTAGTCAAATAAAATAAATAAATTAAGTTTCCTAAAAACCAACCCAGCCATGTAAAGAACGATGCTAACATGTAACCACATTTAAATGGAGAGAGAATGTTACTAATAAATCCAATCTTTACAATGCTAATATTTTGATTATTTGGAAATTATCACTAACCCTGTACCAACTGCTCTGCAAATACATTCTCAATGAGTTAAAATTCTGCCTTAAAAAAACATGTAAAATTATTTTACTTTTATAGTAATGTTTGTGTACCACCGGGGTTAAGAAACTTCACAGCGATTTTATAAACTGGATGATTCTGATCCTGGCTCCTCCATTCTGCTACCCAGCTACAAAAATTAGGCCCTCACCTGTGACTAACTTCCTTCTCATCAAATATGTGGGTTCACTTTGCCTTGTATGCATTTGCCCAAAATACTAGTAACCATCCTAACAATTACTGCTTCAACTTGAGAGCATTTATTACTTTTAAGAATACATGTACCAATATGGTAATGTGTAAGGCAGAGTTAGATCTAGGGTGATGGTGATTTCTGAAGATATTGCTCAGCATCTCACTGTTTTTACCATTGTTGCATCTTTTAAGTCTCAACATTTTGCCTTCAGGATACAGCAAAGAGCTGGTTCTCTGTAATGGTGATCCGCACCCCTCTCCACAGTTGTATGGCTTCTACAAAACAACCAGACTCTACTAAATAGAGTCCCTTGTTCCATATTCAGTGGTGTGGTACCTTTGCCTCTTTAATCTCTAGCAAGCAAGGAAAGGTGTTATGGTCATCTATGCACTGGTATTTGGAGGCCAAGGAAAGCCAAGGAGTAGCTGCTGCCATTTACAATAAAGACTGGGTGACAAATAGACTTGGAAAGTAAAAAACTAACAGAGTTTAGGGGAAAATAGATCTTTTTAACAAATATTTTCTGATAAAGATACAAAAGTAGGTCTGAGAAAAGTTTCATTTCCCAAGTTCTAAAGACAGTATTTGTGCCTTTGTAATTTTCTTTAAAAAAAAATTTTTACAGTGTAGCATTTTACACTGACAAATGTGTATGTATGTTGTGTATCTGTAAGTGTTAAAAATAAATATGTTTGCCAGATTGTTATACTGATTAACTATTAACACTCTAAAATATGTGTATTAGTCAAGTTACTGACAAATATTTTAATACAAAATAAAATCAAGATTTTAGGAGCCTGCCGTGCTTATACAACACAATCAACATTATCTTATTTAGTTGCAAAATAATTCTTTTTGAGGGCAATCCAATGCCAATTATGAATCTGTTCCAAAGTCAGTGTTTCAGTGTCCAAAGTACACAATGGGAGAGAGTGAGTATTTTCATAGCAATGCATTTTTAAGCTGTACTTAAGATGATGACTGTGTTATGGTTTTTTACACTTCAATAATAAACATCTGCTAAAAATAGAGGTGTGAATAAGGGCTAGCTCTTAAGAGAATACAGAGCTCATGGTTGAAAGCAATCCTAGGTTGATATACTGACACTTAATATCATCAACATGGATAGTGGCAAGTATGCTATGAAATACATTAATGAGCTATATTTTCCATTTCCATGCTAACATCTAACTTCTTACATAATTCTATCTTCTAAGACTATCAAACATGGGTATGTAACCAGTAAAAGTTTCTCTCTAAGTTTAATGCTCATAAAACTTAAACATTTTTCTCTAGTTAAGAAAATATAAGCCCTAGCTGGAGTGGCTCAGTGGATTGAGTGCCAGCCTGCAAACTAAAGGGTCACAGATTTCATTCCCAGGCAGGGCACATGCCTGGGTTGTGGTCCAGGTCCCCAGTGGGAGGCGCACGAGTGGCAACCACACACTGATGTTTCTCTCCCTCTCTTTCTTCCTCCCTTCCCCTCTTTCTTAAAATAAATAAATAAAATCTTTTAAAAAAGTATAAGCTACCAAAACAAACTCCAATTTTGTAATACTTCTGCACATATTAATAGTCAAAGAGAGACATGAAAGAAAACTGGCTCCCACAATCTTGCATTTTTCTTTATTGTATGCTTGCCAGGATCACAGACAACAGTTTCCAAGTTGTATCATCAACTAGTGTTGCCAAAGAGCTCACTGGCTGTGTGATGTTTGGATTGTTTTCAGGTAAATACAGATTGGAGTTTAATAAAGTTCCTACAGGGAAGGGAATTTCTTAATTGGGGATTAAGTAATGAATGATCTTATAGCTCACTTTACTTCTCTCAGAAATGTTATAAAAGTTACACAGATTTTTAAAGCACATTCTAATTTTTCAGTTACATTTTAGCCTCATAAAACTCTGTAAGGTAGACAAAGCAGAATGTGTTATCCATAATGCATATGTGAGTAGATTGAGTCTTAAAGTGGTTTGATGACTTAAGGTCTCAGATTTTCAATGTTGTAGTCATAATTTGTACCCAGGCCATAATAATGTAAGAGCATAAACTTGCAAAAACTTAACAGGGTAACAGTCATTACCCTCCCATTGTCCATCATCCCAACACTGTTCAGGACTGCATATATGCAGCCTCTTAGGTGCAGTCATACATAAACGACCCAGATTTCCTGCCCCAAGAAAATATCTTAACATATAACTAAGAAGCTATCATGAGCCAGAATTTTTACCAGGTGCCCTCAACATGCTTATGGCCTAATAAACAATTGTAATACAGAGAAAGTACATAGGAAACATAAAAAGGCAATGAGAATTATTAAAACAACTTTGGTGTGAACTTTCAGGACTTGTTTACTCCTCTTCCCAAACTTATATTTCTACATTTGAAACTTCTGGACCCTAGACCACTTCACAAACAGAAACTGCTATGTACAAACAATTATCTGGAACAATTCAGGACAAGCTTCATTGGCCAAAGGAAAAACATTCTGAGAGAAACAGGCTCCTCTGCCCGACAAAAACTAGGAGTGTCCAGTTGCTGGTTCTGTCTCAGATGGAAAAGGAAGAGATGAGAACAAAGAATGAGAGAAGTTCTGGGGCCTTTGTGAGGGGGAAAGGAATTACAAAAACTTATTTCTAAGCATCCTCCAGTATCCCCCATACTGACCTCATAATCAAGGCATAAATAGTTAAGATTTCATCTGGTAACCATTTAAATCATCTGTCACTGCCTCCATGCTTTTCTCTCTCACCATTAACCCTGAGTAGAATGTCCTCATGGTCATCTGTAGGGATGGAATAGCAGCAGATACAGCCCAATCCTTCACCTACACCTGTGGCAGATATGATGGAACTCATTCTTCTCTTGCATTCTTATCTAGGCTGGGAAAATAGCATGAGAACTGAATATAATAGGAGAATATGGTAATTTTCTCCAACCCCCTTGTTCACTCCTTCCCGTTCTAGAGGAATGACTCAGTGATGTTGAGATAGTAAGATAGAGGGCACTGCCTGTAAATGGAGCACATTCCCTTCCCATGTTTGCCCTCTCGGGCCAGTTAAAGTAGGACATGGTCTTTTTCTACTCTTGCTCCCTCTGCATTTCTCTATTCTACCTCAATGGGTTGTATAGTATCCTTAGCTCTCCAAGCAACTGGCTAGAAGAGGATTTGTCTGTAAACTCACATCTCTCCATAGGCAAGTCCCAAGGTTTATTTTTTAAGGGGAAAAATCATAAGGAATCATAGTTTGGCTTCAAATAAGAGATATATTCCATAATCTAATTTTCCTTTCAATAAAGGTAATATTTTGATATAGTGATTGAGTTAGTCTCAAAATCTTTAATGTTGGTTTGGGAAACCATGACTTATTAAATGGAATTCTCAATCAAACTGAAATCTACTTGTCAGTTCTGTTGTAGGTCATCCTTTCCTTTGAGGACCAACTCATTTCTACTTTTTAAATGAAACTTTCCTCAATTACTTCCATTTATCTTAACCTTGCACGACTAAATTCCAATGACCTTCATTGTCTCTACCACTTATTTAGTACTTAGCACATCCTGGCTCATTATGTGAGCTATATTTTCAAATACATCTTTTCATTCTCTAAATAAATCACAAGCCCACTTAGGGGAAGCCCTGCCTTTCATGTTCTTTATACCTCTGGAGTCTGACATTCAATGCTCATTTAATACTTCCTGACATTAATGATATGAATCTAAGGAAATTACCATGACAGACAATGGTACTAAGTGATTTGTGTATTGAATTACCCTTGATTCATTTTATGCATATCAGTCTGAACTTTCAACCTTCTAGATAGATTATGTAAAGCAATATAAGGAAAACTTCTTTAGGTGAGCTTCCATTGTAATGGTGGTTAGAAGTGGACTCTGTCTAAAATAGAAGAGGCTAATATATCTTCCTAAATATTTGAGAGGACACCAGTGATGCCTTTGAAATTAATGAATTAGAACTTGACTTTTATTCTGGTGTCTCTGGCAAATGTTATAAGAAATATGTTTTCCTGGATACATAAAGATTAAAGATAAAAATTCAATTAAAAATAACTAGGTGGTTCTGAACTCTCTAAGCAATATTATTCCATATTTGGATAAAACTATAAAGGAAAAACAAAGTTAAATTTGGTACAACCTACGCTAAGTATACCTGAGTAAACTCTTTCAGTCACCAATCTTACCAGGAAAAAAAAAGTAACTCAGAATTTGTTTAGTTTGCCAATTCAAATCAGTAATTCTCCTACTGATTCACTATATAGCCTTGAGCAAGTCACTCATTCCTGCTTAATAGCTGTAACATGAAAAAGTAATATTTTAAATTTGTCAAATTTCATGAAAATGATGTGGAGCTCAGGTAACTTTTAGAAATATTTTGTGTTCTTTAAAAAAATTAAAAAGAAAGATGTTTAACTAACCACAAATCTTTGCTTTCAGCTATAAGATTAAAAGAATACTACCTATCAGAGACTAATATGTTAGCTAATTGGTCAAAGGACTTAACATTTTTTAGAAATACACAAATTTAGTAAATATAACTTTAATTATTATTATAGCTCCTTTCAGTGATTGTCTTTGTAAATAGACCTATTGAATTTATTTGAACCCCTTTACAAGTTTTCTATGGGAAGAGGATTTATCCTGTAATTTGCATTAGAATAGGATAACAGAAAATTTTGTCATAAAAGCAAGTTTGACATAGTGACGAATCATGTTTCCACATCCAGAATCTAGATAATATTTAATATGCAAAGTTAGCAGCAAACAGAAAAAGTATAGTTACCAACCATGCAACGTCCTTGGCATGTTTAACTTGTATGTTTACCCTTCTTCTAGTGACAAACATTCTTCTTATGCAAATATCTAATGAACACTGTCCAAGGTTAACTCTAAAGCTCACAATCCAGCAGAATAAACTCACATAATCTTGCTCCCAAAATATGCTAAATTTAAGTGGGATATCAGAAGAAAAAATGCAAATAAAGATAAATAAATACAACTCTAAAGCACCACTGAAAAATTTCAGAAACTTTATAGTAGATCCATATAACTTAAATGTTTCTGGAACATGAACATATGGATCCAAAGAAACATATTAGAAGAGTGGAGAAAAATTCTACCCTTTAAACATCACATTACAAAGTCAGAATAAAGGACCTGCAATCAAATCAAGAAAAAATTTTAGAGAGATCTAAATAATTTTCTTCTTGATAGATTTAAGAGATGCTTATATGTGACACCATCATTTACCTCCCTTTGAGATATTACCTATGTCCCTTTGTCTTCCTTTTAGTAGCTACTAAATTATTCCCTTGCCATTAATATTCCAGGCTAGTTCTCATCTTTCTGAACACAAACAAAAGGGTGCTATTTCACCCAACTTGCTCTACAGTGAAAATGTGGGAGCATTTGTAACTTGGGAAAGTCATTCCTTGTCCTTCTTCCTTTACTTTCCTGTATTTCAATGCAATTATCATTTATAGTTATTATTTACTTCTATGGTGGACCTACTATGTGTATGTGTATACATATGAATGCAATCACATGCATATGTGCAATCATATATACATAAATATACATCCACATACACATAAACATGTGTAGTTTCACATGCACATATAGAGGCATATACACAATTACAGTCCACCACCATATATGTAAGCACTTACTTATACAGAATCACATGCTCAGTCACCTACACAATTACACAGATACACAATAACACAATCACAAAGACATATTCAAATAAAACTACATGCATATCCAATGGCACACAATACACATTTAGGCTGCTGTCTAATTAATATCATCCTCATTTTTCAGATGAGGGAGTGAGGTACAGGGAGTTGTGCAATATAAAAATATTATACAACTCCCAGTGGTGAAGCCGGTATTTGAAATGTAAGGAGTTTGACTACCAAATCCACATTCTTAATCAAAATGCTATATAATTTTGCACTGATTTTGTACTAAATATCCTTAGTACTTAATTCTCATAACTGATTTCCCTGTCACTACTCTGATCTTAGCCTATAATTATTCATTACTTGCAGTATTTTTAACCATGTTGTTAGGTCCAAATTATAACCTCTCAGATGGCTACATCAGTTTTTATATAATTCCTGTTGTAAAACACATTGCCCTGCATTGATAAATATTTAATACAGTGTGTTTAAATACTTATTATCAGCTTAGGTAAATAAATTATCTCTGAATGTTAGATATATTCAAATTAATATTTTCTAAATTCTAAATATTAATTGATACCTATATGTACCTCTGTTACTGCTTCTCCCATAATATTACAGTTTTATCCTTTTTTCTTTTTCCATGGATAGTATTTTCCCCACTTTTTAGGTTCTCCTTTTTTCATATCCTTTCCTGTTCCTTTTATTCAAGCACAGTTACGTGTGATCAGATATTATTGTCTCAAAAAGATCATGTCTACCCTGTATCTTTGAACTTTATGTCTAGACTGACAAACACTATTAGAAAAACTTCAAACAGTCCCTGAGTTATGTGATTCACTTATTAAAGTTTTAACTTACTAAACTGGTTCTGATAATTTTGTCTTTTTTTTCTTTTTGAGCAACACTTGAAAAGGTTTAATTCTTGCACATATTGACATAGGTTTTCTTTTGAACAATAAATACCATGCTCCCACCAACAGAATAATCCAGGACAATTTATCAATACACATTACAAGAATATGGAAATAGAAGACTTAAGAAATATTTTAAAATTTTAGAGCATTTTATCTCCCTAACAGCATGGCAAAACTGGCAGAGATAGGTTGTGAGGAAGGAAAAAAATCACGGTTATCAATTAACTTGTTTGTTTAAATTTCACTTATTTAAATAATCACCCACTTGTCAAAAAAATTAAATAGATAGTGCTTTAAAATTTGTTTTCTAGCAATAACAATCATTAATTATGTCAATTCCAAAAAAGCCCCTCTGCCTATTCATTTGGGAAGGAAAATATGTTATTTCATGAGAGCAAGAAGCTGTCAGATAACCAATTGGTAAACCTAGAGAAGTATGAAAAAGCACAAATTTATATTCAGGATAAACTGTTTCTCAGAAATTTACAATTCTGTAAAAATAGACAATAAGCTCAAGGAATACTATTCAGTTCACTCTCCAGCTCTTCTCCTTGTGAAGCCTCATTGTACAAATGAAGAAATCAATGTATAGAAGACTATACACCACTTGTTATTTTTTAAAAAATCCTCTATCTCAAATTTCCATCTTATTATAGACTAAATTTATCCCATGCTTCTTACAAAGCACATCTTGCTTTAACATAATCCTCAAGACCCACTTTCTCTTTTTTAAAAAAGAGTCCCTATGTATTTACTACAAATATATATATACATATATGTGCACACACACACATGTATCTAGCTAGATAATGGATATTATATTCAAAATCTTTTAAGTACAGCTACACCAGTAATAAACTCACTACAAATTCTAATATAAATTACTACTAATTACTAACTCATGGCAGTAATGGACCCACAATAAAAGTACCTTCTTAACAGCAAACTACAATTTTAATTGCTGCATTTATTGATACATTTTTAAACAATAAATACATAAAACTCCAAGTATATAATACCTTTTTAAAATTATTTTCCCAAAGGTAAGTGGAAAGAAAAAAAATCACACACAAAATAACAAAAACATCAAAATTTCTCACAGTAGCAGATGTCTTAAGTGGAAAAATGTCAGTTATGGGTTATTTAATGAAAATAAAGCCCTTGTTTAGGAACTTCTTCTGCTATGGAAAACACTGAGGTCACTAGGCTTGATGGAAATTCCCATCTATTCATGTGCAAATGCATTCTCTACCACCTACTCTTCTTTAGTGTTTGGGTTTTTTTTTCCCTCCACATCACTCTGCCTGACAATTGGTTAGGAAATATTTTCTTAGTGAGCACCTGTCTAGTTTAAGATATTTCATTTCTTTTCTAGTTAAAGCCAGGAGGTTTAAAGATTTTTTCATAAAGAAAAACCACTCTCTGAGTCTCTTAGGTGGGACTCCCTGAAGGTTGATGATAGTAAAGATCAAAACAGAGGCATAATAACTAAATTTGTATCTTAATACTGTTTTTAAAGAATCTAATATTACTTGAAATGTTTGCTTACAACCCAGGTGGGTTTAGCAGAAGATAAAAAGGTATCTAAGACTATTTTAAAAGTTTAAGCATATATACATATATATACACACACATATACACACACATATATACACACATATAATATGCTTAAACAATAGAAATTTATTTTCTCATAATTCTAGAAGCTAGAGGAAAAAAAAATCAAGATGTTGGAAAAATTGGTTTCTTCTGAGGCATCTCACCGGTGTGCAGATGGTTGCCTTCTCACTGTGTCCTCATGTTTGTTGCCCTCTCTGTGAAGCCTGTGTCCTAATCTATTCTTTTTTCCTTTTTATTGAGGTGACACTATTTAACAAAATAATACAGGTTTCAGGTGCACAATCTACAACACACCATTTGTACATTGTATTGCGTGTTCGCCACCCCAAGTCAAATCTCCGTCTATCAGTACATCACAATTCATTCCCCCACACCCTCTTCACTTTCCCCCACTCCCTGGGATTACACTGTTGTCTGTGTCTGTGAGTTCTTTTTGTTCTTCTTCTTGTTTTTTTTTGCTCAATCCTTCCATAACCTCAAGCAGCTCCCCCACCACACAAAAATTTTATTAATTTTTCTTAATAAAATTAATACTATTCTTATTGCTCAAAAAACTGAAATTACTGAAAAGCAAAGTAGTAGAACAAATTATCTATCTTCCCACACTAAATAGGTTTTTATTATTCTTTAAGTGAATTTCCTTCATAATCTGTATATGACACAATACACTTTCTAAAATAGAAACAATAATGCAAAAGCTAGAAAATTGAAGAAAAGACCAGAAATAAAAAAAGTAATAATCTATTTAACTACAGCAAGTTTCCACATGTATGTTATTTGGGCACCTGGAATATGGCATCAACAAAATATTTACTTTAGTCACTAACTCCAACTGTCTTCTTCATTAAACTTTTGAAAGACTTTCTGAAGAAAAACTGTCAGGAAATAGAGAAACTTTAGAAGACAAGGAAAGGGAAGCTAAAGAAATGACATTAGTGAAACCAGGACAGTCTAAAAACTAAGTAATCAACCTTGTTAAAAAATGACATAACTTATCCTGTAGTAATTATTATGACTTATTCAAGTTTAAAGAACCCCTTGCCATTTACATCTTATACCCAGTTTTATCTTAATGCCAATATTTTCTAAAATGTTCATTGCAGATGGCTAATGTAACATCTAGAATGAAGTTTCACCCCACTGGGTTTTCCAGGTGCTATATAATTCAGATTACATGAATATATTTCAAATATAGTTCACTGTTGACTTTTCAAAAAGAATCTTCTCTCTCATAGTCATTTCCGAATCCCCTCAACTCTTTTTAACCATAGAGACATTCAGTTACTGGTGGCACTACAGATGCATGGAGCTGCAGTAAGCAAAGGGACAGGAGAGCGATTAGTGTGTAAAATATATATCAAGGGTCTGGTCCACAGTGACTAGCACATAGACTGTGTTCAGCAGATTTAGCTCTCTTCCTTTCTTTCAGAAAATATGTTTGCTTGCTGTTCACAGGGCCTGTTTTCATATTTGCTATTTTATTCTCTTTACCTAGCCCAATGCCTGGCACAAAATAAGTCATCTACATGTGAATAAAGAGGCCCATCTAGGGAGTTAGCTTTAGAAAGCTCCAGTTTTTAGTCTTTTCCATGTATCTTCAAAATCATAAGAATGTATATTTTGCCCCTTAATTAATTGGTAGTTATTTTAAACAGAAAAGTATTTTTAATTTATTGCCATAAAATTGATCTTCTAGGAAGATATGCAATGTTTGCACTGTTTTAATGTAGCCCCGGAAGAGCATCACATGTACTTGCTCACATGCACCCCTGAACTGAAGAATATCTGACAGAATTTTAAAGAAATGATTATGTAAAGGACTGACATATTGAAGAACCTAAAACGAATATAAGGCCTTGAATGATAAAATAGAACTTTTATTATATTTTGAAGGCCAGCCTTCACTCTGACAGTTCTCTACACGGGAACATGGACAGGGTGTCCAAAATCCACAGTGGGAACCTAACACCCACTTTTATAAATTTGAAGACTTGCAGCAATTTATTCTCAGGCAATCTTTGATGTCACTATATTCACATAATAATTTCACAAAAGGAAAAAAGGACCTATTAACAGCATATTTCAATAAGTTTTGATGAAAAAGTACCCTTTGGGCCAGAAGCATCAGTAAATTTTATAGAAGTAGCAAATGGTTTTTGACACAAAGTGAAGCCCGTGTTATTCAGAAATAAAAGTAATGTATTCTTTGGGAAAAATCCATCTGCCACACCAGAATGATCTTCTAAATCCTAGTACAAATCATGTCACATCTTTCTTCAAAAACTTCAGTGGTGACTCCCTTTTAGCTAACAAATAAGTTCAAGCCTATGTATATGTTAAGGCAGATGTTAAGATATATGTTAAGGTACATGTCAGGAGCACATGTACAATGACCTGACTTTGTACAAGCACATGTACAAGGACACATAAAATTGTGTCCTCACAGTTCTTGTGTCATAATTGCAAGGTTGCTACTGTATCTCCGTCACTGCCTCCACAACCCATGCAGGACAGAGGGCAAGGGAGGCTCCATGCTGCCCAGCATCTTTCTTGGTCCAACCATGTCCCCATTGCCCACCAAGAATGAGGTCCTACATTCTCTACTTAAGCCTTCATACCTCCAACAGCACATCTTTACTTTCAGCTCATGGCCTTGCTTCATATTACCTTGAGGAACATGAAACAAACAGTAGAGCATTTTGATAAGCTTCCATCATCACATCTCCTTACTGAAGCTTCAAGACTGAATATTTCTCCAAAACCTTGTCTATGAAAATATTTCCTTCCATTTTTTCCATTAAAGAATACTTCTCCCTGTCTCTTGTTCTTTCCAGTCATCAAGTAAACATGCTCTCATCTCGGCCTTAGTTGTTTTTTTTTAATCAAACCTTTACTTTCATAACTTAACACCTTGAAGGAATGGCTTATGTATCATAACTGTTTTCAATATTTCTCTTCCCATTTTCCCTTTACCTCAACTAAACCAAATTTTAATTTCTACCATTGCACTAAAACTCACTTGCCAAGCTCACCAATGATCTGTACATCTTTAAATCCAATGGTCATTTTCAGTTCTCTTTCAATTTGTACCACAGCATGCATTTGAAATAGTTAATTTCTCTTTCCTCTTGAAATTTCTTTCACTTCACACCTTGAACAACCCACACTCTTTGTTCTCTTTCTATCTCACTGGCTGTTCCTTCTTAGTCTTCTTTGCTAATATCCCTCCCCATCTTGAACTCCTGACATGGGAAAGCCCCAGCACTTAGCTTTGTATCTCTTCTGTTCTCCTCTCTGTCTACCTCTAGTCCTCTAACAACCTTTGGCAGCCTCAGTGCTGTGAAACTGTCTTGATGTTGACAGCATCCAAATAAGTATCTCCAGTCAAGATTTCTACCCACTTAAATTCAAATGTCACTTTGACAATTCTACGTGAATGTCAGTGAGCTTTTCAAATATTACATGTTCCAAAAATTTTCCTGATTTCTGCACCTTAGATAGATAAATAAATAAATAGATAAATAAATAAATAAATAAATTAATAAATTAATAAATTAAAAAAAAACAAAAACCCTGTTTCTTCCAAATTTTTCCTTTTTGGGTTTCTCAATTGCTAGTCATAACATCCTGTCATTAAGTTAGGACAAACTCTTGTAGCTCTTTTCAGCTCCTATGTTATTCTCACGCTCCATTTGGAATATCTCTCAGCAAATTCCCTATCTTTAAAATACAACACAACCAGACTCTGACCCTTTTTCCTCTACCTTTCCTGCCACCACCCTGGTCTGAACGTCTAACACGTTTTAGCAGTATGACTCTAATAACCTCCTCGTTTGTCACTCTGCCATCAACCTTGATCCCTGACAGGCCACTAGCAACACAATAGCCACAGAGAGCCTGTTAAAAGCCATGTCAGAGCTTGTCATTTCTCCGCTCAAAATTTCCAATGGCTTCTAATCTCATGCAGAATGAAATGCATACAGGATTCTAGAGCATATCTGTGCTCTCAATTTCCCTCTGTCCCTCTTTCCTACTATTCTTGATTTTCCTTAAATGTACTAGGTTCATTCCTGACTCAGAATATCAGTGCCTTCTGTTTTTCTGCCTGAATTCTCTCTCCTCAGAAATCAACAGAGATTGCTTCCTCATCTCTAAATTTTTGCTCTAATAATGAGGCTCTCCATTACCATCCTATTTGAAATAAAACACTTTTCCTACTTGGTTTTCCCATAGTACTTATGTAACATACTATAATTTTACATGTTTTTGTTGTCACTGTGTTGAATGCCCTCCCTTTCCTCCATTAGAATTAAGCACATCCAGATTTGAGATTGTATCTGTTTTTTTTGTCTTGTTTTTTCTATTACTGTGTCTCCAGTGCCCACTACAATAGCGCCTGATTTAGAACAGATACTAACAAATGGTTCTTCAAATAGATAACACACATAAAAAATTGTGTAATATGGCCACCCTCCAGAAGTCGTAGAAATTGGGCACATCAATGATGTAAAACAATTGGTGTTTCATTTGTAAGGAATACAGCTTGCAATATATATTGCATATGAAGCCAGCAGTCTTTTACACATAATCATCTAAGAAATGGCCCAAGCTGACATTTTTTATCCCTTCATTTACACAGTAGAACTATTTGGATGTATCAGATAACCAGTCATTCTTCAAGCACATATGGATTTTTTTAAATTTTATTTTAATAGTTGTTCAAGTACAGATTTCTGTCCTGTACTCCCATCCCAGCCCACCCACCCATTCCTTCCCACCTCCCTCCCATTTCCACCCCCCCCTAGTTTTTGTCCATGTGTCCTTTATATTTGTTCCTGTAAATCCTTCCCATTCTCCCCTGAAATTCCCTCCCCTCTCTCCTCTGGTCACTGTCAGCCTGTTCTCTATTATAGTGTCTTTGGCTATATTTTGCTTGTTTCTTTGTTTTGTTGTTTAGGTTCCTGTTAAATGTGAGATCATACGGTATTTGTCCTTCACTGCCTGGCTTATTTCGCTTAGCATGATGCTTTCCAGCTCCATCCATGCTGTTGCAAAGGGTAGGAGCTCCTTCTTTCTTTCTGCTGTATTCCATTGTATAAATGTACCATAGTTTTTTGATCCATTCATTTACTGATGGGCACCTAGGTTGCTTCTAGCACTTGGCTACTGTAAATTGTGGTGCATATGACTTTTTTAATATTTCTGAATTTTTGCTCATTTTTTTCTTTCTAGAAACTCACTCTCCTGTCTCTACCTGGAGAAATCTTTGACATTACATGAAGTGACATACTCCATTCCCCTTTCTGAAGAACTCATATTGAAACTTGAAAACTCTATTCAAGTATCACCTGCTCTGGACAGCCTGCCATTCCTTCTGTGGGCTTTAATGGAACTTCATTTACATGCCTATTGTGCCAATAGTACTATATCTGTTATTTCTGACTTCTTAACTAAAGATGGTGAGCTTTATAAATATAAGAACTTCTTTCTTATAAATTTTTGAGGTTTTTTATATATGTATCCTCATTTTTCCCCAAATAAGTAAAAGAAAACAAATTTAGAAACAGTAAATTTATAAGAAAAATATGACACTTAGAGTTATTTGAGGTCTAACACAGAGTTTAAATATGGATTCTTCTGTTCAGGACTATTGGAGTCTTTAAAGTCAGAAGAAAACCATTTAAAAAATTCTCTCTTCTCTCTTCTTAGATTGTCTCCATGTTCCCTTTGCTCTTCCCCCTTGGTTTTTATGGCCACATTCACCTCTACTACTGCACCACTTAAATGATAGGCTCACAGGTAAGAACTTAAAAATAATATGATTCACCAGACTAAGCTAGACTGGGGTAGTTTAAGTAAAGCTGGGCTGAACTAGATATGGTTTAAAAAAAACTGAGTTAATGGAGGATGGAGATGGTTGTCCCCAAACCATTCAACCAGTACAGTGCCTGGTACATAGTAATGTCAGGAAGTATTTGTTAAATAAGTGACTGATGACTAAATAAAAATAATATAAAACAAGAAACAGACACAAATGTATAGGGAAAATCAGAGTATGATAACATGGCATTTTAAGGCAATAGTCTTTGAGTGGTGATTAGACAACTGAGGAGGAATTTTAAAAACAAATATTGAAGTCAATCTCATAAGTCATAATTTAATTTACTCCATAAGATTAAAAACTAAGGTAAACAATAAAATCTCAAAATTAGGTGAAAATAATAGGGCCATTTATGTTGTCTTAATAAATTCTAGAAGAGAAGAGGGGGCAACCAAAACAAATTATTTCATTTCATTTTATTATAAGGAGAAATATAGATATAAAATATAAAAGCAATTAAATTTAAAAATTTTGTGACAGATTTCTACAGAATTGAAGTTATCCTAAAACAAGACTATTTTCTAAAAATGGAAAGAGTTTCACTAACCTGAAAAAACTTGAGAGAAAAGAAAGGCAATAAATTAATGCAGAAGAGTGGCAGAATAAGCAATTTTTCCCAAACCGTCAATTTTGCCATGTTATTTTCTAACTGAAATTACTAGCTTCAGTATTATTAGCTTCTATTTATTGCAATAGTTCCACACTATGATGATGCTTTTAATATTACAAATATTTCAGTTTTATCCTATCTTTTTTACTTGAACTTAGAAACAAGTACCACATTGAAAC
Organism: Trachops cirrhosus; assembly: GCA_028533065.1. Lineage (NCBI taxonomy): Eukaryota > Metazoa > Chordata > Mammalia > Chiroptera > Phyllostomidae > Trachops > Trachops cirrhosus. The sequence goes on along the minus strand of CM052539.1, from coordinate 114,659,615 downwards.
CCAACATGCAGTAATTTGCTTATAAATTTTAACATTTGTTTCTTTGCATGTGTGTTTATGAGAAGAAGCCCTACTTGTATTATTTGTCAATCTTTATAGTGTAAATACTCTCATCATGGCCGGATTCCCAGAGGTGGGAAGAGATGTGTGTAATAAGCTCTTGTGAAACAATTCAAACCAGCTCCAACACACCCCTGAGCCACATCTTCCATCAATCTGTTTCTCATGTTTAACCTCATCTTACTATTGCACACAGGAACTCTCTCCTTGAGCTAGATCGGAACATCCTTACATATTGACCCTGTTCCCTGTGTCCATGCTGCTTCCCTCACTGGGATTGTCAGGCAACCGCTTCTCTATCTACATACTACCCATTATTCCATATATTCCAACCGTTCTAAGCTCTATTTAAATTCACTCTATGCCACATGATGAGGTTTCCTTTGCTTCCTCATTTCTCAGTGGCATTTCCTTATTCAGAACTCCTCCAGGTTATATTTCTTAAGCATTTGTGCCTTATGCACTAAGATCACAGTCCTCATGTAGCAAACAAAACAACTATAGACGATGCCCTTATAAAGCATATTTTTGAGATATTAATCAAGTAACCACAGCAATGTGTAATAGGAAACTGAAAAATGTTTATGTGGATGCTAAGAGAACACCACATAACTGATGACTTCATATCTTCTAAGGGATCTTTTGTTCTGCCACTGTGTCGTATGCATCGTATTTCTGAAAGTGTATTGTGTTTCTCCAGTTCAGAGTATACAGCTGTTACATCTACATTGACTATGCCCTGTCTCAGCATTATCTCTGCCTTCAGTATGTTTTCAGGGAAAACCTGGGGCTTTAAAAGAATGTCTTGATCTTACTTACCTGACAGGAAAACTGATGATATCATAGGAGGGTAATAGGGACTGTGGATCTAAGGGAATGTCCAGAGAAGAGAAGGAGGCCAGGCAAGACTGAGGCTAACTGAAGGAGCCTGGCCACAGCACTAATTTGAGCTGGAGCATAAAAGATTATGTAGAACTGCTTGTGAAGCTGACAGCCAAGACGAGGTAAGTCAGGACTGAAGGGCACCGATGGCAACTGACTAAAGATCACATTAAATAGAGACAGACTCATTGACAGAGAGCAGGCTGACTCTCAGTTCAGGGGTGGGGGGATTGAACAAAAGTGAAAAAAAATAAAGAGACAAAACTCTCGTGAACATGAACAACTGTGCTGTGATTGAGTGGGGAAGGTGGTGGGTGGAGGTGGGAGAAGGTATGAGAGAAAAATGGTGGTGGGAAATTTTTTTTTAAATAAAATTCCTTTTAAAAAAAAAGAAGGCTATCCATCTTTCATACAACCAGCTTTTCAAATTCAGAATCCAAAGTGGTCACTGTCATTTCTTTTCACAAAACCAGCATCTTTGAAAACTGGATATTAACCAACTTACATCATTCCATTAATGATAATGAATAAAAAGGATTAAGGGCAATGGTCGAGTTTTAAACAATCAATAGGTGACTTCATATTTAGAGGTGTCTTTCTTACAAAGATGTATTGATTAGCCAAGGCAGGCCTTCCAACCTCTCCAACACTCACAGCATCAGTTTTAAATATCTTTTATGGTTTGATTTAGAAAAACAGAAATGTAGAAGTATTTAAAGCAGAAAAATCCAGTATCAATTGAAAACTCCTTATAGCATACAAAAGAGATTTTTAAAAAATCAGTTTGGAACTATTGGGCTTCTCTTCTTCCTCCATTTTCACTAAAACTCATGATATTAAAGTTTGGCTGATTTATAATACCCTCTGTCTACTTTGAATAGATACATGAATATTACAGATGAGATAGCAATGCAAATCACCGAGTTATTTTTAAAGATGAAGTATTACCAATTCATCTTAGATTTAACATACTCTAAGGCAGTTATTCTTTATGGATACATAGCAAAATGGATGTTAGGGAAGTACAAGATGCTGAGAAATATGAATAGTTTAATATAAGACATCCAGGTAATTCTGACAAACTCAACACTTTGCCTCTGACCTCTCTTAAAAAAAAAGCCTCTAGGAGAATCACTCGAACATTGCCAAACTATGCCTTGGATGAATTTATGAATATCATTCTTTCATGCTGATATCAGCAGCATTGTTCAAACTACCACAACTATAAAAATAATTTTGTCCAGCACTAAATTAGCTTTATTTTATAATTCACTTCCCTGAAAAAAAATTATTTCCACTACAAAAACATTGCTTCCAGTACGAAGCATATAAACCTTGAACATCTTTGTAATGAACCAAAGCCCTCCAGCTTCTTTGATTGCACAGAACTAAATGAAACCTCACCACTGTCATTATTTTAATACCAAATCAAACTTTTATTTATAAAAACAAATGTTGAAAATGAGTAGCACTCTAAGATGATCATAATCTTTTAACATCTGCTAAATCTTTCTTAGCATTCATTTGTACACAGAATAAAGTATTAGATTTCTGATACCAACATCTTGGTAACAACCATATTTTCCCTGATGACCTTCTGCTTAATTCTATACCTTAGCATTTGGCTACCAAAACTTCAAGACTTTCCTGACTTCCTTTCACATTTGTAGAGATACACTGACCGTGTTAGAATAAGCAATCCACGTGGGCTTACCACAATGTCTCTTGTCCCCCTGCCTGAATATCAAAATGCATGAGCATGTCTCCAACACAGCGTGGATTCTGTTTCCAAGACAGTAGTGATTCGATTTCTATGAATCTATCTTAATTGTTTTTGTTTTAGTTCAAACCAATGGTTCTGAAATCTTAGCATACCTCAAAATTAGATGTGGAGTTTATTCAAACACAGAGAACTTGACTTCATTCTGAGTTTCTGAATGGGTAGGCCTAGAATAGAACCCAAGAATTTGCTTTCTGACAAGTTTTCTGGGTGGTGGATACTTCAGGTCAAGGGACCATACTGCTTTCAGATGACCACAGAGTTCCATCCTAGGGTAACTTCTGCCATTTGCTTGGCAGATGCATTTGATTAAAGGATTTTTAGGAGAAGTTCACAGCACTTACCAATTTCCATCTGAGAATTAATTTTTATCTATTTTTCAGTCTTCTTTCTACAGCCCTGCTGGGAGGATATTAAAAAAATATTAACCCCAGTAGTAAGCACAAACACATCAAGGAATTTAATATTTCAATAAAAGAAGAATCAATGTGTGTACAACATATTGGTTAAAGGTTAACAGCCAGAGGAAAATTATTATAATTTTTTGTAATAAAGATATAAAAGCTTATAGCTTAAGGGATTTACCCAAAGTCATTTAAGAATTTCTAAATAATGATTTTAAAGAAAATTTTACTTAACACAGAAAATGAAAATATTTATAAATGTTGGTCATGTATATTATTAGAAATAAATAAATGAAATTATTGTGATAAAGTACTCATTTGTATGAGACCCGCAAACACAATAAGGGCTTAAAATAAACAAAATAATGAAAACAAATTCATCTTCACAGAGTATTAGCCAAGGAACTGCCCAAGGCTGAAAAACCTCACTACCCACTCCCAACCATGCCTCGAAGGAGCTTTTATGAAAGTCAGGCCACCTCTCTTGACATAACTATCTTCATCTGTAACAGGAAGAACATTGAACTAGATGAGCTGTAACTTCATTCAATCTCTAAATTTTATAGTTGACATAGCAGTCCAACTAGCAAAATGTATTTCTTTTGCTTTTTATTTTTCTATTTTACCAGAAGATTGTAATTAGTCTCAGATGAAAAGCAAATTTTAAAAAATGTATTACTCTGACCACATAACTTAGAAACAGAGATACACTTCTATAGTGAAAAGATTGGTCCCAAAATGAATCTTATAACAAAAAGCAAACAAAAAAAGTATATATTTCGATAAAGTTATTGCACACTGTAAGAATGATAGATAATAAATGTACAATAATATTTTTGAACTCTGCATGAGTTATTGTTTGCAAACATTTATGGGAAATACTCTTTTCTTAGCAAACTATCCAACTGTATTTTAAAATATTGTCTTACTATTCTTTTCTCTCTCTGAGTTTCTCCCACGTACATGAGCTATTTGTTTTCCTCCATTACATAAACTTCAAAATGATTATGCAAAAAGATTTAAACCAAAATTATAGTCAAGGTCTGATTACAACCCCAGGGGAAAAAAAGACAACCTCCAATTGTTAAATATACATAATTAGGTAAACTTCAATAAAAGATGCTCGGCAGGAGTCAAATAGCTCAAACACTTAATGAGAATGTAATATTGCCAAAATATATAGGATTGGCTCAAAACAATATATTTCAAACGTGTTTTATGAAAACTATTAAATTATTGTAGCTTTTAAACACAGAAGTGAACATGGCATTCAATTTTTACTTTCAAAATAGCTTATCTATCTGTGAACTCTTAGACCAGAAATTATCACTAATGTTTCTCATATAAAAAGGTTTACAAATCTAAATATTATCAGACCTTCTATCATGTGATATTGAAATATGCAAAATAGATGACTTCAAAATGCTCACCAAACTCCCTGTATTTGCAGCTTGTAGTGCCTGTGGGCCAACATCATTATGGTACTGGAAGCAATAAACCTGATTAAAGAATTTAGCCTACCATTGTGATTACGGGAAAAAAAAAACTCTCCATCTTAGAAAAATCCCCCTCTACATATCATCAGATTTGGTTTTGTCGACATTTTTACTACAAGAAAGAATTTAGATTTTATCACAAGTTAAACATTTTTGAAGGGAGTTACACACTTAATTGTTATCATGAATGGCCATTTACTATAAGGCAAGCACAGTGATAACCTGAAGGTCATTTTGCTGGCTATCACCTATGATAAAATGTGGGAGAGGTGGGGTTAATTGAAAAAAAGAAATATTTAAACAAAGATTACATCACCCGGGGTACATTAAGATAAAAATATAATGTTGATTTACTTTTATAGGTGAATGATGGATATTCCATAAATTATTTAGGTAATCACCTTGGACTTTCATTGTTCTTTTTAGCAATCGGCATGCTAGGAGGACAAGCTTCAGCCATTTTTTCTGTTCTTCATTGAGTGAGGCAGTCTTGTGAGGCAGATTGGTCTCTCCCATTTTGCGATCCCTCTGGCTAATCATATGAAATGAGCATGTACTCTTTGGTAAAAAATGTAACAGTCAGGACTCTGCCTGCTGCCTTGCCCGAAAAATGTGCTACATGGTCAAATATCCCCATGATTCTTTGTGAGACATCGCAGTTCCTTCAAAAACTATATAATCACTTGTAAATCCACTAACAATAGTAATAAAAAGGTGCTGTTCTGTATGATAAAATGTCATAACTATAAAAAGTCATATCTTAGAAGATTACTTATTGAACATTCCAAAAATATAATATAAAATAAAAACTGCATGCTACTAATTTTTATAAAGTATAATCCTAATTACTTCTCTAAAATACATAGAAAAATCAGAAGAAAATACATAAAGATGGTACATATGATTTTTTTGTTGATAGTGACAGTAGATTTTTAATGCATTACTCATAGTACTTTTTAAATTATTATTTTTATAAACAATAAGCATTTTTAAAGTACCATCATAGAAGAAGTGATCTCTGGGGGACCAATGGAAGCAAAGGACCGAACCCTTACCCTCTTATATTCATATAGTATTTGAATCTGCAGTGATCTTTTAGAGGTCAGCAGAGGTTCCAAACAACCAAGGAGTATGTGTCAGAGACACCAAGGTTCAAAACTGAGAAATCACTAGGAAATACACACGGAAATATGAGGCAGAGCATGAAAGGAAAGCAGAAAGGGAGATATTTTCAAAAACAGTGTGTCCTAGATATTAAGTGTATGCCACCAATTTAAGTATTAATGTAAATAAAAATATGGTGTTACTAGGCACAAAGTAAACAGTTAAAATTATGATTATTCAAGAAGTTATTGCTTGAAACAAGACAATGTTAAAATGACTTTTAAACAAAAGTATTGTTTCTTTTTTCTTTCTTTGTTCTCAGAGCCCAGTAGCTTTCTCTCTTCTTAGTTTTTCAACTTATTTTAAAATTATGAAATAGAAAAAGATTCACTTAGTTACTGATCTTCATTACCTTGCCTATCTGCTAGTGAACATTACATGAGGGAAAAAAACTTCTTTCCATACAAACAATTCTCTAAATTATATTAATTATAAGAAATTCTAATTTTTAAGGTAGAATATATTCCAAATTTTGTGAATTACTGTGATATACACACCCTACAATAATTACAGATAAGATATTTATATGAAATATAGAATAACACAACCACTTTTGAAGATGGCAAAATTATAATACTCCTAGCTCTATGCCCAGAATTTAAAAATATATATGTTTGATTAAAATTCAGCAGAAATATTTTCTAAAATATAACTTAAAGAATTAAAATACATCCTCTTCTCTCTGCCAAAGAGAACAGTGGTAAATTAACATTAAAAAAATAAATGGTTTAGATTATCACAAACTACATTATCAAAGAAATATATCCATGCAGATATGCTAAAAATACACATTTATTAAATTTGTAAAGGCTATCAATATTCCTAAGCCAATTCAGCCAAGGTTTATAATGAAAATCCTGTAAGATACACATTTAAAGTATTTCATGATTTAAATTATGGACTTACTTTCTTTCACCCATCATTCTAGGAAGTGGAGTAAAAAGTATTTGCCAAATTAAAATCTAAAAAGAGTTCAGGATTCTTGCATAAAGATAATATTCCCATAAGTGAAAAATAAAACCATACATGTGTGCTTTAGAAATTGAGCTTTTTTATTGAATTTATTGGGGTGCTTTGGTTAATAAAATTATATAGGTTCCAGGTGTACAATTCTATAATACATCATCTCTGTACTGTGTGTTCTCCACCCCAAGTCAAGTCTCCTTGTCTCACCATAACCTCTTCTACCTCCTCTCAAACCCCTTTCCTTTTGTAATCACCATGCTGTTGTCCATCTGTAAATTATCTATTTTGCTTAATCCCTTCACCTTTTTCACCTAGCCCCACAACTCTCCTCCCCTCTGACAGCTGTCAGTCTGTTCTCTGAGTCTGTTTCTATTTTGTTTGTTAGTTTATAGTTGATTTTGTTCATTAGATTCCATATATGAGTGAAATTATATGATACATGTTTTTCTCTGAGTGGTATATTTCACTTAGAATTGAGCTTTTAAAGATAACTATACAGAGCTTATTCTGGAAGATAGCAGATTCTAGTAGTTATATTCAGAATTAAACTAATTTAAGCATGTCCACTTTTACAGACCTGGAAAATGGGTGGATATGGAGTTGATAGGCAATAAATAGACAAGGAGCACAGTCCACTCGTTTGACTCTCAACTCCCACATGCTCCCTGCTACACATACTTTCACTCCATACAACAACAAAATGACATGATATCATGTATAACAATATATACTTGTCCTTCTAAAAAAAGATTTTATTCTTCCCCCCAAATCAGAAACAGCTAGAGAAGGCACTGTATCCATTACTGGTTCTATGAAATACTCCACAAATTCAGGAAGTATCCCAGTGAACATTTTGTTACCTCGACTAAATTGTAAATTTAAGCACCAATGTCATATATATAACATAAAGAGAGGAAGGCAAGAGACAAAGAAAATAGTAGCATTCAAACAAAGTTATGCAAAACTTCTACAGTCCTCATTTCTGTAACTGGTCCCAGGACTTTAATGAAAGTCTGGCTTCCTTCTTCAACTGCCCATTGGTTATTACCTCTACCATCAGCCAGAATCTCAATTAGCCAGGGTTTGAGTAACCCAAGGCATCATCACCAGAGTCTGAGTCCTCAGTTGTCCCAACTTTACACCTTGAGTAAATTATTTGATTTCTGTAAACTTGTATTATCTCATTCAAAAAATGGCAACAAAGGAAGCTAGATCTTACCTCAAAATTTTCTGATGAGCATAAAATTAATTAAGGCATGATGGGTACCTGGTACATAACAGATATTTTGAAAGTCTTCCAATATGTTATCTACTTCTATTCTTCTCTTAATAATAGTAGCAGGAGATATATTACAAAAGTTACATATAAAGCAATATTTCCTTTTGAGTTTCAAAGTAATTTCAATAATATTGCTGATGTTTACATCATTCACCCCATCTTTTAGTCCTGTTTGGAAACTGGAAGATATATGAGTATGCTACATTTCTGAAAGGTCGACTATGTCCAGGATTGGGTTGAGCAAGATTTTGTTGTCCTTTATACACTTCCGTGGTATCTGAATTTGTTATAACAAGTATACATAATTTTTGTCAGTTTTGTGTCTGAAAGTTTCTAGATTTATTACCTAGAACAAATCACTTAACCTTACTGGAGTTCTTTTCCTATCTACAAAATAAGGAAATAAGAATACATGCCCTCTAAATATATTCCAGCTGTGGGATATATTATTCTATTTCTACAACTTCAGAGCTCTGTCCAGGTATACCTCTTATATGAAAAATAGCTTTATACATAGTTTATATAAAGAGTACAATCTTTGGACTAGAACAATATCAATTTAATGACATCATTTAGTGATATATAACTGAATAAGTTGCTTAACTTTGGCACTTAAGTTTCCTCATCTGTAAAACAGAAAAAAAAAAGACCTCATACACATTAACATGCATTAGGAATTCAACTAATTGTAGTTATGCTGTTTCATCAAATAAAAGTCAGCATTGATTCTAAGATACATCATCACTATGTTATGATCTAGCAAGCAAAAAGAAAAAAGGAAGAAAGGAAGGAAGGAAAAAAAGAAGGAAGGAAAAGAAAGAAGAAATCATGCCACGATATTCCAATTAAATCACAGCATGCCACCATTGTAAGCTTTCCAGTATCAGAGATGTTAAAATGTGTGTGAGAGCAGGCTCAGAGTTTTTAAAATCCATGAAATAAGTCATTACTGTTATTGTTATTCACTGAAAATATACTATTCTGGTTGAAGAGGCAATTCAGTAATCAATTTTTATCTTCAATTCTAGCATTTAAAATATTAAATGAATATTACAGAATACGGAATGTAAAAGGCAAATGCTATGTGTCCAGGACAGAAAGGGAAAATCAGTGTATTTTATAATGAATTAATTATGGAGTGCCTCCTATGTGAAAGACAGAGTGTTAGATAGAAACTTGCAATATAAGAGTGAGCTGAAAGAGAATCCCTGTTCATGTTGGAACAGATAGCCTGGGAGGGAAGAAAAGCAGTAATATAATTTAGTGAGGGTAAGGAGTAAAGATAGGAAATATTTGACAAATGAAAGTTGGGGACAATACTGCACTTCATTTCTTTGTTCAAATAGGATATTAAACTTCAAAAAGTATGAACATTTTAAAGTGTCTATTCTGGACAATTTTACATGTATAGAATAAAAACATTATGTTAACTTGAATCAATATGAAACAAGTGATTCTGTGACCGGGGCAAGGTGCTCTTGGGATTAGAGTAAAAAATCTAAGACATTATATGGAAAGAAAAAGAAAGTTAAAATATCCATTTCTCAAGCATAATTGATTTATGAACCTACTTTCTTCAGGAATCGAGGGTTTTGATTCTTGACCTAGCCAAACAAAAATGTCTGGAGGAAAATAGATATGCTGGTCCAAACACAAAAAGTGGTAGAAGGTGAAGCCACAGAGCAAGTTTCCAATCTGAAAACCAAAACACATGCTTTACGGGTTTCCTGTCATCTCAGTCAAGAACGAGCAGATATTTTCTAATGAGGTAACCATGTCCATGGTTATACTAGACTAGCAACAGAGTCAAAAAAAAGAAAGCATTTAGTAATCTCTTATTTACTTAAATGCATACCTTGCATATTTGCCTAAGGGGAAAATCATATATTTATGTTTTTTCTGCTTCGTATACCTTGTTTTGTTTTTAGTTTTAAAGCTATTGTAGAATAGATAGGTATTTTACTTAGTGTTTTTTGCAACAAAACAAGTCATTGAAAAAAATTAAATGAAACATGTATTAAAGAGATGTTTACAGGCAATTTTGACAACTCTTTTCCTCCAGAGAGCTTTACAGACAGAGTGATGTTAGCAGAAAATCGTACATATCTCTACAGAAAGGAACTCTCCATTTCAGCTCCTCTATTTGGTACTTCTGCATGTAAGCAAGTGTTTTACTTGTGTCCCATAGGCATTAGAAACAGAATGTTCAATGTAGTCTGGCTTCTGACAGATCATTAAAAAAAAGAGATTCAGGTATTATACGATGGAGGTAAATGAAAATAAATATCCAGTTTTTTGACATTTGGTGATAATTTGACCCACAATAACTGACAAGATATTTTTCTTCTGTTCTTTTCATGCAGTCTATACCTAATAAATCTTCATTTCCTAATGTTCTACACTCTTGTTTTCTATCTACAATGTTTAAGATTTACTGAACACATAATTTGTTGATGGCTGGAAAGGAGATAGGAGGATAGAATGCCTTATGTGTATAACTACTAATGCATAACAGTTACATAAGTATTATTTAGCACATGCTAATTTTTTTAAGATTTATTTATTTATTTTTAGAGAAAGGTCAAGGAGGGAGAAGGAGAGGGAAAGAAACATCAATGTACAAGAGCAATATCTATTGGTTCCCTCTTGCACAATTCCAATGGGGACCTGACGTGCAACCCAGGCATGTGCCCCCTGACTGGGAATCGAACCAGCAACCTTTCAGTTCGCAGACCAGTGATCAATCCACTGAGCCACACCAGCCAAGGCCACATACTTATTAATTAAAATGAAATTACTTTAGAAAGAAAGTAAAATTTCAGAGGGCAAAGAAAAAGAAGTATTTCCTAACATAGGTAATGTGAAAAAGTAACCTCATGAGCAAAAAATCAATTAATATAAGGTCTATCTGGAAAAAGTCTAGCCATTGTTAATATAACGAGAATAATTTGTGTGACATTGATGTAACCTGGCAGCCAAGGAGAATGGACTGAAATACACATGTGTGAACAATGATGACTTCACTGTACTAGTCAGTGGGGGTGGTAGACACCATTGAGTGGTCCTGTGTACTATGTGGTCATGACATTCAAAATGGCTGAGCAAGTAAAGCAATGAATCTGGGTCAAATTTTTGCATTAAGCTTGAACATTACTCTGTGGAAACTATTAGGATGATTCAGGATGCCACAGTTATGGGCAAATGCTGATTGGTAGCTTCATCACAACAATGTGCCTGATCATGCATCATGTCTCCTGCAGAGTTTTTTGATAAAACATCAAATCGCCCACGTGACTCAGACCCCCTACAGCCCAGATTTAGTGCCCAGAGACTTTTGGCTTTTCCCAAAACTAAAATCAACTTTGAAAGGGAAGATATTTCAGATCTTCGATGAAATTCAGGAAAATATGATGGAGGAGCTGATGGTGATAGAGAGAACTCTATGAGGTCCCAAGGTGCCTACTTTGAAGGAGACTGAGATATCATTGTCCTATGTACAATGTTTCTTGTATCTTTTTCAACAAATGTCTCTATTTTTCATATACATTGCTGGATACCTTCTGGAAAGACATTGTACTCTCAGCTAAGTTGAAGAATACAAACTAGAATTTGGAATGTGAGTGACAAAGCTATAATTTTTGATAATGTTGCCCTTATCCATTGAAATAAAGTCAGAGGAAAGGCATATAATATAAAATAACAACAACACATTTCTAATACTGAGCACAGTAATAGAGGAAAAGCAGAAAGATAGTAAATTCTAGAAGAAACTAATCCTAATAAATGTTAATCTATAAAGAGTAGATATATGAAAAAACAGGAAGAATTTTTAGAATTCAGAATTTCCATGGCCAATATAGGCCTTAGTATCCAATCTACCCATGGAAGGTTTCTTTACCACCTAACTTTTACTTATGAAGGAAATGTACTTGGAATTTTCTGTTTAAGCATTGTGAATTAAACGTGCATTTATTTCTGCTCCATCTGAAACACCCAAACAGTAGCAATTGAAAAAGGATAGGCACACAAAGTTAAAGAAAACTGGATCAGCATAGAAGAGAAACATTAACTAAATTTTGGAGAAAACCAAATAAGCAGTTATTGATTTAGGAGAATGAATGGGGAAAAGGTATGTGGGTGAATGTGTGTAGAAGGGGGAATAGTGACAGGGGGAATAGCCATTTCACACGACAGGAGCCTGAGGAATCAGGTGAATATTCTATGAGGGGAATGATGGGTGGGTTGGCTGGAATGAGAGTAAAGGATAGAAACTGTTCTTGAATAGTGATTAAAAATAAATTTTAAAAAAAACAGTCTTGATACTCAGAGAAAGAGATTGAAATTTTGTGAAATACTAGATAACAAAAATATATTTGCAGTTCATTATTTTTTATTCTATTTATGTGAAAGCTATTTTCTGTGATAAATAAAAATCAGTGTTAATATTTAAAAAAACATGCAAAGCATGGCAGAAAGCAAACTAAGTGGCTAAGTCTTTAAAAAGAGTTGCTATACCCTCTTCTCTCATCCCAAGCAACCAATAATTACCTATCTCCCACCCGTGCTAAAGATGAAGGATTTATTCTCTGAAAAAAATTGGACAATAAAGAACCTCATGTAAGGCTACAAGGCACAGGTGAAGGGATGAGGTAAGTAAAATGTTAATAATGAAATTTAAGTGATAAATCATTTACAGAATGCTGAGTCCACCACTTTCCTCTTCTTCCTGTTACTTCCAGGCCTAAATCCCCAAGTCAGGAAATAAAAGGAAAAACCAGACCACAATAAAAGAAAAATCCCACCAATACTGACAATAAGGGAAGCCCTCAAACACAATAAAAAGTCTGAGTTCTCTTATGAGTAAAACCTGTAAGTAAACCAGCTCCACCTGAGAAAACAGAGCTCCAATAAACTTTAGTGCGGCGGCGTCAAACTCATTTTCACCAGGGGCCGCCATCAGCCAAGTGGTTGCCTTCCAAGAGCCAAAATAATTTTAGGACTGTATAAATGTAACTACTCCTTATCTGTTAAGGAGTTGAAATTACATTTGGCCCTTTGAAGGCAACCTCCAGGCTGATGAAAAGGAGTTTGACACCCCTGCTTTAATGCCTCATTCAGTATAAATATGCAAAGGACCACCAGTCAGTTTTGGAAAGTCTCCAATTTGAAACATGAAATAAAATATATAGTAAATGAAGAAACTAAGGCAATTTAAGAAGCAAAGTAAATATTTTTAAATATTTTATTGTTCTTAAAAAATAAGAGAGATATTATAACTATGATCCCCACATCAGAATGCCACAAAAAAAGATCATCTCAGAAAGAAGAATTCTTAGAAAACTAAAATATAATAGCAAAATCTAAAAACAATAGATTGGAAAATAAAATTGAGGATATCCCCCAGGAAATAAAACAAAAATAAAACAAAGAAAGACAGGACAAAAAAATATAAGACAAAAAGAAAACAATATTGATTTAGGAATTCCATATTTACATTAGGTGTTCCAAATAAAGAAAGCAGAGAAAATAGGAGGGAAAAATTATCAAAAATTATAACACAAGGAAAATTTCCCAAATTCAACTGATAGACATGATCATATCAATAGATGTAGAAAAAAACATTTGATAAACTCCAGCACCCATTTATTATAAAAATTTTGAGCAACGTTGAAATAGAGGCAACATACCTAAGCACCATAAAGGCCATATATGACACCTTCCCAGCATTATACTCAATGGGCAAAAATTACAAGCACCCCCCTTAACACTGAGAACAAGACCGGGATGTTCACCTTCACCTCTCTTACTCAACATATTACTGGAAGTCCTAGCCACAGTAATCAGGCAAGAAGAAGAAATAAAAGGCATTCAAATTAGAAGGGAAGAAGTAAACTGTCATTATTTGCAGATGACATGATACTGTACATAGAGAACCCCAAAAATTCCACCAAGAAACTACTAGAACTGATAAATGAATTCAGTAAAGTAGCAGGATACAAAATTAATATCCAGAAATCAGTTGTATTTTATATACCAATAATGAATTAGCAGAAAGGGAAATTAAGAAAATAATCCCATTTACAATTGCTTCAATAAGAAAACAATACAAAAGAATAAACCTAACAAAGGATATAAACACCTGTACATGGAAAATTATAAGACACTGAAGAATGAAATTGAAGACAATGCAACTAAGTGGAAGTACATACCATGTTCATGGATAAAAAAAATTAACATCATAAAATGTCCAAACCATCAAAGTAATATAGATTCAACACAATTCCTATCAAGATTCCAAAGACATATTTCACAGACCTAGAACAAATATTTCAAAAATTTATATGGAACACAAAAGGCCCTGCATAGCAACAGTGATCCTGAGAAAGAATACACAGTTGCAGAAATCATGCTACCTAATAGCAAACTATACTATAAGGCCATAGTCATCAAAACAGCATGGTACTAGCATAAAAACATGCATAGATCAATGGAATATGATAGAGAACCCAGAAACAAACCCACACCTTTATAGTTAATTAATATTCAACAGAAGAAGCTAGCATATGCAATGGGCTAAATATAATTTATTCAATAAATGGTGTTGGGAAAATTGGACAGATACATACAGAAAAATGAAATTAGACCACCTGCTTACACCACACACAAGAGTAAATTCAAAATGGAACAAAGACTTAAATGTTAGACCTGAAATCATAAATATCCTAGAAGAAATCACAGGTAGCAAAATCTTGGACATTGCTTGTAGCAATTATTCATCTGATATATCTCCCATGCAAGAAAAACAAAAGAAAAAATAAACAAATGGGACTCCATAAACCTAAAAAATGTTTGCACAGAGAAGGAAATCATCAACAAAGTAAAAAGACAACCCATAGAATAGGGGAACATATTTGTCAATATATCTGATAAGGGGTTAGTATTCAAAATTTTTATAAAGTACTTATAAAACTCAACAACAAAATATCAAACAACCCAATTAAAAAATGGGCAAAGGACTTCAGTAGACACTTCTCCAAAAAGGACAGTTAGATGGCCAATAGACATATGAAAAGATGCTCAATGTCACTAATCATCAAAGAAAAGAAAATTAAAACCATAATGAGATAACATCTCGCACCTGTCAGATTGGTATCATCAATAAATCAACAAACAAGTGCTGGCAAGAATGTGGAAAAAAGGGGAATCCATTTGCACTGTTGGTGGAAATGCAGACTGGTGCAGCCACTGTGGAAAGCAGTATGGAGATACCTCAAAAAATTAAAAATAGATCTGTCTTTTGACCCAGCAATCCCACTTTTGGGATTATCTCTGAAGGATAACAAAACACTAATTTAAAACAATATAAGCACCCCTATGTTCATTGCAGCATTGTTTAAAATTGCCAAGATATGGAAGCAGCTCAAGTGTCCATCAGTAGATGAGTGGATAAAATCACTATTGACATTTACACAATGGAATACTACTTGGCCATAACAAAAAAGAAAATTTTACCCTTTGTGACAGTATGAGTGGAACTGGAGAACATTATGCTAAGTGGAATAAAACATTATTTGATTTCACTCATATGTGGAATCTAATGAACAAACTGAACTAACAAGCAAAACAGAGACACATAGATGGAGAGCAGATGGCAGTTAGTGAGGGAGGGGAGAAGTTAGGGGTAGAGGGACTAAGCAAAAAGGAAAAAGGACTCATGGACATGGACAACAGTGTGATGATTGCTGGGGAGAGGGGCTTATGTGGGGACTAAATGGTAATGGAAAAGAATACAATAAAGATTAATTTTTATTTCAAAAAGTGCAAAAAGTACCCAATAGGAATAAATAGGAAAAAATAACAACTTACACCAAAATCTGTAACTACAAAATTTTATCTCCTGAGGGATAAAAGAGAATCCTAAAAATTTTCAGGGAAAGAGATGAGATAAACGTAGAAAAAACTGTGTAGAAAAATACTATCGGCCTTCTCAACATCAATGCTAAAAGCAATAAAACAAATGGAAAAGAGCCTTTAAAGTTCTGAGGCATGATTTCTTGCCTAAAAGTTTAAGTGCAAATTATTCATCAGCTATGAGAGCAGAAAAATATTTCAATATACATACCCTCAAAAATATCTGCTTCCCTATAATTACCAGAAGCTGCTGGAGAACGTTCTTCAGCAAAACAAAGTAGTATGTATGTAAGAGAGGAAGGGGCAATGTGTCTTCTAGTTCTATATCAGAGCTTTAGGTTCAAAACAACAAAGAGGACTCTGGATTACTATCTAGATAAAGAGTTTAATCTGGAAAATATGAGAATTTATAGAATCATTGGAAGGGCTACAAAAATAAGCTATGACACAGCATTGTCACTAAAGAGATGTGATATCTTATGTCCCTTAACAGGTAATGACAGTGGGTGGTGGGGTGTCTCCATCATGTGAGTCATAATTCTTCACAACAAAAACCTGAAAGGTTTCGTACAAGGAGCTCAAGTGTCAGGATATCTACTGAGGGCTATTGGTCAAGCTGTACAGCTTTCTGGCCAGACAACCAAATCCACCTTCAACCTAGTTGTGCTGAAGAGGTTGTTTATCCAGTCATACCAAGTCATATCAAGATTCTCACCTTCAACCAGCTGGCCACAATTCCCTCAAGGGCTTTGACACCAATCTGATCCCAATGCCTGAGAGGTGTCCAGGTATTTCAGCAACACCCAGGGAACTGTGTATAACTGAACCAAACCCTACATGCACTCCAAATACAGAAGTTTGAGCGCTCCACAGTCCAAAGGGGCAGCTGTGGCTACAAAAACTAACAGATCCTACCTTGTTATTGAAAATTTGGGATGCAAGAATAAATAAGCAAATGAAAATTTTAAAACAAGTCACTGAAGCCTTTTTATTTTGCAAAGGAAAACACTGGGAATCTTGCCTGTGGATATGCTTAAGATTACCGTGTAGATACACGTACCTCCCGCTGCTTGTTGGGAAGCAAGGTGAGAAAAACACTGATTTCGGCCGATCACATGATTACAAAGCTAGGATTTTGAGAGGGATTCCAGAAGATCTAGCAAGCTTGGCTTCTGTCCGAATTCTAAGGAAGAAATGGGAAAGCAGTTAACTACCAGAGGCACCAGAAAGCATTGATTGGAGGCCTTCAGCTGCCCCTTCCTACCTCAAGAACTTCACCTTACAAACCGTTTTATTTCAGCTACCACTGGAGAGAGCAGTCCCTGTCCCTTCCTTTATGTATCATGAGCTACATTAAAGATTTCCATGAACACATTTGACAGCCATTCTAGCTCATATATTTGTGTCTGGCTGAGAACATCAGGAATAGTGAGAATCTATTATTTTCAGCTACTGGTCAGTAAGCCACTCTTTTTTGTTTTCTGAAATGTCCATGAGAGTGAGGATTTCCCTAATCAAAAAAAAGCTTCAGATGCTGGGCATCCAAAACAAAGAACAGATGTCCTTTTTCTGTGATATCCATGAAATACTGGATCCAGCACAGGCGAAAGGTGAAGAAAATTTCCTGGAGAACAAGGAGTGTGAGAATGATAGATATGCATCAAGTCTAGAGAACAACCATGCAGACTAAAGCAGAAGACTGAGAAATTAAGTCTGGAGGGATTTCTCAAAATTCTTTTTTTTTTTAAATTTATTAGGACTTCTTTTCTTTTTTTTTAAGATTTTTATTTATTTATTTTTAGAGAAGGGAAGGGCGGAGAAGTGAAGAGGTAGAAACATCAATGTGTGGTTGCCTCTCTTGTGGTCCCCACTGGGGACCTGGCCCGCAACCCAAGCATGTGCCCTGACTGGGAATAGAACTTGTGATGCTTTGGTTCACAGCCCGCGCTCAATCCACTGAGCTACGCCAGCCGGGGATGATTTCTCAAAATTCTTATTCTAAAAAATAGAATAGATTTGACACCTTGACTTAGAGGAAAATGCGACTGAGAAGTATTGAAGAATATGAGAATATATAACAAGAAATTATAAAAGAAAATTAAATGAAACAATAACAGTAAAAAAGGGGCAATTAACTCCACAAAATAAACAAAAATGTTGTACAAGAAAAGAAATTTAATAATACTGTTCGACTTGGCTCTGAATTAAACAGTATATGAACAGCCATTTTAATTAAAACTTAATATGATCTCGCCTTTAACAGGAACCTAAACAACAAAACAAAGAAACAAGTAAAATATAACAAAAGACACTGAAATAGAGGACAGGTTGTCAGGGCCCAGAGGGGAGAGGGGAGGGAATTTCAGGGGAGAAGGGAAGGGTTTACAGGAACAAATATAGAGGACCCATGGACAAAACTAGGGGGTTGGAAATGGGAGGGATGGGTGGGTGGGCTGGAATGGGAATAAAAGATAGAAACTGTACTGAATAAACTAAAATAAAAAAATTAAAAAAATAAAGATATGCTTCAAAATCACAAAAAAAAACTTACTTAAATGTTAAGAACTAGATTTGTTTCATAGGAAAGGGAGACATACATGAGAGGACCATCAGAGTGTGAGAGGAGTTTAAGACAGCTAATCATCAGTTTCCATAATGAGAAGTCAATACACAATATCGGAAAATTAGGAAGATATTCAAAATAAATTATTTGGGAAACTAGCTAAATCCCCCAAAAATGGCTGAAAGGCTTGAAAGTGGCATCTGCTGGGGGAGTGGGTATCTGTCGTGAGGACGGATGGACAGGAGACTTCAGTGTTGTGCCTTACATCATTACTTTTTAATTTTTAAACTATTTCCAAGAATTACTTTGTGAAAAAGGCACACAATTTGTTAAAAAATAAAAACAAAAGTCTCTAACAAGAAAGAGTTCAATACTTATTGCATTATACATTATAATATTTGAAAAACTGTATGTCAAAATATAACAAAAACTATAAAGATTTTGTATGGTTTTTACTCTTTAATTTCATTCATGGCAATTTATCATAAGGAAACAATGAAATGAAGCAAAATTCTTATAAAATTATCTATAATGGCAACAAATGTAAAGTAAATGTCCAACAAGAAAATAAAATATTTATGAATTATGATAAATTCAAGGACATAAAAGAATTTGTAATTATAAGCACAACATAGAAACAGGAAAATATTTATGATGATATCTAGTTAAAATGGAAGAATATAAAATCAAAGGTTCATTGTGATTGCTACTATTAAAACCATATTTACATGTGGAAAAAATCAGAAAATTAAATAAAAGTGAGAGCAAAAAATATAGTTAAAATACTGTACAAATGAATGCAATGCAAAGCAAATACCCAGACTGTTTAGCTATTTAGAAGACAATATTCATGCCCTGGCTGGTGTGGCTCAGCAGACTGAGCACTAGCCTGAGAACCAAAGGGTCACTGGTTCAGTTTCCGGTCAGGACACATGCCTGGGGTGCAGGCCAGGTCTCCAGCGGGGAGTGCACAAGAGCAACCACACGTTGGCATTTCTCTCCCTCTCTTTCTCACTCCCTTCCCCTCTCTAAAAATAAATAAGTAAAATCTTTTTTAAAAAAGAAAGAAAGACAATATTTAACCTGGGGAAATGCTTGTAACACTTTTCATATAAAAAGTACTATTATCTTTGTGTGGGCTTCTGCTGCACACACACACTGAAATACCCCAAAATTTAGAAGCTTGAAACAAAAACAATTTATTTACTTCATGATTTTGAGGTTGAAATTTTGGAGTATTTGGTTCTTCTGGTTTCTGCTGGGCTCACTCACATCTACAAAGGACACTCATTCCCTTGTAGAATAGATAGTATCACTCACAGGGCTGCTGGGCAGAGTTCCAAGAAACTGAAAGAAGCAGGCTTAAGCTCAGAAACAGTACAAGACCACCTCTGATACATTCTATGGCCCCAAACAAAAGTCCCAAGTCTAACCTTGGTTCAAAGCAATTGGAAATGGACTCCAAATTTTCATTCATATGAGGAGCTGAGAAAAAACATTTCAAAAAAGAATGGTTAAGGAAGGAGTGAAGGAGTGTGGTCATTTTTGCAACCTGCCATATATCCTAATTCATTTAAAAAGTGTATTATATAAAAAGATAGAAAACAAAAAGCTACCAGTAATATATAAAAATAGCCTTAAGATATGATCATACAGCTCACTAAAAAATAATCACAAGATACTTTAAACATGAAAAATTGACATCTTAATGATATAAATGCAAATTAAACTATATTGAGATAGCAGTTTTTATCATGATATATAGTAAAATTCCAAAAAGTTGATAATATATTCTGTTGGTGAAGCTTTGGGGGGAAATAAACACTTTCAAACACTGTACCTGAGAACAGAAAATGGTGAAAAGAATTTGCCAATGTATAACAAATTTGCATATGCATTTATTCATTGACCCAGAAATTCCACTTCTAAAAATCTTATTCCAAAAATACAAAGGCAAAAATACGGGTGAAATTATGCACAAAGCTATTCATTAAAGCACAATTATTAGAAACAAACACAAGTTCATCAATAGGGAACTGATGGAATTACTATTGTAAATCCAGAGTGGAATACAATAAAAGCATTAAAAGGAAGAAGAGAGAGCTCCATAGACAGCTATGCAGTAATCTCCAGGATTTAATGTTAAGCAAAAAAAAAAAAAAAGAAAGCCAGACTAACATTATCTAAGAAGTCTTACAAGTATTTACTTGTTTAGTTTCAAAAGAGAATAAGAGGATAAAGTATAGATTACTTTATACATGAAGGAGAGAGGAACACGGTTGAAGGTAGTGATTAAACTTCTCTGAATATGATAGTTTTGTAGATGTGTTTACAGCCACATAAGTATATTATAATTATAAGATAAAATTATATTAAAAATAAGTAACTACAATCCCAAAAATTCAGTAGCAAAACCATGTATTGTATTTTTAGTTGCTGGCTTAACTAGCAAAAATATCCTAATATCAAGTGATTAAAAATATAGTGATTTGCTTGCCTTTTCTAAATGGTAAATTATGGAATTTACCATAAAGACAAGAAGAAAAAACTAATATACATAATTAAACTGTTTATAAATGTTAAATATACAAAAAGAAGTAAATAGGTATTTATGAAATCAATGGAGTTAATTGGAACTTTATGATTATCAACTAGAGCTGGAAATATAGAATTATAAATTCATGGTTTACTTTATTTTAAAATGATATTCATAAATTTGTCCACTAAAAAGAGAAAAATGTCTAGAAACAATAAATAATCATTGGTTAAAACCAACCGACCAACAAAGAAAGTCCTAGGTTTTCTTTTCTTTTCTCAACCCACCATTTTCCACCAACAGGACTCAGAAATTATTGAGGCAATGGCTAATTCCAGTTTTGAAAGAGAAAATGTTGCAGATAACCCTGGAGATCAAGTCGCACTTGGTAGCAAGGAATCCATCAAAGACTACTAGGGTCACATCCAAAGGATAAAAGAACCAACTTGAAAAGACTCTTTGTGCCAAAGATGAGCAATTTGTGCATCAATTAAAATTAAAACTGCAGTGAACAGATGGCAAAGCTTATGTTAAAATCCACAAGATCAACGTCATATTTCAAAAGATATTAATCACTTTGAGTGATGGTAGATCACAAAATAATTATTTAAAAAGTGGTTTGAAAAAGTAGTAAATAGAGGGAAACAGACAAGCATTTAACATGTCTCACAAATACTCAAGTGAACAAAATACCTAACCGCTAATCACAAAAGAGAGAGACAACCAGACTTTGTGAACCTTCTGGTGGAAGATACAGCATCACAAGTTGTGTGTTTGCCAAAACGAGCCTGTCAGATCAAGACATAAAAATAATTTGGTTTTCAACCAGTAAATTGCAATTAGTAGGTGGGATAACTTACAGAGTAAAAGATACTAAGGAGACATACCAAAATAAATACAATGTTTTGACCTTATGTGGATGCAAATTTAAACCAATTGTAAACAAACATATAAAATTGGAAACATTTGAATACAGACTTCTTATCTGATAATAGTAATGGGTTAATTCTATTACTTTTTTATATATGATAATATTATGGCTATGTTTAAAAAGGAATTCTTACATTTTAGTAATATATGATAATATGTTTATATAGAGAATTATGTAATATCTTGATTACTTTTCAAAATACATTGAGTTAGAAAAATAGGAGGAAGTACACATGAAGCAAGACTACAAACAAGATCACAGTAATATGCCATCTGTAAGAAGTATTTACCTGCTCCCCCAAAACCAGTAATGATTGGCAAATTTTGTTCTCAGAATATTTCAATATAGAAATGTTTGAAATCAAACATGGAATTTGTCTTTCATTTACAATATTAAAAACCAATTGCATAAACCAGAGAAAATGTCAGTATTTCGTAAAATATCATCCAAATAGCAATTCAATATAAGTGAAATTGCATTACTCATTCAATATTTGTCTTTTCTTTTCACTTTTTATCTCTTTTTGTAATACTTATTCTCTATTGTTTATATTTTATCTTCTACTTTTTAAAACATTATTTACTTTTTTGCTCATTTATTTTTTAGCAAATAAATTTACTTATAATGGTACTTTACAGTAATGCATTATGAATGCCCAAGGTGAGTATCAAAATTCAGAAAATTGGGCCTGTTAGTAGCAATAGTCAACTGTCACAGTCAGTCTGCAACAGTTTTGACATAGTTATCTACTAATATATGTATAAAGATTTAATCACAATAGTAATGTTAATGGCAAACAGCACGAGATGTTACCTGAAAAGTTCGACCTCCGTCCTTGAATTTGGTTAAGAAAGAATTCAGAGTCAAGAAGCAAATACAAGTGAAAGTTTATTTAGAAAGTCACAGAGGTTGAAGTGATCCATAGAAGAAATGAGCTAGCTGGTCTGCGTGAACTCAAGAAACAAGTTATAGAGGCAAAAGAAAGGAAGCAAAGGTACTCACTTTGAGGGATGGAAGGGGGAAGAAAAGGAGTGGGCATGACAGAGAGAGAGAAAAGAGAGAGAGAAAGAGAGAGAGAGCACGCGCACTGGGTCCTTCCTCTTGAGGATTTTTATCTGCTTCCCTAAAAGCTAGGATATTAAGGAAGGTCTCAGGGGAGGATCTCAATATAATATTCATCAATTTTACCAGGTGTGTCCTTTCAGGGCCATGGCTTTTACAGATTATTCAGTGTTCGGGGATGGGGTCATTAGCTATTGTATCTAGTCGTGATATCAGCCATGGCGTCACTTCATCTGGTTTTGCTGCTTTTCTGAGCCTGCAGCTGAAACACAACTGAGGCCCAGATGTTAGCTCTAGTTTGACAAAACTCTGTCTCTAAGGCTTTGTTCCTAAGATTATTTTATGCAGAACAGAATTTCATTGTCCTAGGGGTTTAATCTTTAATGGAGTGGTCATGCAAGGGCTTGTATGGGAGTCATATGAGACAATTCTCTGGCCCCTTGTTCCTCCTCTAAGGGGATTCTACTACGTGGCTGGAGATATGCCAGGAGAAGAAAGGTCAGGGGAGGGTCCAAAGTCACATGACCATAAATATGAAATATCAGGAGATCTAGACCCCATGCTAGGGGAGGAAAGGTCACCCTGGGTGCCAAGTCGGACCCTACAATACTTATTTCCCAGATTGCTCGTTGCTAGGCACCCAGGGCCTTCTACCCTGGTGACCTTCTGTATCTGGCCTCTTGTTCCTACTCCGCTCATGCCTGTCTAACTGCCTACTCTAATAGTAACACCAGAGTTCTCACATGGTCCAACTGTTAAGTAACTCAGCATAATAAATTTAGCTGTTTTCACATGAACCACTGATGCGCAAAAATAATTTCCTGCTAATCAGTAATAATGACTATATACCCAGTGAGTCACCGTTACACTTTAAGAAGAAGACTGTGCTAATGTGTGAATAATTATTGACCTGATTAAGTGTTCAATCTTGCTCTTGGAAAAAAAGTGCACATTATTTAACAATTCAGCTCTATATTGTCTTTGAGATAAAAGCAAGAAGTAATTTGGATAACTAATGCACCAGCTAACTTCCGTTAGCAGTTCCCAAAAGTAGATGATTTTCATCTCCCTTAAACATTACAGGAACCTACATTTTTCTCTGCCTTGTGTCCTTAATGTGCTGCCAACTATTTTCAATTTTTTTCCCTAGAGGCAAGAGGAAAAATGATATAGAGAAAATGAAGTAGATGATAGGGTTTTATCTATCTGTCAGTTAAGAGGGCTTGGGATACAGAGAAAAAGCTATTACTAGTTAGCGCCACAGAACATTCCTCTACCAGGCCACTTTTCAAAGCTATTAGAAAGGTGAGGCTTTTGGGGGAATGAGAAATGCTCAGAATTCCAAACATTTAGCAAAGACCCAGTTGGAGTGCTATGAAGAGCTAAGAGCTATTATTTGTCAGGTTGTAGTTGTCTCTGATCAAATTGTTTCTTCTGTTTGTTTCCATAAAATTATCTCCGATTAAGTATAAAGAGCAGTTTTGCTCTCCAGAAATGTCTTGACTTTGGCCCTGGCCGGTGTGGTTCAGTGGACTGAGCAATGGCTTGCGAACTGAAAGGTCACCAGTTCGATTCCCAGTCAGGGCACATACCTTGGGTGTGGGTCAGGCCCCCCGTGAGGGTGGAGATGCATAAGAGGCAAATGCACATTGATATTTCTCTCCTCCTTTCTCCCTTCCTTTCTCTAAAAGTAAACAAATAAAATCTTAAAAAAAAGAAATGTTTTGACTTTGTATATCAGATCGATCTTTTCCTCTTACATAAAGAGGAAAAGAGGCATGTATCTGGATTGGATAAAATACTCATTCATTTATGTGTGAGTGCTGTGAGATCGTGAATGCTACATTATTAACAGCTAGATAAATATACTGGGTCAGGAGAACTGTCTGAAAAATTAAAATTTACCCAGAAAAAATCATCTGAATCTTGCAGCAAATCCTGCATCATAATAAGTCTTACTGTATATCACTATTTAAAATGTTCTTTTCTGTTGGGAGAAGAAGAATTATTTCACAATCAAGTTCAGAGACATGGACAGCAGAGCAATGTCCTTTCGTGGGAAAAAGACATTTCCTGCCCACTGTGATACTATGTTTCTCACCCAAACTACCCTAGAGCTAATATCATCAGAAAGTATTCCCCCAAGTAACTTTTAACCAAAACAATTTTAGTGATTCTAGTGGTGATACAAGGGTCTTCCAAGAATAACTGAAACATGACTGCAACCTTGGTAAAGGTAGAATATTTTCAATGAATGCTGCATTTGGACATAATCAAAGATGGAAAAAGTGGAAGAGTTAGAGCCATCTTTCTTTTGGGGATGTTGTTTGTGTATCAGTTATGCGCATTTCAAACCATTCACTTTAATTTTAAGGATAAATGTGAAGCTACCTCAGGGGCACTTTGAAACAACAGAGTAATAATGAAGTTTGGTCTCAGGAGGTAAGTGTATGTATATAAGTTGTTTGTGCCTTGATATTAACTTCGGGCTTTAATTATTTAACCTTTCACTTTCTTACTTATTGAACAGATTCTCTCCCATCACACCACAACAATACCAAGTTCTCTGTTGTAGTGCACTAGCGGGAAGGCTCTTTTCACTTCAGACTGTAAAAAATGCTTTTGTATTTTTGCACCAAATAATAATTATTCTTCATTTTGGATGCTCTTGTCATTAATAAGATGAGTATATAATTATCACTAAGCTCTGTTCAGAAAAGTAAATCGGTATACAATATATTTGAGAATAACTTCCATCCCAAATTATTAAAATATAAAGTTGCAATGAACAAGGACAATTTATGCTATCAAGTTTTCCTGGCCTGAAGCCATTTATCTTCTGTTGTAATGTATACATCACTGCTATGTCAGCATAGTAATGCTTATCGGAATTTTTATTCCAATATAGATTTCTCTAACTCTAAAGAGACTCAATAGGCATTTCTTTTTTTGAAATAGACTCATTCACATTTGGCTGGATTGAGATAAGGCAGTAGGGATTCTGAATGGTGCAAACAAAATATTTGATGAAGATAGTGTAATGTTTCTGCTAACCAAGATAAAGTTTATGTTTCTCTTCAAATGATTCAATATAGCAGAATGGGTGATGCTCATGAATTTTGAGGATTCTGTCAAATTTTCCTATCTTAATTCTAACCCCCCTCTTTGAGGTTTTCATGTCAAGAGACCTGAAATAGATATCCTGCTCTCCTGCCTGGTAAGCCTCTCTATTCAGACAGTTTATACATTATACACACCCTTCATCTCATCTCTGAAATAAAACTACATCTCCCTTACTGGCATTGCATTAACATTTTTTGTTTCTTCCCTTCAGCTGGAATCACTAACTGATAAGATTTGCCTTCATGGTGCTGCTGGGAAATAGGAGGTTCCTCCCTAGCTCTCCTTAGCAAGGCCAGAGTAACTGTGAGACTCCACTGCAAGCACATGGGCTCAGGGGACAGCCACACTCAGTGCCCAGTCTAGAGCAGGGAATGAGGGAAAGTATGTGGCTGAGAAAACACCTTCTACCATACTTTTGATTATCTAGGACAGGGTATGTGCTTGTAATGGTAGGTCAAGATCCTAGGAAATAACATTGTCTGGCCCCACCTACTTTCAAAAAGGATTTATAAAATTGAAAATTGTAGAAATAATAAAATTTAAAATGTTTTTAAAGCTCACTTGAAAAAAACTGAATTGTGAAAAGAAGAAGTAGAAAAATAAAAATATTGTTCCAGAAAACCTACACTCAGG
This sequence comes from Trachops cirrhosus, assembly GCA_028533065.1. Lineage (NCBI taxonomy): Eukaryota > Metazoa > Chordata > Mammalia > Chiroptera > Phyllostomidae > Trachops > Trachops cirrhosus. Next base: position 114,632,825 of record CM052539.1, on the reverse strand, counting down.
AAAAGTCCTATGGTTGTTTGAAAACTTCCTGTCTACCAAGAGTAAAAATGGAAAAACATAGCTCTTATCATCAAAATTTAAAATCTCATCTGATTTTTATAAGAGACTAAGTTTTCCTATACAGGAAAGTTGAAAGGAATAGTAGTTAACCAATTCATTCTCTGAATCCACACAGGTTTCTTTGGGAATCCAGAACAGAGACAAAGGGAATCACAAGAAATCGAGTTTCTCGGATATAAACTACTGACTAAGACCGAGACTTCTTTGGGTCTTGCTTTATTCCATTTGACCTTATTTCTTGCCAAATAGCTCTTCAGCTTCTACTGTGTTTCCTGGACTGAGTGTGTATATGTCTCCACAGAAAATAAAACTGGCACACTTAGAGATTCAAATTAATGAGAATAATTTCACTGATCTAACATGTAAATTTTTCTCTTTTTCTATCACATTCTTTTCCTCTTTGGTCATTCATATTGACACTTTGGATTTTGTAAGAAAATTTTGTTTTAAAACCTCATTGAAGCTTTCTTCAAAGACTTCCCTGTCAAGAACATTAGAAACACAGGCTTAATTGAGCTTTACTATACACTGTAGATTTCTATTTTCCTTCTCTTTGTGGCTTCTTACAATCCAATTCAAGTCAGCAAATATTTACTGAGCACCACACATGAGGGGCTCAGACAGTGCTAGGAGCTATTGGGATTGAAAAGAGATATACGGAATAGTTTCTTTTCGAGAGAACCTTTAAATTTTTATTAGACAGAGAACACAAAGATATCTTTTAAAAAGTAGAAAACTTAAAAAAATCACATCATCAAGGACACAAGTGAAAAATACAATAAATAGAAGTAGAAGAGAATAATTCATAGAAGTTGCAGGTCTTGGACTAGACCTTGCAATAGAATGGGTCATCTAGGCCAGGGAAGAAACATCAGCCAAGAAGACACAGAGAGAAAGATTAAGTATGAGCCTGCTGTTGAAGATTGAGGACTGCGTAGTGGGAGAACTGGAGAGCTGATGGCAGGGGATAAACATGCATAGTGATAATTAAAAGTAAAGAGAAGAATAATGATATACAGTGGGCAACAAGGAAGTATACATTTCCCTAGATTAGTAAGAGTACACAATTGATACAGCAAATGTCATCACATAAACTCTTACACTATACACCGAGACATTGTTTTGTTTCCACATCTATAAGAGACTGCAGAAAGTGCAGGGCTAAATTTTATTTCCTCTCCACACTAACTGGCAGAGTGAGTCAGAAACCCTGGCAAACTCTGCAGGCAAAACTCAGATGTTTCTAATGTTTCACTTTTGCTTGAAAACATTAGCAGCTATTAAAATAAGTCTGTTCATTTTGTCTGTTAAAACATAGACAGGAAACACATATGCCATCTGGGGAGAAATGAAACCTTGCTTTATCACAGTAATTGGGTTACAACATTAGACTAACTTCACTCCAAGACCCCCTTTTGTTTTCTACGGAAAATATGGAAGCAATCAGTATTTCATATTCCCACCTCACTGCACCCCTTTTAAGAGTATTTGTTTTATACCTCAGTAGATAATACATACATTTTACAGGTTAAACTTACTATCATAAGATTATTATTCATTATATTATTCCATGAGTGACCACTGTATGTCAGCTGCCCTCATAAGTACTAGAAATACAACAATAAACATGAAAACTAAGGTCCCAGCTACTGTGGAGCGTACATTACAGTGAAGGAATATAGCAATAAGCAGGAAGGCAAAATGTAGATATGATGATTTCTGGTTGAGATCAGTGCTGTGAAAAAATAAACACAGTCATAAGACAGAGAGTGATAGGGAAAGGACAAGACCTTCCCTTGAACAGAGTAGGCACAGAAGTGATCCTGGAGGATGTACCCTGGAGTTTGGCTGAAAGAATGTAGGGGAGCAGTAGATACAAGAGTCAGAGGAAGAGCATTTAGGTAAACAGAACTGCAAATGCAATAGCCCCTAAGTAGCTGCAAACAGCGTGGTGTATTCAAGGAGCTGGTGCAGAGCAGGTATAGGTTGGCTGCAGAAAGAGGGAGAATGGGTGGCATGAGCTTGCAAGTTGAAAAGGGACACCATTGTGTAGAATTTTGTAGAGTTTGGTTAGAGGGGGGAATTGGGGAGAAAGGAGTGGTTAACACATTTTTATTTTGACAAAATTTGTACATATTAATTTGCCAGTTTCCTAAGTAGGGAATATTATTTTTAATTGACTGTTTAAAGCTATAAAAAGCCAAAGTGACCTGAAATTTCATTTTCCCTGTCTCTTGGACTTCTTCCAAGAATATATATACAAAAGAATCTAAATAGAAAACTTCCAAGCCACTAATCAACTAAATTAGACAAGTGTTTATGAATCACTTCCTGTCTAATTTACTATTCCAGGCATTATGGAATTACAAAAGAAGGCAGAAGGCATGGTTCCCACCCTCAAGGAACTCATAGCCTATTTGAGAAGACTGGCATAAGTGCAAAACATAGAAAGCAATGTTATCTCAAATATCTAAAGCAGAAGAATGGATTAGAGTGAAAATTGTATGCATAATTTTAAAAAATTGTGGCATGATGTAAAAACCACTGGGGGATGAATTCATCTGAGAAGATTGTATGAAGTAGTTGAGGCAAAGCCCAGTTATAAAAGAAGGATGCTGAATTTCTAAACAAAGGATGAAGTTGGGACTGGATATTAAGTTTGCAGGGGATAGAGACTGTATCTGAGAGTCCACCTGTAGGTGAGGGGAAAGATTAAGATTAATTAGACTAGGAAGGATGATATAATAGAAGGTCTATATAACCAGACTAAGGAATTTGTATCAGTTGTTCACAGAAAACTACTAGACTTTTAATCAGCAAGCATAAAGGTAGAATTTTTTTTCAGATAACACACATGCACAAATAGCAAACACATGAAGTGTTTCTCATATGAGAGATACTTTAAATAAATCTCTTTAAAATACTTATAGTAACAATCAGAGGTAGATCATTAACCTAAGGTAACAGACAAAAACAAAACAAAACAAAACACTGGGACACACAAGATTACCAAATTTGCCCATTGTCACCATATAATCTCTCATAAAACCAGGTTATCTCTTTGGCCTCATTGAATATGAGACATTGCACCTGTTCTAGTAGTAAATGTAGTAAAGCAGAAAGGGATCAGACACAAAGACCAGGCGGAAGGGTTCACTACCTGTGAGCTGGAAGCCCTATATCTCAGCATTAACAGTGAGAATGGAGAGGAGGGTATAAATCTAATAGTTCTTGTAAATGACGATTGTCCAAGCTTTTGGAAAATATGCATATAAGAGAAAGAAGAAATAACACCAGAAGAGTTCATTTAGTTAATGGGGAGGATAATAGTGTAGTTGGCACAAATGTAAAAATTGGAGAGGAAGGTTAATTAGAGTTGAAAAATGATGGTTGTCTGGACATAGAATTTAAGGAGATGTTAAGAACTTTGCTGGGAAGGTATTCATAGGTATCTGTAAAGCAGATACAGAATCAATTTAGAGCTTCATGCCAAGTAGACTTTAAGTCAAAATACATTTTCTATCATTGCCTTTCTTAGTTTTAAATTTGACTGCAAAAACTGCATTCCAGAAGAAATCCTGGTCTAACTTCTGATGAATAATTGCAGCAGCTGTGTCTCAGACTAGTCATTCTCAGAGGTGATGAGGTCAAGCTCCAAAGTTGGTTTGACGTTTTGTTCAAACTGAGTGGTCCATCTGCTCTTATAGACTAATAGTGTTGCTGTTCACAGGAAGAGGATAACTTGGTCACCTATTACTGGACTTGGGAAGCAGACATGCAAGGAATGATGGATGACTTTACTCCAGCAAAGCGTTGAGTAGGAGTGCATAAGTGCAAAGGTGAGAGAGTAAGGAAAGTTTACCAGAGACTGAAAAAAAGGCCAGTTTTCCTTTAATTAACTATGGTTCTTCACTGTTTCACCCTCTCTTCTTGAGGATTAACCCTCTAAAGGCCCTGCATTTTACTTTGATTTTAATACTAATGTACCACAGTAATGATGCATAAAGTAACCATACGCTAAATTTTTCTATTCTCTCTCAGGTGACCCTGAGAAATAACCAAAAAATGATGACTGGTACTGATGTGGCCTGCTTCTGAATCACAGGGATTGTAATTTACTTTTTAAGATAACAAATTTGCTTATGATCTTCGCACCATTCTTCTTTTCCTTCTCCTAGGGCAAAAATAGTTGAACAGTATTCCTGGTTTAAAAAAATCCATTTAAATTTTTTGATCTGACAAAATTTCCATGGAAAAGAGATTACAAAATGGAATCAGAGAACAATATCCTTGCCTTTTAAGCCACAGAGGCCATGTTCCACACTTCATGGAGAAAACCAAGTAGACCATTAGTCTATAAATAACAATCTGAGTAAAGATTCATGGCACAAACCTAGGGCAATATCATTTTATTGATGTAGCCTGAAGTAACATAGATACTTTAGGGTCAATATCTCCTTTGCTGTCAGGTTTTATTCAAGATATACACAAGAAAAATGCAGAATCTTGTCCCACATGTGATACATGTAATGATTTACTTGCTTGCCTGATAATAATAATAGATCACTTGTATAATGCAAATGAAATCTATAAAAATGTAGACTCACTTGAATTAAAAAAAATTTTTATTGATTGATTTTTAATAGAGAGAGGAAGGGAAAGAAAGAAAGAAAATGGATAGAAATAGAAATAGAGAGAGAGGGAATCATTGGTTTTGTTGCTCAGCTTATTTTTGCCTTCATTGGTTGGTTTTTGTATGTGCCCTGACCAGGGATCAAATCCCAATCTTGGAGTATTGGGATGATGCTCTAACCAACTGAGCTACCCAGTCAGACCTTGCAGGTTGTTTTTCTAAACCCTGTAGCAAAAAGGAAAATAGCTAACTACTATCCACAATTCTCAAATCACTTTGGTTATTTTATTTTATTTTTATTTTATTTTATATTTTTTCTCACCCAGTAGAAGAACATTTAAAAACCTTTCAGTTTCACAAAGCCTTATTTGATTTCCTATTAGCTCCATAGATAAGCCAGCCATCAAAATAAAACAACAGGCTATTATTTTAGACCCAAAGAGACTACTAGCTATACAGTTCTATGAAACAGATTCAACAGACAGGTGCTTTCTTTTGTACTAACTCTCAATAAATTTGGCATTTCCTTTCTGAAACAGCTTTCAGGTTTCTCTGAATGGTTGCAACTTGAAGTCATGAATGGTTTATTTATGTCTTTATAAAATTTTACAAAGACCCAGCTATTCATCAGATGCTATGCTATTCACAAAAACAAAACATATTATTTTTAAAATATAACATTCCTTAATCTACGGCAACAGTCTTGCCTGGCAAATTCATACACTTAGTACCTGGTTTAAGCTAAATAATATGCTAATAACAACACCAGAGTTATCTCCACCTTAAGAAAGGCAGAAAGCAATTTGGTCTTCAGGATGCCTGACAGCTCTGCAGCCATCCAGTCAGCTTCAGATCGCTGAGCCATTTCATCACTGTCCTCTTACTTTCTAAGTCTATTCGAAGTAACTCACATTTGGGTCAGCTAAGTCTCCTATAGAAAACTTACTTTCCTACATTGAAGTGTATATATGTGGGTATGTGGAGAGGGTATTAATGATAGTACATGTGGAGCAAATTACATGGTGATTTACTGTTAAATGATGCTAACAGATCCAGTCAGATAAATTAACTTTCTTAACTGGATTGCCTCACTTGGTGAGAACAACATAAGATTATAATAAACTTTTCATCAACTATATAACAGGTTATTGTTTTATCATATTGTCTTTATATTTAAAACATTAAAAATGGTCATGTTTATTTTTGTTTTCTTTCTTTTCACAAAAATATGCTTTATCCTGCATTCTAGCCTATATTGGTACATAAAAAGGTAGGAAAAAGTCTGATTTTACTCCAGGTAATATATTGATATAAAAATCCGCTGGTGATGTGTGGTGCTTTAGTAAGGATAATATTTGAGAAGATGTAAATAAAATTAGACAAGTCGATGAAATGCTTCGCCCCCCTTTATTCATCTTTTAAAAATCAAGGAAAAGTGGCCTTATTCCCAACTCCAGGGATAAATCTTGGTCAGACTAAACCAATCATGAAATCCCCACTTCCCTTTCAACTGTTTAAGTAAGAATATTTGACCCATTTTGGGCCAATAAAACATGAGAAAAAGTCTGCTGGGGACATCTGAGGAAAGTATCCTTACTGATACAAAGGAAGACATATATGATGACAACGTCATGTCTGCATCTAAGTCCTGAAGCCACAGCAGTCATCTTATAATCATAAAGGGGTCCAGCTGAAGACAAACCAATATACTTCCTGAACATTCCCCAAGGGCTCCTCCTACTCTTTGTTCAGTAAATATAACTGGATAAAAAAGAACACCCAATTTCCTGTGGAACCTTTCTATGAAAGATGATTGCATACTCAAAAGATCCAAAGCCGCCATGACCCACCTATTAGGGTAAGAATATACAGGGGTTTTGTAATAAATAGAGTCTCTACTCAAGTCTGTTTTACATAGATTTGTAATTGCTTTCCAATTTCTGAATGTTAAATCTGAATGGGCATGATTTTAGTTGATGAAACTCTCACATTGGAGTCGATGATAAACAGAGTGCCCCTAATTGTTTAAAGTCACAAATAGGAATGAGCCCAGTATAAACCCATCCTAACACAGAAGTAGTGAAAATGAGTGGTCCAGAAACCCATGTCACCTACTACTTTGACATATTTGTCTCTCCCTTAGTTCATGCCTATCACTTCATAGAGGGTTCCCTAGGATCACCTATCAGAGGAGGAAAAAACTCAAACTTTATTCATGGAATGATTTGAAGAAAAGACTTTCATACTAGCAGAAGCAGTTGACCCTGGCGATAATTAGGAATAGGATTGCTGCTATATAATGAGTTTTGGGAGGTACATGTTGGCACACGGGTGGTACACTGTGGTATCTACCTTAAGTAGAACAGCTTTGTGAGCTGGGAGTACAAAATAACTGTGCCTGAGCTTGGCCATGTGACGGCATAATCACTTCCTTAGAATGGACCACACCAATATGGGCAATGACTATCATAGTGGCAATCAAGGTCTATAGAAAACCAGAATTTTATCAATTTTTTTGGATCAAGTAAATCCCTCAGAACCTTTGAATCATCCTGGGAAAAGAAGAGTTAACAACCAACAAACATGACTGACATTTTATTTCCAAATAATGGGGGATCTAGTCAGATTTTTTAAATTAAAATAAATCAAGATATAAGATACTCTTTCTATACTTATGTAACATATTATGTTATGTAACATATTCCTACCAGTTATCTAAATACTATATATAGTGTTATTTCCTCTAGTACTAATAGTATTAGATTGCCAGACCTACTATAGAGAATCTCACTTCATATTGCTAAAATTCATGTAAAATATTAAAATACTTTTTCTTTAGAATTTCTTTAAGCATGTCATTTATTTATATTTGCATATGTTATATACATATAAAATGACATATTTCACAATCAAGTATACAAGATTCAATTATTTAGAATTTTGTTAATATTTTCCTTTGATGATTTCTAACATATTGGAAATAATTTTGTTTTTTGTTCATGTTTTCAACTACAGCAGATGGTTGGAAAGAGATGGACCTATGATTGAAAGTGAGCTTGCTTACGACTTTTCTACTTATGCAACCTTGGGCAAGTTAAACTCTTTATCTCTCAGGTTTCTTTACCAATATTATTCTTTATCCATATGATATAATTCCTATTCTATAGGGGTCTTAAAAATATTAGATGAAATAACTTATACAACAAACCCAGCAAGTTGGTCATACTAGGTGGATGTTAATATATTAAAACAGAAAAGAAGTTGCAGATCGGTACAGCCACTGTAGAAAACATAACGGAGTTTCCTCAAAAAAAACTAAAAATAGAACTGCCATTTGACCCACCAATCCCACTTCTGGGAATATATCCTGAGAGTCCCAAAACACCAATCAGAAAAATTATATGCATCCCTATGTGCACAGCAGTGTTATTTACAATAGCCAAGATCTGGAAACAGCACTAGTGCCCATAAATTGATGAATGGTTAAAAAAGATGTGGTACATTTACACAACGGAATACTATGTGGTTATTAAAAGAAGGAACTTTTACCCTTTGCAACAGGGATAGACCTGGAGATTATTATACTAAGGGAAATAAGCCAACCAGAGAAAGACAAATACATACTATCTCATTCATATGTGGAATCTAATGAACAAAAAAGAGAGAGAAAGAATTTCCTAATACACACTATGATTTGAATTTTTAAGAATATTTGACAGTGTTCCCAGAATTATGTTATACATAAGACATGGAGACTTTAAACTTTTTCTTTGTTCCTTGTCAAATACACACACTATTGTGAGACTGCCCAGGTTTCCTTCTCATAGGTATACCATGCACTCATTCCTGTCTGGCTTAGAAAAAGTACAGGTGTTTCATGCTCCCTCTTGACTTCCTAGTTATAGAGAATATATCTGTGGTCTATGTGAGAAGTTCCTGCTCTTCCTGCTTGTTTCCCAATGTCTTCCCTCCCCCACATACCAATGGATTTATTAGGAATAGGCTAAGCTGTAACAGAGCCTCAAAATGACAGTGGCTAAATAAAATATAAGTACAACCTCTCTCATGCAAAAGTCCGAAGTTGGCTATCCAGGAGTGATAGGAGTGTATCTGGTACAGTAAATCTTTCTATCGTGTTGTTCTGCCATACATTACTACCATGACCAAGAGCAACTCATGGTCAGAAATAGCTGCACTGGCTTCAGCCATTCTCAGTGTCATGAAGACGGAAGAGGCAAAGGGTGCACACAGACCTACTTTGAAGGAAAATGCCCAAGTCTGCTATATGACACTCTAGTTAGATTAACAGAATTCATCCCCATGTCCACATTTGGTGTGCAAAGCAGGCTAAGAAATAAAACTATTTCCCTGGGCAGAAATATCTAGGGCTAAGTGTAAAACTATTGCTGTGGAAGAAGGGGAAAAGATACATTGAGAAGAGTGAACACTACCTGACATGACCCACCATAAACCACCTGACTTGCGTAGAAAAGAGTCTAAATCTACCTCAAGGCTTTGGCCATGGAACATATAAATGAGAAAGTTTTGCGGACTATTTTCATCTTCTGTCCTTCTTCATATCTCCCCTGAGGTACTGAACAGGAGCAGGCCTCCTCCATTAATAGATAAAAAAGAAAATTCAGGGGGAAATGAAGCTTAAATTGGCACTTGAAGTATTATGAAATTATATATGTCAAGTAGCTGACTTAGTAAGTATTCAAAAAGTACTCCGTAAGAGGTAGTCATTGTAAATTATTATACTGAGTAGTCACGGTATTATACAAAGGGTCAGGATATTTTTTGAAATCTATGTAATAATGTTACATTACTTTGCTCAGATTCTCCTCAGAATACTGTCACTATTATTTTATATTTAAATTTAAAGGGGAAAAAATGAATCTCTATATAACTTTACCTTCAACTCACAAAATTCCCTTTTATAAGCACACCTACAGGTCATCTATAACACATTAGAACATAACATTATTGTCATTCATTTTATTTCCATATCAATATAATTCACAAAGGTACTAATGTTAATGACAACATGATGTAATGAAAATAACCCTGTATTAGGAGTAAAGTTAATGACTGAAAGAAAATAATCAGATTGCTATTAGTTATAGTTCTCTGAACTTGGGCAAGAATTTTTTTTAAATTTCTTTATGTATTTTTAAGTAAAAGGAATGTGATTAAACATTTATGCAAAAGTATATTTTTAAAATGTAATAATCTTTCCTCACCTATTCTATTTCCATTGCTCAGAGGCATATAATATTAATATATTCATGTATATTTGTTCATGCTTTTCTTCCTAATTATACAAATATGTACAAATATATAATCAACATTGGTAGAAAATGTTATTTCTACTGAAATTAAAAACAATTGATTGCATTTGCTTTTCTTACAAATCCAATTTTTTCAAACTTTCATAGATATATATGTATATGACATATATATGTATATACATATGCTTGTATATACAGGGTGGGTCAAAAGCAGGTTTACACTTTATGCCAAAGAGAGTTTTTTCTTGTCTTATTATTTATTAATTTTGTATATTTTCCATACAAACAACTGTAAACCCGCTTTTGCCCCATCCTGGATATCACAGTGGGTTCTCATTACTCACGGTAGTTATGTTCTATAAAGTCACACTGAACACTGTAGGACTGAATGTTGAATCATTGCCCTAAGCAAAATACAGTGTTAGGTTTCTGAAAAACTCTAGCCACAAAATTTTCATCAACCAATCAATATATCACCTTGTTTTATGTGTGTTTCTGTTTAAAGATACTTTATTTAATACACAGGGTCCAGCAGAAGTAAGGCTTGCTTGACTATGGTTGGTAGGATGATAATATAGATGTAATAAAATATAGTTTTAATTTGAACATTTTACCTAAAATGTCATATGGTATGCTTGAGTGTGATAAGGTGATGTTACAGAATTACATGCTTATGATTTTATAATAAAATATTTTATAATAAAAGAGGGGTGTTATTTGTGCTGGACCCTGTGTAGTGATAGTTCATGGGAACTGAACTCACAGACAACAGCACTATAACTCATGCCTGCAAGAAACCTACCTAACACACATACTTTCTTCACAAGTTTTAGCTCAACCTTCACACACCAGGAAACACTACACAGAACTTCTGCATTGTACTTAAGGGCCATTTTAAATAACAAAATCACCAATGTAACAGCTCAAGAAAGCTAAAAATATTATACTAAATAAGCCACAAAACAGACACTTGTTTACAGCATGAGAGTTTAGTAAGAAGGCAGAACTATCCTCTTATTCAATCTCAGCTAGAAAAATAAGCATTGGACAATTCAATTTTTCACCACCCTGCACACCTACATGTCTACAAATGACTGTGAAAGTGTCATGACTGTTGATTTGGGTGTTACAAAAAAACTTTAGCAAGCAGGATAATTTGCAAATACAGAGCCCATGAATAACAAGAAATCTCCACATTGTTCTTCACAGGTTCTGCACCAATTTACCTTCTGATGTACAAGGGTTCCAATTTCTCCATGTCCTTATCAACTCTTATCTGTGTTTTCTAATAATAGCTATCTTAACAGGTGAGGTGATATTTCATTGCAGTGTTAATTTTGCATTTCTTTCATAATTAATCATGTCAAGAATCTTTTCATGTACTTGTTGGTCATTTGTATATCTTCTTTGGAAAAACATCTTTTTGGGTCCATTGCTCATTTTTTTAATTGGGCTACTTGTTTTTTTGCAATTGACTTGTATGGGTTCCTTATATTTTTTGGAAATTAAATCTCTTATCAGCCAGATAGTTTGTGAATATGTTCTCCCAGTCCATAGGTTGTCTTTTTATTTTGTTGATTGTTCCCTTTTCTGTTCAGAGTTTATAGTTTGATATGGTCCAACTCGACTACTTTTGCTTTTGTTATATTTTTAAAAATCATTTCTAAAATCAATCCCAAGAAACTTTTCCCCTATGTCTAATTCTACAATTTTTACAATTACAGATTTATTCATTTTGAGTTGATTTTTGTGTGTGATGTAAGGGAGAGGTCCAGTTCCATTTTCTGAACGCGAATGTACAGTTTTCCCAATACCATATATTGGAGAAACTCTTTTCTGCATTGTGTACCTTTGGCACCCTTGTCAAAGATCAGTTAACTGTGTTTTCATGGGTTTACTTGTACAGTCTCTATGCTGTAAATTGGTCTATATGAGTGTCTTTATTATAGTACCATGTTGTTTTACTTACTATAACTTTAAAATAAACTAAAAACTAAGAAGTGTGGTACCTAAAGCTTTCTTCTTTTTTCTCATGATCTTTTGGCCTATTCTTGGGCTTTTGTAGTTCCATATGATTTTTACGATCATCTTTTTTCTGATACTGTAAAAATTGTGATTAGGGACTTTAAAGGGATAGCACTGAATCTACAGATTGCTTTGGAGAGTACATAAATATTTTAACTATATAAAGCCTTTTGATTCATAAGCACAGGATATCTTTCCATTTATATATATTTCTTATTTTTGAAATGTTTTATAGTTCTCAGTAAAATCTTTCACCTCTTTTGTTGAATTTATTCTACAGCATTTTTATGCTATTATAAATGAGATTATTTCTTAATTTCTTTTTGGGTGGTTCAGTGTTGGTGTATAGCAATGCCACTGATTTTTATGTTCATTTTTCATCCTGAAACTTTATTAAATTTATTTGTTCTTACAATTTTGTGGATGTGTTTGGAGTCTTTAGAGTATTCTTCATATAAGATCATGTCATCTGTAAACAGAGATAACATTACTTCTTCTTTTCCAATTTGAATGACTTTTATTTATTTTTCTTGCTTTATTGCAATACTACAATACTAAATTAAATTAAGGTGGTGAGACTGGACAGCATTCTTTTTTTCTTGATTTTAGAGAAAAAACACTTTGAATTGCTGACTGTTGAGCATGATGTTAGCTGTGGGCCTCTTAATATATAGTCTTTATTATTTTGAGAAATATTCCTCTATACTGAGTTTGTTGGGAGGTTTTATTTGAATGGGGTTTAATTTTCTGAAATGCTTTTCTGTATCTATTAAAATGATCATGTGATTATTTTTTACTTCATTCTATTCATGTAACCTATTACATTTGTTAATTTGCATACCTTGAATTATCTATGCATCCCAGAAACAAATCCCATTTACTATAATGTATGATCCTTTTAAGGTGCCATTGAGTTCAATTGCCATATTTTGTTGAGGAATTTTGCATCTATATTCATCAGGGACATCAACCTGTAGTTTTCTTTAGCTTCAGTATCAGAGAAAATCTGGCCTCATAAAATGAGTTTGGAAGTCTTTCCTCCTCTTCAATTTCCTTGGGATAAGTTTGAAAATCATTGGTGTTAATTCTTCTTTAAATATTTGGAAGAGTACATAATGAAGCCTTCTGGTCCTAGAGCTGTTTTGTTTGTTTTCCTTACTCATTATTGTTTTTTTCAGATTTTAGATTACTTTATAAGTCAGTTTTGGTAGTCAATATATATTATCCATTTCTTCTAGGTTGTCTAATTTGTTGATATATAATTGTTTATAATAGACTCTTATGATCCTTTATATTTCTGTGGCATTCATTATAATGTCTTCTCTTTTATTAGTTTGAGTAGTCTCTGTTTCTTAGTGTAGCTAAAAGTTTGTCAATTTTGTTTATTCTTTTTTAAAAAGAAATTTTTTGTTTTGTATATGCTTGAGAGAATGTATTCTGCTGCTATTGAATGAAACTTTCTATGTATGTTAGGTCCATTTGATCTATAGTGTTGTTCAAGTCCTCTGTTTCATATCAGTTTTCTGTTTGGATGTGCTATTTATTGAAAATGGGGAACTGAAATTTCCCAGTATTGGGTTGGCCAAATAGTTCATTCAGCTTTTAAGTAAAAATAAAGACAAATTTTTCATTTTCACCAATAACTTTGAACAACCTATTCACTATTTTATTCCACTACCTCTGCCATCTTTCAGGCAGCTTCATAATTCCATCTTCCCAAAACATTTTATCTTTTTGAGCAAAGAAGTGTTTCAAGTGTCTTTTGCAGTCTTTCAGGAAATTAAAATTTTTTACCATTAAGAAAATTTTGTAAATACCATAATAAATGGAAATCCAAAGGTGCAATGTCTGGTGAATATGGCTGATGAATCAGAAGTTCCCAGCCAAGCTATAATAGTTTTTTCCTTGCCATAAGAAAGAAAAGAAAAGAAAAGAAAGGAAAAGAAAAGAAAAGAAAAGAAAGGAAAGGAAAGAAAGGAAAGGAAAAGAAAAGAAAAGAAAAGAAAAGAAAAGAAAAGAAAAGAAAAGAAAAGAAAAGAAAAGAAAAGAAAAGAAAAGAAAAGAAAAGAAAGGAAAGGAAAGAAAAGAAAGGAAAAGAAAAGAAAAGAAAAGAAAGGAAAGAAAAGAAAAGAAGGAAGGAAGGGGAAAGAAAGAAAGAAGAAAGAAAGAAAGGAAGGAAGGAAGGAAGGAAGGAAGGAAGGAAGGAAGGAAGGAAGGAAGGAAGGAAGGAAGGAAGAAAAAGAAAGAGAGGAAGGAAAACAAAGAAGCAGTTTTGCATTATCCTGATCGAAGATTATGCATTTTCTGTCGACTAATTCCAAACACTTTTCGTCAAGTGCTGCTTTCAGTTGTTCCAACTGTGAACAAAGCTTGCTGGAATTAACCATCTGATTTTCTGGAAGGAGTTCATAATAGAGAACTCCCTTCCAATCCCACCATATACACATCACCTTCTTTGGATGAAGACTGGCCTTTGGTGTGGTTGGTAGTGTTTTGCTTCATTTGCTCCATGATCTCTTCTGTTCCACATTATTATAAAGAATCCACTTTTCATCACCCATCACAATTTGTTTTAAAAACAGAACATTTTTATTACATTTAAGTAGATAATCACATGCAGAAATACAGTCAAGAAGTTTTATTTTTTTATTTTTTATTTTTGCTTAACTTATGTGGAACCCAAACATCAAAGCAATGAACATAACAAAGCTTGTTCAAATAATTTTCAACTCCTGATTTGGATATTTTGAGTATGTTGGTTATCTTCTATGTGGTATAACATTGATCATTCTCAATTAATGTCTCAATTTGATCACTATCAACTTTAACTAGTTTACCCAACTGTGGAGCAACATCTAATGAGAAATGTCCAGCACAAAACTTCACAAATCACTTTTGACACATTTGAACATTCATAGCACCGTCTCCATACACTGCACAGATTTTTTTGTATTGCAGTTGCATTTTTACCTTTTTTGAAATAATACAGCATAATATGCCAAAAATGTTACATATTTTCTTCCATCTTCAATATTAAAATGGCTGCACAAAAATTCACCAATTTTGATGTTTTTTCAAATACACACTAATATGACAGTTGTCACAATGCAATCTAACAAAATTGTTTCAAATGAAGTTAAAGACAACAAAATGCTACTCAAGCCATCTTACAGAACAAAAAAAAAGAATGTTTTGGCCAACCCAATATTATTGTATGGATGACTATTCATTAAATTAAGTTAATATTTGCTTTATATATTTAAGTGCTCTGATGTTGGGTGGTGTATATATATAAATGTTATATATTCTTGATTAATTGATCCTTTTATGATTATATAATGCCCTTCTTTTCCCTTGTTTTTTAAATTGAAGTCTATCTTACCTAAGTGTAGCCACCTCTGCTCTTTTTCCATTTCTTTACTTTCAGCCTGTGTCCTTAAGTCTAAAATGAATCTTTTTTTACACAGTATATAGTTGGTTTTAGCTTTATTATCCATTTAGCCTCTCTATATCTTTTGACTGAGAAGTTTAATTGATTTATGTTTAAAGCAATTATTGACAGGAAAAGACCTACTATTGCCATTTTGTTCATTGTTTTCTGTCTTTTTTGGGGGGTTGTTTTTTTAGAGGTTAAGTGACTGGGTTGAGCGTGAGTAGTAAATGGCTGAGCAAGGACCCACACTTGGGTCTGTGCCTCTGAGGTTTTTATTTTTAGAGCAGGGACTGACAACTATGGCACACCAGCCAAATACAGCCCTCTGCTTCTTTTAGTGTAGCCCTCAATTAAGAATGATTTTTATACTTTTGAAGGGTCTGGAAAACATCAAAAAAGAACAAAGCTTTCTAAAATGTGAAAATTTTGTGAAATTTACATTTCATGGTACATAAAGTTCTATTGTAACTTTTATTGTAAGCCACACCCATTGATTTCCATATTGTCCAACTACTTTTATGCTGTAATAGAACTCAGTAGTTGAAAAGAGACCCTATGGGCCATAACGCCTAAAATTTTATTATCTGGCCCTTTACAAAAGGTTTGCTGACTTCTGCTATAAATCTTTCGCTCAAATTGTTGTCAGTAGACCAGGGGCAAAAGGTGTCATCTGGGTGTTTGTTACAAAGGCAAAATTTCAGGTCTCACCCCAGAACCAGCTATATCCAATCTCCACTTTAACAAAATCCCAAATGATTTGTGTACACATTCAATTGTAAGAAGCATTTCTATTCTAGTGTGCTGTTCTAACTGAGGGGTTGAAGAAGGGTAAGCCCAGCAGCTAGGACTCTGAGTGGTTTAATACTAAGAGACAGAGGAGAGAAGGGCAGGGTCACAAACATTTAATGAATGTCTGCCATTTGGTATGCTTAAGCAGGCATAAATTATTACCAAGAGCCTCTGAGATTCCTGCATATAAGTATGCAGAGAATAGGCTCTGGCTGCTGTGGCTCAATGGACTGAGTGCTGGCCTGCAAACCAAAGGGTCACTGGTTCGATTCCCAGTCAGGGCACATGCCTGGGTTGCAGGCCACATCCCCAGTTGGGGGCATGCAAGAGACAATGACACATTGATGTATCTTTCCCTCTCTTTCTCCTTCCCTTCCCCTCGCTCTAAAAATAAAAATAAATAAAATCTTTTAAAAAATTATGCAGAGAATAGAAAGTCATATTCAAGTTAACATAATCTACATTTCTTATGTCGATGTAAGAAACATCCAAACCTGTAGAGGATTTTTTATATTTGAACCAAACTGATTACATATGTCAGGGAGCAAGACCTTAAGTGCTCCAGAGAATAACAGTTTTACTGCTTCATTTATCATCTGAGATTAAGTAAAGAGAGTAAGGATGATTACATGAGGATATGAGAAAGCAAGTCAAGGACCAAATTATAGGATAGTTAATAAGATTATGTGCTTTCTTAAGGGCAGTTATGCCTTCTAGGACTGTTACAATACTTCTGACATCTCAAAGGCATGTTAACCTAGATGCACAAAAAGCAATGGACAGGGCTTAAGGCAAAATTTAAAAAATAAATAAATAAACTTAAATAGGAATATAAAGTTATTTGCTGTGGCATGACTATCCACCATGACCTGCCCATTAGAAAATTATGATCAGATCACTCTGTAAAGTTATTTTCCACAGGACCCCCTTTTTTATCCAACCTTATTATTAAAGTGTATTTTGCCAAAGCTGATCAACAAAAGGACAATCAAATTAGCCAGCATCCAACTTCCTCTCCCTAGCCTCAGGTAGACTAGAAAGGGCTTCCTGACAAGCAAGAATGTCAATTCTACTAGAAATTTGCCTGAAACATAGCTATAGGGAAATTTCTCAAGAGATGATAGTTCAAATATTTTGCTAAAGCATTTTTACAAATGCTACAATAGTTGTGAATAAGATTGTGTAGCCTACAGTACCCTCTCAAAAATAGTCTGTAAGGATCATTTGCCATTGAACACTTTCTGTCAAATACACAATACAATTTATTAACTTTAGTCACCAGGCTGTATGCACTTACATCCCCAGAATTTATTTTATACCTGGAAGTGTGTACCTTTTCGCTACCTTCCCACATTTTGCCCATTCCTCAAGCCCTACCTCTGGCAACCACTAGTCTGTTCTGTGTACCTATGAGTTCAAGCTTTTCTTAGATTCCACATATAACTGAGATTACACAGTATTCATCTTTCCATAATTTCACTTACATAATGCCCTCAAGGTCATCAATGTCACGAGCGGCAGAATTTCCTTCATTTTATCACTGATAGTTCATCGTATATATGTACCACATTTTCTTCACCTATTCATTCTTTTTTAGACAACCTGTTTTCATTTTTTGGCTATTAGAAAGTATACATTGTGGTGTGGGTATTTTTAGAGACAGTGATTTTTTTTCTTCCTGGATGTAGGGGAACTCACTTAGAAATGGAATATGGCTTTAGCAGCAAGGGTGTCTGGGAAATGCTGGACTGTTTAACCTTCTGTGACTGTTTACCTCTCTGTAGCCTCAGGCTTGGCTGACTATCCAGAATGCCACCCAAAGATAAGTGTCATGCCCCAGAAGGAGGTTAATAAATATATGGAGTATGGATAATTGCCTGATGTTGTCTGTTAACTTAGAAATGTATTGTTCTTTTTGGTGGTCCACGTGGCTCCCCACCATATAGTTTTATTATTAACCCCTTATAAAAAATAGACCCTGCGCTAGGAGGGGTATGGACTCTTGCCCATCAGCCACCATGAGGAAGCAGCTGTTTTGCCCATTGTGTAAGTTTCTTCTATTAAAGCTTTTATGAATTTAAATAGGCTACATGTCAGTTCTTTGGAATGGATCCTGAATTTAGACTTTTGGGACTTTCTCCCAACACTGAATCATGTAGTAGTTCTGTTTTTAGTTTTTGAAGACCTCCATATTGTTTTTTCATAGGGGTTGCACCAATTTACATTCCCACCAACAGTACACAAGGGTTCCTTTTTCTCTACATCCTTACCAACACTTGTCATCTCTTGACTTTTTAATCATTGCCATTCTAATAGGTGTAAGGCAATGTTTCATTGTATTTTTTTAAATTTTTATAAATATTTTATAAAGATAAAAATCATTATTTTTAGAGAGAAGGGAATGGAAGGAGAAAGAGAGGGAGGGACGCATCAATCCATTGCCTCCTGTACGTAGGGACTGAACCCACAACCCAGGTATATGCCCCAACTGGGAATTGAACCTGTGACCCTTCTCTCTGCAAGATGATGCCCAACCAACAGAGCCACACCAGTCAGGGCTCATTGTAGTTTTATTTGCACCTTCCTAACGATTAGTCATGGTAAGCACATTTAAATATTCCTGTTGTCCATTTGCATATCCTCTTTGGATTTGTTCCTATGCCCATTTATTTATTGAATTGTATGAGTTCTTTATATATTTTACATATTAACTCCTTATCAGATATGTGATTTACAAATGTTTTCTCTCATTCTTAAAATGTCAGGATAGTAAGGTCCACCCCTTTCCCTTCCTTTTTAAGGAGAAGTTTCTGGGCGGTGTGCCTGTTCCCCGTTTTGCAGAACTATGGGCTTTTTCCCTAGAACACTGAATGTCAAGATATTACAGTAAGCTCCACTTTGCGCATTCCTCCTGAAAGAGACATCTTGGGATTGTGCATCAATCCCACAGAATCAGGCTGCTTGCTGAAAGCTAATCACTTCTGTTCCCTAAGGGAGGGCACTAAAATGCCAGGAAGCTGGGTGCAAGTTCTATTTCTTTTATTTTTTTCTTGAGAAGTCTCAGGATTGAGCACCTTCTCTCAATCCTGCAGCACATGCTGCCTTCTAAGAGACACCCACCCATAACTTTTCCCTAGGGGATTAGGCTAGAATGCCAGGAGCCTGACTGCCAGTTCCATATTTCTCATTCTTTCTTGAAAGAGAAATCTTAAAATTGCATACGTTTTCTCAGTCCTGCAGAACCATGCAGGCTACTTAGAGCCACCCACACCTTTTCTTTGTTTTTTGTCACCCCCAGGCATTCTCACTAAGCTGGTTGCCTCAATAGCCTGTGTGAAGTTATACAGAAGTAGATTTCTGGGGCAGCATCCCAAAAGTCAAGGGAAATCAAACGCATGCTTCACTCACTCTTTCCTACAAGGGAGACATCTCAGGTCAACTAGATCTCTCCTGGTACTGAACTGTGCTGACATGGGGAAGGAAAGGCTGACACCAGCAAAGTGAAAGTACTCTTCTTACCTGTTTCAAAGTGTTTTTTCCCTTGTCTTGTCTTGGGTGTTGCAACTTCTTAACTGGTCTCCGGAATTCTCAGGAAGGTATTTTGGCTCAAATGTCATTGTTTTATGTGTGTTTATGTGAAGGGACGGTGGCTGGGACTTCTACCATCTTATTGATGTTACTTTTTAGTATCTTTTAATATATTAAAAATTGATGCACACAAAAAGCATATATTTGGAAAAGCACAATCACAAATTTACAAATGAAACAAATAAGAACCATACTTAGGGGACAAAAGATAAAATAAAATGTAAAATAATATATAATAATAAACCTACAAACACTAATTTCTCATCCAACCTTAAGGTAGTTGAATATTTAGGAAAATAAGCAGCCTATAAGAGCCTAGTAGTGATTTCCTCAGAGAAAATAAAAACTTAGTAAGGAGAACACTTGTGGATATAGGTAAACTTGCTTGTAATGCAGGGAGAATTCCTCAAGACACTGTGAAACAGTTTGGGGGAATGTAGAGAGGTAGAACGTTAAGAGAAAGACATCATCAGGCATTTGAGAAATAACATGTAGTAATCAGTGTGATGACTACAACAATTCATATTTTGGGTGATGACCCAAGATAAAAAAAAAGTTAGGAATGATGAATTTGGTCTTAACTGTTTTCTGATGACAAAAAGCAATCCAAATTTATAAAATTCAGGCCTAGACTGGAGCAAAGGACCAGTCTAGGGGGAAAGGTGCAGAAGGACATACTAGGTAGCATGAGCTTGGTGGTTCATCACTATGGTAAGGGAGATGGATGGTTGTAGCATGCCTTCCAAAGGCAGAACACCGCAGCAACAGTGCGATCCCTGTGTTGGTATGCCTCATCAAGCTGAAATTGAAAGAGCACAGGACAGCATGATCAACACATCAATCCAAAGTAGGAGCCCCAAGGAAAAAGACACCATATCTGCTGTGTTCTTCACTCTGTCTGAAGAAGTGAAGGCATCAATTAATGCAGTAAGTATTTACTGAATGAATGAAGTACTAGAGAAAAGCTGGAACCTGAAAGCCAACAAAAGAGATTAGGCAAATACATTATGGTATATCTTTGCAACAGAATTTAATGAAATAAATGAAAATTATCACTTGGACATAATATGGAAAATCTTTATGGTACATAATTAAATACTAGGGTTATAAGCAATATTATTGTATGATCTTATTTGGTAAATATGTATACATAGAAAAAAGGTGAGAACAACATTCATTAAAATCTTAACTATAGTTTCTGGAAGTTAAAAGTGATGTTCTCTTTTTGCTAATATAAATTTCTGAGTATTTCAACAGTTAATATGGATAAAGGTGAAATTTTAAAAGTACAAAAATGTAAATGAATTTTGAGAATTGATATCTGTACTATGAATGAATTTGTTTTAAAAAAAATCACCTGTACTAAGGTTTTCTATTCAGCTTTAATTACACCAGTTAAGTACGTACAAAAAGGTTCAATGGCCTCCCCATTTGCATCTCTCTGCCATCTGTTTACATGGTTAGCAGCTGCAAGCTCCTCGAGGGCAGCGATAACGTGTTTGTAAGTGTCCTGAGAGCCTGGGTGTTCAGTAAGTATCTGTTTAACTAAGTAACTATTTTAAAATATCCTCAAATTATTTGCTTTAAATCTCTTAAAGGGCTAAATGAACACTTTATATAGTACTGATTAAAATATTTTCATTCATCTGAAACTGCTTCTGTGTTTGTTTTAATTTATTTGCTTTTCTTTTCATAAAAGCTAAAAATTGTTGTATGATCTGTGGCTCTTTTAATAGTAATTGTAATATTTTCTATAACTTCTCTGCTTACAAAGTGATCATTTCAAAGTTCTAGTAAGTAGTCATTTTTTCTTTTTTTAAACATAAATTTTTGTATTTAAAATTTTAATATATCTGAAGTTTATATTTGAAGTTTATGTTATAGTTAATATATTTGAAGTTTCCACAGAAAGAAAACCTTGCTTTTATTTTTTATCATTTACTCTTAATACATGGGAGTTAAGTTTCTCAACTCTTTTTCAGAAAAAATCTTTGATATTTTGATCTATTTATCTCTCAGATGCATTCTTAGAATTTTTTAAATTTTAGTTTATTTCCACAAAAAGGAAATCTTGCTTTTATTTTTTATCATTTACACTTAATACATGAGAATTAGTATTCTCAAATTTCTTTTTTGATAGTTTTATGTATTTATGCTCTCTGATACATTCTTAGAATTTTTTGACATTCTTAAAATTGTTCATTTATCTTAGAATAAACAAAATGATGTTGATTCTTTCACTGAGACCACACAGAACTTTACTAAAAGTTGGGAAATCTGACATATTTAGAATAGTGTTTTAATAATGTTTAGAGTGGTGTTAAATATATTTTTACTATCCACTTATTTCAGTATTCTCCTAATAAACTTTGGTAATTTTGTGCATCATTTTTAGCTCTTAGATTCATTCCTAAGTATTTAATGTTTGCATTATGGTGAATTTAATCCATTTTCTATTATTGTTCTCACATATTTCTACTTTTTATCATTTTCTTGACATGTTACTTTATTTTTTTCTTAAATACTTTCATTAGAGGATTAGTTCATTGTTTTTCCCTTCTTTCCATACAAAGAGAGGTATTTTGAGCAACAAATTTTCTTCTAAGTGCTATTTTGGCAGAATTCCATTCTTTTTATATATTGTATTTATATTTTCATTTCATTTTCTTGTTATTACATACTAAATTCCTTCCCTAACTTAGGCATTGGCTTTTTTCTTTTTAAGTTTTTTTTTCTTTTTGCCTTTGGCTCATTTTAATTCCATTCTCATTCTTTCATTCTCTTTTTAATGTATTGTCGCCTAAAATGTAATCTGTAGAATATCAGCTGTAAAAAATTGCTTCCATACATTTTCATTCCAGTAGATGATCCTTTTGAAAAGATCCTACTACACTTGTAAAGGAAGTACATTTTCATATCCTTTTCCCATGTTCTTTCCAAATAATGGTTAATTCTATTCTACAATCATGTTGTTCAGGTAAATTTTTAAAAATTAATTATTTGCCTTCTTGCTGTCAATCTAATTAGGAGAATCTTAATATGACAGTTTTGCTTGCCTACTTATGTCATGGATCTATTACTGACTCACTTAATTTGGCCTCCCTCTTCTGACTAGCCAGCAGGCTGTGAACATGATAACCATATGATTTATCATCCAAACTGGGAATATATTGATAGGGGAAAAGGATGCTGCCAATAATTACACTGGATCAACAGGCTTAACCCAAGACTATTTGAGCAACTGCAGGATAAATTTACTTTTTTTCCTGAAGTCATCTACTATAAGAAGTCTAGCCACTGTGGTATACTATAATACTCCAATAAAACATCACCAATTGAACTAGCCTGAGTGTGTGTCTGTGACTTGAAACTTGAAAGAACCTAACAACATTTTATCATCTGTTAAGACCTAGCATATCATAAAGGTCCAGTGGATGTCAGCTACATGTGTTCATACGTGTTTGAAATAGTCTGAAGGTACATGGGGAGCTTACAGTGATTTTTATCTCCTCCTGCTTTCTAAGTCAATTACAATTATTTTTGAAGAGAAGAAAAATAAGTTTCAAAATAAGCAGGTGATTTAGTAAGCATGAATATTTGGAGCAATTTTAATTGTTAATTTTAATAAAGACAAAGTAAGGAATTTTAGAAAAAGTGTCGAGTAGTATTTAGAAAGTAAAGTTAACAGAGGCAGTCCACCAGAGCCAGACTGCCACATCATTAATTAGAGGCACAACACTTAGACCTAGCCTCACTTACCTGTGACTTAGGGGTGAAATGAAACTACTTTCCCATGAGGTTGTCATGAGTACTACCTGAGATGATGCTAGACCAGTGCCAGGCATGGCCTAAGTGCTCGGGGCACTAGGTTATTCATTAAGGACAAGCAAGAGAGTGTCAAAGAAAACCACATCAAGAAAAAAAATAATAAAGTAGCATAAATAGAGAAAAGCAGTCCTCAAACTGGGCCTGCCTCCCTTCACTTCATTAAACCTCCGTACTCAGCAGGACTCTGGCTATTCTGCAAACCCCCACAGGACATGTTTAGGTTCATAGAGAGGCCTTCCTTTCCTAAGTGCCCTACCTCCCTCGCCCCCATTTCCTAAGCTGCAGCCATCGCGTAGCCTGCTCTGCCCCAAGCTGCCAGCCAGATGTTCGCCCCTTGAGATGTATTATTTGCCACAAAAGGGACGTAAAATCCTGCTAATTGTATAGTTGTAACATTTTTATCCAAACAATATAGAAAGTGCTGCTGTATGTGGCATGATTTATTTTCTTTCTTTTTTAAGCTACAAACCAAATGGAACAATGTTAGCAAACAGAAAATGCACTGGAAAATAATTCAAAAATGAACTATGTGGCAAATGTACAGAATTTGAGAACAAGGAATACAATAATGAAGAGGAAATTTAGGTGGATATTAACATCAATTTGTAGTATTCTTACATTTTCTTTGCAAGTATCATGCTATTAATGCTAAAACTTTAGCTACTGGTCATTAAAGCACATTACAAATATAACCGCCCCCGCTTAAATTTCCTGGGTTGAATAGCGCCTATCTTTACCATATCAATATTTTTAACAAGTGGCCAAATGCCTGGCACATAGTAAGTCCTTAATACATGTTTGTTAAATAAAAATAGGAGAGAATGGACACACAGTACAGAACCAATTTATAAGATATAATGTAATCTATAAAGGAATCAAAAGTCTTTAATAAGCTTTGGTGGAAAAGGAAGCAGTGATACATCTGGATCAATAAAGAAAGCTGGCTTGAAAAGGTGAGTATTTAGTAAACTGAATGTATTGTTGTAGTCAGTGCCTCTAAACTACTTGCTGTTAAATTGAATCTTTGACTCTAAAGCTCCTAACTAGAGCCTCTCATTTTCTTACCTGTTAATTAGAATTGCACACTAGAGGTTGAAGGCAATTCATTAACAACAGCAAAACAAACCGTCAAAAAATACTACCATGGAAAAAATTTATTCAGGATACTGCTGTAGGCTCAAATTCCTCCTGCTAACTCTCAAACCTTAGACACATCAGTGCCTTCATTAGCTGACTAACTGTGTTCAGCCTCTATCATTTAACCAAAATGAAAAAGAATGTACTTTGTGCAAAAACATCTGGATTAAAGAATAATTAAGCTACGATCTTACATTTCTGATTTGTCTTTGCATGGTTGGAGCTCAACTGTTTGGTCCAGGACTGCCACTTCAGATACCTGGCTCTTGTAGTTACAGTGAAGCTAGCTTCTACAATCAATGAACTCCATATCCTTGGTGGCTTCATTCAGTAGAAGCTTTTTTCCCTCCAGTCATGTGTTCAGATACCAATGTTCCTTTCATCTTGAGACCTGCTATATTCAACATGGCACTTGCAAAGTCCCCTTGCATTTGTTCCCATCCTATCCAGCCTGAAGTCGAAAAGAACATGGAGGATTGTGCATGTGAGTTTTTTTGTATCCACCTGAATGTGGTTCATATAACTGCTATTTGCATTACAGTGGAATCTCCATTCTTGAATTTAATTCATTCTGGAAAATTGTTCCAGAAGTGACTTGTTCAAAAACCAAATCCTCTTTGTTTATCACTTGGTTGACGCATGGCTGGTCATACAGGTATCAGCATGAAAGGGTGGTCTGGTCAAGATGAGAGACCAGAAGTTTTACTAGGCAAGTTTTGTTTGGAGACCAGAAGTTTTTTTCCATGAACAACTTGGTCAAGAATGGAATTTTTCGAGAACCAAGAGGTTCGAGAACTGAGATCTGACTGTGCTTTGTCTAGAATTCAGGAGCATGTCCACATCTCCCCACAAAACAAACAAAAAAAAAGTTTGCAGATTTGATCTAGCCAAGGAAGAGAAAATGAGGTGGATAAATAACTATCCAGTCTGACATATCCGTCAATTCTGTATATTGGAACTGCAGACAAGAGGCAATATTTCCCTTATCCCATCTAGAGATCTGAGATACCCATCAGCCAACTTTGCTCCTAAACTCATCTATCCCCGGGTCAAAATAAGACAAATTTCCTTCAGTGTTTTTCAGGATTTCCTTATAAAAACTGTAGTCACATGATAGTCCCTAAGATGATTCCCCAAGACCCTACCTTCTATTCATGCACTGTGTAATTCCTTTCCCTCAAGTGTGTGCTGGATCCAGTGACTAAATTCTGCAAAAGAATATGGCAGAAGTGAAGGGATGTCACTTACAGGAATCAGTTATAAAAATAGTGATTTTCTTGGATACTCATTTGCTCTCATGCTCTGAGAGAAGTCAATTACTATGTTATGAGCTGCCCTGTGGAAAGATCCATGTGTCGAGGAACAAAGGGAGGCCTCTGGCCAACTTCCAGTGTGGAATTGAGAGTCTCATCCAACAACTAAGTGAGTGAGCTTGAAAGCTGATCCTTCCAGAATTAAGCCTTCAGATGAGATCAGAGGCCCAGCTTACACCTTTACAGAGATCAGTATTCAGAAAAGCCTTGAGCCAGAGGCACGTAGATTCCTTACCCACAGAAACTGAGATACTTACTGATATAAGTCATTAAGTTTTGGGGTAATTTGTTACACAATAATAAAAACTAACCTGTGACTTATGGCCAGCTTGGGCTTCCATCTTCTCCTCTCCCCTCCCTTACCAAACATCCATAGTCACATGCCTGCAGGATTATGTCTCTACATAGGACCCACATGCATGATCTGAAAATGTCATATATACATGTTTTATATACATGTATATTTTACTGAATTTATGTAGGTATAAAATTTCAGAAAATCTAAATTTATGCAACTTAAATTTATGTAACAAAGCTGATTTATTCACTGTATAAATTAAATTTGTCTCATAAAGCAAAAAAATATGGCTATGTTTTGTCTGATATTTGGTTGTAAAAATATGATCATGTTGTCATATATTAGCCTTTAAGCATAAAATGAGGGATATATTGCCTAATTGGAGTTTAGATCAAAAGAAGACATAGACAATACATAGTTAAGCACTTGAAGGAAATAATGCATTCATCACTGTGTTGCCCAAAATATCTAACACAAATCATTGTATATTGGACCATAATAAAGTTAGTGCTTTAAGGTAGATTTTGTCTCTCAGAGTCTAACAAATACCTAATGTGGATAAAAGAAAAATCTTAAAGACTCACACATGTATCTGCAAAATGTAGAACCAGTGCTGATTCTTCTGACTCTTTAAAGGTGCTATGAGAAATAATATAATGAAATGTTGAGAACAAAAATTTTGGAACAATGTCATCAGGACTCTTTTGTTTTTAATTTAAATTTCTAGAGAGTTTATACGTAGGAATTGTCTAGAGAGTTGCCTTACACTATTAAAAGAACATGGGTTTTGAAATCAGAATATGTTTTAGCCAGCTCTGGTATTTATTTATAATACCTAATACTTCTTAGAACTGGTTTCCCCATCTGTAAAATAAGGATCATAATATATCAAAATAGTTCATAGTGATGGTATGAAGCTCCAATTGATTTATGCACATGTGATCACTTTATAAACTAAAAAACACAAGCATTTGTTATAACCATTACAATTAAACACAGCTATAACTATATAAGTTAATATATAAACTCATATTTCTATATCATTTCACTTTTCCAATCAATAATAATTATGTTTTGGTGGTCCAGATGCTGCTCTAAGAACTTTACATGTATCAATTTTAGAATTAAGGAAAATGAGAATCAGAGATGTTAAATAACTACTGAGAGCTACACAGTTTATAACTACTGGGAGAGCCTGGATTTCAAGCTCTAGAGTCTGCTCTTAATGAATTCATTTCTAATAAATTTCATTACAATTTCAAGGATGTATTAATATACACACACAAATACTTCACATTTTTAAAAACTACATTCTATATTTTATCCAGATTATCTGAATTTTTCTTAGTGTCATTTTTCTCTTCCAAAATACCACATTAGATTTAGTAATCATGTCTCCTGGGCTTCTCTTGGCTATGACAGTTTCTCACACTTTCCATGTTTTTTTAAAGAGCTTATGGATTAATTTTATTGTATTTTTTCATTACCATTTACCCCCCTTATATCCACTCCTCTCTGCAATGCCCACACTGTTGCTCTTGTCCACGAGTCCTTTTTCGTATGTGTCCGATCTCTCCACACCCTAACCTCTCCCCCACTGTTGTCAATTTGCTCTCTATGAGTCTGTCCCTATTTTGCTTGTTAGTTCAGTTTGTTCTTTAGATTCCACATATGAATGAAATCATGTGGTATTTGTTTTTCTCTGACTGCCTTATTTCACTTAGCATAATATTCTTCAGATCCATCCATATTGTTACAAAGGGTAAAATGTTCTTTTCTGTGGCCCAGTAGTATTCTATTGTGTAAATAGTTGTTCCACTCACTCATCTACTGATGTACACTTGGGCTGCTTCCTGATCTTGGTGATTGTGAATAATTCTGCAATGAACATAGGAGTGCTTATGTTCTTTCAAATTAGTGTTTCTAGTTTCGTCAGATAAATTCCCAGAAGTGGAATCACTGGGTCATAAGGCAATTCCATTTTTAATTTTTTCAGGTATCTCCATATTGCTTTCCACAGTGGCTGCACCAAACTGCACTCCCATCAACAGTGCAAATGGATTCCCCTTTCTCCATATTCTTGTGAGCATTTGTTGTTTGTTGATTTATTAGTGATGGTCATTCTGAGTTGTATGAGGTGATATCTCATTGTGTTTTTAATTTGCATTTTTCTCATAATTAGTGATGTTGAGCATCTTTTCATATATCTGTTGGCCATCTGTCTGTCCTCTTTGGAGAAGTGTCTTTTTAGATCCTTTGCCCATGTTTTAATTGGATTGTTTGTTTTTTTTTGGTATTGAGTTTTATGAGTTGTTTACAAATTTTGGATATTAACCCTTTATCAGATATATATGTGAGTATATTCTCCCATTCTGTCTGTTGTCTTCTTATTTTGTTGATGGTTTTCTTTGCTATGCAAATCTTTTTAGTTTGATGTAGTCTGATTTTATTTGTCTGTTTATTTCCCTTTCCTGAGAAGATATGCCAGATAAAATATTACTACAAGCAGAAAGAAGGGTGAGGGGAAAGTCAAAGAACATGTATAAAGGAATCATGGGCCTGTACAACAGGGTGGAGATTGACTGTGGGAGTGTGGAGAGAGGGTTGGTGGGGCAGGGGAGAGCAACAGGGGAAATAGTGGGACAACTATAATTAAACAACAATAAAAAACACATATATTACTACAAGCAATGTTCAAGATTTCACTGCCTATGTTTAATTTTAGGATTTGTACAGTTTTTTGGGTCTAACATTTAAGACTTTGATCCATTTTGAATTTATTCTTGAGTGCAGTGTAAGGAATTGGTCTAGTTTTATTTGTTCTGCTCAATTTTCCCAACACCATTTATTGAGTAAACTATTTTTAGCTCATTGCTTCCTCTGTTGAATATTAGTTGACTACAAAAACATGGAACACTAAAGATTCCACCAAGAAACTAGTAGAACTGATAAATAAATTCAGTAAAGCAGCAGGATACAAAATTAATATCTAGAAATCAGTTGCATTTTAAATGATAATAATGAATTATCAGAAAGAGAAATTAAGAAAACAATTCCATTTACAATTATTTCCAAAAAATAAAGTATGTAGGAATAAATCTAACCAAGGATATAAAAGATCTGTACTAGGAAAATTATAAGACACTGAAGAAAGAAATTGAAGAAGATGCAAAAAAGTGGAATCACATTCCTTGTTCATGGGTAGAAAAAATTAGCATCATTAAAATTTCCATAATACCCAAAACAATCTATAGATTCAACACAATTCCTATCAAGATACCAATAACATATTTCACAGAACTAGAACAAACATTTAAAAAATGTATATGGAATCACAAAAGGCCCCAATAGAAACAGTGATCCTTAGAAAGGGGAGCAAAGTTGGAGGAATCACGCTACCTAACATCAAAGTATACTATAAAGCCATAGTAATCAAAACAGCATGGTACTGGCATACAAAGACACATAGATCAATGGAACAGAATGGAGAGCCCAGAAAGAATTTGCATGTTTTTAATGATCTTGATAGTTTTGAAGATTATTAATCAGGAATTTTGTAGTATGTCCCTCATTGAAATTAGTCTGATGTTTGTCTTATGACTAGGGATCATGTGTGTTTAGGACGAAGATTCTAGAGGCAAAATGACATTCTTATCACATCATATCAAGAGCACATACTACTAATATAACTTATAATTGTTGATATTCACCTTGATTACCTGACTTGAGATAGTATTATCAGGTTTCTACACTGTAAAATGACTTTTCCCCAACCTTTTCATATTTACTGCCCTCTGGTAGAAAGTCACTATGCATAGTCCATTCTTAATGCATGGTGAGATATCCTCTACCTCCTCAAGAATGAAGTATCTAGATAATTTGAAATTCTCGTGTACCAGAGATTTATCAATTCTTCCCAGTTTATTTATTTATCCAATCATTTATTCAGCTAATATAGGATCTGTGGATATTTATTTTATACTTTGGGTTATAATCCAATACTACTTTATTTTGTTACTCAAGTAGTTCTAGTTTTGGTCATTTGGAGCTTTCAGTTGGCTTGTGCCCCTTTGATATATTCCATCATTGTTCGTTTTTTATTTTTATTTGTTTGTTTTATTGAAACAGTTTCTCATTTTCTGGAACAATATGTAATTTTTAATTCTGCCAAAATAGTAATATCTCATGTAAGTCCTTATTTTAAATACTGGCATTTTCAAGAAAGGAGGTAGGAGGCATGCATTTCCTATAGCTCCCTCCATGCTTATCTGTAAGTTTCTCCTGGGATTTGCAAAAGTACAGTTTCTCTTATACTTCCCTTCTTGAGGGCAATTGTTTGGGGGACATAAACTGCTTTGAGAATCTGATTTGTTTTTAAAATCCTGAAACCACCCCACCCCCACCATGAAGGTACCTTACATATAAGTACTCATTAATTAATTATGCACAAGATCTTCTGGCTCCACAAACCACCTAAAGCTTACACATGTACCCTGCTTTAGAACTGATGCTTCAGTCCTCACAGAAAACATGCAAGCAAGTATCTATCCTGGAGAAATGTTTAGCAATTCTAAAAGTAGGAGAAACATAATCAGTCCCTATTTAAGGCTAAGAGCCCTGGAAGTCCATGCTAGTACATTTTTACAGATAAGCATGGGTTGTCGAAATAAGCTGACTTGCACCAGGACACTCTGTTCCTACATGGCTGGCCTTGGTCTCACTTCTTATTCCAAGCCCACTGCTGATTCCACTGTGGTTTAGAATGATTTGATCTTGCTGATGGGAATACAGGGTAACATAGCATTTAATCTCTTTGCTCTTTCCCAAACTGTTGAGTGAAAAATTCCTTCTGATTAATATTATTTATCTATAACTTTCTCCCAAATCACTCCAAGCAGGAAACTACCGGAGGGAATAAATCACCGTCCTTAAATAGGCAGAAGGCCCCATTCTCAGAATCTCTGATCTCTGATATTTTTGTTCCCTTCCTTCCCTTGTGTCACTCTCCCCAAACACTTGCTGAAGTTCAAAAAGGTAGAACAATTCAGAAGGAAATAAGCTTGAATGTATCTTCTCTGCAGATGCACTGAAAAAGAAAATCTTCATTTTTATTTTTAAATTCATGCCTCATCCAGTTTCCACTGTGAAGGTAAACTCTGGTCTATGATTTGGAGATTTATGTTGCTATATCTGGGGCTAGAATTCCAGAAGTTGGGCTGGCTGTCCTACAATGGGGAGAAAAGGGATAGCCAGTGGATTTATCACCAGTCTCTCCCTTAAATGTCTTGCTATCCAAGGTATAAAATCTCCTTAAAAGAACATAATTAACCAGCAAGACTATTTTGAAAGAAAATTTCTTCAAAGGGTTGTCCCACTCAAAAGTTATTATAGGAAAGCTCTTCTGTGCACTCTTCAGCTAACAGATAAAAAATGTTAGTGGTCATGTGCTTGAATACACAGAACAATTTGAACCTACACTAATATATTCTTCAGTGAGGTTGGTTTGAATATAGAAATATAGGATAATGACAGGGATGCATTGCACGTTCAGAGTCAAGAATTTTATCAGGAATAAGAATCTGGAAATTCCTGTTCTCTTTCTAAATACAACTCACCATTGATTGTCTGTGGACACCAGTCGGGACCATCCATCAACCACCAGTCTGATTTCTAGCCTCCAGTTAATCAACATGGGCTTCCAATGGCCAATGACCCACGGACATTGAAAGACATAAATACTACCTCAATGACTGACAATGAAAACAGCAAGTAAGAGATCATGTCACAAACACAAGTTAGACACAACTGATCTCCAAACTTGTCACTTTATTTCAAATTGAAACATGTAAGGAAAAGAGCCTGCCTTCAAGAAATAGAAACAAAAATTAAACTAATGTTAAGTCTTGTCTTATGGAGGTTATTCCATAACCTCTTTAATGAGATTAAAGAATAAAAATTTAATACGTTTACTCTAATGCCTGATAAGGGTCACTCTAAAGATCACTCCAAAAAATTACCCAAACCCAGAAAACAAATCATTTAGCCCCTCAAACCAAGTTTACCTAAGTGAAAATTAGAGAAGATGGTCATCTTAAGGAATTTTTCAAAGAAAAATATGTAGGTCAGGTTGCCTTTCTAGATTGTTTTGAACAAATACTAAGTTGAATTATGATGACAAGGAGAAACAATATTCAATAATCATGCAATCTGCAAAATCAACTAAAATGTTTGAGTTTCTAACACTTTCCAGCAAACAGGAAGTTCAAGGTCTATATAAGAAACTGGAGTATTGATCTGCAAAAAATCACATTCCTCACAGTGTGCTCTGAGGATCTTCATAAGAATTAGCTGCTTCAGAATGAGAGTGGGTAGGGGAGTGTTTGAGGGAGGGAGGGCGACCTAATTCAGACTTTAATCTACTGCAGGAGTCTGATCTGAATCGGAAACTGCAGGGGCATGGCCTCTCCAAGTGCTTCTTCTACACTCACCTGAAAGGTGGAAATCCCCTGCTTTAAAAACAACAGAATGTAGGGGAAAATGCCTTTTTAACTGATAGTGTGCATTCTTAGACAAAATTGGTTTTGAATTTATGATATGGTACAGTTCAATTTGATCATGCACAGCACATCATACATTTTTAAAAACAAAATGATTTTTATTAAAATAAGCAACCACTGGGATAGTTGAGGAATTTTATATCTGGAGATTATAGATGTTCAATGAAAATAGGCAGTTATGCTCTTTGCAAAATGCTCAGTTGAGGTTTTTTTTAATTTTATAAGGGTTTATCTACCTAAAATATAGGCAAATTTTACAGTAGGTTGTACAACTTCCCCCTGAATTATGTTTCTATGCCCCTTTTCAGAAATATCCTCAAATGCACATCAGCTTAGGGTTGGAGTCTTGTTGATTCAGCAGTCTCAAATGTGGTTAAAAATTATTTCACAGGTTAGAGTTCTTAGTTTTCAGTTTTCAAGGGGCATTGCTACCCCATGCACCCTAGATACACCAGTCTTTAAAAACTGCTCTTTGGGCCCTGGCTGACATAGGTCAGTGAATTGAGTGAGGGCTGCCAAGCAAAGGGTCGTAGGTTCGATTCCCAATCAGGGCACATGCTTAGGTTGCGGGCCAGGTCCCCAGTGGGGGCCACACGAGAGGTGGCAGCACATTGATGTTTTTCTCTCTCACTTTCTCCCTCCCTTCCCCTCTCTAAAAATAAGTAAATAAAATCTTTTTAAAAAACAGCAAAAAAAAAAAAAACACCTGCTATTTGGCATTTTGATCCATGCAACAGGTTAAATTGTTATCAAGCCCTGAAGGGCAAAAGAAGCTCTAAATATATAAACAAGTCCTGTTAAAATTATCACTATGTTCTGAATCTTTAAAACATATCTGTAGAAGCAAAGCTGCGCGTGCTCCACAAACGGCTGCTTGCAGGGTGAACAGAGAACCTCGGAGCCAGAGCCAAGAGCCACTGGCCCAATCTGCGCCTGGGCTCCAGTGAGATGCGGGTAACCAAGGTGAAAAAGTATGCCTGCTCTTTGCATCTTAAGCAGGCAAAGGAAAGATATTTTATGGACTTTTAAACTTCATGTGACAATTACCATAAAGTGAGAATTTCATATTGTAAAACCTCCAAATAGTAAACCTTCATACAGCCTGCCATGCATTGCAAAGGCTTCCATAAAACAGGGTTGTCAGAATTTCTCCTGCAGCACTGAAAGTATTTGATTTAAAATTCCTCTTTTTGGAATTAAGAATTATTTGCAAAGAGCAAAGCCCTCCTACACAAACTTTATTTACATTGATCCTGTCAGCATATTTTCCCAGGTTTTTAAATACATATTGACTTTAATGACTATTATATTTTAATATGCCACCCATTCATGAATTTCAAGGCAAATTTGATTTATTGCAGCTTTGGGGCTGAAATATTCCTTATTAAGTATAAAAGTGAGTAGTCAGTGTAACCTGAGAGATGCAGGCTACATATATTTGTTGTCTTAGCACCGTCACTGATCTACAGAAACAACAAATGGCTTTGGTAATCAAGTGCTGTTACAGCTCATTAAAGAGACCTCACTGAGAAGCACCCTATGTAAAAGGGAATGTCGCATGCCTGCCATTTATTAACTACAGTCAATTCTTAGCTGCAGCTTAGGAGACCATACTTCTAATTTGCTTGTTACTGAACAAGACAGCTGAAGAGTGTGCAAAGAGGGTTTTCTTTTTAAGTCCCTGATAACACATGAAGTAAGTTAATTCCATGTTGAATGAATACATCAAAATTTTAAAGATGCTGAATGGAGACAAAGCCAGTCTACAGAGATATTTAACTGTGAGAAATGGGATGAAGTCAGAGAGAAAAACTACCAGTGTTTCCTCAATGCAAGCAACTGCACATTGGGCAGATAAGGGGTGGTTAACAAGGGTTAGAGCAGCTCAGATCTCATGAAATCATCTCATGGAATAAAAACCTTAAAGAATTAAAACAAAGATGGAAGACTTTAATTGAAAACTTGATCAATTAGCAGAGAGGCGGTAAGATGGAAGCAGTAGAGCATGAAATTTGATTACACAGAACCATACGTCCCACTTCATTTCCACTGATGTGGTGAAACTGATGACCTTGGGAAGAGAGATTTGGCAATATGAAGTCACTGGGATGGTGGTTAAAACATAGTTCTGATGGGAAGTTTTGTGCATAAGAAAGCTTTACACTAAAATTCCCATTCATATTCAAAGGACAAAGTACAGAGAGGTAAATT
Source organism: Trachops cirrhosus (assembly GCA_028533065.1). Taxonomy (NCBI): domain Eukaryota; kingdom Metazoa; phylum Chordata; class Mammalia; order Chiroptera; family Phyllostomidae; genus Trachops; species Trachops cirrhosus. The sequence continues at coordinate 114,597,662 of CM052539.1, read as the reverse complement.
TGGATAATTGACATATAATCCAAATTTACGACACCCTATCATGGCAGATGGGATGCAAAAAATGATTTCACTTCATAAATGTGGAGAACTGAGCCGATTGTGGTTTGCTGACTAGTCAAATTCTCTCTCATTTTGGCCCTGTTTTTGTGCATTCTTTAATGGCAGAATAAAACCGTTCAAATTACAGGCTTGAGCGCAGTAAGAACAAAAGTGGGTGATAAACCCCTTCAAGAAATGTCTTTGTAATGATTTTTCACCTTATTCTTTCAGAAGAAGGTAGTAAGGAAGGAGAATTAGAGCAAAACTAGAATGTACTTTTATCCCTGCTATAATTTAGGATCAGTCTGTGTGCTGTCTGTTCTCAAGAGTAGAAGCAAATGTAAGGCATGCAAATCCTTATCCACTCATATATGAAATATTTTATTGGGAACACAGACCCATTTTTGTAGCCGTGTTTTCCTCAGCTGGTTAGAGGTAAATACCCTCTTGCTCCTTTTTATTACTTGTCTCTTCACCTCATTTCATTTCTAATTCTATCTTGTCTTCCTTCCATAAAATGTTCTTCCACCACCTCCCCAGTGCTTGTACTTGAGGATGAGTGAGATTTTTCTACTGCCTTCTGCATATAAATCTCTTATCATTGAGAAAGAAGTGATAAAAGAGATTTTGGGGGAGAAATATTAAATATATAGAAAAAAAGATCTTTGAGGAGGTAGCAGAGAATCTTTACTTCAAAAACTGCTAAGCATTGTAAGAAATCTGTTTCTGCTCTTGAATGCACTAATATCTCCAAAACAAAATATGGCATCTCTTTTCCCCTCTCAGTTTAGTGGCCTTCCTTTGTGTCTCTGTTGTGATTTGTTCCATAGCTCACTGTTTTCCTACAATCTTGCCAGCATAAAAATGTTAAAGCAAGAGAATAGAGCAACCTGTACTGCCCAGCCTATACCCTACTTCTGAATATTGTGCTAAGTACTGGACTCGAATACTGAGTGAGCAGCCTCAAATTTAACAGCACGTGCTTGTCTGCATCATGAGGATGTAGTCTAAAAATCTTCAGGTCTCACAAGTAAATTCAATTCTACTTTGGAAACTCTAAGAGACATACCTGCTTAGCCTTCATGCTAGAGGTAAATGCATGCTCTTAAATTGGATAATAAATCTTAAGATGAATTTTGTAAAGTTTCCCCCATACTGATTCTCAAATTTTAATGTGTGAGTGCATCACCTGAGGCTCTTGGTAAAAGACTGACTTTGAAGCAGTAAGTGTGGGCTGGTGCCTGAGATTCTGCATTTCCCTCCAGCTCCCAGAGGAGGCTGACACTGCTGGTCTGAGCAGTAAGTGTTCCATGTTCCGACATGTGGGAAATAGTTGCAAAACACTGGTCTGGAGTGTTTTCCAACAGCAACAAACAATTCTCTGATTCTCTGGTTATCAACTGGTACAAACAATTCTCTGATTCTCTGGATATCAACTGGTGTCCTACAATTCAGTTCTGACGCCAGCCACAAGGAGTTGGCACAGACGCCATAGGTAAAGGGCTCAGTCCTATAAGACTGCCCCCACTTCAGACTACCAATTACAAGTCCCAGGTTGTCACCTGGACTGCTGATTAACCAGCTATAAATTAGGGGTTCTGTTGCTGCCCAGCTAAGTTTGCTTTTGGTCACTGAAATCAGGAAGGTACTTAGGTTTATCAGTTTATTATAAAGAATACTACTCAGCAACAGCCAAATGGAAAAGGTTCCTAGGGAGATGCACAGGGGTGGGGGTAGGGGTGTGCGGAGCTTCCATGCCTCTTCCTGGGGTGCCACCCTCCAAGACCCAGATATGTTCACTAACCTAGGAAGTTCCAGCCCTATAGCCACTTATCTTTCTGGTGAGTAGACTCATCCTAGGGCAATATAGGGGACCCATTCTAAGTCACTTCATTAGCATAAACTCAGTTAAATCAAAAGGGAATCTTTGTGACTAACAGAAGACATCTCTATCACTCAGAGATTTCCAATAATTTTAGAAGTCTTGTCCCAGGAAGGAGAGGCAAAAAGCAAATGAATTTCTTATACTACAATTGGATACTGGGATGCTGTTGCTGATGTTTTTATAACTTCTAATATAAAGTTCTAAGACAGCCCAACCAAGCTCCTAGGATCAATTTCTTCTACCTAAGTCTTGATCCCTCCCTATTTTAAGCATATCATTTCCCCCTAGAGATTGGTCCAATGAATGTTAAAGATTGCCAACACAATGAACAGGGTTATTGAGAATCAAAGCTGCAAGCCTGACTGGCTACTTGCAGCTGTTTTTCGCATAATGAACGCTTCCTTCCTTCTGGTGCTGCCAACAGATACCACACATTCTCATTCCCAAGTGGCACCACTGACAATTTCCATTAAACAACATCCAGATCAGATGGAAAACTTTTTCTCACTTCCTAGCAGTCTTGTGCTCTTCTATACCATCCCTTTGCCTACAAAGAGAGCAATTAAAGGAAGCCAGATGAATTACTTTGCATTTTTTCTTCAGAATTTTGTTTGCTTTTTGACTCTCTGTAGTAACTGTTCAGTCTACCTGAGAGTTTTTTTTTTTCCCCCCTCAGGCACCTGTCATTACCCACATTTCACCTTCTGTGTTAAAAAGTCCTCTATGGATATCTAAAAGATAAGAAAGAAGTTGTCTCTGGGGAGTAGAAATTGAAAGTGTAGAGGGCTGAGGCAGAGTCTGCTGTGAAATATTATTTGATTTTTGAAAAGTGTACTATATTGCTAAAAATAAAAATAAATACAAATAAAAAATAAAACAGTTCTCTATCTGCTGTGCACTGACATTGTTTGAAAGACCTCTCACATCAAGTGAAGTGTGCACATAAGCACCACCTTCCAGGACCCACAGCCTTGTACTGCCATGGAAACCCATTAATAACATTCTCACACATGGTAAGATTAGTGGTAGAGCAGTTTGTGAGCTCCATCAGTTTAAACAAAGGAAAAATCAGCATCTTGGAAAATAAAATAAGCAAAAGATAGGGGTAATTTTCATGCATGTTAAATTGTAGGACTCACAGGATGATAAAGTTTTTAATGTGTGTGGGTCTTTTTTTTTCAGACCTGTTTATAAGCCAACTGAGTTAAAAGATTCCGAGTGTAAGGAAGCGAGAAAGCGACTTTGTGAAGGGTGCCAATCTAATTACAGTGCAGCGCATCCCTCGAGGCTCATTGGGACCTGCATCATCACTTATATATGTCACCTTAAACAAGTGTGCTGTGATTTTCCCACTGTCTTTAGGGGGAAATAACATTGCCTTAAAATCCTTCCTCATTTGGTAATAGCTACTTTTTAAAGTTAACAGAATCTCTTTCCTTTCTTCTGTTTTCAAATAAACTATAACAAAATAAAAGGAAAAGACACTTAAGTGACTATAATGTCCACCACAATTTGTCTTTTCTCCATGAACTTGTTTTCATTTTGCTAGGCTTCATTTTTATCTTTAACTGAGGTTTGGTTCTAGAAGTTATCATCCTCCTCAAAATGGTTGTAGTCCTCACCATCTCTCCACAATCACGATCACTTTAAAACCCCTTCCTCTACTTTGAAAAATTCAAAAAATTGCCAGTAAAATTGCATTTTGTCTTCAGGCTGAGCACATGCAGTGTGTTTTGTTTTGTTTTTGTTTGTTTGTTTTTGTCTGACTTAGGTATAAGCTGGTTTCTTGCCTTGACTTTACTTTCAAAATCTGGGTTTTATGCCTATTGCTTTGACCTTAAGACACCACATGGCACCGCAGCATTGTAATTCTTCCTTAGCTCAAACTACCAATGAAACATACTCTAGTACATCAACCAATCTATGTAACCAGAGGCATTATCTTCAAGGGTATAGAGTACAATGGCAATCCCCAATTTAAAATCCTACAACATTTGAAAAGTTCGTTTCTAAATTCACTTTTTAAAAAACATTTTATGTTATGGGGAATTAGATTTCAACCAGTGACTTTGAGAATAAATGTACTCTTTCAGGTTGTGATTCTAAGGAGAGATGAAGTGATCCAGAGTTGATAACAAGTTTTACTCAGTTTATCACAATAAAACAATAACAGCAATACTAAGAATTCCATGTTAAACTCCTTTTTATCAGTCCACAGTGAAATTTCCCAAGCTAGTTCAATACCCTTCAAAATATTTCCTCTTTTTAATGGTATCAATTTGGCAGGAAATAATCAGATAAAATGAAACAATGGAGAGGGGAAAAAGAAAGAAAAACTGGAAAAGGAAAAAGAAGATAAGATGATTAGAACATGGGAAAGTTGGAGGAAAATAAAGAGAGACAGAGATGGAGAGAGAGAAAGAGAGAGAGAAATACTGAAAATAAAGAGGCACAAAATATGATGTGGTATCCTGTGTTGGATCTTGGTAGAGAAAAAGGATATTAGTAGAGAAATGGTAGAACACAAATGAATTCTGCAGTTTAATTAATAACAATGTAATGGTAGTAATTTCTTGGCTTTGAAAATAGTATCATGATTTCATAAGCTATTAATTTAGAAAAATGAAGTGAACACTCATTTGCACTATTTTTGTAACTTTCTTGTATATGTAAAAGTAATGCAAATTTTAAAATGGTTACCTTTAAAAGTGAAAAGAAAAGAGAGGAAAAAAGAAAATAGATATAATCAACTCATTTTTATGCTTTTTTAAATTTAATTTATTATCATTTTTTCCATTTTTAAGAGAGTCAGAAGAATACAGTGGGAAGTGCTGAGGTTTACCCACCTCACAGTGACCTAATGCAAGAGTATTCCCGACCTCAGTTCCTCGGTCTGTAAAAAATAACAGCACCCACCTCAAAGGTTCTGGTGAGCTTTAAGTAAAATACAATATGCAAAGTGCTTGAAGCAGTGACTGCCAAGTATCAGTCTTATATTCATTCACAGTATCACAATTTATCTTTAAAATAAAGTTGACTTGTCAGTACATTTACTTTTAATCAAATCTAGTGAGGCTTCTTATTTTATTTTCTCTACAGATTTAAAGCTCTATGTCAATTGTTATTCTTTTCTCTTTTCTTCCTGTTTCAGGGAATAAGATGACATAATTTATTTCTAAGATTATCCTCTCATAAAGAGAACTAACACTTAAAGTCTTTAATATACAGTTTCAACCAATTATGACAGATGCCACAACCAATTAGTTTGAAACATCACAATGAATCAGTCCATCCAGACAGGTACTTACTAGCGACTAGCAGCCTGGTTTGAAAGAGACCAAATCACAATGGCTACCAGTTCATAACAATTCCTTCAACAGACAAGACTATATTATCCAACATATCTTCTCCCTGCTTATTTTAAACAAGATTTTGAATTAGAGCTCTGCCATTTTTTTTTTGGACACCTTGATAAACTTAAAGGAGGACCCTTGATCCAAGTTGAGCCAGTCATTTATTGTCCTAGCCCCAGTGATTACCTGGAGGGGTGAATGCATGATTGAAGGTGGGACAAAGAAGTTACCATATCCTCACTAGTTAGAGGATAACGTCAAGGTGTTTATTCTTGGGTACATACATGTGAATCTAGCTGAGCCACATAATTTTGTTGTAATTTACTCAAATGGAGTCTTTCTTCCTAGAATGAGACTTTGCAAGGATCTGGGTCCAACAGTAGCTGACAGCTCATGGTTTGTCACTTTATTTATAGAATTAGTTTCAAAGGCTAAAACTGACACATAGAAGCCAAGATATAAATTGAGAGGAAGGAAGAGGAGATAATAGTTGGGTTACATGAGTCAATAAAGATCCTCTTCTTCTGGTCATGGCTAGTTCAAACTGGTTTCAGTTACTTATGACCGAAAGTGCTCTGTCTAATACACCCTGCATCTGTGTTACTCAGTGCTGCCCAATACCGGTTCCTCTGGGACCTCTCACACACGTGTATACACATTCAATTGTCCTTTCCTCTCACCAAAATATTTCATCATGTTTCCCGTGGTGACTTCTTCAATCTGCTTTGAAATATGCACTTGTATGGATTTCTTCTTATTTTGAAATAAATCTTTATGTGACTTTCATGCCCTTCGAGTTACACTCATATTTCTTTCTCTCCATTTGCAACCTAACTTCCTGAACATGCTTTTATTTTCTCAGCCCTCATTCCCTAACCTCCTATAACCCAAGCTATTTTCAGTTTCTAAAATATACTTTAAAGAAACTTCAAAAGTCCTTAGATTTTGTTTTTTATTTCATTAAAAAATATCCATCAGAATATATATCTTATATCAGAAAATATTAACTATAGCATCACTATGGAAAAGTGATCAAAACAGTAGGCTTAGCCTGGAACATTTTTATAAATTATAAAGCCCCATCACCTAGCTTTTATGCTTTAACTTGAATATCACACAATTACCTCGAAGTCATGATGTCTAGAAATGAACCTATCTTTAACTTAAACTTATTCCCCTGTCTAACCAGATTGTCTGTTTTAATACCCTAATCCCAAAGGAAACAGATCAATTTTTTCTGAAAAGGGCCAGATGGTAAATATTATAGCCTTTGCAGGCTAGAGGGGCTCTGGCCAAGCACATGCTTTATTCTGCCTTTGTAGTGTGAAAGCAGCCACAGACAAAGATAAATAAATGAGTGCGGTTTTTGTTCTAATAAACCATAAAATTAGAATATGGAACAAATTTGATTGTTGGACTAGTTTGGTTTTTTTTTTGTTTTTTTTTTAATTTTTTATTTTAGTTTATTCAGTACAGTTTCTATCCTTTATTCCCATTCCAGCCCACCCACCCATTCCTCCCCTCCTCCCTCCCCTTTCCAACACCCCTAGTTTTGTC
>CM052539.1:114503257-114590328 GCA_028533065.1 Trachops cirrhosus | reverse complement strand
TTCCTCCTTTCCCTTCATTTGGGGATTGTTTCTTTGTTTTCTCATGGTTCGTGAGACTCCTCTTGCTAGCCTCAGCTTCTTAAATTGATCTGTTCTGGCTCCCTGGGTTTATGGTGTGAACCTCTGTTGTAGAGTACTGGTGAGATTCAGTGGTATAGTCTCCTTCTGGTATTCAGGTGTTCATAGCTTCCTCCTACTAATTTAATCAGCCAAACAAAGAAGTCTCCAGGGCCTGGGACTCACTGGTCCCGGGGAGCGCCTGGTCTTTTTCGGGTTCACGGGTGGGCAGTCTCTGGGTCCCCAGGGGCGCCCACTTCTCCTACCTCCAGGGCCTGGGCCTCACAGGACCCGGGGAGCGCCTGGCCTTTTTCGGGTTCACGGGTGCGCAGTCTCTGGGTCCCAAGGGGCGCCCACTTCTCCTACCTCCGGGGCCTGGGCCTCACAGGTCCCGCGGAGTGCCTGCGCCTTTTCCTTTTTCAATGCTGTGGTTTCCGAGACTTTCACCAAACCACGCTCTCTCTTCGGGTTTTTCAATGTCCGCTACAATTTGCGATCTCCTATTTTCATTTGTGACGTGATAATGTTGGCTCTTTGCTCTGTTCCTACCTAAAATGACTCGGATTTTTTTCCTGGTTGTGGGAGAGTAGAATCTGCTGCATCCTACCACGCCGCCATCTTGGACTCTCCTGGACTAGTTTGTTTTAAGAAAACCAGAAAATGACACTTTATTGGGCTAACCACCAATTACACTTCTATGATGTCTTCTGTTATAACTTGAACCCACAGCTCTTATGAATTCCTATAGAATATTTTTATGGAATTACTCATGGAGACTTTACCATATTCTGGTTTGATGGCCATATATTGCTATTCATATAAAAATTGTTTGTACTAGTGGATTACCATGAAAAATTAATAGATTATAAACTCCTTAGAAGAAGAAACTATTGCCTTAGCTTGGTGGCTCAGTTAGTTGGAATGTAGTCCAGTACACCAAAAGGTTGTGGATTTCATTCCCAGTCAAGGCATGTACAAGAGGCAAATGATTGATGTTTCTCTCTCTCCCTTTCTCTATCTTTCTCTCTCTCTAAAGGAAAAAAAGAAAGAAACTTTATTTAGTTTGACATAGCACAGTCCATTCTACAATGACTTGCACAAAGTGAATGAATACATAAAAATAACTTTCCAGAATACTTTTTACCATATTCATTCTTTGCCTTTTCTTCAGATGGGTCAGAGGATTATAAAGAGTAGGCACTATGAAAAAAAAATCAGTTTTAGACATGGAACTCCTATGTAAATACCTTAACTGCTCAATTTTGCTTAGAGAATAGGGAAAATGATAATCTCTTAAATGTTAATTTTGGCTTGAAGGGAACAGCGATGTGAAGAGTGCTTGGTAGAGAAAAACTCAATTTGTAAGGAAGACATGAGGAATATCAGAAGCATCAGCTTCTTCACAGGTTTCAGGTTCATCCCCAACCTTATTACACTGAATCTGCCTGATGAAGTCATCTGATTTTTTTTTTTTTTGCATTTAGTTGATATACTCATTCTCATTGTAACCATGTGGCACACATTTTAAATTATATCCTTTATAATAGAGGGTCATCATGACTTGTTAGGCCTATTGAAGTTTAAGTCCTATAACCTTCAAAGCATCAACTTCTTCTATAATTGCTTATAAAGTCATTTTCATTCTGGGTGAAATCATAGCTACATAAAACAAAGAAAATAAATTGCAATCCAGCTGAACCAGAATTTAATGTAGTAGAAATGAAAAGAAAGCTTCATCTTTTAATGACTTTTTAGATCAAACCAATCTGAATGAACACGCTATGAAATAGATAGCTTTGTTTCCAAGTGGGTATTAATTTTGGATTTCTGAGAGAAATCCAACTAAAAGCTTATGGCACATATATAGATAGGAATCTATTGGCTATTTTTGAAGCACCTTATTCATAATAGATATGCAAGTAATGATTCAGAAGCAGGGAGGAAAAGGTGAAACCTTTACATTAGTGGCAATTGTGTGCTTTTAGACTACTCAGTTATCATTAAATAAGCTTTAAGATATAATTTACTAATTGCTACCAAATGGCCTACAATTTAACATTTCTCTAAAAACTGATCAGCTTACAACTCTAAAATATTAAATTTTTTGTTGGGCATTTGCTGACCTCATCACACTGACAATATAATTCTTCAAGTTTCTAAGTTGCTCAAAAAGCATTTATATTTTGATAGAGATGAAATATCTCATAATATTCAGTTATTTAATTAACCTCTTACTTGAAATGTCTCTAAATATTTCACTCAATATAATATATATGCTAATGTTTTATATGTATGTATACCAATTTTAGTGTTCTAACTGCTAAACATAAGTAAATATTAATTGATGAATATACAATTATATATGGGAATAAGAGAACTTTATAATGCAGTATTATGCCAAATATCCTATATTTCTAGAAAACTCTCAGAAATGAAGTCATATCCTATAAAGTCTAAACTTTTACAAGACAGAGGAAACAAGTTATGACCGAACATCACCTTGCATTCTGTTGAGATGCCGGTAATAAGAACGATGAATGCAATCACAACTCCGTCAGAGCAATTCAGACTGAGATTATGCCATGAGCAATCGGGTCATGAAAAGAAATTTATTACACAAAGATAAGTCAGGAAGAAATATTTGCCTAATTCATCTATGATGAAGGAGTTTCCATATTTAGTCACACTATTGGGGAAAAAAGAATCTTGGTTGTGGGTGTCATGATGGAAATGTGGCTAAGGCACCACTGGCTACAGGAAAATAATGGGAAAATGTATTTTCTCTCTTAAGAAGTAAGGGCCAAATGAAAAAAGTGAAACACAAGTTTCCTCTAAATTTCTATATAAAGAAGAATGAGACATTATTGAAAGTCTTGAGAAATTAAAAAAACATTGCCTGTCTTGGAAAAGAACCCAGGAACAGTTCTTGAAGGAGATCATTTCAGTGAGCTTTGAAATCTCCACATACTGTGGTGTACATAGAAGATCAGTTGGAATTGATCTGATCAAAACACCTGTTATGAGTCTGGAAGTAGGTCAATGGCTTAATATGTTATTGGAATTTATTGCTGGAAATAGAAGAGCAAAAGTTATTGTCCCCATGGAAAATAGTTTGGTCACTACTCATACTACATTAGAACTTGGTTTAAAGAGTAGTTTTCCAGTGCACAGTGCTTCCCAAATACAGAAGATGTTGAGATAGACAAAAAATAAGATTCCTAATCTTAGATTCCATCTTGTTCCAAGTTGAGTAAACTATGTGAGAGACTTTCAAGGTAAAGACAGCCGACAGAAGAGAATGTTTATTTTCTATGTTGTGCTGAAACCATAAGGAGTTGTGAAATTTTCTTCAAATCATATGGATGAAATATACACTGTAATTTAGCAATTTATAATGAGCTATGTTTCCATCTGAGCCTGAGAGTTTATGCTTTGATAAGGTTCTTTAAATATACATATCCAGAGATACACTTTTATAATGAATAATTTATTTTTGTATGTATGTAATTTATGTGAAAGACAAGCAGGAAAAAAACTAGTGTAGTCTATATCTGGTAATCACTTTCTCCTTTTATGGATAGATTTGTGTGGTCCCCTAAATATCACTACAAGTACCACCTCTGTAGACTCATGTCCTTAGGTGCATATGTAATATGCACACTTTGGTGCTCTTATTGCTTAAGAAGAATATTTTCCAACTGTGTTTTTACACTAAAGAAAATGACTTCATTAGAATAAGGCTCTCTGCTTCAAACCCCTTGAAGATTCTGTGGCATATGGCATCTCTTTGGTGTAGTGCAAAGCAGTGGGTGTGGCCCCGTGGTTACTTCTATGGGGAGGTGTTTCTTCCCAGTCACTACAGGAGTCACAGTAAAGAGTATAAATTTGCTTCATACAATAAGAACGTAAATGCCTTTGCCAACATTTTGGCAATATCTTTTCCTCAAGCTGGCAAACAAAATTCAGCAGATGCTTCCCCAGATGACTTCACACTGATGAGCATTATATATGCAATCTATCTCATATGATTGTACAACGCAGATCATCATAAACATTGCATGTTTCACAGTCTGTCTGCCAACTGATCTATGATTCTTGAGGCTTCGGGGCATACAATCACTGTACAGTTGATGGTCTGCCTTCTAATCCAAGTGGGACAAATACAATTTATGATCAAAAGCCTTGTCTGATTTATCAATATAGGTGAAGGTGAAAATGATGAGTTTTGAGCAAATGTTCCTCAGTGGATAGCACAGAAGCAGGAGAAGTCAAAATAAAAAATAAAAAGTCACATATCTTGACCAGAAAAATGTTTAAAAGTACAGGTGATAGAATCTTCCCTTATTTTGTGACAAAGCAAAAAACTGTGCATTCAATTTAGAGGTATATTGACTTACTGCTGAATTGGTGCCCACCTGCCCACTAGGCTGTTGCTCGCTCTAGGTCTACTTGTGAAACGATGGCATGATAAGAAAAAAAGTTTAATGTTGGAACTCAGACAGCCTTGTTTCAAAGTCCAAATCTGCCACTTATTAACTCTGTGACTTTTGGCATATTAATCCACTTGAAATGCATAATACCAGCAACTATCTATTATTGGACACATTATTAGATATTGGTCTCTGCAAAATGGAGCACTATGAAAACCCAGAGTTATCACTTCACTTAAATTTCACCATAATATGAAATGTGGGCCAATAATATTACACTCGTTTTGAAATGATGAAAACATAAGCTTAGTTCATTTAATTTATCTGAGCAAGGTCACGCAACAAATAAGTCACAAATCTTTCCCAAACTTGTTTTTGTACATCCAGATTATCACTGCCTAAGATCAGACTCAAACATGTCTTACCTAAACAACAGAAAAAGCCTGTTGGAGATGAAGAAAATGGAACACTCATGGATGACTTCTGGCTTTTTGTAAAAGAAAGTCAAGTCAGTGAATTGGTAAAGTAGGTAAATGGTAGTGCACTTCATTAGCATATGCTGTATATTGGTCATTACGGAGTGGAGGAAGATAATAAGTTTAGTTTAGAGAAAGTTTTAATGTCTAATAGAATACATACTAGCTTGTGCTTCCTGGGCAGGCAAACATAGAGGGCTTCTGGATTCTGAGCAGAGCATGACAACATACTGAAAAAGCACATTACATGAACAAAGAAAAAAAGAAAGAAATGTACCCAACAAAAGACAAAGATCTTAAACTAGAACAAAATAAATCTTATGTAAAAGTTGGAAATTCCTCACAATTGCTCCATGCTGCATAAAAACCTAATAAACCCATTGATTCAGTAAAAGAAAAGCTCAAAGATGAACAATAAAATAAAAGAATAAAATACAAAACAGTGACTTAAGACCCAAGGAAAAAAGTTGAAAACTAAAGCCATTTCTACATAACTGACAAATAAGTGAGATTAGAACAAAGAAAGTAACAGAATGGAGAACCTTAGATTTTGAAGAACTCAGAAAGGGAAATACAGTTATCATCAAACTAAAAGGAAATGAGCTTCAAGACTGGAGACAAGTGAATGATTAAAAGAGAGACAAAGATGTTCCATTATGATGATAATTACTGTCCCTGTAGTAAAAAACCCATTCATAAAATTAATAACTAACAAAGGACTTTATTCAGTGGTATAGTTCACGTAAATTTTTTGTGGGAAAAAAAGAAAATACAAGCTATAAAGAGCATACAGGAAAATGTGACAAAAATGGTCACACTGGCATCTTGTATTGAGCAGTTGAACTTCAAAAATAAAATATAATAATTTTTTAAGTATCAAAATAGGTTTTGGTTTTTGCTAGAAGGTGCAAAGAGACACTTGCAAAGATTCAGAAGCCTTCAAGAAGAGACAGCATATTAACATTTCTTATATGAGGCAAACACAACTCAACATCAGTAAGAATTTAGCTAGAATAGTTAACAAATTGTAGAAGTAAATGTGGGCTCCTAAAAGAGTATGGGAGCCCATCAGGATGAATATATAAGGAGAATATGTATTCTCTTTCTAATTTTCACTCTCTGGGCCCCCCACTTGTTGAGAGTCCTGAGAAGATGTCTTCCATGATGTGGGGGGAGGGGAGGGTAACAGCAGCCACAACGAGGCTATAAATTGTTACTGGGATCCTTCCACCCATGATCCTGATGGTATAAGTGATTTAATGTGTACAAGAAGGGCGACAAAATGTGTCACTTTTAGTTCACTGGTAAAAAATCATGTAGCTAAGGGAAAGAAAGAGGAAAAAAGTCTTTCCTCTGGGGAAAGAAGGGAAATGCATCCTATAACCAGAACTACAACTGAAGTAGGAATATGAGCACTAAAATGGCCATGGCACTGATGCCCAAGGACATGGTGTTGTTTATAATTGAGACTTAATCAGAATAATAAAGAATGCAATGCCCTAGCACCATTTCCAGCAGACTAATAACAAGAAAATACTATACCAGGGGCTTGGAGGTGAGCCTTCTGGAGTTGTAGCACAAAGGAATGACCAAAAGCTGAATGAAGGTGGAGCATGCACTGAGAGAAACTGCCTGGCAGGTCAGCGCTCATCCTAACCACGTGGAATCATTAGAGATGTTTGATGCTGTTAGTACATTGAGGATCATCAAGGCAACAACAAACCTCCAGTTCAGCCTAACTCCAGACCAGATTAAGTCAAATACCCACTCTATCACTCTTGAGAAAAAAAGCTGTACCCTTTTCTGGAGATAAGAACTATTTAGTTCAATCTCTACTCTCCCCTACAAGATGGCTACCATCAACAGATAACTACTAGGCATCTAAAAACAACATTTCCAAAGAACCAGAGGAATCAATTCATCCAGATTCAGATATGACACCAATATTGACGCTGTCAGTAGAGAATTTCAAATAACTATAATTAATATGTTAAAGACCCTAAGAGAATAAATAGACAACATTCAAGAAGAAAAAAGGTTTTTAAATATATGTCAGAGCAGAAATAAAGAACATCACCCACAAAAGTAAAAAGAAATCAGTCTGGCTTCAAGTTTCTCCCCAACATTCAAAAACAGAGCAAAATAGACTGATACTAGCCAAGTCCTGAAGGCAGAAACTGTTACCCATTATACCCACATTATACCCATACAAGATACCATTCCATTTTATTTTCCAAAGTTATTATTAAATGTGACAAAAGTTCCAGGAACATGTTAGCCAGAGCTCTTTTGCAGGGCGGGGGGACAAAACCCAGACAATTTAGATTTTTTAATTGAATTTATTGAGATGACTTTGGTTAGTAAAAATATTTAGACTTCAGGTGTACAGTTCTATAACACATCATCTGTATGCTGTGTTGTGTGTTCACCCCAAGTCAAGTCTCCTTGCATCATTTCCATCACCATTTATCCCCCCTTTACCCCCTTCTACCTGCCCCCAAGCTCCTTTCCCTCTGCCATACTGCTGTCTCTCTCTGAGGGTTTGTTGTTGTTGTTGTTGTTTGTTTGCTTTTGCTTAATCCCTTCACCCAGCCTCAAAACCCCTTCCCCTCTGACAGCTGTTAGTCTGTTCTCTATCTGTGAGTCTGTTTCTGTTTTGTTTGTTTAGTTTGTTCATTAGATTCCACATAAGAGTGAAATCATGGATTTGAATTAACATACACACCTGAAATACAGAGGCCCTGTATTAAAAGACACAGAAATGAACACTGACATCATTCTCAAAACACAGAAATTATTCTGATTGTATTCATTCAACTCAGTAAATAGTAAAGAGATAAACAAAATTCAATTGGGTAAATTTTAAGTGCCTACTCTCTTCCAAGCAATACTCTAGGGTGATGAAGTGAAAAAGTCAGTTTCTTTGTGTTCATGAAGCTGAGCCATTTAGGCAGATGATGATGGGAAAAAAAATAAGAGAAATATGGTTATAAAACTAAACCTGAATTTGACAATTCTAGAAAATTCAAAATCAATTTCATAAGCAACAAGAACCAGGATATAAGGGTGGAAGGGCTGAGAAGATATGTTAAAAGGGTAAAATTGTTCTCTTCACAGCAAGGTTTCAACTGTTTAAAAACATTGTTTTCTTTTTTTGAAATGACTTCAATGCCTTAATTACTTTTATATTTTTAGGAAAAAATTAAGAAAATTTTTTGTTAAAGACAAATTTATTTGAAGTTCAATATTTCCTTTAATTATAATCACATTTTTCTGCCTTGATTTCAAGTAAAAGTAAAATTAATGTTCTTTTATCTTTGAAGACATCCTTAGTATAATTAAATTTTGTAAAATTCTTTTTGTTATTTATTTGGGTTAAGTCTGGAACAATGTTAACCTAGAGTAATAATTATTCCTAAAGAGTGGATTTTTTTCCCTGAATGTTATTTTGTATTTTTCTCTACTGCTTAAATTCTCTAAGGTAAGCCTAAGTTATTTTTACAAAAAACAATATTGCAATATTCTTTTAAAAATGACAAGTTGTCACTGGTTGGTGAAAATATGAATGATGGTTATGCAAATGATTAACAGTGCAAAACGCTGAGTAATGTTCAATGTGACAATGATAAAGAAAAGGAGTCACTGGCAGGCTGGCAGGGAAGGAAGGCCTGTGGAGGACAGTGGGTTACCCGCCTGGAGCATCCAATGAAAGTTCAAGTAAGTGCGCTGGCTTGCTGGATTCTTTCTTGACACTGAGTGAGGTTGTAGTCAGAGACCTCTGAGTGATACTTTTGTTCATTTCCCAGTGGTGATGGGCAGAAAATTAACCCAGGGAAAAGGGGCCGCTGGATCTAACTGTCTGGCCTGCTCCCAGAGATGCAATATTACTGCCTGTCACACAAATGGTCTGTAGCATCTGTATTTTCATAATAGGATCTAATATTATGAACTGGTGAACCAGACTAATAATCAGATTTTTTAATCCCGGTAAAAGGAAACAAATCACTTCCTTTGAAATGTCATTATTTAATAAACCTAAAATAGACTGAGCAGGCACTTCTGCTCATATCTCTCTGAGATATGTTAATGGATACCCTCCCCATTTCAGGAAATGGTTAATAGGAAACAGGGACTGGGTCCAGGTCCCTTTCATTGTTTTTGTTAACTGATAGCACCAGTCCTCTTGAAACCTGCAGCTAAACCTGCTCATTATCTAAAGTGGAACAAAAACTGCCATTAGTGTTCCAAAGGGGGACTAGGGTGGGAGGGTAGAGGGAAGAGAGACTTTATTATCTGGAACATTTAGTGCAGGCTGGAAAATGTCTGAAGTAAAGTTTTAAAAGAATTGTAGTCAAAAATAGATTGCATATTTTTATAATATAAATATCACTGGGTGAGATATAGATTAAAAAGAAAGCAGTTCTTATAATCTTCACGATATGCTCTATGTTCTGGATGCATCCACCATCAGATTCTGTCTATACATGAATAGCAGCCCTTCAAATTCTTTGGCCATAAGAATATCTCTTTTAAAACAATAGTGAAATTCCTCAATTAGCAATAAAAAAATGAAAACCTTCCTTCATCCAGCAGGGATGCCTTTTAATGCTTTCCTTTCAGCCCCCTATGGCTCATGTGCTATCAGCTGCCGCAGGTCTCACACATAGAATGTTTCCATCAAAAGGTCATTCCTACGTGGCATATCCCCCCCATTTATTTTTAGATATTCTCACCCTAGTAAGTTTAACCACCTAGCAGCCTGAGATCAACAACATATTTTAGTGCTGCTGAAACTAGGGCTGGATGAAGCTCCTACCTTCATGGATATTTTCCACATGGCATCTTGGCAGTTTCAACAGCCATCTCAGAAATCACCTGCTTTCTAGGCAATGAGGTTTGCATGGCATTATGAAAATTAGAGTACCATATGATTTAATTTTTAACTGATGGTCAAAGCATAACCTAATATAAACATAATGCATTCAACCCATAAGGAGTCAACAATAGCTCACGAGGCATGAGCGCATGTATAGCCCTGGAACACTGCACAGTACAACCTAGACAATTTGCTCTTACAAAATAATCACAGTCTGGGAGATGCACACCTGCTGAAAATTCACCGTTCAAGGCACTCTTTGCCTGTCCCTTTGTGAAGAAGGTAATAGCCTTCAAAGGTTCAAATCAATTCTAAGGATTTGAGGACTTGTAACCACTGAGAATCTGTTTGAGGACAACAAGAGTTGGGAGGCTTAAGTCTCTAAATTCATTTAGGATTTCAGTTCTGATCTGAAACAAGCTGAAGACATCTGCAGCCAGTGGTGGCCAACACATAAGGGAAATGGGCAGCTGTTCTCTCTGTTATCAACTGATGCAGTTGAAAGGATTCCCCGCCTCCTATAGTGAGGCAACTTATCAAGACTCAGCACACCAAGAACTACATATAATTAAATGTAATGCATGCATATGTGGTAATATGTCCACATGTGCACTCCATACAAGTACCATATTTCATGTTGGAGGCAGTGAGGTATAATAAGGTATAGTGATACTTATGACAGATTTTAAAGATATGACCATTTTGAAAAAATTTTTAATTATTGTCCAATTACAGTTATCCCCTATTTTCCCCTATTACTCTCCCCTGCCTTACCCACCCCTTCCATATTCAATCCTCCCCCCTGCCCTGTTGTCTTTGTCCATGGGTCCTTTATATTCAAGTCAAGGAACACATGTAAAGATCTTACTACTTAAAACAATGCCCGTTCAGTTGTGTTCACAGCCACACTTGGTCTCTAATGTCAGTGTCATCTCCTGCTTGTCCAGCTCCAGCCACATAGAAGGCAGGTAAGTAAAGAGGTCTCTACACCAGTCCACTGAACTTCTGATTTGCAAACTTTCCTTCCAGCATCTGGTGTGAGAAATTGCTCAGGATCTCAAAACAGATCTGAGCTTCCGGAGTTCAGCTATTAGTGCTTTGCAGGAGGCAAGTGAGGCCCACTTAGTTGGGCTTTTTGAAGGCATATCAACATATCCACGTGTGCTCTGCATGCCAGACATGTAACAATTATGCTAAAAGACATCCAGCTAGCACGCCGCCTGTGTGGAGAATGTGCTGAAGGACCCACTATGATGGTAAACATTTCATTCTTTAAACAAAATTATCTTCTTCCTGTTATAGGTAGTTCTGAACATGAGATATTTTTTTCCGTAGGGTCAAAATGTACCTAAGTGTGTGATTGCAAGTGGGAAATAGGGAACAGAAACAGGTATCGGCAGTTTTTTCATTTTCATTTGTGTGTGAGTTTTTTTAATACAAATGCAGCGACATAAAGCATTAATGCAAGTCAAAATGTTTCAGTGAACAAGTTTCAGCAGTTCAACTTTATAACAATATAAATAAACCTGTTAAATATTTCTGGACAATGCCAGCATTGGGATTTTTTTTTAATGAGTAAATTTCTTATTGATTGGAACTGAATGGTACTTGTAGCATTTTTATCACCCAGTGAATTCCATCCTTACACTGTACTTTTCTGAGTTTTCTACGCACAAGTACATGTTTTTAATGTTGCCTGTCTCCTGTGCTGTTCCTGTAACTTTGCTATTAAAATACATCAAACTATAAAAAATGCAAAGAAATTGTGTTTTTATTTTAGTAAAAATGTATCAGATAAAAGTTTAAACTTGTATTTAAGCACAACTTCTTGGTTTATACCTGAAATCTGCTAGTATATAAAAGAAAAAGTGGAGAAAGAAAAGAAAGAACAGAGAAATAATGAGAAAGGGAAGCAAAAAGAATGGAAGCTGATGAAAGTGACACACGCAAAGAGATCAACTCTGAAGACAAAAGAAAACACCTAAAAAGGGAGAAATAATATATGAGGAAATCAGAGAGAGAGAGAGGTTGGAAATGGAAAAGACAAAGAGGCAGGAAAAACAAGGAAAAGACAAAACGATGGGAAAGGCAAGGAGGTAGAAGAAAAGAGTCCACAATAAAGAAAAAATTTCTAAATACCTTTTTAAAAGAAGTAAAAGGAGATTGAAATATAGAGACTAACTGAAATGGAGGGAAACCTAAAAGCAGACTAGGTTCTGGTTTATTAGGAAGGGACAGACAGCGCATGTCCTATGCTGCTGCTCTTTTCCATGGTGGAGTTAGCATCCATGATCAGTTCCCTCTGAAGTCCTGAGCCCTGCTCAGAGCCCAGACTATCCTTCTAAACACATCGTCACATATAGGCACACTAACCAGTGGTGTGGCTGGTGAGATTACACTTTGCAGAGTAATATCCATCAAAAAAAGGAGGTGGATATAAATTCAGCTGAGATTTCCTACCTCTAATTAAGGAAAGATCTTCAGAATTTCCTTTGAATGTGTTCCTCTAATTTAGAAATTCTCAGCTTGGGCTGTACTGACATTTCATCAAGGATATTTCTTTGTTGTGGTGAGGCTCTCCATGTGTTGTAGGATTTTAGAAGAATCCAGGCCCTCTACCTCTGAGATGCCAGGAGCACCCCTTGGTAGTTGCAATCAAGACTGTCTCCAGACATTGACCATGATGAAGGAGAGGCAGTGTGAAATCTCCCCAATTGAGCATCATTGCTTTAGTGCGTTAACATTAATGAGGTTCACAAATAGCAAAGAGCCTTGGCCAGTGTGGCTCAGTTGGTTAGACATCATCTTGCAAAGCAAAGGGTCGCCAGTTTGATTCCCTTTCAGAGAACATGCTTGGCTTGCGGGTTCAGTACCTGGTAGGGGCACTTACGAGAGGCAACAGATCAATGTTTCTCTCTCAGATCAATGTTTCTCTCCCTCTCTTTCTCCATCTCTCTAAAAATAAATAAACTCTTTTTAAAAATGGCAATAAGGTACAGTGCTGCACAGAAATTCAGTACCAATTTCTTGTCATTGATCTTCATAAAACCACCTTAGCTAAGTTCTACGTGCCTCTATCCTAGGACTCGCGATCCAGCTAGAGTTTAGGCAGAAACCCCAGAACACCCAAACTCAGTCAGCATGGTTGATTGGCTCAGCTCTGGTTTGAGAGTGTTGGCCACAGAACTAAATAGGCCAACATGAGTACTGAATGACAAATGCTTTAGAGTCTGATTAACTATGGACAGCAGGGTAGCAGGACTTTCTGGCACAGAATCCTCCATTAGAGTGCCATTTTCTTCTCTCCCATCTTCTATTTGAAAACCCTCAGAGAACACTAAAATCCTTGTTTTAGTAGGCACCTGGCTTTGCCTGACTGCAATTAGGATGCACAATTTCTAAATTACCCCCACCTTGGATATCAGCCACAGGCTATTAAAACGCAAGCCAGGCAAGATGCAGGCTAGGTTCTGAGGATTCAAGCCGATTCCTAAAAGGAACTCCAACTCCCAGCAGCCCTTCCACTTTACCATAGCCAGATCCTTTAGTTCTGCTCTTCAGGTGACATCGCACTGTGAAGGGGCTCCTCCAGCAGGATACTGCTGCATTACCTTTTCATAAGTGACTTGCCTTGCTCATGTCAGCTTCGTGTCAGCCTTTGCCCCACACTTTTTTTGTACGCAGAGCTATCGTTTAGCACAACACTTTTTAGTATGAAGGAAATAAATCTCACTGGCCAGATATATCTCCTGATATTTATTAAGGGAAACAAATAAAGGCAATAACATACATAAAGTTTAAAAAGTACCGAAAAGTACAAAATGAAAATAATCTTCTCAAGGGCAATTGTTTTTTTATGGTTTCTAATGACTCTAGCCAAAGAAAATCACTATGGCTAAATACATGTATATACTCAGTTAAATTTTACATATAAAGATGTTAACCATTTTCGTCTCTACTTTCATTACAATCTGTTTCATATTTTAGTCCATCCACTTATAGAGTGCTCTAACTCATTATTTCGAGCACTGTTTTGTGTGAGAGTTGGGAATAATGACTTCTTCGATCTGAACCCTACTGAAAGAAACCTTACATTTGTTTTTGTTGCTGCTGTTGACGCTGATATTACATACAAAGCAACAATGAATATCCTTAACTTTAAATCACAATGAACTTTGTGAGTATATCCATACTGAACTTAGTATCTAATGACCTCAGAAGCATATTGTCTCTAGATTTTCTTCTGGAATCATTTATTCTGAGAAAAGTTCCCAACAGTTTTCTTGTCAACAAATACCTATTGAATAGGATTATTTCCATCACCTTGAGATTCAGAAATTTATACTCTGGGAATTTCATCTCATCAAATATAAATTTATATTTTAAGTCCTTGTTATAGTCTAGACATGTGGGCTATAAATTTGCTTTTTCTAGACTAATTGTTAAAACAACTTTGTAATTATTTTCTAAGAAAACTAATATAAACTAATAATTGTAAATATCATTTATATCAAAAATCAAAATATGTTTATTACTGACATGGGTATTTCCCCTTAGTATTTTAATAGAATAGTTAAATATATTATTAAATATACTTAACTCCTCAGATATTGCTACTGAGAATATAAAATGTTGCAGCAGCTATGGAAAACAATTTGGAAATTCCTCAAAATTTTAAAAATAGAACTAGCGTGTAACCTAGCAATTCTAATTCTAGTCATATGCCCAAGAGACTTGAAAACATGTTCATGCAAGAACAGACACATGAATGTTCACAGAAGCATTATGCATAAGTCAAAAAGTGAAAACAACCCAAATGTCCGTTGATTGATGAATTGATAAACAAAACTCAGTATATCCATAAATGGAATATTATTCATCTATTTAAAGCAGGGGTGTCTGACCCACATCCCATGGGCTACATGTGGCCCAGGAGGGCTATGAATGTTGCCCAACACAAAATCGTAAATTTACTTACAACATTATGAATTTTTTGTGTGATTATGTGTCACAACATATTTAATGTGTGGCCCAAGAAAATTCTTCTTCCAGTGTGGCTTAGAGATGCCAAAATGTTGGGCACCCCTAATTAAAGGAACAAAATGTTGATATATGCTAACACATGGATTAATATTTTAAAAAAACATGTTATGCTAAGCGAAAGAAGTCAGACACAGAAGGCCACATAGTGTAAGTATCCATTTATATAAAATGTCGAGCGTAGGCACATGCTTAGAGAGAAAGTATATTAGTGGTTGCCGGGGCCTAGATAGAAGCAAGAAGGAGAGCGACTGCTGATGAGCACAGGGCTTTGTGTGCATGAGGGGTGAGGGGGGTGGTAAACACAATGTTCTGGAATTAGATAGCGATGATTTGCACAACTTTTCAAATCTAAATAAAACTTCACTATACACTTTAAAGGGATAAGATTGATAATATATGAAATACACTTTAATAAAGCTGTTAGTAAATGTATATACTTACATATAATGTGAATAAGAATGAGCTTTGAACTCTCTACCTAACTAGTCCCAGGCAGATCCAAAGAGAAAAGTGATGTTGGCCTTGGTTACAGAAGAAGTCAGCCTACATTGCAGAATCCCAGGCGTTTTTAAGTATTTGAAGGACATCTCTAGCTCTGTGTGTGTGGTAATCATATTTTCTGAACCAGTGCTCAGAGACCTGATGCAATGTATAACAGGTTTACTTATAATCAGACTTACAATCAGGATGCTTGGGAGCAGGTTTGTTCTGAAAAGCTGGGAAGTGAAGTTTTGACACAGACATGGAGATCTTTCTAAAAGCTATTCTTATACTGGAAGTTTGTAATGGGAGATAACACTTTAAACCAATACTAAATTACCCCTTATTAAATGTCTATTTGAAAATTCTAATTATCTCTTTCACTTAGAAGGGTCAATTAAGATAAAAAAAAATAAAATAAAAGTTGTCCAAACCACAGTAGTCAACCACAAAGAGGATTTTAAACATCAAAGTTAAAGCATATATATCCCTGGTATGTTATTGTAGAAGGAACATTAAAGAAGATTCTTTAACTTTTATCATGAGAGTCTGTTTGACAATCATCTGATTTACATAAAATCAAATTTGGAAACTGAAGAGAAAGGGATAATTACATGCAATTACTTTGTCTTGGAATGTAGTTCCTATTACTAAATAGACTTGCATTTCTCTTTTCTTCCCCAATTACCATCACCTGAAAAGAAAAAGAAAGTCCACATTAACATTCTTGTGTAACCACATTTATCATCTGGGAATAAAGGAAGGATTCTCTTTCCTGATTTGCTCTTGGCTAATGATGAAGTTTGGGGATGCTGTGTGTTAACAGAAAATAAAAACCCATACCTTTCCTATTCCAGGTATATGTGCTGTTTTGGATGAAAGTCCAAATACTCTCATCCTTATCAGACCAAGTGCTTACTTCTAAAGGTTTTACTCTTTCTGGCTGTGGGATGGTGTATATGTCAATGTCTTCCTGCCTTACACTTCAATAGTCTTGCATTTTTCCAGATGAGAAAAAATTCTCTGAACTATAAAAAAAAATCTAGCATATTCTTTATGGAAATTTTAAAAACAAACAAACAAATAAAAAACAATGACAACAGCCTTAAAAGGTAAGTTGGGTGTTATTAAAATTTTAAAAAGACTAGATACATTGAAATGCAAGGTACTATTAAAGACTATATGTACATACTACAATTCTATGGGGTTTTTTTAATCCTTGCTCATGGGAACAAGTTTAAAAGCCTTTATTTCATTTTATTCTAATTGTATTAACTATGAACTATAACTATTATCTGTTCTTTGGAACACCAATTTTATAAATAGGGTACATAAATATATGTATACACATGTGTATATATACACATACCTATTTACATATACATATGAACATATATACATACCCATACATACATAGCTGTGAACTGACTTTATTCAACAGAGAATAATATGCAGAACATTCTCAATATTCTAGATTATGTAATTAAAAGTTTATCTCAGGAACCACTGGGCTTTGGGTGCTCCCTTTGCCTCGTGGCTTAGGAAGCAGGAGAGGCCTTGCAGGGAAGGAAAGGGGTGAAAGGACTCTTGCTGGTGGGCCACAAGAAGGTGCTATGTGGTTTTGGGTTAAGAACTGGAGATCAAGGTGGTGACACAGCTGAGGGTGCTGGGAACCACGGGAGGTCTGTCAGCTGAGCTCTGATTACTGGGAAGAACCTGGAGCTACCTGAGCCACGGACTTCTATTTCTTTTCCTGAGATATGGAACCCCAGACTGGGCAAAGGGGGGAAGGAAGGACTGTGTGTGTTTGTGGGTGTTTTAAGGGACTTTGGGATTTTAATGAAGATATTAAGTCATTAAGTCTGTATAACTATAACTTTTGAATAAATAATTTTCCTTCTCACCAAAAAAAAGTTTATCTCACTACCAGTAAAGCAATAGAACTCACATACCATGCCCTTTAATTTACATGAAATTTAAAATTGTAACTTTATATTTCAATTGGTTGAATCAATAACTTTTAATTTTTTTAATAAAAAGTTATACTTGCATGGAGTTTGCTGAATTAAAATATTTACTATCACCTTTTAAGCTCTGATTTCTACCCAGACTGTAATGTTTGAAAGTTGAAAAGTAAACATAAAGTCCATAAAAAACCAGGAGAGTACCCTTCATTTAAAACACTTAACCTGCTCATAGAAAAATTCACTACTTATGATTAAGAAAATGAAATTGAATACAACATCCTGATATTCCCATCTATTAGGAAACAATGCAAAAGGTTATAAAAAATAGATCCTGAATAAACGCTATTCAACTTGTGAAGTTTCTTCATAAAGGGATGGTATGTTTAATCCTGGACATTGTACATTTGTAAAGATAAAACAGTTACCAAGAATAATCTTGGTCATGGAGCCAGATCCAGAGAAAGAAAAAGAGAAATGAATTCTGCAGGCCCTACTTCCCAGCCCCCTTAACTGAGAGACACTTTTATTCTAAAGACAGTTGAAGGATCTTATCCTGCTCGTTGTTCCACTGTTGAAGCAGGACGTCCAACCTGGCTAAACTATAGCTGCTATAAAATATGTATAAGAAAAAAACTTCCATTGGTACTAGCCCAAAATATATAAATATATAGGTATTCATATTATGTACACATGTGTGTGTATACGGTAAGTTAAGACAAAATTTCAAGCTGAACTAACACTTGCCTAGAAAGTCAGAAGGTATCTTTCTATTTGTTATTACTATTACCCATATAAAATTTTGCTACTAAATTATTTGTTCCCATGAAATCAATCAGAGGAGAACTATATTGATGATGAAATATAAAGACAGAGTAAACAACCTTAAAATTTAGCACAAACCTGTAGTTGAATCACTAGAAAACAAGTGAGATAAAGTTTTCAAAAACTGGAAAATACCCAAACACTATGTCCTTTCTAGCTTCTTCACTGATTCTGGTGTCATCATTGCTAAGACTCTGGGAAGAGAGGAAAACATCTGCTGAAAGCGGTCAGTTAAGGTCTATCAACACCTACTAAAAAGTGTAATTTGAGAGATAAGTGATAATAACTATAATTTGTAAACTGCCCCATTTTACCAAGCAATTTTATCATTTGCTCTTTCTTTTGATTTCCACACAGGGCAGGCTATTCTTTTGTGGATAAAGAAACGGTGAGGTAATGTCACTTACCTGAGGTCACACAACCATAATAGTGGTTTCATTTATGATTTCAGCCCAGGAGTTTTCATTCCAACTGACTTGCTGCTAAGAGCATATGAAAAATATTACATTGTGTTTGAAACCTTAAGTTTTATCTTAAGTAAGTTATATGCATAGCACCAGAATGATCATTTTTTACAATGGTTGGTTGTGCAAGATGATGCCATCAATTGGTTAGAAATGGTTGCTGAGCAATTACTTGAACTGACTTTAAAATCCAGTCCAAAATTGAAAATTATTTTATGTCTGTAAATACAGCCCAAATGACCACTCCTAGATTCCCAATAAATGTAATAGCATCATTATTGCCCAAACTTTGGTTTAAAAAAAAGTTTTCCTTTTTATTGGGTGAGAAGTAGTTATTTAGAACATTTTAATGAAGTTGCATTTCAGATAATCTTAAAGTAAAAGGATAGTATCTGCAAAAATAGAGAAGGCAGAAAGTTTGGAGTCATCTAAAATCTAAGGAGTGGTCTACATTATAATTCCAGTTTGTCTATTGAGTTCATTTATTATGGACCCTGGGTTTCATTTTCTATGGGACCATTTCCCTACGGTGAAACCCAAGCACATCACACCCCTTAACAACTGGGAACATGATGAATAATAAATGAAAGCAGTGAAGCACTTAACTGAGTGCTATGTAAGTAATGTTTTTTTTAAGAGGGAGAAAATATTCATATGGGAATTGAATATACTTTCTTTTTAGCACCATGTGGTTATTCTCATGTTAGTGGAAAAAATAGCCTGATTTTTTTAAATAATAAAATAGAATTCTGTTTTAGCTTAAGACAGGATCTCACTATACTGAAAGCTCTGGAATATCATAACACAGTCAAAAATAATTCAAAGTCACAAAATAATACACATTCAAGTCTATGAGGTAAAAAATAACAACATGAAAGTGATTAGGAAAAGAATATAACAAGATGCATTTATTTACAAGCTAATGAAATTCCTTTTTGGGGGGGACACAAAAGAGAAACTGTATCATCTGCAAAATATACTGACAACTTTTTGACTAGAAAGAGTAAAATCATAATTTTTATTATTATGTAAAGCACTTAACCAAAGAACAAGTTTAGGAGACTGATATGTTGCTGTGCTCAGTTCAAGGCGCCTTCCAGTGAACCAATACATGACTAATTTAAAGCACTGATCTTAGGAATAAAGACTTATTTTTAAGGAACATCTAATATTTTATAGGTGAAAGGCCCATTTAAGAATCCATGAATTGATTCTTAATGGACATAATTAGTAAATTGTGTACATTGTTTCAAGGGATTCAAGCACTTGGTGAAGTCAATTGGGGAAACCACTAGAAATCCAGATCTTTATTCTAATACTGTATTCTCTTTTTCAACCTTCCTTCTTCACACAATTAGTGAAAAAAATGACTCCAAGGTGCTTAGGGGAGGATGGATGTCAGGGCAGAAATATTAACAAGGCATAAAGTGATGCTGGCACATGTATATTTGGAATATCAAAGAATTAAATAGTTGTGCTCTAAGCCACCATTGCTTGGGGGATGTTTAATGGTGTGTACACAGGTGTCAAGGTGCTATGTGAATAGAGAAACTGATTTAATCTCAGACTCATTGCTATCAAAGGGAAATTTAATCATCCCTCTTCACAGCTTGTCCACATGCACACAAACCAGCTGCTAGCAGAAATGTTTGCTCTTAGAAAGGGAGTAAGGCCACCCCAAAGCACTGAGATACAGAGACACAGATTTGTGTGACAGAGCTTTATTGTCATACAACTATTGCTGAAGTTAATGATTAAAGACTAAAACATATTGGTTTCAGCAATAAGGATTCTAAAGCTGGAAGAAGACATCACCATAGATAAGATGTTATAAGAAAAGAATAAATCTGAAGAGAAGCTAGACAAGATCAACACAGTTAATTGTTCTACTAACTGCACTAGTAAAGAAATAACACTACTCCCTTTGAAGGAAAGAAGTAGAGACTGATACCAGAATCCACCACGTATCCTTCAGAGTACATTAAATGTTATATTTATGTCATTTACTGCATAAGCATAGCACATTTTGAACACTTTTCATTAAATAGTGAGTTCAGTAATTTTTTCAGAAAGTTCTGTCAGCAATATTTAGATCCAGATTTAAAGAGTCCTTCAGAGTATTATTATTGTTAGTTATGTTCCCTAAAGTGACCCACCAGCTTATATTTTTCTCCATTTTCCTAGCTTTTTTCTTCTTAAAAAAATTTATTTAGCCTTGGTTGGTGTGGCTCAGTGGATTGAGCACTGGTCTGTGAACCAAAGGGTCACCAGTTTGATTCCCATTCAGGGTATATGCCTGAGTTGTGGGCCAGGTCCCCATAGGGGACGCATGAGAGGCAACCACACGTTGATGTTTCTCTCCCTCTCTTTCTTCCTCCCTCCTCTCTGTCTAAACATGAATAAATAAAATCTTTTTAAAAAAAGAAATAAATTTATTTAGCTCATTTTCACATGCAAGTTTTTACTTTTCAGTCTTTTAAATGTTAAAATATAAGATGTCAAAAGTTCATAGTGCTAATATAGAAAAGCTTATAATAATTAACTAGAAAAATTAGGAGTAACCTAAATGGATAATTTGCTACCTATTATTAGGAGTAACTTAAAAGGATAATTTGCTACATATTATTGGCCTCTACTTTCAAAGGCCTAGTTTACATTCCCTACTGACTGATTCTTTCCAAATGTAATAGTCCAAAAAAACAGTGTGAGGAAAAAAGTAAAAGGAGTAAAAAATGATCAGAAAAGAAGATAAACTGAGGGTTATATAGAAAAGAGGAATAACATAAACCACTATCTGTAATGCTTTTACTTTACATTTTATTAAATACTCTGGATTTTTGTTCTATATTCATGAGTTTTTATAAAAAGTAGCATGATTATTTGAATCCGGTTCATTTGTGAAGTTCTATGCATATATTCTTCAGAATTCTTGAATTCTTTTTGTAATCTTATAAGATGTTAGTGATTTTTAATAATTTACAATAGGACTTAGGATAAATTTAAATGGTACCTTTAATTCATAAAGTTCGAGTACTTTAGTTTTAGTGCTGGAAACATTATTGTTTCTCTTTGTTTTTATTATTACACAACTCTGTTATGTTGGGGAATGATTGTTTTATTCCTATTCAATCTCCTTCCTGCTACTTAGGTAATAGAAGTTTTCCCAGATCCTCTCTTAGGGAAATCTAATATATTCTTTTAAAAAAAGTTGATCTTTATCCACCTAGCCATCCCTAAAATATGGTATATTTGTGAGCTTATTTTGCCAATAAGAAGATTTCATTTTTCCTGATAAATTAGTTTGAGGTCTGATAAATGATAGTAACCAGAGTCTCCTCTGAGGGACTGACCAGAGCTAGCAGAGAGCTGCTCTTTTACTTAAGCTTCTTTGAGTTGAGTTTTAATTGTTTACAAGCCAGAGGCTTGATTTATACTTCAGTAAAATCTTCCCTCTATGTGAAATTAATACTTCTTTGAGTGTTGGATATGGATTCGAAGATAAGAGATTGTTTTGAATTATGTATAAACCCCAATGTATTCCATTTTCTTTTCCAAGCATTGGCATGCATTTGCAAGGTGATTGGAGAGAGAGCACCATCTGTGTTCATAGAATTTTTGTTTTATATCATGAGATTCAACATTCCGAGCCACAACCATGAAGCAAAAATAATATAAAATCTTTAAGTGAATGTATATGAAAATGAGACACATGGGTTGTGGAAGGTGGCTGCTGAGACATGAGTGCTTCAAACTGAGTTGAATTATCATAAATATTTTGTTGCAAGCACTAAGATGGTTTCTATAAATCTATAAAGCCGATCATCTGTTTGCTTCATTTTAAAACAATATGAAGTTATAAAAAAATCAAAATCAGAACTCTAAAAATGTAAAAAGAATAAATATGACCAATACCATATAACATGGTAATGAGCAAAATGCAGGGCTCTGAGTTGACAAATTAATATGGGTAAAGAAATTCATTAACATGCATAGTACAGAATGACAAAACAAAAGAAATTTTTCCACTCTCAGGTCATTAATAACATGAGTGACATAACATTGACTTGGATTTCTAACCAAAATTTAGCTCATTCTTTATTGACAGATTCAAAGGCATTTTTCACCTTTCATTTTGGATGGGGCAGTCAGATGCTGCCAGGCTGGGCAACTGAATAGATGAGTTTCCTCAGGAAGAAATTATGGAGAGCTGCCACATTCTCAGAATTGATGCTTCAAAAAATGGTGAGCGTAAAATCAATCAGATTAAGAAATTCTTTCTGATCTCAAGATCGTTCATTGTGACCCAATGGTGTTTTCAAACACACAGAAGACATTTTCAGATTAAAAAGAGAAAATGCATTGTTTCAATTTCCGAAACATTTTAACCATGTATATGGTTAATTGATGAAGATAAAAAGGGTAATATTATAAAAAAAAACCAAAAAAGCATTCAAATACATGTAAAACAAATACATGTGAAAACTTCAAAAAGTTTAGTAAGCCTAGTATTTATAATCTCATTCAGTCTAATATGCTTGTAAGGAAGCTTCGATATAAGTATGAACACCTTTTTACCCAAGTGGAAGACAAATTTTACACAGTGCTTTTCAAATTAAACCTTTTGAGAAATCACAAATTACTCTGATGCTCTGACCCAGGGAAAGGTAGGACAAAATGAACTCATGTAACTAAAAGTAATAATATTTCCTGCTCAGGATTCAGTATACAAAAAACAACAGTTTTGTTTTATAACTTGCTTTAAAAAAGTGTTACCCAGGAAAGCCTGGCTCCTAAAACAAAAGATTTTATTTAAAGAAATACAAATGAAGCAGATACATATGAGTCTTTTCCACTATTAAAATATTCAAAAAGTTACATTAATCTTGGGTATCCCAAAGGCTAAACTGTTCTGAATTCCAGCTACATATTGGAATCTAATAACATCCCTACAACTTACTACCTCCTCTGTCCTGATATCCTGCTATGATATAACAAATAGAATGTGGGACCAGGCATTTGTGGTTTTTTAGAGGTGGCCAAGTAACTGTAATGCATACCCCAGATTAAGAAACACTGTTCTAGATAGAAGCATATGCTCACCAGTTTTAATGAGTGAACAAATAAATAAATCATTATTCAACATGAATGAATCAATTAATCAGTAAGTAAATCAATATTGTATCTTCACTTAGATCTATTCTCTAACACTTTGGTCCTAAAGATATGTCATTTCACACAACTCTATTTGGGTTTGACCTTATTTCTCCCTTCACAATTATACAGCATCATTTTTAACTTTGGTAAGGCAGTAATATCTTTAAGCAGTTCTTCTATCCACCTTAATTGTAACACTTCACTGTCTGCCAGTATTATACTATTCAAAAGGTAATATTGTGGATATAATCTGTACTTCACAATAGACATAGGAAAAGCATTAAAACCACTCTCCTCTAAATGCTTAAGAAAATAATTCTATCTCTATAAAAAGATTATGATTTATTATCTTTAAGAAATTAAGGAAAACATAATTTTAAGGGAAAGAGGTGTTTTAAAAGAAAGACAAATATTTTCCCTTTTAAATTATGAAATTCTTAAATATAGCAACCATAGTGTATTTGCACATAGTACATAAGCATTTAATAAATATTTGTAAAAGTTAGGAAATGAAGCAACCAAATCTTTCAAAGGAAATCAGCAGATTGAATCTAAATTGGAAAAAAAATGTGTATGGAAATTAAAATATTCCCTATTATTATTATTCCAATTTTAAAAGCATTATGCATGTACATGTGCATAGTAATTTACATAAAACTCATATAATATTTTAAAGGAGAAAATTATATTTAAAAAATCATAGCTGGCAGGACATTTCATCAGGAAACTACAACATGCTTTGGTACATTTTTTTTCTCTCTTTCTCAGGTAGATGACAAGGCATTCCACTTTATTTTTCAGTCACTAAATATGATCTCATAGTTTATATTGATCCATCCACCTTATCTCCATCCATCTTACCTTTGCTCTGGAACCTTGGGATAATTTTTTGTCTTTCCTGTCAACTGAATATACAGAAGCTGCCCAATATTGTGAAACATGTTCACCCCCTCAGGGCTGCAGCCATTTCGAAAATGTTAAAAGATCACACCATATATCCAGCTTCAAATCAATGCTGGCTAACATGTTGCCATAGTTACTGAGTCTCCATTAAAAAATGTGTGTATGTAATAAACTATATATATATATATGTTTGGATACAGAATGAGTGTCATTTTAGCTTGCAAACTCTAAGAAACAGTCAAAGGAATTATATAAATTAAAACAATAGCTCCTAGTGATGAAATAAAATAAATGGGATTCTAGATGCAACCAGATGATGGATTTGTGGAATTATTTACTTTCCTTCATTTGTAAACTCTGTACTTTCTCTCTTCAAGAAAGTCCTGCAAATATAACTAGGAAGAAAAAGGTAAGATTTAAATTCCAAAAACAAAACTTTAAATCATCCTATGATTCTCTGCTAATATGAAATTACCTCCAATGATAACTTGATATGCAAATCCCCTAGAGTATATCTTTTGTATGAAATTGATGGCAACTATACTTTTTTTAAATAAGCTCTTTACATAACACATAAAAGCAGATTTTCCTCTATTTGAATTTGTTTGAATATGTGTATGTGTATTCAAAGCTTTTATTATCCTAGTCCAGGGAACTATAAATAAATAAGGCTTACCCAAACCAAATGTATAAAACCTTTAAAGTTTGTTTTATTTTCTTCAGTTTGCCCCAAGTATGAGAATCACTTTACAAAGTTAAGCTTCATGTGATTTGTCTTTTCACCCTCTTTCTTTTATTGAAGATATAAAAGATCCAGCAACCAATGACCTTCGGCTATTAGATCTTTTATATATTCAATGGCCTGTAAATGAAAAAAAAATCCTGTTTTCAGCCTTGGCCAGGTAACTAAGTTGGTTATAGTGTGGTCCTGATACACCAAGGTTGTGGGTTCAATCCTTGGTCAGGGCACATACAAGAAACAACCAATGAATGTATAAATAAGTGGAACAACAAATGAATGTTTCTCTCTGTCTCTCAAATCAAGAAATAAAATAATAAATAAAATTTTAAATTATTTTTCAATTTTAAGGGCAAGTTAGTGGGAAAATTTGTTAAAGATCAAGGGAATCCTGGAATACTACAAGTTAATATTCCTGAGCATTGGTAACGAATGTTAACTAGACTTGTTGTGATAATTGTGCAATACATACAAATAACAAATCATTATGTTGTATACCTAAAACTAACATAATGAAATATGACAATTATGTCTCAATAAAATAAAATTTTAAATTCCTGAGCATGGATAGAAGCCTGGTTGATATATTATATGACAAGAGGTCTAATCTGTGGTGCATGGACCATCAAGTTTTACAAAAATAAACCTTAGGACATCAGACAGCCTCCTAAACTTAAACTTCCCATGTGTCAGTACACAAATGTGCCCTAAAACATCTAATGTGGGATAGGCCACCCTTTCATGAAGGAAACTGTGTCCTGTGCTTAACCCCTAGGAAAACACCGATCTATCTGTTCTCTTTTCCTATATTTTGGCCTTTTCCAGAATGTCATAAAAATTCAACAATATAGTATATAATCTTTATCATCTGGCTTATATTCTTTAGCATAATGTATTTGTGATTAAATTGTTTGTTCCTTTTTAATTTCTGTGTAGTATTCCATTGCATGGAAGTAACATGAGTTGGCTTATTCTTTCATTCATTGAAGGCTACTTGAATTGTTCACAGGTTTTGTAAATTACTGGTATTGCTGCTATAAATATTCATGTACTGGTTTTTATATGTATATATGTCTTCATTTTTCTGGGTAAATACCCAGAAGTGAGATTTCTAGGTCATATGGTAAGTGTAGGTTTTACATTTTTAGAGATTGTCAAACTGTTTTTCAAAGTGTCTGTTTATTTTAAAACTCACACAAGTATTGTAGCAGTTTCAGCTTTCCCTCATCCTATTCAGCAATTGATATTCTCAGGTTTTATGTTTTAGCCGTTATAATAATTGTGTAGTAGGATTAATACCTCACTGGGGTCTTAATTTGCATCTCCCTAATGACTAAATGTTCTTGAGTACCTTTCATACATTTCTCTTTTCTTTGGTGAAGTAGTATCTCTTCAAATCCTTTACCAATTTTTAGTGGGTTATTTAATTTTGTTATTATTCAATTTTAAATAATCTTTATATATTCTAGATGCAAATCCTTTATTAGATATGTGATTTGCATATATGTTCTTCAATCATTTCAATCTCTTAACTGTCTTTTGCAAAATAAAAGTTTAAAATTTTGATAAAGACCATTTATTTTCATTTTTTCTTGTATGTATCTTGCCTCTAGGGCATCTAAAGATACTTTGCCTAACACAGTGTTCCCAAAATATTCTCCTTTTTTTCAGAGTTTTATACTTTTACATTGTACATTTAGGCATACCATTCATTGTATTTTCATTTCTGTGTAGAGTTTCCTGTAGGCAGTGTAAAACAAGTTAGGTTTTTATCTTTTCGGTTGTTGTCTTATTTGTTTTTTATCCAATATGGCACTCTGTGTCTTTGAGTTGATGTGTTCAGAGCAATTCATTTAAGGCAATTTGATATGGTTGGACTTATTTCTATCATTTTATTATTAATTAAAAACACTTGGTGCTCAATACTACGCCACTCCTTACTTGGCTCCCAGTGCTCACTGACTGTAGGTGTCACTTCCTAAATGGCCCACAAGACTCCATAGTCTAATACCCAGAACCTGAGAATATGATGAGATGTCACTCCCATAATTATGTTATGGTATATGTCACAGTTGATTGTAAAACAGGAAAATATTCTGTTTGAGCTTTATCTAATTAAATGAGTCCCTTTAAAAGCAGAGTTTTCTCTAACTGGTATTAGAAGAGAAAATCAGAGATTTGAAACACAGTGGGAAGATGTAGTGTGCCCACACTGGCTCAAATATAGAAGTGACACTTAAGAAGAAATATGAGTGATATTAAGAAAGGAGCTGAGAAAAGACCCACCTGACAGCCAGAAAGTATATGGGAACCTCAGAACCTTAATCACAAGGAAGTGAATTTGACCAATGAGCTTGAATGTGGATTCTTCCATGCAACCTACAGGTAAAAGCTTAACCCAGAATACACCTTGATTCAAGCCTTCTGAGACCCTTAGTGGAAAACACAGAATGTCAGAATTCTGACCTATAAAACTGTGAACTGATAAATATGTGTTGCTTTTAGCCACTACTTTTTTGTTGTTATTTGCTAAACTGCAAAAGAAAATAGAATACCTTTGTGTAAACCTGTGTTCTTTTAGTGTGAGTTGGACCTAGTGATTTGATTCTAATGAGTAGAATACAGCAAAAATGAAGAGATGTCAGTTCACGATTAGGTTATGAAAACTGACTTCTACCTTGCTGGCATTCTCACAATATTTATTGCCTACTCAGCTTACATGTTCTGGTGAAGCAAGATCCATTGGTATAGAGATTCATGTAACAAGGAACTGAGGACAGCTTCTGGCTACCAGCCAGTGGGTGACTGAGACCCTCAGACTAACAGCCAATAAACAACTGACTGCTTCCAAGAATTTTGTGAACTAAGAAGCAGATCCTTTCCCAATTGGGCCTTCACGACAGACTCCAACCTCGATGGACACCTTTATTGCAGACCTGTGAGAGACGAAGTTCCCCGGCCTTTGTTAAGACCCACAGAAACTCAACAGAACAAATGCTTGTTGCAATAACCCACTAAGTTTGGGGGTAATTTATTAAGAAGCAATAAATTTCATTTTAATTTATCTTTTAGCTTTTTTACTGTATTCTTAAGTATATACATATATTTGTATTGGTTGATCTAGAAATTACAATAAAAGTTATTATGGTCTACTGAGAATTAATATTTCACCATTCCAGTAAAAGGTAAAAACCTAATAACCCTACAGTTTCCTTTAACCTCCCTCCCTTTAGGTTGTAGTTTCCCATGTTGTGGAAGGCCAGAATGATGACCCCGCTCCCACCAAACATGTCCATGCCCTTGTTCCTGGAACCTGTGAACATGCTACCTTATAAAGCACAAGGAACATTGTATACAGTTCTGAAGTATCTAGTTCCCTCTGCTTCATGTATCCTTATGCTTTTTGAGTTCCAGGGCCTCTTTCCCTGGTGCTCTGGCTAGAGACCAGGGTGTTGCCTTCTTTATGATACCCACACTTCCCACAACTGGATCTTCGTCTGGACAAAGTAATCAGTGAAAATCATTGGGACCCCCTTTGCATACTTCAGATCACATACATGCCATTACCAAATTGCTCTGGTCAAAGAGAGGTGACCCAGGAGTACAGCTTCATGTGCAGGGAGGGCTTGCTCAGATCAGGGCCAGGAAAGCACAGAAAGAAAGGAAGAACTGTGGGGATCTGCACGTGCGCACAAACGTCCCATCCCACAGAGGCCCAAAACAGACTTTTCCTGGAGTCTTTTCTGTCCACACAATAAAAACACAAATGTTTTTATTGATTTTAGAGAGAAAGGAAGGGGGAGAGAAGGAAAGAAACACTGATGGTTGCCTCCCATCTGTACACTGACCAGAGATTGAACCCACAATCTTTTGGTGTATGAGACAATGAACCAACTAACCTAACCAGGACTGAAACTCCATGATTTAGACTACCTGGAATGTAACCCCAGGAATAAGAGGAAGAAAAATAAATATATAAAACAGAAAACTTATTACTGTATTCATCATTTGGTATTTTTGATTTCTCTCTGAATATACCTGCTATTATTTACTTCTCAGAGAGCTGCTTTATAAATTCTTTTCAGAAATTTTAGCATTTATCAGTGGGAGAAATAGGATAGAATGGGTTCACTCCTTCTTAAACTGGAAATTGCCATTTTCAGATGACATTAGGACAGTTTACATTCTTTCTCTTCTTTCACTACTTTAAGGCTTCAAACAATCAACTTCTTGTTTTGTGGCTCATTTTTATTAGTAATAAAACCATATTTCATCTTTTCACCTCCTAGTACACATCACACTGTTATTTCCATTTTTAAATGATAAATCTCTCTTTAAAAACTAATGATCATGGGGAAAGTGGTGGCAGGAAAATGCAGACAACTGTACTTGAACAACAATTTTTTAAAAAGAGAAAAATATAAAACAAAATAATTGGAATGTAAGTTGTAATTGAAAAATAAATTTTTTAAATAAAAAATAAAAGACTAGGTCACATATTAAAGGAAAACAAACAAACAAAAAAAACTAGTGGTTGATCTTTGTTTTCCAAGCCTGTTTGGGAAAAACTGGGTTAGCAAAATTAAACAATGCTTTTACTATAAAACTTTTTAGGCCCTTTAATATGTTAATCTCAATCCTGAATCTCCGCAAAGGGTGGACAATGCATCGCATCATTCAAACATATTTAACTTCTGAAAACTTTTTCTTTTTGCCCCACAGAATTGATATCCTTCAGAAAGAATTTGGGAAATATCCTAACCACTAACACACTGACTCCAACTTCTCTCCCCCCTACACTTACCAAATGCTAGGACCACTGCAGGGTGTACCATTTGTAAACTGAAAGCACAATTCCACACCTTTGCTGAAATGACTTTGCTTTTAACAACATTAAACATATGCTGTCACTCAACATTGATAAGTATTCTGAAAAAAAATTCAAGGAAGAATGTATAGAAAAGCTTAATTTTAAACATAGCCTATGAATATTGTAGCTAACTCAAATAGAGGTAGGAACACTTACTTTATTGAAATAGCCCTGAAATTGAAGGAGAAAAGATTGGAGCATAATGTCATTGTTTGTATCTTCTTCAGTGAAATAGTAATGCAAAGATTAGGTGACTCATGAATACCATGGTAATAAATGAGAAAATATTTGACCTTAAGTAGAAACTAAGTAATAATCATAGCTATCATGTATAAAGAACTTTTTATATCAAACATTATGTTACATGTTTATAGTAGATAACTGTAGTATCTTCCAGAGAATCTATTCTCCTTTTCTAGAGAATACTTGATATATGTTTTAGAATATCTATGATTTAAAGAATGGGAAAAATATACCAGGATAAGCCAATGATTATATTTTGTATGCCTAGACCCTAGAAATGGCCATGTGACTTAAGATAGCTCAATCAGACTGAATTTCAGAATTTCTTCTGAGAATGCTTGAACAAAAGTGATCCCTTTGCTCTGGACCATATAATATGGAGATGTGAGGCAGTGGAACAAATGTAGCCATTTGTCTTTCATAGGTGGATAAAGCTAACACACAAAGGAAAACAAGAACTTAGAAGAAAAAATCACAGAGGAAACATGGCCAATCTATGATAAAACCATGCTAAAACTTATACCAAATTTGGACTTTTTTTCATAAAGCAAGTTGTATTTATTATGTTTCACTACATGACAAATTTCCCTAAAATGTATTGGCTTAAAGGACAATAAATATTTATGTCTCATGTTTCTATTGGTCAGAAATTCAGATGAGACACTGTAGGATAGCTTATCTCTGCTCTGTAATTACAGGTCCTCTACTGAAACACTTGAAGGATTGAACGCTGTGGGTTGGAGTCACTTGAAGCTCATTTACTCATGTATCTGGAAACAGATGCTGGCTGTCATCTGGAGAACTAGCTGGGGCTGTCCACTGGAACAGTGGGGCATCCCCGTGTGGAATAGGCTTTCTCCTCCCATGGTAGTTAGGTTCCAAAGGAAAAAAAGCACCTGGACAGAGCAGGGAAATACATAGACAGACAGACAGAAATACCCACACATACACATTGCCTTTTATGATCTAAGTTCAAAAATCAGGAAGGATTGCCATTCTACTGGTTCAGTCTTTTCAGATGTGTACCCCCTTTTCAGGGAGCGGGAACATACACCTCTACTTCTCCGTGAAGGTGAGTCAGTAGCACCTGCTCATTTTAAAAGAGCATTTGATGCCCACTTTGGAAAAAATGACCTACCACAGAAGCCATAAATATACATGTATTCTGTGAACAAATTTGACTTAAAGTAATTTTATTTTAATTTAAACACCCAACTCACATCACACTTACATATGTTATTTTATTTAATGTGAACATCAGCTATAGAAAGGAAGTACTTTTAATATCTGTATCAGTCAGAGTTCTTCAAAGAAGCAGAGCTAATGAGATAATAAGATAGGTGGGTGGGTGGAGAGATAGATAGACAGACAGACAGACAGTTTTTAAGAATTTGGCTCATGTGACTGTGGATATTGGCAAGTTCAGATCGGTAGCTTAGGGAAATAGGCTAGAAACACAGGCAAGAATGATGTTGATTTTTATTTTGAAACTAGGGCAGGCCAGCAGGCTAGAGACTCAAGCAGAATTTCTATAATTCGAAGACAGAATTCCTTTTTTTCTAAGAAACTCTGGTTTTTGCCCTAAGGTTCTCAACTGATTGGATGAAGCCAACCCACATTATCAAGGGTAATCTGCTTTCCTTAAAGGAAACTGATTATACATGTTAGTCCCATATTCAAAATATCTTCACAGCAATGTCTAGACTAGTTCTTGACCAAGCAACTGGGTACCATGGCCTAGCCAAGTTAGCCACATAAAACTCTAACATAAAAACATTTTTAGACACATAAAAAAATCGAACCATTATAGTCATCCCTTGTCAACTGGGCCCTCAGATACAGCTCCTTATACCATATTTAATCTCTAAAGATAATAACAAAGTCTTTTAGCATTGTGACTATAACCAGATTCAATTTTAACTACTCACTGTACTGCTTGACAGTTTGGGAAGGTCCCCATTTACCTTTTTAGATCCCCTCTCCACCCTTCTCTACCCAACATTATATTCTGTAATCAAAACACTGACTTGATGAACTGCATCAAATAGTCTTGCCTTCTGGCTTCTGGTTTTGTATGGCCAGATGAAGATGTAAAGGCAGGAGAAAAGATAAGCTAGGATATTTATTCTTCAGCTCTTTCACTGATACTCTGAAATGTGGAAGTAGTTATTTTCTTTGACATTTCATGGACTATAGCTCTCACTGAGTCCTGGTAACTTTTCCTATTGTCTTTGCCACAACTTAAAGTTAACTCTAAGCCTCTAATATGACACCATTCACTAGGGGACCAGACAGGCACATTGGACATTTTCTGTCATTGGTTATTTTTTATCAGAAGAATGGATATAATAAAGATATACCTTCAATGCCTTTGGTGATCTTGCCAGCTTCATCTGTGAACTTACAAAATGCCTTCTCCTTTACCACAACATCCCATACAATATCACCTCTGGCAAAACAACTTATTTTATGTTGATATAATTATAAATTATTTCAAGTTATTTATCACTAAAGAAACAACTGGCTTATAAAATAGTGAAATGGCCATCTGAAGGCTCATTTGATATACATCTTATATACCATCCTGTGAGGTTTCTGAAATGTATACTGCTTTTGGATGGAGTATACATTTTTAATCAGTAGCCAATATAGGATGCTGTCTTAACTACAGTCGGCAGTAACATAAGCTATAAGTAAAAGATGGAGATAGGATGACTGCTTCTTAGCACTATGGCAAATAACTCACTTAAGAAATGTGTGCTTCTGGTACCTGAAACATATAGCTTGGTGAATTTGGTGTTCGTTGTGCTTAAGAGAAACACTGTTCCACTAGGGAACACAGTTATGCTTACCTTAAATGAGAGCTGAGACTGGAAGCTGGTTATTTTGTGCTCCTCATTAAACCAACAGGGAGAGAAGGACATTCTACTGACTGAGTGATTGATCTCAAATACCAAGTAGAAATTGACTTACTGTCTCACACAAGGGCAAGGAAAACTATAGTTAGAACTTAGGGATTCATTGGGCATCTTTTAGACATCCTTTACTCAATAGTCAATAAAAAACTATCTATTAAAGGTTAAACTAGTAAGATTCATATTCTGGGGTCTGTGTCCCTCAGAATGGTAAACACCTCATTTAAGACTGCTGAAAGTGAGGAGATTGTGTTGCTTTTTATGAAGCACACTAGTGATGGCTAATGATTTCTATTTCTGGGGGAAAGTGTGATTGAATTAACATCAAACTATTCCTATGTAGGGATACAAGATTTTCATTCAGACAAAGAGTGGATGCTGAGAGACAAAATAAGTAGTCTGTGTTGGATATGCTGCCCTACTAGATTCAGCCTCTGTCTTTCTTCTCACTTGTCTTTGGTAGGATCAACACTCCTCTTTCAGGTAATCAAATGAAAAAAATTATTTTATTTTTAAATCAAACACATCGTCTAACAGAAGCTGAACCTTATTAGCAGCCATATCTATTAATACATGATGAAGTAGGAATCCCTCTGTATGAATTCTTTATAAAAGAGTCAAGGGATGGAGGGAAGGGTGGGGACAAAATACGGAACTGTAATTGAACAACAATAAAATAATAAAAATAAGAGTTCCTTGCATGGAACCAGGTGTATTAAAATATAATGGAGTAAATTTGAACTTCCTCAAGTTTATGCCATTTTAAAAATTAAGCATTGTAAATAATAGGTTACCAATTGAAGGTGTTAGGATTTATACCTGTTAATTTTCACTTCTCTCATTTATAGCAGACCTGTGTATGTATAATATGGAAGATAATCCATAGCAGAATATTCGGTCTCAGGTCCTCATCCTCTCTCTCTACCTACTACAACATTATTTCCTTAGCAAATACATTTAAAAGAACCATCAGCAGCAGCCTTTAAGAGGGAAAGTTTGGGTGGATACAAAAAGACAGGGGTAGGTGTTCCAGAATGAAAGTTTGGCAATCTCATTTATCCTTTTCATTTGATGATGGAATGAGTTAGTCTTATGGATCCCATGCTACCATGCTGTAATTGTAGAAAGAAGATGTAAGTTCTAGGGAAATCAGATCTAGTTATGTTGATATGTGAATTTTCTCATACCTTTTGCTTTTTTTCTATTCTGATTTTTTAAATAAAAAGGAAAAATCTCATGAGTTGCTTAGGAGAATTTTCTGAAATATATTTTACTACTGACAAAAAAGATTCTGATTTCTAGTGCAGATCTGTTGTGTGGAAATAAAGTTTCTAGAATTAAGATACCCTGACAGATTCATTTTAATAATTTTTATGAGATAGCATGTTTTCTTCATTATTTCCCAAATTTCAGCCATGTACTAGTATGAAATTTTATATAGTTTTTCTACTAGAATTTTTCTGTTTGCAGACACTGAAGGCACTGAATTTAGAGAGGCATTCTAGAGGAAGGGGATAATATATATTGCTTATTGGGAGAAAATGTATTAGTTCCTTCCTAACTCTTTCCAAAGAAACCATAAAAATGTACAAGAAACAAATAAAAGAGCAGTAAAATGAAACTGTTTAAGAAAAGTTAACTTATTAAATAAGTTATAAGTTAAGATATCTTGACTTCATTGTATACTTTAATCCCTTGGCCATTTAAAAATCAACATAAGAAGCATATACAATAGAGTTGAAACTAAGTCACAATGATATAATTGTAAATAAACATCAGCACTGATTGAGCATTATATACACTTAGTCTTTCAGTTTCGAAGTACTTGACAGAAAATGCCAAGTAACTGAGGAAATATCTATACAATGCTAAATATAATAACTAAAAATTAATCTCTACATGTTTGACTTCCTAAATATTCATCAAATTACAAAATTTGGAAATAATAACTTGTTCACTGGTTTTTTTGAAATGACCTTAAATTTATACAAAACTCCTACTTTTAGAGATGAGGAATATAACAATCAATAATGTTAGGTTAGTGTTTTA
The DNA here is from genome assembly GCA_028533065.1 of Trachops cirrhosus. NCBI lineage: Eukaryota > Metazoa > Chordata > Mammalia > Chiroptera > Phyllostomidae > Trachops > Trachops cirrhosus. Next base: position 114,554,840 of record CM052539.1, on the reverse strand, counting down.
TTTATCTTTCTACCTAGACACCTCCCTAAATCAGTGCTCCCTACAGTTGTGGGATAAAAACAACCTGATTTCTCAGAAGAAAAACACTTAATTTTCTTTTTGTATTTGGAGTAGTCAGGAATATTGCCTAGGCATCTTCAACAAGTAAGCAGCAATATAACAAGCTTAGAGAAGGTAAGAGATTTTCATAAAATCAAATAGCCAGTAAAAATGCTACACCCAGTGTTCTTTACTACTGATATACATATGAAAAGAGCCTTCAATAGTTTAACAAGATTGGAATATCAAATCATTAAAATGTGTCAGTGAATAAAATGAAAATTACATGAAATTAATCCAAAATTATTCTTTTTGTAAGCTCTGAAGATTATTACAGATAACTACAAAGTACAGCCTATAAATTTGATGTTGCCCAGTGGTTTAAAAAGAAAAAAATTTAAAATAATTTGCAACTAATCAGTTGAAATAATGTCCATAGACAAATAGCAAATCATAAGAAACAACAAAAATGAAAACACTTTCTCATTTTCCCATGGTGCTTCATACCTGCACCACAAAGTGGTAACTGTTTTAACTAAACACTTAAACTCCTCAACAAACAGTTTGATTTATATTAAATTTCAATTGTGTATATCATAGAATTCCATAAATTCTATGAAATTCCTCAAGTGTACTATGAATACCTCTCCATGCCAAACATATTGGGAAAAATTTTAAGCTATAATGGTCCTGCTGTATATTTATTCACTATGGATCATTTTGTATAAATTTATCAGAATTTGGGGCTAGGAAAATCAAAAGAACAAATCACAGCCAACAGTATAGGAAAGCATGCCTGAGCTTTGATTGCTTAGACTCACAGGCATACACAGGAGAGGCTTTCCTTCAATACTTGTTTTGCGAACATTAATGAAAACATAACACAGGAATGGTCAGCTCTACAATGCTGTCAAAATATAAAGAAAACACAGGTAATTCTTCTACAGGTATTGCCCTCCATCATTACTCACTTTTTTCCCCCCAGGACTATCATGACCTACATGTCCATGTCTGGCTGTTTGGCAATAATCTTTGTGGTTTACATGTGTTCTTCAAAAGGTCTGTATTCATTTTTTATGGAACAAATCTTGCATGTACTTACTATATAAGTCCAGCAATTTAGATTTCTTATGATTCCTTTCCTCCTTGACTGCACTTCTTTCATTTCTACCCAATACATTCCAGTGCATGGCTTCTTAAACTTTAGTATACATCAGTATCCCCAGGAAAACTTGTCAAAACAGAGACTTAGAACATTACCTAGAAATTATGGATCATTATGTCTGAAGTGAGTGTCAAAAAATTGCATTTTCTTCAAGTGATATCGATGCTGTCAGTCCACTGACCATACCTTGAGTGGCACTGTGGTAGAGATTTGCTACTGCCAGTGTACTCTGCAGAACAACAGTATCACCATAGCCTCCAAGTGTGGTAGAAATGCAGAACCTTGGGCCCACAGAATCTTGTAGACTACAGATCTACAGAATGCATTCCTCAAACGGTATCATGGGGTGAACTCTGTCATTACTAGAGAGTACATAGCAATGACCCTGTAAGTCTCTAGGACCTGTGTTCATTTTCTTGCCTGTAGGTTAGGCCTCTGTTGTCAAATACAGTTCTTGGGTGTTTGTGTTAGTTTTCAAAATTAGAACAGTTGTACCTCCTCCCATCAAGAGGTAGAGTTCATTTCCTCCTTAATTCTGGCTATGTGATTGGCTTGAATCCACAGAATAGGTGAGAATTGGCACTGTGAAAATTATAAAACAAGGACTCAAAAAGACTTGAAGCTTCTTTTCTTGCTGTTCTGGGGATTTTAGCCACTGGTTCCATGCAAAGAAGCTGAAGCTAAGTCTTCAGGGTATGGTGTGACTGTTGTCTCAATCGGGAAAAAGTCAACCTGCAAAAGCAGAGCTAGTTGACTGGCAGCTGACTTCAGATACATGAGTGGATCCAGCCAAGATCAACAGAAAATCCACCTAGCTGAATCCAGCTTCTGTAGCTAAGCTAAAAAATTATAAACTAAATAAATGGTTGTTAAATTTTACTATTAAGATTTAAAGTGGTTTGTACAAGAAAAAGATACTAATACATGCTTCTTTGTGGTAATTTTCTTTGAGACCTATAAAAACTAATTAAAAGAGAATTATGATAGAACAAGCTCTGAGGTTTAACTTATTTTAACTTCTTTCCCCTATTTTTCTCCACTAGGCCAGAAATAATCATTGATAATAGATCAAAGACCAAACTGTAATTCTAACAAATAAAACAAACAACAACAAAAAAACCTCTACTTCTTACTTCAATAAATTAAAACACAAAAATATTTATGTTGAATATATTCCTGAAGGACATAGAAGAATTAGTTTTGGTATCTTAGGAAATTGCAGTCAGTGATCCCAAGAGAGCCTCTGGACAGCCGACCTACAAGTATTCACACTTCTATTTGCTTGGCCAAAAAGTTTGTTTCCTTAAGATGGCTCTAGTAGTGCTTAGTTGTCTTTAACTTCATTCAAAACAATTTCCTTAGATTATATATATATGGTGAGAGCTGTCACATCAGTGTGCATTTCAAAAAAACTTATCAAACTTGGTGAATTTTTGTTCAGCCATTTTAATATTTGAAGGTGGAAGGAGTTACATAACATTTTTGACATATTATGCTTTATTTCAAGAAAGGCAAAAATGCAACCAAAACACAAAAAAGGATCTGTACAGTGTATGAAGAAGGTGCTATGACTGATAGAATGTATCAAAAGTAATTTGCCAACTTTCTTGATACTATTGAATATTTTAGCCAAATAATTCTTTGCTGTGGAGCTGTCTTATGAATTAGAAGATGTTTAGCAGCACCCCTGGTCTCTACCTACTAAAAACCAAAAGCAGGAGATAGCTGACATACTCAAAATATCAAAATCAATAAAGTTATTGGTGAAAATGGAAAATATGTCTTTTATTTTACAGGAAAAAAAATAAACAAACTTTTGGCCAACCCAATATTTCCTTGGGTCTCTTCAGTAATGACTTGTGAATTGTCACTCATATTTTCAAATTGGTTTGGGAAATTTAGCTTCAGTACTAGACATATTTCTCCTATAAGATAGTACAAAATATAAAAAGATAACAATTTTTCTTAACTTCTTTATATTAGTAAAATTACTACCAACATTCTAATGAATGTTTTTTCTCTAGTTAGAAGAGCTAATAGTTGAATTAATTTAGTAAAATGAACAGGTAGAAATAACTAAGAAAAAATTTAAATAATAGTAATGGTGGAAAGTTAACCTGAGAAAATATTACAAATAATCTGAAGCTACTAATATTAAATCAATATAAGACTTGCACAAAAATAGACAGATTAATGTGAAAAATAATGCTAGAAAACAGTAACATTTTATAGGAGAATTCAACATATGATAAAGAATGTATCATGCCCTGGCTGGCATAGCTCAGTGGATTGAGTGTGGACTGTGAACCAAAGCATCACAGGTTCGATTCCCAGTCTGGGCACATGCCTGGGTTGCAGGCCAGGTCCCCAGTGGGGACCACATGAGAGGCAACCACACATTGATGTTTCTCTCTCTCCTTCTCCCTCCCTTCCCCTCTCTAAAAATAAATAAATAAAATCTTTAAAAAAAAAAAGAATATATCATAAATCAGTAAATCCTATAAATGTTAAAAAATTCTTTGAAGTTATACTATGTAGTATTGATGTTTAAGTAGACAGAACAATGGAAAATAATATAATCCAGAACAAGACCCAATTCAGTATATGTTAAAGAAAGTGTCATTTTACACAAGTTGATAAAAGATGGTTTGGTTATTTAGCAGTGTTTGGACATTGAGTTGACATCTGAAAAAATTAAATTATTTTCTATCATATCTAACATATAAAATATATTCAGATAATCAAAGTTCAAATATTAAAAGAAAAAGTTAAGTATATGAAGAAAAACTGGAAGAATTTTTTCTTATTTGATTGGAAAACATTATAAATTATAATGATAAAATCAGAAGCTATTTAAAAAAATATGATATAATAAAGTCCACAAAAAAGTCTGCATTGCAAAGCATAGCCCAAATGAAATTCAAGGAAGAGAACAAACTTCTCTTGAATATATATTTTTAAATTTCCACAGAAAAAGAAATAAAATGGTTGTTAATTATATGGAAATATATTAAAATCTCATTCATAAAATAAATAAAAATACAAGATATTGATTTTGTTTTATAGGATAAACAAGGATCAAAAAGTTTTATTATTCAACAGATATAGGGAAACATGGAAAAGTTAACTGGTATAATCTCAGAGCAATTTGAAAAAACTATTAAAATTACAAACCATAGACTTTTTCACTCAGAGTTCCAATTTTCATCCTAATATTTCTTTCCTTAGGACACAAATTGATTAATAGAAAGTGAATATAAATGGGCAATTCATTGAAAAAGGAAATCCAATGACTAAATATGTGAAAATAATTTACCTGAATTTATAATCAAAAAATTAAAATTAAGGTGTTAATACAAGTATACCTTGTTTTAGTGTGCTTCACTTTATCACACTTTACATATATTGAACTTATGACAAGTCGAAGGTTCATGGCATCAGTGCACCCAGCAAGTCAATCTGCGCCATTTTTCCAACAGCATTTACTCACTTTGTGTCCCTGTGTTTGGAGGTGCCAAGAACCACGCCCACGCAAAACAGAGAACTTGATCAATAAATGTGTGTGTTCTGACTGCTTCACTGTCTTTTTCCCCTCTCCTTGGGCCTCCTTATTCCCTGAGACTCAACAATATTGAAATTAGGCCAATTAATAACCCTCTAATGTATTCTAAATGTTCAAGTGAAAGGAAGATTGCATGCCTCTCACTTTAAATCAAAAGCTAAAAAAGATTAAGCCTAGTGAGGCAGGCATGTCGAAAGCTGAGAGAGGCTAAAAGCTAGACCTCTTATACCGAACAGCCAAGTTCTGAATGCAAAGAAAAAGTTATTGAACGAAATCAAAAGTACTACTCCAGTGAACACAAATGATTTGAAAGCAAAAAAGTCTGTTGCTGATACAGAGAAAGTTTTAGTGTGTCCGGATGGATGATCAAACCAGCACACACACAGCATCCCCCTATGCCAAAGCCGAATCCAAAGCAATGCCATAACTCTCTTCAAGTCTATGAAGGCTAAAAGAGGTGAGGAAGCTGCAGAAGGAAAGTTTGGTGATAGCAGAGATTGGTTCATGAGGTTTAAAGAAAGAAGCAATGTCTGTAACATAAAAGTGCAAGGTGAAGCAACAAGTGCTGATGTAGAAGCTGCAAGTTACCCAGAAGATCTACCTAGAATAATTAATGAAGGTGGCTACATTAACAACAGATTTTCAGTGTAGATAAAACAGTCTTTTATTGAAAAAACATGCCATCTAGAACTTTCATAGCCAGAGAGAAGTCAAAGTTTCAAAAGACAGTCTGACTCTTTTGCTAGGGGATGATGCAGCTGGTTACTAAGTTGAAGCCAATGTTCATTTAGCTTCCAAAAATCCTAGGGCCCTTAAGAATTATGTTAAACCTATTCAATAAATGGAACAACAAAACATCTGTGGGTTTATTGAATATTTTAAACCCACTGTTGAGCAAGTAACCTTGAAAATGTTCACATTTCCAATGATTTAGATTATTATGCTTCCTCAATTATTTTCTCAGCTGGCTCTGTTTTCTGTCTCTCTTCTTGCTTCCTTTCTTATTTTTCAACACTTGGGTTTTATTTTTTAATATATATATATTTTTATCCATTTTAATGGGACTTTGAAGCTAGAAGAGATAGATGGATATTCTCAATTTAGTATCTTTATAACTCTATGCACCTTTCCTAAGTTACTCAGTATAGTGTTTTGTATTATGTTTAGGTAAGTGTGTGTATGATCTAGCATATCATATTCCTTAACCCTTCTGACTCATTAATCATTAATCACAACACCACAGAATACAGAAAAAGACTTTCTGCCAAATAGTAATTGCCAGGTACTCTAAATTATATCTTTAAAATATTTTTATATTTGGTTATTTCAGTTCATCTTTCTTATAATTTTTACTTTGATCACCTCTTTCTTTAGACATTTAAACAGGCTTCAACTGATGCCATCAATTCCAATTGCCCTCCTCTCTTCAATTCCTCTTACATACTGCTGCCATGCATAATCATCCTGAAACCTAGCACTGATTCCATTATTTTTTGTCCCACAATCACAGTTCCCTATGATATTAATTCCAAAAATTTAGCCTAATGTCTAAACTTTCCATCATCTAGGTCCAGCAAAGTTTTCCAACACAAGTTCTTAAAATTTCCCTATGGTCCATCTTGCTAACCAAGTACTTTCTTCTCCCTGAACATCTCTCACATATCCTGCCTTGGTCGTTTTCACCTCTACAAATTCTGCCCAGCTTTCAGGTGGAGCTCAAATGCCACCAGCTCCACAAAACTTTTTCCTCATATGTCCAGTAATCTCTCCTTTCTCTGAATCTATATAACTCCTTAGGAGTATGACTGCTCTAAATTTTTAAATGAATTTTTAAAATATATAAATCTTGTAGTCATTCCTGAAAAAACAGGATTCTTGTAAACAATATCCAAGGTATAATCATTATGCATACACATTATATCAGATAACACAGGAACTCACAGGGTTAAAAATTATTTTTTCATGAAAACAACTCACATTAATAAGTAGAATAACTCAGCTAAAAATTATGAAAATCCAGGTAATCCAAACTTTATTAATCATTGGCATCCAAATTATTCATTACCCACCTTTAATAAGATATAAATAGAAGAAGAAGAAAAAAAACCTAGGAGGAAAGTTAAATAGGCTAATTGATGAACTGATCTTGTTTTGAATAAAAAAATTAAATGTACTTCTATTTGCATATAGTAGACTCTTGGATGACACAATCATTTATTATTCACAGATTGATAAATGTGGTTGTTCACATTTTTTTCTCTTCACAATACAAGCAATCAAATAAATAATACAAAATAAAGATTTTCTCAGTCATTGAATTTACCAAAGAAGTATACTATGAAAGCTCCCAGCATAATTCCTATAATATGCTGCTCAGTAATTGTTGACCATGAATGAAAATTCTTGGGTAAGTGCTCTCTACTTTGAAAAAAAGCAACATACTATAAACCACACATTTGAACCAATGATACAAATTAAATTTATTAGATTCCGCCAGCAATGGGCTCTTGTGGTCTTTGGTGTAAGTTCAAAATGGTGACATAGGAAGCTTCTAAACTCACCTCTTCCCAGAATACACTGAATCTATAGTTAAACATGGAGTGACTGACTCTGAAAGAAATATAGAAACTAGCTCAATGACTCCTACACAGTAAGTAAATAAGAAAATACCTACATCAATATGACTAGGAAAGAAAAAGACACACTTTCACCATAAATTCCACCCCTGGCACAGCACCATACAATAGAAAGGGAAATCTCAACTACCAGCTGCTCCCTAGAACAAAGGGTTTGGACACTACATTGTCCCAACTTGTAAGACTCCCACTTGAGGTACCAGCCCCCAAACCAACTAGCTCTAAAAGCCAATAATGTTTGTTTACACCCATGAGATCCACAAGATTATGTATCAAACAAAGACAGTTCTTAGAAGGTTCACAACGACTTAAAGTGGCTGTCCCCCCTCCCAGAGTTCAGTGAAAAGGAAGCAGACAAAATCATCTTCCTTTCTTTCCGTAAAATACATCTATTTGCATAATTTTTAAAAATTATGTTTGAGCATTAGGCTCCCAATTTAGCACATATGTTCAGACAGACGTGATCCAACCCAGCAATCAGGGAAGTCTTTTGACACCTCCCTGCTCTCCCCTTCTAGCCTGCTCCAAGTCACCAATATCTCCCTGAAAGGAGTTTATACATATGGCTGGCACCCCAGTTTTTTGTGGTTACTGCCTGAAGGATAAGCCCCAAGATGCATCAGATTATCAAAGGGGCTTGCATTACAAGTCCCACAGTACTGTAGCAAAAAATAGAGGTATTAATGGATGCAGAAGTACCCACCACCCATTAGCTATATACTGGGTCCAGCACAGACAATCAGGAAAAAAGGCTCACCTCCTAGTTTCTCCATTTATTTTAAATGTAAATAGACTAAACTCTCTAGTCAAAAAACATAAAGTACCTGCATGGATAAGAAAATAAGACCTAACTATGTTCTGCCTATAAGAGGCTCACATCAGCTTTAAGGAGACACACAGACTGAAAATGAAGGGATTAAAAAAATGTAGTGCATGGAAACCAAAAGAAAGCAGGAATAGCAATTGTCAAATCAGGCAAAAAGAAAACAAAAAAGGTTTAAGCCAGAGGCTATAGTAACAGACAAGGAAGGGCATTATATAATTTTGAAGTGGTCAATCTAAAAGAGGTTATAATATTTATATACTCATATAGGAGTACCTAAGTATATAAAGAAATATTAACAGACTAGAAGGGAGAAATAGACAGTCATGTGATAATAGTAGGGGACTTCAATATCCATTTTCAACAATGTATAGATCATCCAAACAGAAAATAAGTAAGAAAATACTGAAATTAAAATACAGGCCATTCCATCCAAAAACAGCAAAATACACATTCTTCTCAAGAGCATATAGAATGTTCTCCAGAAGAGATCATATGTTAAGTCACTAAATAAGTCTTAATAAATTTAAAAGGATTGAAATCATATCTAGCATCTTTCCAACAATGGCATGAAAATAGAATTACAAAAAGAATCTAATAAAAATTCACAAAAATGAGATTAAATAACATGTTACTGAACAAATAATTGGTCAAAAAGAAACCAAAAGAGAAATAAAAATTATCTTGAGACAAGTAAAACTGGAAATACAACACATCAAAAATTATAGCATGCTGCAAAAGCACTACTAAGAGGAAAGTTTACAGCAATAAATGTTCACATTAAAAAAAGATCTCAAACAGCCCTGGCTGGTGTGGCTCAGTGAATTGAGTGCCAGCCTGTGAACCAAAGGGTCACCTGTTGGGTTCCCAGTCAGGGCACATGCCTGGGCTGCAGGCCAGGTCTCCAGTAGGGAGTGCATGAGAGGCTACCACACGCTGATGTTTCTCTCCCTCTCTTTCTGGTTTCCTTCACCTCTCTCTAAAACTAAATAAATAAAATTTTCAAAAATATATAAATAAATAACAATAAAAAAGATCCCAAACAACCTAATTTTATACCTCAAGAAAATAGAAATAAAACAAAGTCCTAAACTAGTAGAAAGTAAACAGCAAATAACACAGTAAAAAATTTAAAAAGAGACTAAAAAGACAACAGGGAATATAAAAGAAAAAAGAACTATTTTTTTAAAAGATAAATAGACAAACTTTTAGTTAACTCAATGAGGAAAAAAAAGAGGACTCAAATAAGTAAAACCAAAAATGAAAGAAAAGATACCACATAAGTATAAAGAATCATAAAAGACTACTATGAACAATTATACACCAAAATTGGACAACCCAAAAAATGGATAAATTGCTAGAAAAATAAAGCCTTACGAAGACTGAATCATGAAGAAATAGAAAATCTAAGCAAATTACTAATAAGAAGATTGAATTAGGAATCAAAAATCCCCAATGAAGAAAAATTCAGGACCAGTTTCCCTGATGAATTCTACCAAACATTTTAAGAAGAATTAATATCAATCCTCCTCAAACTCTTCCACAAAGTTAGAAGAGAACACTTGTAAACTCACTTTGTGAGGCCAGCATTACCATTATCTAATACCAAAATCAGACAAGGACACTACAAGAAAAGAAAACAGGGCAATATCTCTGATGAATATAGATACAAAAATCTTCAAAAAATAGTAGCAAACTAAATTTAACATTAAAAGAATTAAACCTGTAATAAACTGGGATCTATTCCAGAAATGCAAAAATGGCTCAACATATACAAAGTCAATGTGATACATCACATAAATAAAATGAAGGATGAAATTAATTTGATCATCTTAATACATGTAGAAAAATCATTCAACAAAATTCAATATCCATTTATAAAAAAACTTTCCACAAATTGAGTATAGAGGGAACATATGTCAACATAAAAAGGTCATATATGATACATGACAAGACCACAGTTAACATACTTAATATTATACTCAGTGATTAAGAGCTTTTCTTCTAAGATCAGTAACATGAAAAGAATGCTTGCTGTCATTACTTTTATTCAACATAATACTAGAAGTTTTAGCCAGAACAGTTAAGCAAGAAAAAAAAGTAAAAGGCATCTAAATGTGAAGAAAAATTAAAATTATCTCTATTCATATTTGGAGGATATAAAATCAAAATAGAAAAATCAGTTGTGTTTTAATACACTAACAATAAATTATCAGAGAAAGAAATTAGGAACACAATCCCATTTACAACAGCATCAAAAAAATACTTAGGAATTAATTTAACCAAGGAAGTGAAATATCTGTACACTAAAAACTATAAGATATTGATGAAAAAAATGAAAAAGATCAAACCAATGAGAAGATATTCCATGCTCATGGATTGAAAGAATTAATATTGGCAGAATGTCCATACTACCCAAAGTATTTACAGATTCAATACCATCCCTATCAAAACTCCAATGGCATTTTTATAGAAGTAGAAAAAATAATTCTAAGATGTGTATGGAACTACAAAAGACCCCAAATAGCCAAAGCAATCTTGATCTCTAGAAAAATAAAATGGGAGGAATTATATGTCCTGATTTCAAACTAACGTACAACTCTATAGTAATGAAAATAGCACGGTATTTGCATAACAACTAACATAAATCAATGAAACCATAGAGATCTGAGAAATAAACCCACACATGTATGGTCAAGAAAGTTACAACAATGAAGCCAAAATTATACAATGGGCAAGGGATAGTTTTGTCTATAAATGGTGTTAGGGAAAAAATGAATGGCTGCACTAAAGAATGAAAATGGACCCCTATCTTATATCACACACAAAAGTCAACTTAAGCTGGATTAAATACTTCAACTCACAACCTGAAACCATAAAACTCCTAGAAGAAAACATAAAGGTAAGCTCCTTGACATTGGTCTTGAAAATGAGTTTTTGGACACCAAAGAAAAAGGCAACAGAAGCAAAATAAGAATGATGACATTAAACTAAAATGTTCTGTACAGCAAAGAAAACCATCAATAAAATAAAAAGGCTAACTACAAAATGAAGAAAATATTTCCAAGTAATATATCTGAATAAGGGGCTTATATCTAAAATATATAAAGAGTTTATAAAACTCAATAGTTCAAAGAAATCTGATTTCAAAATGGGCAAAAAATCTGAAACTACATTTTTTCATATAACTGAAAAACAGTTATACAAACAGCCAACAATTATATGAAAAGGTCCTCAACATCACTCATTATCAGGGAAATGTAAATCAAAACCTCAAGGAGATATTATTATCTGTTGAATACCTGTTGAAATGATTATCATCAAAAAGATAAGAGAAAATAAGTGCTTACAAGGATGTGGAGAAAAGGGAAAACTTGTATACTCTTGGTGGAATATACATTGGTAAAGCCACTGTGGAAAAGAGTAGAGTGTCCCTTAAAATTAAGAATACAATTTTTTATGGTCCAGTAATTCCACATCTAATACATATCAGATTGAAATGAAATTAGTATCTCAAAAAGTTATCTGCACTCCAATGCTTGTTGCTGCATTATCACAATAGCCAAGACATGAAAACAACATAAGTTACCCTGGATAAATGAATTGATAAAGAAAATGTCCTCAAGTAATGTCCTTTAATTCAGTATTGCTCTCTTACAGTGTTGCTGGTATGCCACAGAAACTTAACTCTTCTTTATATTAATTAGTCTATGGTAAAAACAGTTTTGTTATATATCAATTTCCTGCAGCTTCAAGAACCTATTAATGACATTAAATGAGGACTTACTATGTGTGTGTGTGTGTGTGTGTGTGTGTGTGTGTGTGTGTATATATATATATATATATATATAGATACGGAGAGAGAGAGAAAGAGAGAATACCTGTATTCCAGACCATAAAACATTGTATTCTCAATTTTAAAGGACACCCTACTGTTTTCCATAGTGGCTGTACCAATGTACATTCCACCAACAGTGTACAAGTTTTCCTTTTTCATCACATCCTTGTAAGCACTTATTTCTCTTATCTTTTTGATAATAATCATTTAGACAGGTATTCATCTATATATAGGTATTCATATATATACATACATATAAATATGTATGTATATATATAATGAAATGCTATTCAGTTATAAAAAAGGAGGAAATTCTGCCATTTGTGACATGGATAGGATTTACCCTAAGTAAAATAAATCAGAGTAAAACAAGCACTATATGATCTCACTTATATGTATAACCATAAAAAAGCTGAACTAAGAAACAGAGTAGATTGTAAGTTGTCAGAGGTGGGGGAAAGGGTGGAGAAAATGGGAGAAAGGAGTAAAGGGGTACACACTTCCAGGTATAAGATGACTGAGTCCTGGAATATAGTGTGGAGATTGGTGACTGTAGTTAACAATACTGAGTTGTACACTTGAAAATTGCTTTAAAAAAAAAAGTGCATCTTAAAGTTCCTACCACAAGATAAAAAAACCTAACTATGGGAAGTGATGGATGTGTTAACTAATCTTATTGCAGTAATCATTTTAAAACATATTTTTATATCAAATCATCACTTGTTCACATTAAAATTACACAATGTTTTATGTCAATTTTGTCTCAATGAAATTGAAAAAAAGAAAACTTTAAGACAGAGGTGTCAAACTCATTTTCACCGGGGGCCACATCAGCCTTGTGGTTGCCTTCAAAGGGCCAAACATAATTTTAGGACTGTGTAAATGTAACTACTCACTAACTAGGGGCAAGGAGCTCTGCACCACTGCCAGGTAGAAACAAGGTGCTGGGCCGATAAACAAGGAGGAGGGCCACATTCGGCCCGTGGGCCTTGTGTTTTTCACCTGTGCTTTAAGACAAAGCAGAGACAGGAAGAAATACTAGAACCATCTCTAATAAAAATTTTGTATCCAGAATACATGAAAATCTTTATTAGATGAAAAATAATGGTTAACAATATGCAAAACATTTGAACAGACACTATATCAAAGAACATATATGTAGATAGCAAGTGAGTACATATAAAGTTGCCCAAAACTTTACTTACCAGGAAAATAAATATTAAAACTACAGTAAGTAACATTATCCACATGACAGAATGAATAAAATTTTAAAGACTGAAAATACTAAGTATTGGTGAAGATGTAGCGCAACTGGAATTTGCATATATTATTGGCAGAATTAAAATGGCATGGTCATTTTGGAAGAGTTTAACAGTTTCTTATGAAACTATAAATACACTTACACAGGGCCCAGTTATCTCACTCCTAGATATGTACCGAGAGAAATACAAACAGATGTCCACACTAAGACCTGTGTGGGAACATTTGTAGCTCTGGAACAGCCACAAGAAGAAACAGGCCAGCTGCTGAATGGATAAGCAACTCATCATGCCTCTGAGCAGTGGAATACCACTCAGCAATGACAAAATTAACAAACTGCTGGTACACACAGTAACATGTGTGAATATTTAAAGCTCTACCGAAATAAGCCAAACTCTGAATGCTACATCTGTAGGACTGCATTTATATGAAATTCCAGTCTCAAAAAGGCAGAGCTGTGGAGACAGTCACCAGATCAGCGACTCCTGCAGGCTGAGAACAGAATGGCTGCAAAGGGCAGGAGAGACTTTTGAGGGAGTAATGGAGAGGTCCTGTCATGACTGCTACTAGTTTGCAGAATTGCCGTAACAAAATACCACAAAATGGGTGGCATCAACAACAAAAATTTATTTTTCCACAGGTCTTGGGGCTGGAATTCCAGAATCAAGATGCTGGTGGGGTTGGTGTCTTCTGAGGCCTGTCTCTTCAGCATACAGAGGACACTCTCTTGGGTGTCAGGCCACATGCTTTTTTCTCTGTGCAGGGATGTTTTTGATGTCTTTTGTGTGCCCAAATTTTATCTTCTCATAAGGACACTAGTCATATGGGATTAGGGCCCACCTGTACAACCTCATTTAACCTTAATTAGATCCTTAAAGACTCCATCTCCAAATATACTCACATTCTAAGGTACTGGGGCTTACAGCTTCGACATATGAATTGGGGGTGGGAAAGTGCAGACGATTCAGTCCATAATTATGGTGGTGATGGTTACACAATTATATATTTGCCACAACCCATCAGATGCATATAGTTGTATAATTGCTGTAACTGTATACTATAATTGTGTGAAACAATGTATTTTTTCTTTTATAGTTCATGCCTTTTGATATGTTGTTTTTATTTTCATTTAGTTCTAATAACAATTATATAGTTGTGTACACTTAACAGGGTGAATTTTATTGTATAAAATATATTAATAATGATACAACTTATTTTTTCAAAAGAAAAAGAAATGGATATATTTTAGTTTTGTGTTTATAAAAAATTTTAACTAGCACATTGATGAAAATTTCTAATAGAATCATAAAATGTGCTATTAATGATTTAGGATTTTTCTGTAGAAAATCTTGAGAGATGGGTAACTTTTAGATATTTAATAACATTTTCCTGAGGTCATTCTGTTTTGTAAAAAGAAAATATACAATGAGTTCTAACCTATTGCTATATGTTCATATTAATCCTTTAGAAGTCCCGCTATTGAAAATGGAACTATTGAAATACCATTGGAACCCTGTATAAGTACACTATATATTCCAAGGCCTGCCTGTTTACCCAGAATACACTACTGTTAAACGTGAAAAATGCCAGTGATGATTAACTGACACCATGCTATAATTCTTCAAATGCTTAATGATTACACAATCTTCAAAATGATTGTGATGAAAATGTAAAAGTAACTTCCTAAAGTCTCTAGGAAAAATCTCAAATCCCTCTCTTTATTCTTCCATTTTTATTTGGGCAAGTTTTGGCAAATCTCTATAGGAACATCTGGGTAGACACAATGAATGATACAGGTTTCCAAGAACAAGCTACACCAGCTGGCTGTGAAATATCAGCATATGTGAGTGAAAAGACTGTTATTTTGATTTATGGAGGTCATGTTATATGAGATTTGTAGTGAATACCTCTGCCACAGTATGTCTAAGATTAAATTCATCCTCGCAGTTGTACAAACACCTTAAAAGTGCAAATAAATGATGTAAATTCCCCATGTGGACATTTGTGCTAAAACTAGCATTGTCATTAAAATATTAAGCAGCATACGGCTGGCCTAAATATGAGTTACATCATTTGTTCCGCTATGCAAGATTGTAAAGTATACAAATAAAATGATGCTGCTGGCAACTTCAGAATGGATTTTCAGTCACAGCATTTTATGAAGATTAAAAAAATTTCTTTTTCCATTTAACAGGTTGTTGTTGGTGTTAACAACAGACAAGTGGTTTCACTAAGTAAATACATGTCCAGCTTGACTATTACTGCTAACAGGAGAGATTTTCAGCAGACTCTCATAGTCCCACAGTGTACTTCTTGGGTAAATACATTCCATTCTGATCTACAAAAGGTATGGAAGAAGTCTCTAAGACATTCAGCTGTTTACCACTTTGTAGTGAACAGCTGGACCCCAAGCTAGATTCAACAAACTAACATGTGAAGTAGTGCAGATAGGCATATGATTTAGTAATGATTTAATAGGAAATATGTACTCAGAACACCTTGTATATATAGTGGCATTGGGAACATTCTCGCTGAATACTTAAAAAAGATAAAGATAGCAGGAATGAGACAAACTTTTCAACTGTTGAAAATGCACATAAGAGAGTCTCTCTCTCTCTTTGTTTTTTTTTTTTTTTTGGTTTGGCATCTGTGGTACTAAATATATTTTCCCCATGAAGCAATGACACTGAAAGAGAAATGTCATTGCTTTCTGCAGGACCACCGCATGCCCTGGCTTTCCTAGAAGAGAGAAGTCATATGTCAAGCAAAATATACTGTCACCCTGGTGACTGAAATACTATAAAAATGATTTCAAAAATGAGTGTACTCTATGCGGCCTGGCAAACTGCTACACATCACACATTCTTTCAGAAAATTATAAGCCTTGCCTTTCTATAGAATATTTGAATCCAATAAAAGAAAATGATATGTTTCTAGACATATTTCTTTAATGCAGTGTGCCTCAAAGTTTACTGTGCATAAAAGTCACAAGGCACTATTTTTAAAATGTAGATGCTAATTCAGTCATTTTAGGGTGTGGCCCATGACTCCGAATTTCTAACAAACTCTCAGAGGATATCGATGATGCTGGTCTGCAGATGCTCATTGAATAGCAAGGTGGTAGAATATTCTACACTGACAGCTGAACAGCGGAACACTGTCAAATCTCAAATCCATCATCCATTTGAGCAGTAGCATTCTCTTAGCATTGGTGAGGTTTTGTTTTTAAAAAATAATATTGGAAAATATGGCCTACTTGTTTGAAAAGTGTGGGCTTGGGAACTGAGAGTTGGGATGAGGAGCACAAGGACTGAGGCTGGGTCTCCAAGCCCTAGAGGGACCGGCAGTACACGCTGTGGCTGTGAATGCTCAATGGCCACAGTCACTACCTCATCTTTTTTTTTCAAAATGATTGAATATAACTTAATCTTCAACTCCTATACTTCTTCAATAATGCTTGATAGTCTTTTAGTATTCAGTGTATTAGTTTTCTAGGGCTGCCATACTGAGGACAACAGACTGGGTGGCTTAAACAAAAAAAAATTGTTTTCTCACAGTTCTGGAAACTAGAAGTCAAAAATTCAAATGTCAGCAAGGCTGGTCTCCTCTGAGGCCTCTCTCCTTGGCCTGCAGATGGCTGCCTCCTCACTGTCTCTTCACACGGTCTTCCCTCCCACCGTGTCCGTGTCCTAATCTCTTCATCTTATAAGGACTCGGATTAGGGCCTAACCTAGTCACCGCACTTTAACTTAATTACCTCTTAAAGACCCTATTTCCAAATACAGCCACAGTCTAGGTGCTGGAAGTTAAAACATCAACATATGAATTTTGAAGAAACACAATTTATCCCATAACAGCGCATATGCCATCAAATAACTCTGAAGTCATATAAGTATACACACACTTCTTTACATGAGTATACTGAGTCATGCTGACCAAACTAATTAATTTAACAGAAAAATAAAACTAAAAAGTGACATCAAAATCTTACTCTGGCCTTGGTGCCTAACATGCGGAACTGGAAGGGATGATCCATCTTATATACAAAGGAGCAGAAGTCGGAGGCTCTAAGTGACACAGACAATCTTCACCCATGTTCTCTTAAATCCCCATGTCAAATCTGAGTCTCAACTCCACAGCATCACTCATCATCTCAGTTAGGTTTCTAGAAATAAGGCATAGTATTTCATAATAATACTAAGATATTATCTGCCAATTTCACTGTCGTAGTACTTGTTCAGATGCTGCAAAAGTGTGAGTGGGTGCAACTTGCTGATGCCTAAGCATAAGACAAAGCAGGATCACCAAGTAGAATTAGTAGTCATTACATTCTGTACTGCTACACCCTTGCCGTAAAAGTGTCAGTTTCAAGAATGCCCTGAATGAAGCAGTAAAGATTATTACTTTTATTTCATCCCAACCCTTGACTGCACGACATTGTAAATATAAATCACTTTTGCTGCACACGGACATATGATGGCTGTCTCAAAGAAAAACTGGTGCAATTGCTGGAGTTGCAAGCTGAACTATCTGCTTTTCTCACAGAGCCCTTGGTTTACTTGGTTATTCAGACCGGGGCATTTGGCAGATAGTTTCTCAAAAATGAACATAGCGAGGCTGGCACTTCAAGGAAACAACTGACAGTATTTGTTGGCAAGTATAAAGTTTAAGCTTTCAAGCCAAAGCCAGAATTTTGAAAAATTTATATCTGTCTCTATGAGCTTGACAGCTTCTCAATTCAGAAAGACTTTTTTAGTGAGATTAACAAATGTTACTATTTAACAATGTATAATAAAATGTTTGAACATTTGGAAATCTGAATAATTCAGTGGACCAACATTTTCCAAATGAAAAATGCATGACGTTAAAAAAATCAAGCATGGTAAAATATGCAAAAGGTAGTTTAATAAATTTAATGTAATGGAGTTGAAAAGTTCATTGATATGGTCTCAATTTCTATGTTGCAACTAACCTTTCAGGAATGACCAGCTGTAGCATGGGGTAGTGTGAACAAATGTCCAAAATTTCCTAACTGTATCTTTGTAATGCTGGATTTGCTTTGTTTACTGAAACCAAAACAATACATCAAAACCGACCAAATGCAGAGGCAGACACATAAATTCAGCTGTCTCCTATTAAATAAAATACTGAGTAAATTTTTAAAAATGTAAAATAATGCCACACTACTCATTTCTTTTTTGCTTTAAAAATAGGATTATGAAAATAGTTTTATATTAATATGTAATGGACTAATTATTGTTATTAAATGACAATAAATATTTAAATTTTTTCAATATCAACTTCTAAATATCAATGACTATAACACACACAAACAAAACTGTTTGCTATCTTTCATAGTTTTTTTTAAAGACACTTTTTTTAAATTTTTTTTTAAGATTTTATTTATTTATCTTTAGAGGGAAAGGGAAGGAGAGAGGGAGAGAAATATCAATGTATGGTTGCTTCCTGTGCATTCCCTACTGGGAACTGGCCTGCAACCCAGGCATGTGCCCTGACTGGGAATCGAACCGTGATCTCTTGGTTCACAGGCCTGCGCTTAATCCACTAAGCTACACCAGCCAGGGCTATCTTTCATAATTTTTAAGTGTAAAGGTCCTGAGACCAAAGAGCTTGAAAACCAGTTTTCTAGAAATGCACCCTTTCACTCTGGCCAGGGTTCCGCACAAATCCCCATGGAGCCATCACCCACCTTCTGATGTGAGCTAGACCACACGTGAACTTCACAGAGTCTCCTTTATAGCACCCCCCAAACAAAATAGAGCTTGTTCTTTTCTTTCCCCAGGATTAACCCAGCCATTCTTGTCTTTGCAGAGCTGGTAGGAGGCTCAAAGTAAAAAAGCTCATTCAGTCTAAATTTTATTCCAACTGAAGAAAGAAAACTCAGTTTAAAATCACACCTGAGGAAACCTTCATTCTTCCTGTCTGGACCTATTCAGCCTCCGAAGGCAGGTGTCTCTTCAGTACAAAGCTAACAGTAAAGCACCATGATGTGAGTCAAAAAGTCTGTGGAAGAAGAGAGAGGTGTCCTCTATTGCAGGGGTCCCCAACCTCTGGGCAGTGGACCAGAACCATTCTGGGCCTGTTAGGACCGGGGCCCGCGCAGCAGGAGGTGAACCTGAATGTGATGTGCTTGAATCATCCTGAAACCATCCCCCCACCCATCTGTGGAAAAATTGTCTTCCACAAAACTTGTCCCCAGTTCCAAAAAAGTTGAGGACCACTTGGGTCTGCCTTCACTGATATCATCATCATTGTCAAAATCATCATCATCATCACCTACCACAACCATTTATACAAATACCATAGCTACTGAGTCTTGCACCTTATATGTCAGGCACTGGGCCTAATACTTTAAGAATTACTCATTTAATCTTCACCAAAACCTTAGGATCCAGATAGTATATTATTTCCACGTCATGGGTGGGAACTGAAACTGAGAGGTTAAGTAACTAGCTCAAGGCCTCAGCTCGTAAGTGGGCTAATCTGGAAGTTAATTAAACCAAAGTCTTAACCACTCAACGGAGAAGCTCCACTTCTTCCTATAAAAAAGCACATACAGAGATAATAACACACATCATTCTGAGATGCTTCACTTGCTATTTTGTTCTCATCAAAATCCTGTTTTCCTGCAGGATGGGGTAGGAAAAAGGTTGCATTAAAAATCAGTGTTTACAACTTTGAGAATTTATTTTGGGAGACTTGTTATTAAGAGAGAAGGAGCTTTATTTTGAATGATTTTATACAGTTCTATTTTGTTTGCTTATATACTATTATTGTAAACAAAACCTATGATCTTATATAGCTTTTACTTACTAATAACAAGCAACAGAAAGATTTACCTGGTAAAACATTTTTTTCTCCAACACAGCATTTCAGGGGGTCTTTATTATGTGACGTTCTATATGAGAGATTCTATGTTACATAATAGAAAAAGTCTTCGACTACCATATCTCAAACATTAAAGAAATGTTCAAATGGTCATTTCTTATACCAACCCTCTATAAAAGCTTAGAGCACAACATTAAATCATATATTCATGAAAGTATTTCTATAAGGAACTAAGCTAATATCACTCAGGTATGTTATTTTGGCTGATGTAACTTGATACATAGAGACTCAGTTTAGAAAACCTAGAGAAATTAATAGCAAGCTCTTAGCCTCCATTATTAAATCTCAACAGAGCTGATGGCAAGTGTTGGCTCATAGTCAACTCTTGATTAGATTTCTTGACATTGCCTAAAGATGCAATATTTTGTTATGTTTATCAGAAAGAAACCTTATGCTTTAGATGCCAAACATCCAGGCAGCGAGCAAATCTGTTTTAAACATTTAGAAGCCTGTCATATACTCAGCGTGAGAAACATCCTGAACTATACCTAGGTAAGTCTCAGACATACACTGGGGTTTTAGCCTCACTTTTTTTTTTTACTCTCAGAGAAACAGGTACTGAATATATCTAAATCCCCCTTACAGATAAGCAACAGCCCTGGATGCTGAGCCCGAGTTTAAGTGAGACTGGCCCTGGTGTGGCAGACTATAGAATTAAAGACGGTGTGACGGATGGTGCCCAGAGTAAAACACAATCAAAGAGCCACTGGGTTTCCATCAGACACAGCTCAGCAGAGAAGCAGAATCCTGTGAAAGGTCGGCATGACAGAAGGCAAAGTTATCAGTGTTGAAATGGGCTTCTGAGCTGTAAGTAGGAGATGCTGGGATCAAGGTTCACTTTCAAATGTCTCCAGGTGCAGTGTATTTGAAAACAAAAGAATTTGTAGTTATGAGTAGCCTGTTCCAACAAAATCTGTTCAGGATCTGAAAGAAATATGCAGTTGAGATGATAACCACCACCATTGCTATCGAGTTTTTTTCTGGGAAATATTAAAATGAAAGTCCACTCCAGAATAAAATCTTACTAGACAGGTTAAGAATTATAAACTTCAAATACCTTTTTTAGAAAATTTTATACATTGATTTGAGAGAGGGAGAGGAAGGGGCAGAGAGAGAGATTTGTTGTCCCACTTATTTATGCATTTATTGGTTGATTGTTTTTATGTGTCCTTACTGGGGATTGACTGGTCAACCTTGGTGTATCTTGACAATGCTCTAACCAACTGAGCTACCCGGCAAGGGCCTATAAATATTAAGTATCTGTTATTTGAACTTTTGTACTCTTAACAGGAGGAAATTTTGAGGCTATACAGTAGAGGAACACTTGCTATATTAGTGTCCTATTGCTGCTATGACAGATTGCCTCACAGTTTTGCAGGTCAGAAGTCTGATATGAACATCACTGAGCTAATATCAAGGTTTCATTAGAGCTGCATTCCTTTCTAGAGGCTCTAGAGAAGATGCCATTTTCTTATCTTTTCAGGTTGCTCCATTGACTTCCTCTTCCCTCATTTACTTATAATGATGCTTGTGATTACATTGGCCCCACCTGGGTAACCCAGCAAGCTCTGCCCATCTCAAGGCTAACTGATGAGCCACCATAATTGAATCTGCTACTTCAATTCTTCTTTGCCACATAACAAAATGTATTCTCAGGTCTCAGGGAATAGGATGTGGAATTGTCAGAAAGCCACTATTCAACCTACCACACCTGCCAATAAAATTCAATTAAAAATTAAAGTGAGACCACATTCATAAGCCAAAAAAAGAGAGATTTGCAGGTATGCAAGGGCTTTCGACAATGCAGTTGCTTCTTGAATCTCTTAAAACAAACCTTTCTGTGTGATAGAAATACTTTTTGCCCTTTGTCAACAAAGAAATTCAAACTTATTTTAAGAAGTTACAGACTAAGTATAAAATTAACTTAAATGTTATAATTAACTCATGTCAAGATCACACATATTAATCAATAGATAGTTCCTGCCTATATATTAATAAATTTATGAAAAACAGTTTCACTATTCTTATATTACTGTTAACATACTTTTTATACATTTTGTATTATAAACGATTCCTCTATTTATGTATTCTTTGTATCAGTAATCAATAATGAATTTTATGAATATAGTCATTAAAGTGTCAAGAATCAATCTTAAAATTTGCTAAAAAAGATGTTAGCATTGCATCAAGTCCATCCTGAGGAAAATATGTCTGAATTTTATTACCATAACATAAATATTGTCCAATCACTCAGTGTGGAGATGGAGAAATTGTTTCAAAAAAAAATTTCTCAAGTCCTTCTCAGCTTTAAAATTGTTAAATCAAAGAGGTTACTAGACGAAGCTATCAGAAAACCCTGGAATTTAAAAAATGCAAATTAATATGTCATAAAACTAAAACCTAGAGAAATAACATGCCTAGTATCATTAGATGATTTCAATCAATCACTTATCTTACAAAAGTAATTCCATGAGAAATGGCATTTCCTATTCTACCTTCAATATTAGAGTGGAACTGATGGCTAAGGACTCCCATTGCTTCAACTCAATTTTTTAGAGAAAAACTCACTTATAAAAGGATTTTAACCTAATATGTATATAGAGAAAGGGATAGGCAAAAGTAGGTTTAGTTATAATACAAATAAAATAATACAATCATTAGTAAATCATACAAGAATAAACTCTGTTTTGCATACTCACAACTACACACCTACTTTTGCCTGCCCCTGTATGTATGACTTCATCTGAATTCCATTTGAGTGTGATGCTATCTCTCTAACTTTGCCAATTATTTTTAGTATATCTTTTCATCTTTTCTCAACTTCCTGGAAGTCTTAATCAAGAAATGGGTGGGGAAGAGCAGTTTAAGCACACAGCAGTCAAAATTAATTTAACAACAGTTATTTCTAACATACTACTGAGAGGATTTGTCATAATTCCTCAGAATAGAATGTTACTTAAAGAACTAAAGCCACCGTGTCACTATCCTAATCTTCTTTTGTCCTTTGGTCAGACTCAAGGACAACAATATCAAAGACAAGATTAAGATATAAGGAGTCATTTTCAACCTTGAAATGTCCATTTCTAGGCCTGAACCAAACAAGAAAATAGGGTAATTATTACTAAGAAATAATACGTTAGGCTTCTAGTTGAACCCTTTGGACTTGCCCCACAGACCATGTGTGTTGGAGAGATATGATACTGTTGTCGGTGCAAACTGGCCATTCATCACCTCACTCCCAACTGTACTGGGGAGTGTTTCGATTTCCTTAGGTTCCCATGTTCTATGGAACCATTTCTTCAAGGAAGGTGACCTTATCCAGACCTAATCCCTGCTCCCTTCCTCCCAAGCAAGCTAAAAACCATAATGTGGATTCCATTAAAATTTCTCCTGTAATTAACAGAACCCTGAAAATGATTATGAACTATGGATCCACTTAGAAAAGAATACACAAATCAAGACAGTATAATCAACTGTGTTCCTTCACCCCTTCACTGTCTCTAATCCTTTAAATACCTTCTTTCTTCTACATGATCTGTGTGTATCACTGAGCCACAAACTCTTTTCTTAATCTTTGAGTAGAACTAGGGACACAAAAGAGGTTGAAACACTTGCTGTATTTCCAAAAAATATTTTAAGTTGCTCAGCTTCTAGCTGTCTCATTTCTAACCAGTCCTTTTTCATAGAAACTAATGAACACCTGCTGAAACCTTTGGGAACTCTTGTTCTTACTTCAAGGGCAAGGCCCTGAAGTTGCTTCAGTTGGAAGACAGAAGAAGTTGGTAATTCATCTGACATACCCCTCCCATAACATAGTAGAAAGGTGGAAAAATATTACATCAGTGAAAAGATGGTGGCAGACACATTTGTTGAGGAATTCCTTGATAAGCAATGGTGGGTCTTTCAAGGTGAGAGACCTGAGGATGCCTAAGCAGCTAGAGCTGTACTTTCCAACATAATAAAAGGAGAGGAAGTATAAGATGGGGAGAGGAGAGAGAAAAAGAGACAAAGAGGAAAGGGAACCAAATCAGCAGTCTTCTTGCTACCTACCAGTCCCTTCCAACACAGCCATTGCTCAGTGCAGAAGAAAACTTTCAGGGACATAGAATACACATCAGCACTGTTTGTTTGCTGTGACTGAAGTAAAAACACAAGATAAAGAAAGAGCAATAGCAATAGCACCACAGCCTCTATTGGTAAGGCCAAAAGTCTGATGTTTTAGGGACTAAATTCTAAGTATTTTTAAATAGAAAAATTAAGTACGTTACAGTGAACATATCAACTTGGATCAAACCAGAATAGATAACTTGGGGTACAGCAGGGAGAATATGGATTGAAGAAACAAAAGGACCCCCCCAAAAAAAAACAATAAGAGATAACAGAGCTGGGAAGAAACACTACTAGATTCACCACGTAATCAAGAAATGATTTTGTACAGAAAAGAGTGCAATATAATAAACTGAACATAATGTTTGCTTAAATCTAAAATAGACCTGGGATTAAAATATGACTCGGTCAAACCAGTGGTATGATCTTTGTCAAAGTTCTTGTCCCCCTAGAGCTTCAGTTTATCTATAAAAAAGTAATATGGAGCATAACAGGAAGTTACTTCACTATTAAATAGTTGGGCTAATAACCAGGCATCTCTAGATATACCTTATGTTTTATAAATCTGCATTTATAATCCGCTTTACATATATCTATTTATATCAACACTCCAGTTGTATATTATCGATTATAATACATTTGTTGACTAATCCATTTTTTGTCATTATACAATCCTGGGATAAAGACAACTTCACCTCTTCCTAAGGAGAGGTAGTTAATTGTGCTGGACTCAACCAGTAATTCTTTACTCTGATGTTCTAACTCAGTAGACATATTCCTTATATTTTATTTCACCACAGTGATCTGGATTTGCAGAAATGAAAACTCGAAGCATTTTGTATGTTCCCAACATGCAGAAAGTCTTAATAAACTGTGCCATTTTTATGCCACAGAAGAACCTGGAATAATGTTTTCACTGACACTCAACATAACATGTATAAAAACACTTCATCTATTTACAACTCTGTCCTTTCCATAGGATTGAGTGCTTCTTTAGCACAGATTTTACTGGCATCAGTTATCTAATAACAAACTCTGGCACACTCTTTGCAATGGAGATTTGTGCAAGGAAAGAACAGAACATTCACTGTAGAGTTAGTGTTAATATAAACCAATTGCAGCCATACCATCTCACATGAAATTGCTACAGTTCCATGTGCATATCTCAACCTACCTTCACAACTCCCCTACCTTGCCTGCCAATATAGTTTGTTAGATTTGATTAGAATCCTTTGATTTGCATTAAACAGTTTTTGTTTGTTTGTTTGTTTCTTTGTTTTTGGCTTGGGACTCTGTGATCACTGAAAAATGCTAATGTTATGTAAACCAGCCAAAACACTTTTGCTCATGAATATTGGATGTGCTACTATTCTGCATGTTCTATACTTTTGAATTTTTTTGTAATTTTGAATTTCAACATTTAATTGAGTGCAGCATTATTTACTTTCATTACTCAATGAACTAGAAATAGAAATATAAAAACAATGTAAGAGTTTATCTGTTTTTCTTTTTAGTTTCTTGGGATGACATTGGTTAACAAAACCATATAGATTTTAAGAGTACAACTCAACAAAATATCAACTGCACACTGCATCATGCATGCATTGCCCAAGTAAACTCTCTTTCTGCCCCCATTTATACTCCCTTTGCCCTCATCCACTGTCCTCCACCCCGTTCCCTCTATCGCTATGCTGTTGTCTGTGTATCTTATTTATATATGAAATCCATCCAGAAAGTATCCAGCCATGAACTATGAAAAATAGATATTTATTGAAGAAGATACAAAATACAAGAAACACTGTACACAGGACAATGATGCTTCAGCTCTCTTCAGAGTAGACATCTTGGGACTTCATACAGTTCTCCCAATCGCCATCAGCTGCCCCTTCATATTTTCCTGAATCTCATCAATGGTCTGAAATCTCTTCCCTTTCAAAGGTGATTTTAGTTTTGGGAAAAGCCAGAAGTAGTAGGGTGCCAAATCTGGGCTGTACAGGGGCAAATGTGGGTGATTGGATGTTTTGCCAAAAGACTGCACAAAACATGACTGATGAGCAGGCACATTGCTGTGATGAAGCTACCAATCACTAGATGTCCATAGCTGCGGCCTTCTGAATCATCCAAACAGTTTTCATGGAGGAATGTTCAAGCTTAATGCAAAATCTGATGCAAATTCATTGCTCTACTTGCTCAGTCATTGTGAATGCAACAGCCACACAGCACACATGCTCATTCAACAGTGTCTACTGCCCTCACTGCCTAGTACAGTGAGGTCATCAATATTCACACATGCACATTCCAATCCACTCTCCTGGGCTGCTAGTGTCATGCAAACAGATTTCATTATATTATCAACGATTGGACTTTTTCTGGACCGACCTCACATATATATTTTTAATATCATATATCAATAATTTTTAAAAAACTAAAAATATAAACATCTTATTGTGTTTAAGGTAGGAAAAGTGCCTTGAAAACAAAACAATTTTCCTGCTGACATTCAATTTGCCAAAAATTTCAGTAATTATTTTGTGAATGATAACATCATTCATCTTCCATTCAATCATTATTCTCTCAAGTGATTATTTTCATGTTAATAAAATTCCTATTTTTGGTCAACAACTTGCCTTTAATCATTATCTACAATGTCCCTGTGTCCCTGAATCAGTAATATAGTAGCAAGTTGCATATCAGAGGCTTTATAATATTCTTAAGTACTTATATGAAGCTCTGTACATTCCAAGTTATTTATAATATTCTATAATATACTTCTCTCAACACCCAAATATATAGCCCACCTTTTAAAACAAAAGTCAACGGAAGGCTATTTTTTTCTTCAACAGAATAATAAATAGTTACTTACAACAAAGTAAAAATTTCACAAATGCAGGATGTTTCCCATTTGATTCCAGCAAATATGATATAGATACATAAAAACATAGATACTCATTTCCTTAATTAATACAATTTTCCCAAAGTGGTCTCAATTTGGATGTATATATTTTTCTGTAATTTCCAATTCACTCTGGGCTCAGAGCAGTACCGAACAGTAATGACTTCAGCTTCTTCCCATAAGAAAACCTGAAAAGATATGAATGACTTCTTAAACAGACTTGGAAAACGAGACCTGGAGACCTTTGAGCACCACCTGGAGTACACCCCCAGATGCAGGGTGGCGCTGTCATAGCCCTGGAGGCAGCACCCTTGGTTTACCTGGGAAAATATTTGCCCGAGCTTGTTTTTGTTCCCAGTTCGTGGAAGCCTCCAGGAGAGCTCAGGCAAGTATTTCATCACTGAGTACTGATTGGGAGGACACATAGTAAAGTAGACAAGAATAACAATTGAATGTAGCTGCGTATAGTTCTTGGTTCTGGCACTTATTCTGTGCCTGTGGATAGTTTACTTAACTTCTCTGAACCTCTGTTTCTTCCAGTGTGTAAGCTGGAAAAACTACATAATTAGGTTTCTCTGATATTTGAATAAGAAAATATGTACAGTTAACAGATACTAAAGTTTCATTAAGCACTAGCAATTACAGTGTTTACAATTATAATGCCATTAGGGATATTCACATTAGTATAAATCATGAACCTGGGCTTTAAACTGCATATCAATGATTGGGAGCCTTAGACTTTAAACCTTAAAACTTTCATCCACTTGCTTACTGTATTCAGGTCTTTAGGGCACCCACTTGATCAGGATTTTATTAGACACTGGTGTGTTTATGTTTTTGGTGACAGTGGAGTCTTTCAGTGTCCTGAGGAAAAAATTTCCTGAGGTTCACACAGGAAGATGGAGTTTCATTGTAAAATTTTGATGATGTAAAATTAACGGGGTTCCCCTCCTGACTTGCCAGTGTCCCATCTCTGTCCATCCCACCGTGGAAAAGCAGGGCCAGAAACAGAGTTAAAGTCCAGGGATCCTGCTCCATATTAAAGCTCAGTCCAGCGCAGCATCTGGCTAGTTTAGCATGTGTTTTCAGCTGCAGTCCGTTGCTGTGCTGTGGCATTCAGGCTCCCTCTCGGAGCCTCTGTGTGGAGTCTGCACCACCATGGGCCATGCAGCTTGTTGGGCCACATGGCCATGGAGAAAACAGGCAAATATACCATGCAAGTCTGGGTAACTGAGCGATAAAGAGAGAGAGAGAGCACACACATCCTTGTTCCCCTGAGGTTATATTAGCTTGGGCTTGGAAAAGACCAGAAGCCTTTGAAAATGACTGATAAACTCCCCAAGTTTTCATGGGCTTCAGATAGATTTAAATTCCCTAGACAGACTGACAGTTCTCCTTGGTCAAGCTCCTCCTGCTGTGCCCCGCAACAATCAGGTTCCAGAGCGGGGAGGGGTAGAGCGTTACTCCCCTTTGTGGGGCAATGCTGTAATCCCATGTGGTGTGAAGCTGTAGCTTCCTGGCTAAGCAAGCAGGCTCATGCTCCCCAGTTTATTAAGCTCAATGTCCTTTTTTCTCCCTTTCACATCACTAATTAGCTAAATACTGATGATAACAATAGTACAAGGCAAAATACTTCAATATAGTGTAGCAAAAATCATACTTCTAAAGTCTAAGATTTTTGAAAGTTAGATCTATCTCTTACCATAGTTTAACATTCTAAGCCTTAGTTTTCCATTTTTTAAATAGGAACATTAATAGGGATATTTTAAGGATTAAAGGAGATAATATATTTACTTTGTGTATAGTACCATGAAATTACTATTATAGAACAGATGGATAGAGGAAAAGACAGAGACAGAGCTAAAGAGAGAACTATTAAATGTATATCACAAACTATAGAATTTAAGAGAAACAAGAGACCATATAGGCTGAAATTACTGAGGAAAATATCAATAAAAGGTAATGCTATCACTAGACTTTAAAGCCAGAATAGAATTTGAACAAGTAAAGATGGGGCCAAGCAAATCACAGTCTGAGATCAGACTGTGAACTGTCTTCAGTGACCCCCTGGAGAAGGGTGGATTCAGAGAGAAAATATTGGAATATTTAAGAATTGGAGGTAACATGATTTATTCAGTATTTTGAAGTAACCAATTTTTACCTTTAGGTGTTATACAAGTTAACCATGCAGATGCACCCTGTAAATGGGTACGTGGATGGTTGGTGGGAAAAGGAGAAACGAGGCAGGAAGAATAATTACAATACAGCAGCAGTTGTTACTGTGGTGAGGTGATAAGTATTAGGCAAAGGTGAGAGGATATGTTTGAAAGGATTTGCCCAATGCGCTTTTTTTTTCTTGCTTGCTTGCTTTGCAAAGTAACTACATTGGAGGAGAATAGAAGACTTTTTTAGAGCCAAAAATCTGACTGGTGATGGGTGACAATGACAAAAATGAATAGAACAATCGTGACAATGATGTTAGTTTTAAGCATGTTTCTCCCGATATAATGTTAAAATACTAAACTGGAATTGGCCAACTGGATAAGAATTTAGAACTAATGGTATAGATAGGAGACACTTAAACAAGTGTGAGCCACAGTCAATTCAAGGGCATTCATTTAAAGAAAGCGCTCTACAGAGGCAGGCAGCCACTGTCTCAGAAATGGACAAGAAAACAGAATCTAAGAGTTGAGTTTTTGTTAAAACCCTCAGCTAGAGAATGAGGAATGACAAAGAGTCACAAAAAGAAGATAGAAATTTGTTCAAAGCTGTAGACTTAAAGCAAGCAAACAGCAGTAATACTGAAGCTAAAGGAGACAGACCATTTAGATAATGGTCTAAAGAGACCTCAAATGGACCAAGACATCAGGGGAAAAAAAAAAAAACCCTTTGAATTGGCACAAAGTAAACCACAACATAGTTTCAAGTTTCAGTAGACTGTTGAAAGCAGACATCCAGCTTTAAAAAGTTAAGATGGGAAGGGGTAATGATCAGTATGTTTCTGACAAGTGACCTATATAGGTGAGCTCTTTTGCAAATCTTTCATGAACTCTAAGATTAAAACTAGGCACACTACTCAGACCATATTCCTTGTGCATGGATAAGTTATATGCTTCTGCTCTTCCAAAGAC
Source organism: Trachops cirrhosus (assembly GCA_028533065.1). NCBI lineage: Eukaryota > Metazoa > Chordata > Mammalia > Chiroptera > Phyllostomidae > Trachops > Trachops cirrhosus. The sequence goes on along the minus strand of CM052539.1, from coordinate 114,524,477 downwards.
TCTAATGATATTTCCTGCATGAACTTATAATCTGTCCACAAGTTCCTGAAAAATAACTTTCAATAGGCTGCAGATAGTGGAGAAAATATTACCTGGAGGTGTCACAGGTGGGCACAGGTAGCCAAGTCCTTGGTGATCATGAACAATGGATTGAAACGAGCACATAGAGAGTTTATAGCAGAAAGAAAGAAATCAGGTTTATTAAGTGATAGTTCACTCCACAGAATATGAGAGTGGGCCAACTTCAAGCAGAGAATGACCCTCAGTAACCAGAAGGATTCTATTCTTTAGGATGGATATTTCCTGGCTAGTTTTGGCAGGCTTTTATTGTACATATACAAGTAGTTATATTACTTTTAAGCCACTGCTCATGTGGTCTCCCATGATTTTCCTTGATTTCCCACAGTGGGTGGAGGGGGATGATTATTTATTATAATGCTATTATAATGAAGCAGGGTCATGTAGTATCTTCTGTGTGGGTACAGTTATGATTCACCATGATTCGGTGCTTTTCCAGAAAGCAGGGACAACCAGTCTTAGAACAGGGTCTCTGTCCTGTATCAATGTCCTTTGTCCTAGCTGTGGGGTTCCTCTGGAATTTCCTCACTCCTGATGATCTCTGCCTCAGTGGTGCTTTCCTCAGGTTAACCCTCCATGGCTTACTAATCAGCCAGGATTGCCTTTCAGACCTCCCGCTCTGAGTTGTTTTTACTCCACTGAATGATGCAGTCTCTAATCCCTTTAAGATTAAGAATTTAAGGTAGATGATAATATTTCCTCTTTCCTGATTAAAAGAAAAAACTGTTACAACAGTTCAACAAAGGAATATTTGTTAGGAAATAATATTTGAAAAATATCAGGCTGCTTTCATGAAAAAGAAAAATAATTCTAATTTTACAACTAAATCTTTACAATTCAGTTGCTTTCAGAGGGGATTCTGGCCATCCTTGTGTTACCATCAGTATTTAGCTAGAAAAGGAAAACAAAAAGAAGGAGACATTATGCCCTGTAAAATGGGGAGCATTAGCCTGTTGGCTTCACCAGGAAACTGCAGCTTCTCACACTCCAAAAGACCAGAGCATTGCCCTGCCAAAGAGATTAACACTCCCTCTTTCCCCACTACAGTACCAGATTGTTGGGCCATGCAAGGGGAGGTGCTGGACCATAGAGGCCTGTCAGTCTAACTAGGGTATGTAAACAGCCCACAGAAGCCTGGGAAATTGATTGGTTCTTTTGAAAAAGCATCTGGTCCATCCGCAAACCCAAGTTCCTGGTTATAACCCCCGGGGAGCAAAGAACACTGTCTCTCTCTCTCTCTCTCTCTCTCTCTCTCTCTCATTCTCTCTCTCTCTCTCGCTCTCTCTCTCTCTTGACCCACACTTGCCATGTGCACTTGATCATCCTCTCTCCATAGCCATGTGGCCTTAGAAGCTACATGGCCCATGACCATAGGGACTCTACACCCAGGCTCCGGGAGGGAGCCTGAATGCGACAGCACAGCAATGGACTGCAGCTGGAAACATGTGCTAAGCTAGACAGATGCTGAACTAGACTGACTATACTTTAATACGAAGCAGAAACTCTGGGCAGTGGCCTTTATGTTGGCCCTACTAATGACAACAGCAGAATTTTTCCATGGTGAGACAGATGAAGATGGGACATTGGAAAGTCAGGAGGGGAAACCCTCTTAATTTTACATCAGCAATAAAGTTTACTATGGAGCCCCATCCTCCCATGTGGGTCTCAGGAAATACTTTTCCTTGTGATACCACAATAACTCATTTTCCACCAATAACACTTGAAAGATATATCTTTTAATTATTTAATAAGAAATAACAAGTGGTCTCCCTAGCCTTAGGCTGGCTACCTTATCACCTTCACACTGTTGCTAATTCACCAGTGAAAAATTGTCCCTTGGGATTAGACATGTCCGCATAGCCTGCAGGGGAAAAATACAAATTTTCAGCAAAACAGGTATAGACGTTATAACAATCTTTACAAGTCTGTGTTTTAAAAATCACCCTCTGTTCCACTCTAAGCTGTGAAAATCCACACATATGAATATGGTGAGGTGACATGCATTCATTTTCTGTAATAATTAGGTCAATATTCTGCTGTGAAAGGCAGCAGGTCCTTTAGTTTCTCAGGTCCTGCCAGACTCTATTACCGATTGCTTCACTGAGGTACATGAACTAGGTTTTCAATTGCGAGTCCTATCCAAGCAGAATGCAGTGATCTCATATCTCCATCACTAGTTTTTCTATTAAGCTTAATTTTTCCAGTTTTTGAGTTTAGAAATTACAGCAATGTTCTAAGGGCCCAAGAAAGTGTTTGTCACATTATTACTTCTGAATGACCACAAAGCTGCTTCTAAGTTTACTTCTCTGAGCCTTGACTGGTGTGGCTCAGTTCGTTGGATGTCATCCTACAAAGCAAAAGGTTGCTGGTTAGATTCCTGGTCAGAGCATATGCCTGGGTTGCAGGCCAGGTCCCCAGTAGGGGCACATGAGAGGCAACCCATCACATAGATGTTTCTCTCCCATTCTTCCTCCTTCCCTTCTCTTCTCTCTCTAAAAATAAATAAATAAAATTTTTTAAAAATTATTACTTCCCTGAGTTGACTATTAATTTACTTTTCTACAATTCTCTTGCTGGTTTAGTGTTAATGGTTTTTAAAATTCATCTTTTCAAAAAGGAGTCCTTTGAAGCCATTGTAAAGTGCCTGGGATTTAAATGGAAATAATTATGAAATGTTTTCTTCTGTCTAAAAGATTTTTTTCAGACTCCTTAGTGTTACTGCTGAGATGCTGAGAAACATGGATGGCATTTCATTTACAAGCTATCATTGATTTTGTAGGTGGAATGTACTGTAGTGTATACACCAGAGAAATAACTCATCAGTGGTATAATATGCTATCTTTGAAGTGTTTTCTTGTAATGATGGTATGGGGAACTTGAAAGAAATCATAGGAATTAGAGGGAAAAATTATCTACCTACATTGTTTTTACAATGAAGGAGAATATAGAAATAATCATAATTAATGTTACTTCCTAAACAGTTTAAAGTACTAAAACTTATAACAATTATGAAATTTGCAGACACATCGTAGTATTTCCCTTGGAATTGTTTGCAATTAATACCCTGCTAATGAAATAAAATATACATGTATTCATTGCTACCTACTACATTATGATTATCATAAATGCCCTTGTTTTATGATATGTTAGACATAATGTATTAAAAAGTGATTAATCCTTATGAAATATTAAAATTTTACTGAATGGTGCTGTCTTTAATAAATATCTAAAAGAGTCTATAAAAACTGGGTATATTTCTTTAGAAAAATTAATGAAAGTTTATCTATCAACTAATTTGACTAGTGTCCTATTTTTGAAAGAGCAATTGTGTGAAAGATTATTTAAAAGCATATTTTGTGTACTGATTCCTGTGAATATGAACACATAAGCAGGGGATGATATATGTGAGCAGATTTAACTCCACTAATTTATTCTGATTAATCAACATTGATTTTCAACAATGTACAAAGAAATGTATTATGATACATGAGAAACATATCATAACAACATGAGAAATTTGTAGATAATTGTCATGCATTGTCTTGTTCAGAATAAATAGTAGTTTATAACACAAAGTGACTCATCAAAAGAAAATTAGCAAACAGGTGACACACCCAGGAGATACAAGTTATCAGCAACATCTCTTGAACATTTTTACACTGGATTTCCTTATGTCACAGTAGCAGAGCAAACACTATTATTACTACTTCCTTTTTTAACTGTGGTCATAATCTGTTTCCTAATTCTGTTTGTCATGTGCTAGGGATTTAAATCAATCTTCTATTTTAATGCCCTAATATATTTCTCTCCTTCATAAGGCCAAAGTGGTGCACGAGTTTGAAATGGATCTTTTCACTGTCTTTTCTTCTAATGCCTCAACTTTTGCTTTATTGCCTTGAAAATAAAACAGGTAGAAAAAGTTGCCTTCTGTGTCCTATTACATCATCGACCACCACAGTCTTGCAGGTTTATTTACTGGTCTTCAAACCCATTCGAACCAGACGCTCCCACTGACATAAGGGGAAACAGCTTGTTATTGCAGGTATTCCTATTCATCTCATCGCTATACCCTCTTGATACCTTCTTTGCTGTAAAAATTCAGTGGTTGTTTTTCAGGTTTTTTTCCCCCAACTCATTTAAAATTCCCAATGATATCTAACTTATCTTTCTTAGTTTCTGTTTACCATATGTTCTTAGTCACTCATTCTTCTGCATCTGCTCATTATCTAGTATAACACATCCTAGATATCAACTCCAAAACAATTGGAGTTTAAAGTAATTATGTGTGGCAGTAATGAGTCAACTTCTGCTTCAAATCAATTTTTCCTTAGAGAGAATTATATTAGTATACTTAGTATACCCATGAGTTATATTAATACAGTGGGATATATTCAGTATATTGGTGTACTTTGTCATAGTACTGCAACCTGCAAAGTTCAGCTTCAGAGAAATTCATTACCATTACCCATCTCTGAACTCTTTTGCATTATCATTGCTCCTTGAAATATAACAAACAGTATATTTTTCTTGTTCTATATCGTATAACATGTGCAGTAAAAAAGTAAAGAACAAAACAAATATCAAACCAAAAGAAATGTAAATTTTAATAGAAGTCATACATCAAGTATAAAGAAAATATTTAAAAGAGCAGCACATAAGATCCTACAATAGTATGTATACTTAGATATGAGATTTCTATCAACCAATTTTTTTTAATGAAAGATGTTTGAGTATGTACTTTATAGAAGTAGGGCATTCTTGTAGACTTTGCTCTCAATATTTTTCTATAAAATGGTGATTTTGATGTAAAAGCAAACAGTTGAGCATAAGCATTGGTTTCTCTTTAAGAGTGCTGGGTATTTCATACATTTTAATTACGTAAGGTAAACAGACTAGTTATGTATCAATACAAATTTCAAAAAAATAATTAAGTGTGTCGCAGTGGAAATTAAATTTTTAGACATGATAGTTTCAGTCTGTCATATTCATGGCTGCCTACTAACACCTTTACTGGCATACAGTGATACCTATTTGTTTAACTAATTAGCTAATTAATTAAAATTAATTAAATTGCCTTGAGGTAATTCTGGCTTTGCCTGGAGCCTGATGATCTTTGCATTCCTGCATCTAGAGATATGCAAATGGCCCATTTCAAATGAGTGCTGTGTTGAGTAACCCAGACCTGTGGGAATATGGGCTCGTATGAAGGCTTGGGATTATGGCAAGGCAAGCAAGTTATTTTACTTAAGATACAAACTTTCAGTGGTTGTAAAAAACTAAGTAATAAAGAAAAAGTGCATTTTATTGCAATATTTTAAAAAATCAAATTAATGTAAAATACATTCTTAATGAACAAAAAATCAAAATATCAAATGATGGCTGCTCCCACTACTTCAAGGATTAGATGAAGTGCTGCCCTATGGTGCCTGGGGACAATCCAAGAGTACCTTGAGTGGAAACAGCCAGTGGGTCTACTTCAATCAGCGAAAGACAGCAGACAAGAGGGAGGATACAGACAAACTCTCAATTCTTCTTCCACATGAGTCTTCCAGGGTGCAATGTTTATTTCCACATGGATGCCCTGGGAGACATCTCATGCATCTGAACAACCAGCTGCTTTGTTTTGTGAGACTATGGCCAGCTCAAAATAATGGCTTTATGTTTTCCCTTTCTCCTTCCCTGTTCCACTTTGTTGAGAGCACCCTTGGTACGATCCCTGTAGGCCATAACTCTCCAGATGGGTTGTGTTCTAGTCTTTCCTGTAAGTCAGGGCACACCTCCAGCTTGAGGGAAGTAGATCCCCTGCAGCAAGGAGTGAGACGAGAGCTATAAGAGCTGTTGCTCTAACTCAGCTTTTATTAAATGCATGTTCATACAGGATAGAACATCAATATTACATTAATATCCTATCTTTTAAAATATCACACACAGTTAACACATAACCATCAAAGGGGGATTAATGAACCCGAGTCCCAGAGTCTCAGTCCCAGATTGGGAGATAGCATCAGCGAGTGGGTGTCTCAGTCCAATTGAAGCAGCACCTCAAGCGGCATAGAACTTCTGGAGCTCAGTCCGGCACAGCCTCCAGTGGCACATGGCCCAGAGTAGTGTGCAATAGCATCTCACGATGGGACATTTGCTGTCTCAGTGGTGGCTCTGAAGTCCACCTCAAGTATACCCATATTCTTGGCACCTGATCAAGCTGTGGCTCAGGGTCAAGAGCCCTCAATTAGTAGGTATGCCCTCCCTACAGATACATCTGAGTGCTAATATCATGGGTGTGCCACCCTGGCAGGCACTTGGTAAGGTGCCAGGCATGACTTAAGTAGCTTCCTTCTTGAATCAAAATGTCATTGCTGACTGACAGCCACGTTGGTTGACATAAGTGACTCCATTTTGTTTTATGTACTTCATCTTATCTTGACTGGACCAGTGCCAAGTTATTGGTCCTGCTCTCCACACACTTCCCCATTCACTCACTCTTTCTGCCCTGAAATTTTATATAAAATGTAACCTACAATAGATTCCATTTTACAGGAAACTCCAGCAAAAGTGAAAGATTCAGACATAATCTGAACACTCTGCAGTTTAACAGCTAAGTGAGAGCTGTGGCAGAGATATTCAACAGGTAAATTCAGTGTGATGCAGTAAGTGCTCAGTCTGTGAACCCTTAAGAAGGAGAACCAGACATTAGATGAGATCAGTGAGTTTTGAAGAATAAAAAAGAGTTCATAGGCAAAGAACAAGCCCATTATGTATATTGCTAGTAGAGAATACTGAGAGTAAAAAAAAGAAGCATAGAGGTACTGGCAGAAAATAGCACTTAGAAGAACTTCTTATATCTTCACACACTGCAAGGTGCTTGATTGAAATAACTTTCCAAATCTTATTCTCATTTGCTCTGAAATGACGAACATATTGTCTACCCCACAGTATTATCTCATAGGTTAAATGAGGATATACATGAAAATACACTTAGAAAGGTGTCTGGAAAATAGCAAAACTTCCCTCCCCACTTCCTTGAGTGCCTTATACACTTTTAAAATTCTATTTTCAAAGAAATACACTAAGATTGTCACTTTATTGAGTCTTTTCCATCTTTGGACAAATTGTATTGCATGTTAATAATTTGAAATATTTTAATATGCATTTCCATTTTAAACTGACTAGTAAATATATACTGAACCATGTAGAAAATGGATTTTCAAAAATGAACTAGCGAAGTTGATTCCTGGACTTCTGGTCAAGATGGAGGCATAGGTAGGCATGCTTTGCCTCCTTCTGCAACAACAAGAAGAATTACAACTAGCTTCAAAATACAAAATACCCAGAATTGCCAGAAAATAGAACTGTATGGAAGTCTAACAACCAAGGACTTAAAGAAGCCATATTCATCCTGATGAGTAGGAGGGGCAAGCCACAGAGGTGGGGCAGAGAGGATGTGGTGTGGTCTGGAGAAGCAGCAGTAGCAGTGGCTGAAGGGGGTATCCCACATTCACACGTGGTGCATAAAAATAAGGAGTGATACTGTAGGGGTAAGCAATCCCAGCTATAGGCCAGAACACACAGTCCAGGTGTCTAATGCAAGGAAGATAAAGCCTCATAACTTCTGGCTTTAAAAACCAATGGGGTTTGGGGCAGCGGAAGAAACTGACAATTTCTCAGGAAGGTCCATTTAAAGGGACCTCCCAGACTTAGAATATACACAAACCCACCTACTCTGGAAATCACCACCAGAGCAAAAGCTAGAAGGGCACCAGTCACATATGGAAAGTGGGTGAAGTGACTGGAAATGGAATGAGTGCTGGACATATGTCTAGTAGCCAGGCTTCGGCATTGTCCCCTTTCTGACCCCTCCCAGTACACAGAGCCACAAAGTGGTAAAGCAGGTTGCCCCACCCTGGCAAGTACCTAAGTCTCTGCCCCATACAACTTAACAGGTGCACTAAGACAGGGAGTCAAAACAGCTCTACCTAATACACAGAAATAAACAAAGGGAGGCTGCCAAATTGAGGAGACAAAGAAATACGGCCCAAATGAAAGAACAGAACAAAACCTCGGGAAAAGAACTAAACAAACCATAGATAGCCAACCTATCAGATGCAGAGTTCAAAACACTGGTGATCAGGATGCTCAAAGAACTCACTGAGTATGGCAAAAACACAAAGGAAGAAATGAAGGTTACACTAAGTGACATAAAGAAAAATCTACAGGGAACCAACAGTCAAGGGAAGGAAGCCAGGATTCAGAATGTTTTGGAACATAAGGGAAAAATAAACATTCAACAAGAATAGAAAGAAGTAATAAGAGTTCAAAAAGCAAGGAGAGTATAAGAAGACTCTGAGACATCTCCAAAAGTGCCAATATCTGAATCATGGGGATTCCAGAAGGAGAAGAGGAAGAGCAAGAAATTGAAAACTTCCCTAATTTGGAAAATGAAATAGACATATAAGTCCAGGAAGCACAGAGAGTCCCAAACAAGTTGCACCCAAAGAGGACCACACCAAGACACATCATAATTAAATGCCAAAGGTTAAAGATAAAGAATCTTTTTATATAATTAAATTTGTTATTCTTGTTCAGTTATAGTTGTCCCCGTTTTCCCCCCATTGCTTTCCCCTTCCCCATCCATCCTCCACTCCCAAAGACAATACCCTTCCCATTGTCCTTGTCCGTGGGTCCTTTATACATGTTTCCCTTCTTTTTCCCATTATCCCCCTCATCCCTCCCCTGTAGTCTTTGTCAGTTTGTTTGTTTTTTTTCCAAGTCTCTGGGGTTTTTGCTCATTTGTTTGTTTTGTTGATTAGGTTCCACTTATAGGCAAGATCATATGGTATTTTTCTTTCACTGTCTGGCTTATTTCACTTAGTATAATATTCTCCATTTCCATCCATGCTGTCACAAAGGGTAGATGTTCCTTTTCTTTCTTTCTTTCTGCTGTGTAGTATCCCATTGTGTAAATGTACCACAGTGGTTTGATCCACACATTTACTGATGGGCACTTAGGCAGTTTCCAGCACTTGGCTATTGTAACTAATGCTGCTATGAACATAGGGGTGCATAGGTTTAAAGAGAATCTTAAAAGCAGCAAAAAAAAAAAAAAAAAAAAAAGAGGTGGAGAATTACCCACAAAGGAATTCCCATAAGGGTATCAAGCTGATTTCTCAAAAGAAACTTTGCAGGAAAGGAGGGACTGGCAAGAAGTATTCAAGATGATGAAAAGCAAGGATCTACAACCTAGATTACTCTATCCAGCAAAGCCATCATTTAGAATGGAGGGGCAGATAAAGTGCTTCCCAGACAAGGTAAAGCTAAAGGAATTCATCATCACCAAGCCATTATTTCATAAAATGTTAAGGGGATTTATTTAAGAAAAAGAAGAAGATCATACATTAAAATGACAACAAACTTACAACTATCAACAACTAAATCTAAAAAACAAACTAAGCATACAACCAAAACAGGAACAGAATCATAGATATGGAGATGATTTGGAGGGTTATCAATTGGGAGAGGGAAGGGAGAGAATGGGGGAAAAGATACAAGGATTAAGAAGCTTAATTGGTAGGTACAAAATAGACAGAAAGATGTTAAGAATAGTATAGGAAATGGAGAAGCCAAAGAATGTATATGCATGACCCATGGACATGAACTAAGGGGGGAATTGCTGGAAGGAATGGGGTACCAGGTGGAGCAGTGCAAAGGGGGAATATGTGGGACAACTCTAATAGCATAATCAGTAAAATATACTTAAAAATGAACTAGTGACTTAATTTAATAATGTGCAGGAAGTCATTGAGCTATAAAATCTCAAACTTCACATAAATAATTCTTTTGACATTTGTGTTTTTCTACATTTACTTTTTATTAAAAGAATCTATATTTGTGCTTTATGGAACACAGAACAAAAATTACTAATGCTACAACTCTGTGTTCTTTCAACAATCATTTTTCTAATTTTTTTTTCACCACAGACCTTTTCTGTTTGCTTTGTAAGAAGCAGAAGTGCCAAAGAAATGATGCTTTTTAACCTATAATTTTTCTGGTAAAAATATCTTTAGTAAGTTAATGTATGTCTCTGTTCTTTTCTACTAAAGTTCATAACACCAACACAAGTTCTAAAGAGGCTTTATGTTGGCTGAATAACTTTTGTGCTGTTATTACTTCATTTAACAAATGTTAATTGCTAGGCTCAGGGAGAGGTTTTGTTTTTGTTTTTTTGTTTTTTTTTTTTTAGTGAACATTCTCCTACATCAATTAACTTCTAATGAATTGAAATATGGAAACCTATTTAGAAATTTTAAATAAAAAGCAGGCTGAGACACAAATGAATGTTATAAATAGTTTATGCTTCAAGAGTTTAGAGTTTAGAGTAAGATAGAACTATGGATTGAAGTCAAAGAAGATGATAAAGGAAATATAAGTAGCACAAACACAGTTGAAAAGACATTCTAACTGCAAATTAAGAATCCACATGATCTGCCCTGGCTGGTGTTGCTCTGTCGATTGAGTACCAGCCTGCAAACCAAAGGCTTTCTGGTTCAATTCCCAGTCAGGACTGGGTTGCACATGCCTGGGTTGTGGGTTAGGTGCCCAGTAGGGGGCACATGAGAGGCAACCACACATTTATGTTTCTCTCCCTCACTTTCTCCCACCCTTCCATTGTGTTTAAAAATAAATAAATAAATAAAATCTTTAAAAAATAAATTTAAAAAGGATACACATAATCTGTCACATGTGTATTGTCTAACATAGGAAAGGGACCTGGAACATTAATAATAAGCTGATACTATATATATATATATTTATGGTTTAATCTCAAATATGCTTTGAAATTTGTCAATGCATTGGTAACATATTAAGCACTTTACCATAAAATAAATATTTGAGTACTCTATGGTTGGTATATATTTTACTACTAGGTATCCGAAGTTATGGGAAACCATGTAACAGTCACTTAATTAAGAAAGTAGAGTTGGTGGGAGAGCAATTAATTTTAAAAGATATATCTTGTGGTTTTAAGTTTATCTTCTTCTTTCCCTACTCCTTTTGAATATTTTTTCATCACATTAATATAAGAAACATGGAAAAAATAAACAATCTACAAAAACACTAATTCACAGATCTTTTGGGCAGACTCTAAGTAATTTGTACTTCGTTTCTCCATGCATGAAGAAACAGCAATAAATCTTTCAGATGCTTTTTCTAATATCCCCATCTCTATCAGTAATTATAATCAATATCTCAAAAACAGTTTCCAAGCTTACTCCCATGTTATAATATTAAGCTTCTGTAAGCATAGTTTAGCAAGGTAGGAAAGAATTCAAATGGGATTTTAATTCCAGTGAAGTTCTGAATATTCCACTGTTGGTTCACAAATTGGCCCTGGAACACAGAGGGCAAGGAGAGACTGGAGAAAGAAGCTGGCCACCCCAGATTGGTAGATGGCAGGTTTAATAAGCAAGGGAACTTGCATACAGGATTGTCTTGAGTGGGTGGAATAAAGAAGTAGCTATCGGCACCCATTTGCCAGACACTTAAAAGTTAATATAGAGGCCTTCCCTGGGTTTAGTCCCTTCACATATTCAGCCCAGATGGTCTCAATATCACATTGCCCTCTTAAGCCTGTGCCCTTGAAAATGGCTCAGGCTGTGGGAACTGTGGGGAGAACATACATGTAAAGGATAGAGGAGGGGATGGAGAAGAGCCTCTGATTGCCCAGATGGAGCGCACAGGTCAGCCAGCAGTCACTTCCCCTGGGTGACCTTCTCCAACACTCCACTCCTCATGACTGGCTCTTACAATCTTATACACACCCCTGTTCCACAATGTGCTCTGAGCCATCAGCAAGGGGTTTCATTAGATAGAGGTGGCTCATTTGGCAGCTATCTGGCTGCACTCGAGGCAAATAGCACAGGCACAATACAGGCACATGCAAGAAAAAAAACATAGATCAAGATCGTAATTACCAAAATAAGTAATTTTTTCCACCAAGAGCTCCATGACCCAAACCACTGATTTGTCAGGTCCCCTAGTCTGGAGGTTGGATCACTCAGGGCACTCACTTGTGCTGTCATGTGATTTAATTAAAGTGATACATTAGCAGACTCGTCAGGTATGAATACAACATTCTTTTTCGATAATGGCACAGTTGCCTCCTAATGAGGTGGTAGTAATGTCCAGGGTCATTCTAATTCAGAGGACAGCTTTTCTCATTAGAGATACTTCAGTGTTCAGTAAAGACAGCTTGCTGGAGATCACTTAAGGCTTCTTGGGTAAATATAGTAAGAGCTTTTAGGTGTACTATACTGTTCCCCAGGGCAATGGAGGAAACAAGGACAGCAGCCAAATGATCTTCCCAGTAAAAACAGAATGTGCCCACCTGGCCTTCAGGAGAGGGAGGTGGGCAGCTTCAGGAACTTGAAAAGTTTGTGTATACCATACCTGTTGGCCAGAGGAGGCAACACTGTCAGGCATGAGGAGATGGACTGGGAGAGTTGGGGGGGCTCTGCCCACAGCACCCCCCCCCCACCAGCTGCCACGGATGAGAATAAGTCTACCAAAACAGGATCTGCTTGGGGAGGAAATGTAGCCAATCTCTCAAAGGAGAAGGGCCAGGAGCCTGTTCCTCAATGGGCTTTTATTGGGCTCATTTGCACAGGATTACAGATAAAGCTCATTAATCATTGTCAGGCAAAAGGATAAAACAATAGATAACAAAGAACTCTGAGAGCCTATTTTGAGTCAGGGTCAGATAGCGAGAGCTGTAAAGCTTTGAGGGACAAACTCATTTCTTGCTTGGACCCTTATCATTTAATTGAGAGCATTCTAAACAAAGCAGGTTTCACAGGATTTTACATATTCTTTCTTAGGCCTGATTACCCGGGGAACCTGCCCTTTCCAGCACAGGGCTGCACCACCCTCTGTCATTGTTTCAGGATTAGGTGGAGCAAGGGAAGTGAGGCAGCCAAGAGATTAGGAGACTTCTCCCAGACAGAATGAGGACTCAGGCTGTGTCAAAGCCGAGGGGTGAGGGTCCTTTGCCCCCTTTTACTGTGCCCCCCAAAGTCCTTCCTTGGGGGCCTCCCATGTGATCATGCCTGTCTTAGGTTGTCCCCCTGCCTTTGGGAATCTTACCTATCATTGGCTAACCGGCCAAGCATTGGGGGTCAGTTATGGAAAGAGGAGCAGAAGCAGTGCTCCTGCCAAGGAGATAAGCTTTTGTCTCTATCGTGGCTTACATTCCAAGGTCGCTACCTCAGCCTTAGCCTTGGTGGGGATTACAGCTTCTGAAACCAGGCAGGGTGGTTCCCAACAAGAGAGAATATGCCAGACCAGGAACCCCACCTTCTCCCTTCTTCATTGGTGCATGTTCCATTGTGCATGTGTGTTTCAAAAGTTCTGGCTTCTGCTGGACAAGATCCCAGTGGAGACTGAGTAGTTCCCCTACATCTAAGGGTGCAAAGTAATCCATCCATCCCAGAGAGATATCCCATTGCATATTGCAGCAGATAATGCCTTTCGCAGGTGTGATGGGGCTTAGTGTTCTCAGAAGCATGGCACATTAACCATGGTGAGAGTATGGGAAAGGCTGCCTTCCTTGACTTCCATATAGGGAACCATTTTGCGTGGCGTGGCGAATGTAGCCCAGCCCTATCAGAAAACTGACAGGCATGAGTCAGCACACAGGAAGCCAAACCCAGGGATTGGCTTTCCTGTGGGAATCAGGCCTGCATTGTACCCAGGCAGCTATGAAGCTTGCTTTTTGCTAAAACTCCCTCACCCTGAATTGAGACAGCAAATGTTTACTGCATATCTTTAAAGTAACTTCCTAAAATCTATGCTAAACCTCCCAAGGATGAGTGTGACCAGTTCAAACACTTTTTCCTTCACATTTGCAAATATCCTTTCTCTTTGAAGTAATTAGCAACATTCTTGCCTTTGTTATTTGTAAAAGGTAATCACCTACAGCAAACCTGTGCATAGTAAATGAGGACCATCCTCCATGTAATATACCCAGAAAAGCAATGAAAGCCTGTCCAGGCAGAGGTCAGGGCCCTCTCTCTCACTTAGAGAGTGGCCACGCCGTCCCTTTTTCTCCACAGGACTTCTGCAGTCTGTATGAATTTGTTCGTCATGTCCACAACACATGGGCCCCATGGGCTGGGTCCACATCACTTCCAAATCTTTATTGTCTTGTGTGTCTGCAGGGGTCCCAGTCTGGGATATGGAGCAACAGGCCCTATTGGTTGATCAGATTAAGGTATGAAAACCTGGGACAGTACTTTAGTCCACCCAGCCAAAGTGGCAGTCCCCGTTAGTAATTTAATCTGCCACTTTAATATTCTTTTCTTCCTTTCAATTAACCCTGTTGTTTTGGGGGAGTAGGGGAGATGGAACCTCTGTTCAATGTCATGTCTTTTTGCCCAGTCTCACACATGATGGCCTTTGAAATGTGACCCCTGATTACTGTCTATATGGTGAGGGTATTTGTACAGGGTACTCAGTTCTTCTAACACCCTAATAATGGCAGCTTGGTTTGCATGGCAACAGAAGAAATCTAGGGTTAAGCCAGACACAGTATCCACACAAACCAAGGCATATTTAGGACCCTCACTTATACAGATGGGCCCAATGCAATCAATTTGCCAATCCCTCATCTATTAGGAAATCCAGTGGATGGCCCCAGACTTCTTTGACAGTTACCTTGGATATTGTTTATAACACACAGGACATGTTGTTACTGCATCGAACAACTCACTGTATTTCAAGGGCAATCCGGCATCTCTGGCAATATGCCATCTCACCATGGATGCTATGGTAGCTGCTCTTTCCATGTACCCAATCTGCTCTATCTACTGAAAGATCAGTTGCCAAGCTAGGGCATCCATTTCCTAATTGTCAGGCTTTGTCAGTGCCTTGTAAGCCAGGGCATGAAAGACATAGGATTGCCTCAGACTCTTGCAGATGAAACCAAATGTCTTTCCAATGTCCTGACCTCACAAGGGTTTATTCATGATTATCCACCCTTTGGTTTTCCCTTGTCCAAGCCATAGTGTTAACCTCTTTAGAACAGCCTCACTGTCAATGCAGAGTTCATAGCCAGGGCTCAAGAGTGATCACCAGCCAAACCACTGAGCTTAGCCCACTAGCTGTTGTGATTTGTTCCCACTTCCATCCAGATGGTGTCATGTGGGTCTGAATCGCTATTTTAGTCCAAGAGGATGGGTTGCCCTGACTAGACCCATCTGTATAGCAGATATCAGTAGGACTTTCCTCCACTCCCTCTCTACAGACCACAGGGACTGCCACAGAAATAGGGATGGGGGCATTTGGATGCTTTATGTATATCTCAAAAATTTTATGGTGATACCTGGGCCTTGAATTTCTTGTGGGTTTACCACCTCACAGATGTCCCAGAAAAGTCTGCTGAGTGTCCTACAGTAGAGGCAAGCCTTCATGTTAACATTATTTCATCAACATAACAGGACCATTTTACCGATGTGGGAAAGGAGAAGAGGGAGAAATTTTGAACTGTCATCTGATGACATATTGTGAGGCTGTGCGTGTAGCCTTGGTGAGCCACTGCAGGGTCCACTGTTGTCTCTGCCACGTAAGGTAAAGTGACTATTGTGACTCAGCCACCAGGACTATACTAAAAAAAAAGCATCTGCTAAATCCAGTACAGCATGGTACTCTCCTAGGACAGTGGCCAGGTTATCTAAAATGGTGGCAATGCTTGGGACAGCCGCATGGATGTGGGGACTACCTTGTTCAGTTCTCAGCAGTCCACGGTGATGTGCCGTGAGCTACCTGGCTCTTTTACAGGCCAGACCAGGTTGTTGAATGCACCATGGGTAGAGTGTACAATATTCACTCAGTGTAATGCTTGGAGAGTTTTTCCTATTTTCTTATGCCCCCTCCCTCAGGCAGTTTATATTGTTTGACAGTTACCACTCTTTGAGGACCAGTAGACTTACTAGTTCTCAGTGGTGTTTCCTATTAGTACTGGTTTGATTACTTTCACAGAGAAGGAAAATTCACCCAACAGGGTTTGCAGAGTCTGACATGGTGGGACATCAGTGCCCACCAATTTCTGGTACTGAAGAGATAACACCTTGTGTTCTTGTGGAGGAGAATGCCAAATTTGCAGTGTCAAAAGGGCCTTTGTAGCCGTGATCATTGTCCTTCATAAACATCAGTGGTGCTGAAGGGACCATTAAATTTCTGATGGTCACTAGTATAGAGTGCATCCTACTCCAGTGTCAACTGGAGCCACCCCCTGTTGTTCATGTCTGGGGAAGCAGTGAATAGTGAGGTGAATATGAGGCCTCCCATAGCCTCCAACGGCCCCCACCTGGAGGCAATCTTGCCCTGCATCTTACACCTGGGGTGTGGGAGGCACCCACCCGGAACAGGGCTGTACCCCTGAAGACTGCTAAAGCAGGTGTGGGGAAGGAACAGGGATAATAGGGGCAGCTGGGGCAGGTCTAAACCATTGTTCACACTTTAATGCTTCCCACATGCCCACCAAAACAGCAACAAGTTGACAGTCTATTTCTTCAGATGAGATCCTGGCAGTAATGAGGTCAAACCACATTTATTTCTGGGTTACTTCTACCAGATCTGTTGGATGATTGGGATAGGCTTTTGGCTTTTCAACTACTTTCACTGTCTCAGGCCTTTTTCACAGCCCATAACTGTTTCTGGAATATGTCAGTTTCCCTCAGATCAACAGTGGATTTCACAACAATGTTAATACCTTTTCCCACTACTGGACTCAGCGTGGATATTGGTGTCCCATACCAACTGCACTACGTGCAGTTTCTCAAACACACAGATTAATTCAGCTAGCATTTTTGAGATGTCTCTGTATTCACATGGTAGTGTACAAGCACCTAACACGCAGGCCCCTCCCCACACAGAGTTTTGCAGGGTCAGGATTTCCCCTGCAGATACTCCATTCCCAAGAACCATTTCTTCCATCTCCTGGCTAGCTCACCAGTTGTTGGTTCCCAGCCTGAACATGTGCACAGAGGGCAAGGAGAGACCAAGGAAAAAGGCACACGTCACTGCAGATTGGTAGGTGGCAGTTTTAGTAAGCAAGAGGAATTATGTGCAAGGCTTGTGGTGGGCATCCACAACACAAATATATCTCCCCCTGGCCCACTGGAGTCGTAAAAGTTTATACAAAGGCCTTAACTGAGTTCAACCATGTATACCATCCAGATGGCCTCAAAAACATATTGCTCTCTAAGGGTGTGGCCTTCAAACAGCTCTGGTTTGGGGAACAGTGGGTACAACACACATTCCAAGGACAGGGGAGAGGGGGAGGAGTCTCCAATTGCCCAGGTGCACCTCTTGGACCAACTAGTGGTTATGTCTTTCCCATGAGGATCATTAATCCACCATGAACTATATTTGACTGACCTTTATTTATATATTTAGTTATTTGTTCCCTTTTTACCTTTTATGCTTTTTTTAACACAAAATCAACTCTCATCTGTAGATTATCTAGAGATGAATCTTTTTTTTTCATTATACAAGTCTCTTAATTACCTCTTTCTTACTGACAACCCATTTATTCAGCATTTGAAGAGTGAAAGGATAATATAATTGATGAAACCATATATTACAATTCTGAATTAGGCTTCCCAACCCTTTCATTAGCAGTGTGATTCTGAATTTCTTAACCTCTCTGAGTCTCAGCTTCTTCAATAAAATGGGAAAAATTAGATTTATCTCACAGAGTCACCAAGAGCAGATGTAATAGGATAATACACATTAAGTAGCACTGTGCACACTCAGTACATTTTAATCATTGCCATTATTTGTTTTAAAATATTGCTTATGCCTGAGCTCCTTTTAATTGTAGTAGACATAAAAAGTTAAATATAAGTAAACTCAATAAATAAAATACATTTTTCAAAAATGATGTAAATTATTATAGCTAAGTAGTATTAATTTAAATCATTATTTCTTAGTACATTAATAGAAATTCAATACATTTTAGAATTACTGTTGTCATGATTTTAAAAATGATCCAAGCCAAAGTCCCCTTTCTGTTAAAATAGACACTCCAGAACTGAATACAAGAAATTACATTACAGAAAACAAATGGGCTACTATAATTGCTTTGTTAGATAAGCATGAACACACACTTAAACATATATCTGATTTTTGGCATATTTACAGACTAACAGCAAATAAATGTGATGGTTGGTCTTTCAAATAATGTATAAGAATTATAAATATACAACTATAAAATATAACCACTTCATTCATTTTGAAAAACTGAAAGTGAACTATGAATTCTATCTCTGTACTCGCAAAAAACTTTCCATGAATATGTTCCACTTCTTTGTTCTAAACCTGATTCTGATGGTCATTTCGGATCCTCATAGCAGCAACGAGTACTCACAGCAATCATACTCTAATATGGGGCATGGACAACATTACAAAAAGATTAGAAGATATTTTAGGCAGTACATTTCTAAAAATTTAAAAGTAAAATATTTTTCAACTAACTAGAAAATCAATACATAAGAACAGAGATTATATGCAAAATCACCTGAAAGAGATCCCAAAACACTTGGTAAAATATTGTATCATATTTATACATTTATATATACAGATATCTATAGTATATACATAGTATATATCTATAAAATACAATGTATATACATACACATATATAGTATGTATTTATATATCTCATACAAAGATACTATGTAATGAAAATGTCATATACTATTGGCATACTATATGTAGTATCTATATAATGTAGAGTATATGTACACATACATATACACATCTGTATATACTATACATCAAGATGATCCTCAAATTGTGGAATTCTGTCTAGATAAACCCACCACCATTTGAAAATATTTTAAATTGAAAAGGCATTTAATATACCTAACTACTAAACATCATAGGTTAGCCTCGCCTACCTTAAATGTGCCCAGCATACATACACTAGACTGCAATTGAGCAATTACCTTGAGTTTTATCTCAAGAGTGATTGCTGCCCTCTCACTAGAAGCTGGAAATATAAATGGGTTCTTAGTAGATATGTTGGGATGCAAAAACACAATATCCAAAAATTACTTGCAACACAGTACAGCATAGAATATTGGATGTTTACCCTCAGGATCGCGTGGCTGACTGGGAGCTGTGGCTATCTGCCCCTGCCCAGCACCCTGAGAAAGCACTGTAATACACATCGCTAACCCTGGAAAAATTCTAAGTACAGTTTCTACTAAGTGCTTATCACTTTCACACTATTATAAGGTCAAAAAATCATAAGTTGAACCATAAATTGTCACTGACCATCAGTACATCTATATGTAATGTATATACCACATATATACATATGTATATATACTACATATGTATACATGTAATATATATATATACTATAGATGCATGGTTTACTATAGAGATTATCTGTGTCTATGCATATATACATATATCTATACTTCTACACAAAATATGCATATATACACATATACATACATACATACATACATATTTATATGTATACTGTATATATACTATAGATACAAGGGGAGGATCCAAGAAAAAAGAAAACTATCTTCTGGAGGGAGGGCCCCTTGTAGTACAGGTTTCCCCCGCTAGGTGAGTGTTCTAGGAACCCATCTGTACCAATGTCCTGCTGACATTGTTGTGACAGGCTGTGTTCCGCTTCAGTGATTTTTTTCTGAAGACTCTTCCAACACATTTGCCCATTTCATGATGGGTTATTTACGAGCACACCTGCCCACCCTGTGCTGAGTGTTCAGCTGTTTTTGACCAAAACCATCATGACCCCCATGCCCAATCCTCTCTACTCACCAGATCTAGCCCTAAGTGACCTTTTTTTGTTTTGTTTTCCTGGATGAAAAAAGTCCTCAAAGGGAAAAGTTCCGCTGCTATGGAAGATGTAAAACAAAAAAATACTGACGTACTAAAGGCATCAACATTGATGAGTACTAAAGGCATCAACATTGATGAGTTCAAAACTGTTGAGCAGTGGAGAAAATGTCTCAGTAGGTATATTGCATCAATGGAGAGCATTTTGAGAGTGACTGAAATATAAACATGTAAGAATAAATACACAATTTTTTATAAATCAATTCCAGTTTTTGCCCTCCTCATATATCAAATAACTTAACAAAAGATAGTATCATATTTAAGAAAGAAAGCATCACTCTAAAAGAAGGTGATCATTTCTTCAAGAAAATGAAAAAGAAAATAGAAATTTATGAAACACACATTGCCTACACCCAAGAAAGCTAACTTGAGATCCCACTGAGAATTAGGTAAAGAAATTTTTCACAACTCAGTGTAGGAAGTTTAAAAGGTGATATGGCTATGCATTCAAATCATGTATCTCTCCTGCCTCTGCTCTTTGATTTGGTAAACAGCAGTAAGTGTGTTCTCAGCTCTTGTCCTTAGGGACACATGGTAGAATTATGCTTCCCAACTCACTCTGAACATAATCAGTGTTACTTCCAGATTAAAGTTTGAATAGTCTGTGTGTGATTCACTATATTCCTTTTGGCAGACCTAGAAATCATTAAATTGTGAGACTCATTTATTGTGAAACTAATTTTAAAAAACAACCTTGATTTTTAGGGC
Organism: Trachops cirrhosus; assembly: GCA_028533065.1. Taxonomy (NCBI): domain Eukaryota; kingdom Metazoa; phylum Chordata; class Mammalia; order Chiroptera; family Phyllostomidae; genus Trachops; species Trachops cirrhosus. The sequence continues at coordinate 114,503,756 of CM052539.1, read as the reverse complement.
CCCTCATTTTCATAGGCCTATTTCAAGGCTCTATATCCAATTCTGCATTTGTCCTTTTATATTAAATTTCTTTTTTAAAAAACCCAAAAACTGTATGAGGCTCAGACCCTGCAAACCCTAGACCTTCCCTGGAAGTATATGACTTAGAGGCTGCATCAGCCTTGTTGGCTGAGGCACTAAAATGACATCACCTTGCTGACAAGGGTTGGACAAGTATGAGCAAGAAATAAATCTTTGTCATTTCAGGACACTGAAATCATGAGGTTATTATAGCAGCATAACCTACTTTATCCCAACTGACACAATTAACCAGGTAATTCCTACAGAGGAGGAATGTGCTAGTCAGATCAAAATAAACACACAATTGTTCTTGACATTAATTTTATTCCTTTTTTATCATTTTTTATCCTTGTTCAAATAGTTGTCTCCATTTTCCTCCCACCACTTTCCTCCATCCCTCCCACCCCCATCTCCCACCCTCAATCCTACTCCCCTTTGG
>CM052539.1:114266402-114503157 GCA_028533065.1 Trachops cirrhosus | reverse complement strand
GATCATATGGTATTTGTCTTTCACTGCTTGGCTTATTTCACTTAGAATAATGTTCTCCAGTAACTTTTATAATTACCTAGAATTTTTATTTATAAATTAATTGCTCCTAAACTTAAATAACTGAGTGAGTACACTGGCATCTAAGAGCCTACAAATCAGGCAAAATCATGTTTGCAGAATGCAAAACCAGTGCTTGGATCTTGGAGACTGCTCTAGATTAGTAATTAAAAGTTTATCTAACTCTTGAATTTTGATAAAAATTCAAGCATTACCTGTCTTAAGTATCTCATACATGATCATAAACCTGACTCTACTTCATCTTCTATCCGTATTTATTAGTTAAATATATGCAATATGCCATCTATTTATTTATTTTATTGTATTGTATTAAATGGAACCAATGGGTGACGGTGAATTGAAATCCTAATCAGTCACTTACAAGTTGTGACCTTAATTACTCTAGGCCTCTACTTTCTCACCAGAAAGAAGAGACCAAAAATACATCTCACTTATAGTTTTCTACTGAGAATTAAATGAGTTAATCTTAACAGATACAAAATTAATAAAAGCTCTTATAAAGATGGAGAACTAAGGACAGAATATAACCATTTCCCAGCTCTCTAGCACACAGTACCCATGTTTAAGTTTTTACTGTCTCTCATGGCCACCAAGATGATCCCCAGATTATGGTCTCTTTCTTGTGTTCACACCCTATGTAGATCTCTCTCACACGATTAAGGCTGATCTGTTTGCCTATAGATATTGAAGATGTAACCTGCATACCTTCTGAGGCTGAGTTACAAAGACTTTACTGCTACCACTTTGTACTTCCTCAGATGGCTCGTATGAGGAAAGACAGCAGCCCTGTTAGGAGAACACTCAAGCAGCACTGACAAGAAGCTGACAGAGGGAGAAAGAAGCCTCCTGCCAACATCAGGTGCCAACGTTCTAGCCGTGTGAGTGAGCGATACTGGAAGTGGATCCTCCAAACTCAGTCAAGCCTTCATGTAGTCCCAGCCAACCTTTTCACTCAGCCTCATGAGAGACCCTGAGACAGATTTGCTGAGCTGAGCCACTCAAATTACTGACCTAAAATACAGAGATAACATTTACTTCCACTAAGCATTATGCTAATTTATTATATAGCAATAGGTAATTAATGCATCATTTTAGTTTGATATTTTTCAAGTAATGAAACCATATCCAACTAATAATGTAAACACTTAATATAATATAAACATACCATATACAACTATTAATGTAAGGTAAAATTATATTTACTTCATAATACTTCAACATACTGCTTTGCTGAGAATCATATTACTGCCTAGGCTCTATGGCTTTGTAACAAAGAACCCAAGGTATTAGCCCTTTGGGCAGTAAACATAAAATCATCTTTCTGTTTTCATTTCCTTCTTCCTGTCTCATTAGCCTCCTCTAGCTATTTCAAGCACAGCGTTTTAGGAAAGTGAATCCGTCTGGACTTGGCATCTCTATCATACTGTTTCACTCCATAGCTTGCAAAATAGCTCTTTTTTTCTTCAAAATGGAAACAACTTTGGTAACATAGCCCAGAAACCTCCTGCATGTCATCTACCATGCAGTTCTCTCAAGTTAAAAATTAAATGGGAGAGAATCAGGGGCTTTGACGGCTCCAAACTTTGCTGTTGGTACCACAGGTCCTGCAGCCAAGAGCTCCAAAGCTATGAGTGACAAAAATACTTAGAGTTCATGACTGCCATGACTAGATTATTCTTGTACTAACCATTGATCGAACGCCTTTATGTGCCAGGCACTGTGTTTGGTGCTGGAGTCCCTGGCAATCGTATGGTTTCGTTTTCCTTTTATTTCTTCCTTGCAAAATGCAAAAAACAGGAAAAGTAAAGCAAAATAACTTTCAAACATATATAAAGATATGTAAAAAGACATACAATTTTTATAACATTTTATTTATGTATTTGTTTCGTAATACAACTTCTTTGGGCTTAGTATAGGTAAACTGCTGCTACAGCCTGAATGTGTGATCACATGATGTCAATTGCTGGCAGTCACAATTAATGTAAAATAAAACCCTAATAGAGAACTGCCAATAAGATGAAGTTATTTATGACAAAAATGAAACAATCACCACTTTGTAGCCAATAAAAATATCAGTGAGGCACATACAATGGGGAACAACTGAAAACTGTGAAAGTAAACAGACCAGAAGTGCCTAAATAGATTTTCAAAGGTATTTTTTCCTACCAAGTCTCCAGATTAGACTGATTGGTACATTTGCCTTATAAGCAGCTAGGAACTTATTCTGCATGTTTTTATCATACCTGGGAGTCTCCTGGAATTATCATTGGTAGAATTAATTATGCTTTAACATCTATAAAGGTATTGGCATTAACTCTAGAAATATTTAGGATCCTTTCCTGTCTGTACTGCAAGTATGTGTGTGTGTGAATATGTGTGTGTGTGCATACACATTCACACACACATACACACACACATATGGAATCTTAATCTGATGCATGTACTTTATTAAGAAAATTATTTTGAGGATGATAAATTATTTTAAAAACTACTAATTTTCTGTTCTGGTCATCTCAGAAAGACAATGTTGATGTTATTTAAACTATCCAAGCTTAACATTCCAATGAACATTGCCAGAATCATGATATTGCTGGTCAGACAGGATAACAGATAGTAGTGATATTCAAAATAATTAGCAAACCGGATGGCACTGGCATCAACCAATCAGAATTGACACTGACTGAAGTACTAGAGCAGGGTTCCAAACCTCTTGCCACACCAGGAGTTAACCTAGTATAGGTGCAGGAGAAGCTGGAAATTTGGGGGAACCATGTTTAACAGAATTAGGTCAGAGGCTATCAGGAACAGGTACAGAATTGTTTGAATATTTTAATAACTTATATGACTTTACTGTATATGAGTAAAGTCAACATGGTTTGACAGGATGAAAAAGAATCTTTAAAATTATTCCAAAGATAGTATCATTGCCTAAATAGTGTGTGGAACTCCTTTTGACTCCAGAGCCAGTTTACAAGACTGTACAAGTAAACATCTCAAAGTTTTTGACTAAAAATGGTATTACACAACTTATCCACTTTTATTATTCACCATACTTAGTTTTGTGTGGCTTTCAACTATTTCCAAAATTCAGACTCAAATTTCAAAGACAAACATATATCAATTATTTATTTCAGTGTTTAAGACAGACTCTAAAGCAACTCCAAGTGAGGAAAAAAACAACTCGAGCACACTAAGTTTGGATTGCATACGATTGCAGTACTGGAAGCTTACATACAGTTATCCCATTTAATTTTACATTATTTTATTTTACATCATTGTTCCCTGGGGATTCTGACCTCCAGACATAAGCAAAAAATTCAGAACAAAACTTTACAATACTGTGGACAAAGTGACTTTCTCTTGTGTCATGTTCTACCTCCTAATTACAACTCAGGACTCTAATTAGTAGATTCATGGATAATAACATATTGAAAGAAACAGGACAAAGCTTCCAAATATCTTAAAATATAAGGAAGCGAAGATTTATTGAGTGTCCATTACATGCCAGGGTTATTAAATGTTAGAACTAGTTTGTACACATATGTAACACATTTAAAAAGACTCTATATTTGGCCAGACATTATGTTACATTACATCTCTTGGTATTAGCCAAATGCTAACTAGAAGGAAATGTTTCTGTTCTTGCATTTTTTAACTTAACATTTTTAAGCATCAACTGTGTAACAGGCATGAGTGAAATTATTACACATTACATTGTTTAACCCCCACAATAATGCTATAAAGTAAATGTTATTAAAAGTCCAATTTTATAGGTGAAGAAATGGAGACTCAGTGATGTCAAGAAGATTGTTTATGGTTATAGGGAAGAGCCAGGGTTTGAACACAAGCATCTGATTCCAGAACTGTGTCCACCTCATTATACCGCATTGAAGGTATTGGTGAGAACACTGACAGAGACCTGCTGCTTCCTAAAATCCAAATTGTGGCTGTATGCTTAGCACAAGAGTGTGTGCTCGGCTGTATAATCTGCATACAGGTGGGCACAGAATGAGCTGGCCCACCCAGAAGACAAAACAGAGAAAGAGGGAGCTGAATTACTTGATAGAAGGAGCACTCATTCCCATCCCCGAAGTATCCACCCTGAAGTGTGGCCCTGGAATTGCCAAAACTCCCCCTGCGAATCCAACCTCTGGGTAGAAAATGATAGTGTTGTCTTCACACATATTGCAAACTACATGTCACAAATAACTAGTTATTTTCTACTAAAGCACAGAATTTTTAAATTTGATTTTTCAGGAAAGATTTTGTTGTTCAACATATACACACAGAAAAGAAGAAAGACATGTATTCACAATCCAGTTAAGAAATAGAGTAAAGCCAGAATAACTGAGTGCTTTTACCCAACCTCATTTACTTCTTTCTGAATGAAAGACAGCTATACATTATTCTACCTTTTGAGACTTTATTCTTTTCTTTTTCTTCTGTTTTACCATCCATCCCTAAACATCACATTTTCCCCTTTTTATAAGTAATAATACTTATAAATAATACTGTGTGTATTCTGTCACTTGTTTATTTTGTAACATTGCTGTCACATTTGTCTATATTTACATGTAGCTTAAGTATATTTTCATATGTAGTATAGTGAATCTATAGTATTCCATTGCATAGCTCAATTCATTCATTCTATCTATATTAATGCATAATTAAATTATTTCCAGATCTTTTGTCACTAAAACAATGCTGTCATGAATATTCTGGTACAATGTCTCCTGGTGGACAGTTAGAAACATGTCTCTAGGGTACAGGAGTAGAATTGCTGTGTCATAGGTGTGACAGAAATTGTCTATTACTATCCATTCACTTTTTATCCTGTAGAAATAGATTGAATAAGACATTTCCCACTGCCCTGGCTGGTGTGGGTCATTGGACTAAGCACAGGCAGCAAACCAAAGCAAACCAAAGTCACCAGTTCAATTCCTATTCAAGGTGCATGCCTGGGTTGCGGGCCAGGTCCCCAGTGGGGGCCATGTGAGAGGCAACCACAGACTGATGTTTCTCTTCCTCTCCTTCTCTCTCCCTTCCCCTCTCTTTAAAAATAAATAAATACAATCTTTAATAAAAAAAAGACATTTCGAGCCTTCTTATAGCCATTTGTCGCCATGTGACTAAGTTCTTGCCAGTGGAGTTTAACTGAAAAGGAAGTAAGAAATTTCCTGGTCTAGAAATTTCCTAGACCTTAAAAAATTAGATGTGTACTTCTCTATGCTCTTGTTTTTCTTCCCACACTTTGGGACATTAATGTGACTGCAACCCATCTTATAGACTGAGCAAACACAGACAGTGATCTAAAAAAGAGCCAACTAATGATAGAGAAGGCTCCTAAAAATGACGTTGGAAGAGGGCATCGCCAAAACTGGACCATTCATTTGGGATTGCTTTATGAGAGGCAAATACCACTAGGATTATATTTTACCACATCCTGGCCTCTATACTGTGTAATGTATACCATAAGCACAGGTTTGACTAAGTTGTGCCAAAATGTTTTCCAAACCATGTATCAGTTGGCACTCTCACCAGTAAAGTAGAAGAGTTCCCATTGCTCTAACTCCTCTCTCACATTTGATACTGCCAGTCATTTTAACTTTACAGCTTTATTGGGTATCAGGTGCTAGCTCATTGAATTTTAAGTTCCATTTTCTGATTACTATTGCTAAGTTTTTCATACAATTTTTTTCAATCAGGTTTCTCCTACGAAGTACATACTTCAGTCTTTTGCCAATTTCTCTGTGGATCGCCTTTATTTTAGCTTTCACCCAAGGACATCTTTTTTTATTTTTAGAGAGAGAGGAAGGTTGAAGGGAAGGGAGAGAGAGAAACATCGATGGGAGAGAGAAGCATCAGTTGGTTGTCTCCCATATGCGCCCAGACAGGAGATCACATGCACCTGGTCTGGAGTCAAACTCACAACCTCACTGATTGTCTTTTCCTTAATAATTTGTAAGAATTCTTTATAATTTGGGAACATACTAGTCCTTTGTCAAATATATGTGTTGCGAATATCTTTCATTTTGCACCTTTTTTGTTTCAATGAAGTCAAATGTGCCAGCTTCCATTATTTCCCCTTCCTTTCTTTCTTTCTTTTTTCTTTCTTTCTTTCTTTCTTTCTTTCTTTCTTTCTTTCTTTCTTTCTTTCTTTCTTTCTTTCTTTCTTTCTTCTTTCTACATTTGTGTATGAAGTGCTTTTCTCCACTAATATCATAAAGATATTAACCTAGGCTATTCCATTTCACATTTAGTTCTTTGTTTTACTCACTCGAGTTCTGATATGCTTTTTTGCACAGAACAGTAAAGTGTGAAGTTAAAACTGGCAGATGGAAATTTCAAATACAATTATGGCTGTGCCCATGGGCATTTGTATTTCATGTAAATACCATCATTATGTGTATTGAGAAGGAAAAAAGTTTGTAAACAACAGGTTGAAAACATTTTCTCCAGAATTTCCTTTAAGTGTGACTTAATAAATATAAATGTCAACCCCTGCTGTTAGACACACTCTGAGTTACACATGTACAGAAGAGGCTGGGCCTGCTTTATCAGTGCTTCATGGGTAAAAGTCCTGGAATTCTTACTCTGTTTCCAAGTTGTGGTTGATAAGTTAGATATGCCTCCAATTGTGTGACATGCTTGCCAAGAAATTTCATGAGATCTCAACTTCTATTTAGAATGTCCAGATCATGGGAGATAATATTTCCACTGTAATTTGAACTAGTTAGACAAACATTAGGTCACTACATCTTTTTCTAGTACATCTTTTGAAGAGGCACGTAGGTAAACTAAATGTCACCATAAGGAGAACAGTTAGTTGGCGATGGGGTTAGAAACCACTACAGATGAACAACAGTTGAAGGAATTGGAAAATCTTAAATGGGGAAAATATAGATGAGCTACAATAATTGTGTTTAGAAATTTTAAATGCTTGCTTATAAAAGATAGGGCACATGTCTTGGTTAGCTTGGGTACTGTAAAAAAATAGCACAGACTGAGTGGCTTTAACAAACAGCTCCTCTTTTGGGGGCACTAATCCCATCATGACAGCTCTACTCACAACCTCATCTCAATTTAATTACCTTCCAAAGCCCCACCTTCAAATACTGTCCCACTGAGGAGCAGTGTTTCAACATGTGAATTTGTAGGGGACACAAATCTTCAGTTCATAACAGTACCTATGTACTCTATGTTTCTCCAAGAAAACCCTCGGGACCAATGGATGGAAGCTATAATAAAATAGGTTTAGGCCAGTTCTAAAGGACCTTTACAGCACATGGACAATGTGTCTTCAAAAATATCTGACTGACTCAAGAAAGCAGCGATCTCCTTCCCCAACACTGAAGGCCTTGAAATTGAGTCTGGAAGACCATTTATCAAGTATGTTACCAGTAATAGCTGGTAGTTACAGTAGTTACAGTAGTAGTTACAACTACTAATAAATATTGGTAGGAATAGTAGCAAGGAATCATTCATGTTCTCTCCTTGCCTTTTCCTATTAAATACAGTGGCGCTAAAAGATGAGATTTATTTTGACATCATTTGTAAATGAAGGTCTTGAAGTTTATAGAGGCTAAGTCATTTTCCCAAAGTCATATAATTGGTAAAAGGCAGAATGCACATCTGTCTCATGTCTACAGACTGAGTTCTCATCCATGCTGCCCCTCACTTGTCAATGATGTAGAAGGATTTGCTTCACAGGGAAAGAAGCTGTATTATGTGAGCTTCCAATCCTGATATACCTTGATTCTCACAAAATAAAATATATGTTACCTAGAAAGCATAAAAACAGTATGGAAAGCAGACATCAGATGGAATGGAAAAACTGGTAGGTAAAATTTAATGAGGGAGGAAAGAGTCTAGAAAGATCCTAAGTAAAAGGCATTGATCCAGGAAAAATACATTCCTGGCTCTGTGTCTGCAAGGGGCATTTCCTGAGGGTTGTGCAGAGGGAAAGGTGAGGGGGAGGAGGAGTCAGCAAAGACATAGACAGAAAAATATGCCATGTCTTTAGCAGAGACATCATTCAATGATCTAAAAAGAAGGATCCCAACACCACAATAGTTGATAGTTAGAAAAAACTGATGGAATCAGAGAAGGAATATCATCTCTATAGCAAGTGTCCAGAGACCTACAGTGAGCTTGCTTTCATTATTTTTCTTTTAAGTAGTTATAAATAGTTAGCAAACCTCCTTTACAAAAAGCAGTGGCAGAGAGATACTAATTAGATCCAAATGGACAAATGCACCCTTTTCAAGCACTTGTTCTTTCATGTATACATACATTCATTTAACAAATATTTATTGAGCACCTACTATTTACTAGGCACTTCAGTTGGCACTGGGGATACAGCAGAAGAAAACTCCCCACACCCTCCAAACCCCATTCCTTAAAAATACTTTCATGTCTTCACTGATGGTATTCTCTGGAGCAGAAACAAAGAAAGAAAGAAAAGAAAAGAAAAATCAATGACAAGTATGTAAAATTTAAAGTATATTAAATAGAAGGGCTAAGGAGAAAAACAAAGCAAGGAAGACTAGACAGCAAACAAGTTTAGAGAATTGTCAAAAATTTCAATAGATTTTCAACTAAGTACTCAACTAAAAAGAAGGGGAAATATCAAGAAAAGAGGATGTGTAGGTCCCATGTGGGTTTAAAGTTCATGTGATGAGTCACAAATACTGTGAAGGGTTTTGTGGCAAAGGGAAAAGGACAATGGATAAATCACTTCCTTCATTTCAGCCCCATTTCCTTATCTTCAAAGTCAGCATTCTAACATTAGCCCCTCTAGGCAACACAGGGTATGCGCATGTATCAAATGAATGTGGCCTTCAAAACGAAAAATAATATATACATATAACTTCATATTACAACAAAAACGATCTATACTGAAATTTCTACAAGAACACACATACACACACAGACAGAATATCCACTCCATCTCTTATATCATATAATCCACATAGTCCAAATGTTCTGACAAGGAATAAGCAAATCTCTGGGGGAATAGGGTCCTTGAGGCTCCCAGGAGCCTCTCAGAAGGCTGAGAGTAACACATTCCTTCCCCACTGGGGTCTTCTCGGATTACTGAACACTTTGCAGAGCGTTTTTAATCACCTTCTGAAATGCTGGCTTCCTTCCTCCATCAAAATACTCAACAAAATGGAACTTGTCAACTGTGCTTATAGTAATAAATCTCCTTTCCAGCATGTCTTCTGACATTCTAATGCCTTCCTGCACATAATAAAAAGGTCATTTTCCACCTGAAATCATCTTCTCCAAGCTACCTTATATTTCTGCAAATCCAAGTTTCAACAAGTTTGATCTCATTTCTTCTACAGTATTTTTTTATTTGCTTTAACCAAGCTAAAAATCCCAACTGCAACGCCATGCTCTCTAATTGCTTGAGTGGGGATTATATTTTATTGGCTGACTGTATAATGGAGATACATTTTGAAAGCTGAACTGTTCCCTTTTCTCAAGTGGTAGAGAATTAAATGTTCTCTCTCAGATATTATCCAAGAATTTATGATTTTTGTTTCCTACATCCATTCAAGAACGGTCTACATATCGATTATGCCAAGATCAGCATTCTCACCTAAATATAATACAAACCCCCAAAACCTCTAAGATATGTGCAGGCTTTTCACTTTGTGCAATCAACTCAGCAGTATTGTGTGTTACTTCATCATCTTATTTCTGGTTTCCAGACCAGCCTTTCAAGTGGTAAGCCTTTGAAGTTACGCATTCTTGATTCCTGAAAATTTTTTTCCAGTAGTAATAGTTGTATTTATTCTTGGTAGGTTCAAGTGTTGATTTGAGCGCAATCATTATATCGAAGCATTGTTTGGAATGTAGTGCCATTTTATAATGGAAAATTAATGGGGGGCTGGGGCTACTAGGTGTGTTCCCAGACTGCCCCCTCCCCCACCGCCCCCAAAAGAAGAAAAGAAGAAAAGAAATCAAGAGAAGAAAGGAAAAAAGAGAAAAGAAAAGGAAAAGGAAAAACCTTGGACTTCTTGCTAAAGACAGTGACCGGACACGGACACTTATTTGTTTATATTGTTCAGCGTATTTGTAACGTTTCTCTAGGTATGTCAGTCTACTCACTTCCCAAAATGATGAATCAACAACTTCTGACCAAAGAGGCAGTCCTTGGCCCTCACCAGGAAAAACAGAGTTTCAGGGCAATTTTAAGAGACCACATCTTGACCACGACCTCTTCTGGGGGAGGCAAGGAGCCACGCGATCTTAGGGCAGGCGTTCCCCAACCTCACTAGTTGGCCAGGGTGCGAGCTCCTCCGCTGCTAGGGCGCAGCCAGCCGGGCTCTCGGGTCGCTACCCCAGCAGTGCCCGCTCTCGTAGCCAAGGACGTGGTGTGGTGTCTCTTCCTCTGGATGTAGACAGAAAAGTCCTCGGCTGTGGAAAACGCTCTCCACTCAGAGGATGATTTCCTAAAGAGGAAGGGTGTGAGTTCCTTTTGAGACTCTGACAATTCTCCAGGAGTTTCAACGCACCCCCCTCCGGGCTTCCAGGTCAGAGGGGCGGGTAAGGAACAAGTGACAGCTGGGCAGAGGAGCGGAGGGACTGAGGGAAGCGAAAGGAAGGGACCAGAAGAGGAGAGAAAAACTACTGGGAGAGAGAATTGGCTCAGCTTCCTGGCCTGTGCAGTCTGCACATCAAACCCAAATCGCGTCTGGAGAATGGATACCAGCTGCTGGGAGCCCAGAAAACGTTTTTCTTAGACAGCAAAGGAGGAAAAAAAAAAACATTGTGCTTGGGCTCAGGGGCTGAAGGAAACACTCGGTTGGACGAAGGCAGGAAGGAGAGAAGACATAAACACCTCCCTTTTTCTTCTTTCATTATGTTTTTATGTTTGTTTTGTTTTTCTCTACCAAGGGCAAAAAGGAGTCAGCTGCGACCCTTGTTCTGGGGAGCATCCATTTTTTCATGAAAACAGGCGAACATTATTTTTCCTCCCCTCCCTCCTTTTTTGTTGAATAAATTCAACAGCACTGATTTTTCTCTCCAATTCTTCCGTTTGTGTTTCCCAGTTTACTTTCTCTTATCCCAGTCTCACAGCACCCCTAGTCTAGTTCCAGCCTGGTCTTTTGGACTAATTAAAAGAAGTCTCAATTTTTATGCTCTGTGTGTCAAGTTTGTTTCTGCTTAAATGCCTTCAGAGTATATTATTCTGCTAATTTGGCCTTCCATTCTCAATGTTCCCACCTTTCTAGTCCAGGGGTTTCATTATTAAGTGAGATCTGTCCCTCCCTCCCTGCAGGAACTCACATTTTCATTCCCAGACCCTTGCATTCCAGGCCCTGACTGGGTTGCTGCTTTGCCCTCAGGCTGTCAGATCACATCAAAGAAGTTTGCTTTGACTGGCCTTAGACCCAAGTAGTGCCTACTGTTGGGGCTGCTCTCCAGACTGGCAATCTATACTTCTGCTATTTTTTTTTCTCTTTTTTTTTCTTTTTTTAGCCTGTTGTAGTTCTTGATAACAAAACCAACTGAAGTGCTTAGACAAAATTTCGAACTAGGGTACTTTGACCTGTACTCTGCATCCCCAACACAGCAGTTCTCTTTTTGCTTCTCTTCCCTCTTTTTCCTCCTCTATTCCTCTTCAACATCACAGTTTCTGGCATCCCAAAAGTTCATTCAAAATCGTGGCCCGAGGTATGAGAAAAAAAGCAGGTACTTGTTCTCTTAGCTGCCTTTTAAAGTAGTGCAAATATTCCTTCAACAAACATGCATTGAACACTTAATAGGTATCAGAAGCTGGGAAGTGGCCCAGGGTCTGAAAAGGTAAATGAGTTTTCTTTTCCATTACTTTCCTCCTTCTGTTCTCTGATCTCATCAACATCATCTTTTATAATATTCATTGAGCCCTTAGTATATGTTTGGCATAGGGATAGGAGCTTTACTTGCATTTTCTCTTTTAGTTATTACATGGACACTTACAATGAAGCATTCTGTTTTATGGGTGAGAAAACTTGGATTAAATAGGTTAAGAAGCTTCCTCAAGCTCATATATCTACTGTGTGTTGGGGGAGGTCAGGGGCGGAGCTGGTAAACCAGACAGTCTGACTCCAGACTTGTGGCACATCACTACTAAGAAGTCACTATTTCAGTGGAGGAGCCAGACTTGTAAACATAAATATAATTCAAAGAACTAAGTGCTAGTTCCTAGAAATACAGAAGCAGCTTGACTAACACTGCCTAGGGGGATCAGGAAAGGCTCAAAAAGCAACTTGACAGGTGTTGTGGGTCTTGAAATATGAGTAGGAGCATCCCAGGAAAACAAAGGGACGGGAGTGGTAGATGCACTTCAGGCTGAGGGAACTGTATATGTGGTGCCACCCATTAAGAAAGGCTGCGATGGCGTGTTTAGGAAACAGTGAGTTCAAGCTGACTGAAGCATATGGTTCACAAGACAGTGTTGTGATATGAAACTAAGATGGGCAAGAATGACACTAAGAGCAAGAATGTCAAGGACTTTAGAGGTTTTTGGTTGTAAGTTGAGCTTTCATCTTGTAGGTAAAATGACTCCAATGGAGATTTTAAAGAAAGGGTGTGACATGATCAGTTTTTGTGTCTGTCTGTCTTAAGGTAACGGGAAAAGTCTGAAGAATGAAGAGAAGAGCCAGATGGTAGGGACACTAGTCAGAAACTTTCTGTACAGATTATGGGAGCCTGAGCCAGGGGTCATGAGACACCAAAAATATTGGCATCAAGTCTTCTATCTATTTCTACAATAAAGGGCTTAAGGCACAAAGAATGTCATTCAAGATAAAAGGCCTCTTAAGAGGGCACAAAATCAGCCCTCTAACTTTTATAGGTATTGTCAATGTCTGTGAAGTTTGAGCAGATTAAACCACATAATCAACTATTGGAAGAATAATAATAGCCCCTTTTATTTAGAGACTACTGTCCTCACATTTAGCATCTAATAAAACATTCAACCCTCTTAACTCCTGAGGCTAAGTACAAAGCTACTGTTAAGTCCATTTAACTGATGAGGAAGCTGAGGTCAGAACTTAGTGAAGTCTGCATGGCTAATTAAAGAAAGAACTGGAACTCAAACTAGAGTTATCTAACTGTGGAGTTCTTCTCCTTTTTATTCCCTATGTTCTGAGACTGGAACTTAAGATATCCTTACACCTGACTTAGTGCTCTCCTCACTAGTTGGTGCTGCCTTTATGTTCTCTTAAAATCATTTCAGGCATCATTGGGAATACATTCCTGACTATCTGAATTGTCTACTCCACCAATATCCCCTAAAGTAGCATTTATTGTGGATTCCCTCTTTCGTAAATACACTAAACAGGATACTATGATGACCCTTTTTAAGAATGGGGTTTTATGGTAACAGAAAGAGCACATGCAAATGATATTCATATACAGCCAGAACCCATAGCTAATCAAAACCTTGAACAGTATAGATGTGAAGCATCACAGGCTATTTGAAAAATGCTTGGTGTTGTTTAGTACTTTCCTGTGGCAGGGGCTGCACATGTATTATTTTACTTAATAAAACTGACTTAGAGAGGTAAAGTAATTTACTCAGTGTCACACAAATACTAAACAGATGAGGCAGATCTTGAGCTTCAATTTATCTGACATCAAGCTTAGGCTCTTAAAAACTGTTAAGTGGTTAGCGAAGACTGAAGTCAGTTCCATGGACAAGAGTGTGCTAGAGAATGCTTTATAGCCAGCTCTCAAAAACAAAAACAAAACAAAAACAACCCTGATTTGAAGTGTTTGCCAATTTCCAATTCCCAAAGGGTGTCAATAATTCCACAATAGTGGATTTCAGGCTGCCAATGCAAGATCACTGAATGTAGTAGCATCTGGAAGTGATGGTCACAAGGAGCCCTGGAAAGCCTCCAGCATACAACTGTACCATGGAGGGAAAGACATTTGGACAATGGGTTAAAGTGGAAGAGACTTGGGATAATTCTTGGAGAAAAAAAAGGTAATGAATGAAGGCTGGAATGGGGATTAGGTTAGTTATATTCAGAGAAGGTAGATGGATTGAACTAATTGTGGTTACATCAAGTAGAAAGCATGGTTTAGGTTTGGTTGGGGACAGCTCCTTGCTTAAAATCATCATTCCTGAAGGATACCAGTTTGCTTGAAAAAATAAGGTCTAAACCTTGACTTATTTTATCTGAAACTGTCAGCAGGCACTTGTCTTAATGACTGTTAAAACTGAAAACATACTTACAGGATTGAAATCAGGACTAGATGAATCATAAAGATTGGTCAATATAAATTTCTGGCTATTTATCTGCTTTTTTAAATGGCAAGGACAACAAAAGACAGATTAAGCTAATAAATTGATGGAAAGTAAGCCATAGCAAAAATATAGACAATAAAGTTGGAAAGAGTTACTTTGTGCTCACTTTCAAAAGAGGTCCTGCTTGTTCTGTCAGACTGTCTGAATGTACCTTTTATTGAAGTTATATCCAAAGAATATAAATATTTTGCAAATACTTCAGAATACTTATTTTTCACGTTATTCCACATCTTTCTAAGCACAAAACAAAACCAATGCTTCCCTTATTCCCCACATAACCAGACAGTGCATAGGATAATGAAGAGGAAAAAACATTAGCTAGTACCTGAAAATAATGCCTTTGTCCCTCTGTGCCAATAATCTAGACCTTTAAAAGAAGAAAGAGTGAAAATAAATCTATGTTTCCCATGTTGCAGAATATTTCTATTTTTCCCTTCTGATAATCAAAACTCATATTGTACACAATCTGGTTAGAAAACATATTGGTTCTAAGAACCAAAAAAATAATAATCTAAAGGAAATCAGGTGCATGTTTACTGTTTCTGTCTGCTCATTGAGGAATGGCCCCGATCCCTGTGACTTTGAGGTACTGTCAAACGTGATGCCCACCTGCCCTCTGGCTGCATGGGTGGACATATGACCTAGGCCTGGTCGATGATCAACCATGGTCCTGGATCTTCTTATTCACAGTAAATTACTCTAGAAACGGGCAAAGCCAATCAAAGCTTTTCCAGCACTAAGAGAATATCTCTTCCTTTAGGATTTTAATCTTTGTGGATATAGAGGCTCATATCTGAAGGTAATTGCCTTTTCAATGTAGAGGATGTTGAGCTGCTGCAGAGAAAATTCAACAAACAAAGACAAGCAAAGGGATATAAAACCAAGATATGGGAAGAAGGACAAAAAGCCTTGTCCTTCATACTTTGCTTGAATGTCTGGATCTTGCTATGCCTAATTATATAAATACTGTAAATACTTTTGGGGTTCCCAATCATTTAAACCAATATTGTTTTTTGTTTTGTTTGAAGGTTTGTGTGTTTTTTTTGTTTGGTTGCTGTTGGTCTTTTTTTCTTTTTTATTTTTGGTTGGGTTTTATTAAGGTCATTGGAGTGGGTTTTTGTCACTTTCAGTTGAAAATATCTGGACCATTACAAAAACTTAGTAAAAAATTTCTTGACCCCATGACAAATGTCAGCTGACTAAGAAAGAATATGAAAATAATGTCTCCCTTATAAAGAAAAAGAAGGCAGAGGAGAGGGGTTGAGGAATTACCAAGAACTAAATATCTTTCTTGGCCTACATTCTAAGATATACTAATTTATTTTCTTTTGTTTCTCTGGTCTATGACTCATCGCTCTTTGGGAATTTCCTTCACAGTCACACAGGTCACAATACATTCATTCTTTCATTCATAAATTATCATGGCTTTATTATTTCACTCAAAATGCTGAGCCTTCACAGAACAGGCGAAAAGCAAGATGTTCATTGGGAGGAAAGGAAAGGAGGAGATGCTGATCATTTTAGAACTGGAAAGACTACTCATCTTAAATTTCATGGCAGGAATTTGAGTGTATGGTAAAAAATCACCTCAAGATAGAGTAATTTGGGAGTTTTTCTTAGTGTTTCTGGGAGAAAGTTAAGGCTATAGGAGGTGGGAAGTGAGAATAGAACATGACCATGTTGCTGTTGTGGGGAACAGACAAGAGTAAGTAAAGTCCACGTGCTCACTCAGGCTAAATGCATATGACCCCTTCTGTCCACCCTTCTCAAGCTGCCTTTGATGTGTTTTGCATGTAAAGGTAGATTTAGTGTACATATAATCCGGAACTCAAATGGGCAAAGGGTTTGAATAGACACTTCTTCATGAAGGACATACAGATAGCAGCTTTATTTACAATAGTCAAGGTTTGGAAACAGTCTAAGTAACCATCACCAGATAAGTGGTGGATTACAAAACTCTGGTACATTTACACAACGGAATACTACACAATAGAAGAAAAGAAGGAATTCCTACCTTTTGCAATAGCATGGATGTAACTGGAGACTGTTATGCTAAGTGAAATAGGCCAGTCAGTGAAAGACAAATACCATATGTTCACACTTACAAGAGAAATCCAATGAACAAAATAAAGTAATGAGTAAAATAGAACCAGAGGCATAGAATCATGGAATAGACTGGCAGCTGTAAGATGAGACTAGGGAAGTGGGACTGTTTGTAAGAAGGGGAAGGGCTTAGTCAAGGAACATATATGAAAGACCCATTGACACCGACAACAGTGTGGGGATTGACTATGGAAGTGGGGGATGGGATGGGTGAATGCGGTGAACAGGGGGAAATTGAAACAACTGTAATAGCATAAACAATAAATAAAAATTAAAATATCCATGTGGCAGTAAAAAAAACCCTAAACTAAATATTTCTCTGAAAAAATAAATATCTAAGGAATAACCCTGGACCTGGCACTCTTTTGAAATGTCCTTAAGTCTAGGAAAAATAATTGAGAGGTATGCTTTTTGGGGATTCTCTTCTAACTTGATATGTTCTCTTCTAACTCTTGGACAGAATGTTTCACTCTGTAACTTGGATGTCATTCTTTTTCAACAGGCAAATCATTTTTCTTAAAAGATATATCAACTTAACTACTTTTAACAGAATTTCAAAACTGAAAGCAATAGCCAAAAATCATTTAATTTGCATCTCTGCCAACTAGAACACATCACAGATTCTTGTAATTTCAGTGAAAGCATATACACACATGTTTATAAATCATTTTTATTCATTGGCTTATATAGTTGTTTTAATATGTATTGTATTTTCTCACAAGCTTTTTACCTTCAGGTAGGGTTATTAAGTAAATTTCTAGCACTCACAAAGAAAAAGTAAGTGCATTAAACACCTGCATGCAATGTTAAAATGCTGGACATTAAATTAAATTAAATATTTGTCCTATAGCACTGTTAGCTGAGTAGGTTATGAATCATCTGTGTTTGTGGAATACATTGCTTTGAATTTTAATTTTGCCAAATACACCCTGTAAAGAACAAAGTATAAGGAACACTGAAGCTTAAAATCTTAAATACTAAACCACCTCTGTAGACTTTGCAATATTGGTACTGCATCTATAATTATGCCTTAGTGAAGAACATACAGAACATTATTCAAAATGTTTGTTCTGAAGAGAGTCTAGATAAATGCACTGCATTTGAAATTGATTAATACTATCCAATATGCATCCAAACTTTTTATTATGCTGAGAATCTGACTTAAAAGTTACAAGGTATCTTGTGTATTTACTGTACCAGAAAGTGGTCCATTTTCATTTAAGCAAAGTGGTACTAGTAGCTTTGTAAATTTGGTTAAGTCTCTGGCTCCTGGGATCTCTATTACCTCATCTTTTATATGATGTATTGACATGAGTTCCATGAGTTTTATACTTATGCTGAAAAGCCTTAAAGTATCTAAAGGCTGCTTATCAAACTGTAGTCAAAGAAGCCGGACTTGATCAATTTTTTAATTACCTTGCACAACAATTCATTATTTATGTATGTATTCATGATTTGATGAAATCATTAATCAAGTAGCATTGTGTATCTACTCTGTGTCTGTTTATTCCAGGCATATGGCAGAGAATAAAATGATCACAAATTCCCGTCTTTGTTGAGCTTTCATGCTAGTAAAGAGTGGCAGGAAATATTCAAGATAAATAAGTTAAATATATATGTTATATAAGGATAGAGTTTCTGGAGAAAGAAAATGAATGAAGAAAGGGAGATAAGGAGTTCTGGGGATGGGAATTGAAATTTTAAGTAGTGACTCGTGGAAAGCGTTATAAGAAAGTAACATTTGAGCAGATGCCTTGAGGGAGATGATGGAGTAAACTACACTAATAACTAAGGAGACAGAGTTCCGAGTATTAAAAGCAACAAGTGCAAAGGCCCTGGTGTGGGAATATGCAGGTGCATTTAGGAATGATAAGGAGACGACTACAGTTTGAACAGCTAGAATAAAGAGGAAATAGGAAATAGGACATCAGAACAAACCTACGTTAGAAGAAAAAGTTATGTATTTAAATAAAGATCAAAAGCTCTTTATCTAAATTACATGTAAGGCTCTGAAAAGCCTTAGTATTCTAAGGTTCTATTTTATATTACATAATAAGTGAATCTTAATCATTTCTTCTAATTAGTGTCACTCCTTAGAAATTATGTTTATCCAAGAATTGCTTCTTAATACTTTCCTGTAAATTCAACAACCTTACTTATTTTAAATGGAAATAGTATGGATAACCTAGGTCTAGTGTTTAATTTATCTGGCTTTCCAGAAGTCCATTAAACCCATGGTGATCTATTTGTTTTTAAATAAATCATATATATTATTTTCATATTTCTACAGTCATTATATGTCCACCTCAAGTTTCTAAATCAGATTGCCATGATTTATAATGGTACATGACAAAGCAAGTAGAGATAACTTGGGAGAATTTCTTTAGAATTAATGAAGTTGAAGTTTGTTTTAAGGTATCACACATTTGAAAAACCATACCTTGAGTCACTTTTTATTTACTCAAAACTTAAAGAACTGGACTTCCAGTCAAGGTGGAGGTGTAAGGTAGACACACCTCGCTTACTCATGCAACCATAGGAAGAATTATAACCAGATCTCAAAGACAAATAACAGCCAGAACCATTAGAAAATCGAGCTGTATGGAAGTCCAGCAACCAAGGATTAAAAGAAGCCACATTCATCCAGATGGGTAAGAGGAGTGGAGTCACAAACATAGGGGTGGGGAAGCAATGTGGTATGGAGAGGGTTGGGCATTGGTAGGCAGCAGAACAACATAGTGGAACAGATGGTCCCACATTACGTGTAGTAGATAAAAATTGGGAGGGATACATTGGGAAGAAGTGATCCCAGCCCCAGGCCAGACTGCACAACCCAGAGTTCCAGCACCAGGAAGAGAAATCCCCATTACCTCTGGCTATAAAAACCAGTGGGGGTTGGGGCAGTGGAATAAATGGCTGGATTTTCACTGCTTAAATGACTCACACAGATTTAGAATGCATTCAAACCCACCCACTCTGGGCTTCACCACGAGGGCTGAAGCTGGAAGGGCACCAGTTGCATATGGGAAGTGGGTAAAGTGACTGGAAACAGGGTGAGTGCCAAGCAAACCTTCAGAAGCAAGGCAGTGGCATTGTCCCCTCTCTGAGCCCTTCCCCAACACAGAGCCACAAAGTGATGAAGGGAGTTGCCCCACCCTGGCGATTACTTAAGGATCCACCCCACACAATTTAAAGGTACCTTTTTTACAATAGGCCACCCTATTAAAACAAGGAGTCAAAGCAGCTCTATCTAACACGTAGAAGCAAACACAGGTAGGCTGACACATTGAGGAGACAAAGAAATATGGCCCAAATGAAAGAAGAGAGAAAAAAACCCTAGAAGAAAAACTAAATGAAATGTAGATAGTCAACCTATCAGATGGAAAGTTCTAAACACTGGTAATCATGATGCTCAAAGAACTCATTAAATATGGCAAAAACATAAGGGAAGAAATGAAGCTTACACCAAATGAAATAAAGAAAAATCTACAGGGAACAAACAGAAGACAGGAGGAGTCTGAGAATTAAATCAATGATTTGGAACACAAGGAAGAAAAAGCATTCAATCAGAACAGCAGGAAGACAAAAAGACTTCAAAAAATTGAGGATAGGCTCTGGGACAAGTTTAAAAGTAACAACATCTGAATTGCAGGGGTGCCAGAAGGAGAAGAGGAAGAATTGAAAACTTATTTGAAAAAATAATGAAAGAAAACTTTTCTAATTTGGTAAAAGAAATAGACATACAAGTCCAGGAAGCAAAGAGTCCCAAACAAGTTGGACCCAAAGAGGACAACACCAAGACACATCATAATTAAAATGCCAAAGTTTGAAGATAAAGAGAGAATCTTTAAAAAACAGCAAGAAAAAGAAAGAGTTACCTACAAAGAAGTTCCCATAAGACTATCAACTGATTTCTCAAAAGAAACTTTGCAGGCAAGAAGAGACTGGCAAGAAGTATTAAAAGTAATGAAAGGTAAGGACCTACAACCTAGATTACTCTACCCAGCAAAGCTATTATTTAGAATGAAAGGGCAAATAAATTGCTTCCCAGACAACGTAAAGCTAAATAGGACTTCATCATTACCAAACCCTTATTATATGAAATGTTAAAGGGACTTCTTTAGGAAAAAGAAGCTCAAAACCATAAACATTAAAAAGGCAACATGTTCAAGACTATCAACAACTGAATTAAAAGAAAAAAACTAAGCAAACAACCAGACAGAAACAGAATCATAATATGGAGATGATTTGGAGGGTTATAAGCAAAGAGGAGGAAGGCAAAGAATGGGGGAAATGGTGCTGGGATTAAGAAGCATAATGTAGAGGAACAAAATAGACATGAGGATGTTAAGAACAGTATAGGAAATGGAGAAACCAAAGAACTTACATGCATGACCCATAGACATGAACTAAGGGGGAGGGATTGCTAGATGGATGGAGAGTACTCTGCTGAGGGGTCAAAGGGGAAACAATTGGAACAACTATAAGAGCATAATCAATAAAATATACTTAAAAACATTGAAGAAAATAGACTTAACTACTTAAAAAACTGAAAGAACTTTATTTTAGTTGAATGTCAAAAACTGTATACAGAGAGACCTCTGAAGAGAAATTCTCAAGTTGTAGACTAAACACAAACTGTTAGACTTTTAAATCACTAATGAAATATGAGTGCTTGCTACACTAAGAGTTTTTGACATCCATTTACAGTTGTAGTGTAAATTTTATAGTTAAATAGCTTAGCTAGATTTTCTCTTCATATCTAACACAGGAAGGAAAATGACTAAGTGGATTTCTACTTCAACTGCAATAGCCATGTGTTTCTTTTTGTTCCCAGACACTGAGCAACCTACAGTCTGAAATAAGAACATAATGTTTTCCATTGGCTTTGAAACTTTTTACTCTCTTGAGCTCCAGTGACATATCTTTTTTAGCTAACATTATTAAAGATGTGAGTTGCAAAGTTTTATTAAAACAATGACTTATATTACTATTAAAATTGAAATTAAACAATAAAATCAAAGGGCTATTTCTTAAAACAGATACCCACATATAGAATGATTTTAAAATTATTGACTTAAAAAACCTCAGGTTCCAGAAATGAAGCAGAGTTTTATCTTACACCTATTAATCTCTGTGCTCCTTTAAAATAATTCTATCTTCCTAAACTTAATATAAAGCCCACTTAGCCCTGTATTTCAATCTTTGTCATCAGTGCATGAGCCCAAGCTCTCTCCTGCCCTGGTCACTTAGAACATTTACTAGTCTGGCTCCTATTCTCAGTATAGTTCTTTTTGTCTCATTCCCATTAATGGCAAATAGTTTTTATCGCTCTCTTCCTCCTGTAGGTTAAGTTTCTTTGAAAATTTTCACTATGGTCACTAGGACTAGACTCATTCTCTTAGTGTTTCCTAAACTTTAGTCCCCCTAGTTGTGATACTGATTTATAATAAGAAATATATATTTGGACTTTGATAAATTCCCTGCAAAGTATTCCTAAAACCCTTGGAATTTCTTGAGTTATGAGAGTGATAAAGAGGCTAAGTTTTGTGTTAAGGGGCTAAGTTTTGGAAAGCTCATAGGTAACTTGGATTAGAGGCTGTTTGCCAGGAGATCCAACCATATGATTAGAAGTTTGACCTTTTAGTTCTACCCCTCAACTTCCAAGGAAGGCAGAAGGGCTGAAGATTAAGTTCAATCACCAGTGACCAATGACTTAATCAATCATTCCTATGTACGGAAGCCTCCACAAAAACCCAAAGGACACGGTGCGTAGCACTTCAGGGTTGGTGAACACATACATGGAGACTGGCGTAGAAGCCCACTCTCCTTTCCACACAACTTACCCTATGTATCTCTTCCATCCAGCTGACTGCTCTCTACAGGTAGGTAGTGTTGGGATTGAGTTGAAATGCAGGACACACAGCTGGTGTCCAAGAATTGCTTGGTGGTATAGGGAAAACACACACATTGGAACGAGTACCAGAATCATCCTTACTAGTCCCATCTCTAAAAACTCAGTGGAAACACTTTTGTCTCCTTCTATCACCCTCCCTGAAGAGTTTGTTTCAATGTCTATGATCTGTAAAGAGAAACTCCTTCTCACCACTTATCATTTATACATCAATATTTAGAGAGTGCCGTATGTATTGGCAAAGTATTGGTTAGAAATGTGTAATTACTGATGAGGAGGTGGGGCAAAGAAAATGAATTAGATTTGTTGTATGCTCTTGACTTGCACACATGTTCTATTCAAGAATTAGGACACAGACTAGTATAATGTAAGGTGGTCAAGAACAAATGTCACTAGCCTCCCAAACCATCTTTGGTGAAATTACATCTCCAGTAGAAAATTGTGTTATCAGAAGGAAAAAAAATCACCTCAACTCTTCAATGCTCAGGTACCTGACCTGGCTATGTTGTCACACGAAGGTGGGTTAATCTTTAGTAGAGGGCAAGGCTCCTGGCCTGAGCCTGTGGGTCCTGAGTTCTGAGCTCAACAGACTCTAATCAGGAAATTTGCTTAATGTGCTGTCTTGGCTTTGTACTGACTGATGATGATTCTTTCATACTGAAGGTGCCAAACTCTTCCCCTGTTCTAGGTAACATGAAATATATTTTCCCCTGTCTGAATATTATTCATTTTACCTCTTGGCATAAGAAGTACCCATTGTGGTGCTCTGAATGATGACTAAACTGTATGGTAGAAGTCATTGGAATACTATGTATCATCAGTTGTAGCAAAAGTGATTGTGATCCAGATGCAGAAGGAAAAGCTCTTCCTCTTGAGAACTAGGAAAGATGGAGCCAACCCCCGCATTTCCTAGACTTTTAAGGACTTTCTTCACTACATTATTTTGAGGAGCTTACATTCTTATCTCTATTTCTGACTCCAAGCTTTTGCTTATGCTAAATTATTTCAGTCTAAAGATGGTCTTGTATACTCTGTACCTGGCTCATGAAGATAGGGTACACTGCCTTATTAATTTTATTAAGGAAAATATGTTTGACAGTAGGAGACTTTATTAAAATTTTAGGAAGGAAAGGGACTTATGTTTAAATTAAGCTCTGTGTCCCCCAACCAAAAAAGAAAGTCAAACACTGTTAGACATTTCCAATGAGCAAAGTGGATAGGAATAAACCTCCAGCATCAAAGTGCCTGGATTAGAATTGTGGCTTTACTGTACTGTGAGTCACTGTGTTGCCTTGGGAAAGTTACTTCATGTCTCTGAGCTTCACTTTCTTCATGAGTAAAACAGTAATAATAGCACCTACTTCATAGGATTTTTTGAGGGGGAATTTTCTATTAATTCATATGAGTTACTTAAAATAATTTAACATATAGCAAGTTTTTAATAACTATTACTAATTAATAAAAGTTATTTAAAGGCATTAGACCACTTCTAAACTCATAATTGTTATGACTTGGTCTTTGTGTCTTCCTCTCTGCTCAGCATCTTCCTCTTCACTCTTCTACCAAATTCCTATTTTTATTTTTATTATTTTGTGATTCCTATTTTTATTTTATTATGTTGTTTAATACACAGTAGTTTCACCATCACTTTTGTGGCCTTAACTGTATATGACTAATAGTCTTGGGACTTACTGCTCCAAGTGGCTTATTGAGGCATTTTCCTAAACTAGGACAAATTCCTTTCTAAAAAGGATTATGAAAGCTACTGACATTGTAATCAAACATATATAACCTATGTTTGTCTGTATAATACACAAAATCATTTGCTTCCAGAATTCTATACATAGTTGCGTACATGTAGGATATTCTTAATTTGTAGAATATATTTTGATCCGATTTAACTGCATTTTTAAAGGTGGTACTCTAATGTGTCATTGCACTTTATGAGAGACTGACTTTTGCTCTAGGTCACTTGCTAAGTAAGTGCAGACAGGGATTTTAACTAGACTTTGACTGCTTCCCAAAGCCCAAGCTCCTTCTACTACACCAACCAGCTGTTCATGTGATCTCCAGTCTCACAGCCATCTCAGGAGAGGACACTGTTGTTACCCCTGTTTACGTTTAAGGAAACTGGGGCCTAGAATGATTAAGTAAGTTGTATAAGATCGTGCAGTTAGTAATGTTAGGGCCAAAACCAGACCATCTGCCATTTGAAAATCTATTTTTAACAATTATGCTACACCCTGGCTGGTGGTTCAGATGGTTGGAGTGTTGTCCTGTTCACCAAAAGGTTGTGGTTTGATCCCTGATTGGGGCACATATGGAAAGCAACCAGTTGATGTTTTTCTCTCACATAGATGTTCCTCTCTGTCTCTGTCTCTGTCTCTGTCTCCCTTCCTCTCTCTCTAAAATCAATAAAACATAATTTCAAGTGAGAAATAAGAAAAACCAATTATGCTGTATTAACTACCACCCCAAAACAAAGGGGATCAAATAGACAAAGTGGAGGATGCTGGATACATATATAGTTAGAATAATTGATGATTTGTTATAATACAGGCTATGAAGAGCCACTGGTAAAAGAAAACACACAATTCCCTGTAGAAATTCTACAGAATCCATCGGAATGCCAGCAATTTAGTTTATGGAATACTGATTTAAAAAGCATTTGTCTCATCGTATTCGCCTTCCTGTTGGTTCATAAGATGCAAATAAAATGTTAATGTTAAAACCAAGTTGGAGCAAGTACTTATTTTGAGAGGAAAGATACAAGAGTTCTACTCTAGAATATTGTTATTGTAATGTAAGGAGAACCAGGAGGATAAGATAGTCCGGCTTTTGAAAAAAATGCAACTGAAAATGGAACTTAACAGTTTCAAGCATGAAAAGATGAAAAAAATTAAAAGATTATTGCGTGTGTGCATGTGTGTTTGTTTTATTGAGCTTCTCCTGCCGCAAAATCCTCTCATCCCCATCTAGCTGGTGACTTCAAGCCTTCTGAAGAAAGCACAGTATGTGAGGATCACTAGTTGGCATTCTCTGCGGGAGAGGAGCCTCACACAGGGGTGACCCTGTGATGCGCTAAAGGCTATTTAATATCCCAGCGAAGTGGTTCTGGGGCCAGTATTTTATTAAGCTTCGGGGATGAGACTTGTGATCCCGCATCCTTGATTTAGAGCCACTTAGGGCTCTGACAGCTCCACCCCTGTGTTCTGGAGAAAATATTCCTTCATGCTCTCTGCCTGATCTGAAAGCGACGCGGCTTCCAACGTTCCGCCTGGGAGGTGGTTCAGTCTTTAGAAATTGCCAGAGAATCCTGTCCATCTACAGAGGTGCTAGGCTTTCTGGAACTGACAAGGAGGACCTTGGCTTTTAATCTGAGAAACTTGAGAATTTTCTGTTTACAACTTAAAATCGCCGCTTGATTCAAAATAGAGGAGACACACGCTCCGGCTTTGTAGACATTGGGAAAATCCGTGTGACGAAGTATGGTTTAGAAATTCCTGATTTAATTTCCCCATGTTAAAAGTAAACATTTTCTGTTTGGCACGGGCAACCCACTCAAGTCATTTGCCTTTTTTAAAAAGGTGTATGAGAGACGGAGTGAGGTGTGGGATAGGAAAGAGGAGGAATCAGCTTCGTACGTAGGTCGTCCCCAGCCAACCGCAGCTGTTCTGTTAACTCCTAGAAAACCAGTTTCCACCTTAGCTGCCTCCCCCAGCCGCTTCCTTCCTCCTTGGCTCCGCCCTTGGACCCCAACTCTGTGAGTTCTCCGCCCCTACTGCCCTGCCCTGCTACTGAGGAGGCTGTAACACCGCCGCGGAAAAGCCCCCGAGGAGTGAGTCAAAGCGATTGGAGTTTTGGGGAAAGAAAAGGGTAATTCGGTTTTCCGAACCGCGACGGGGCTGGGTGAGCAGTGTGAACTGAGAGAGGCTTTATTACCCTTATTACCCCAGTAATGCCACAGGCAAGTGGGAGTCCCGGGGGCTCCCCCAGAGCGCGGGGCGTCTGTGTCTGCTTCTTATTGGAGCGTTTGCCAGAAGGGGGAGGAGCCAACAAGCCCCGCCCACTCGGGCGCGCGCTCCCGCGCGGGGTTTCAGGTCTGGGCTCAGTCTTCGCCTCGGTCCTGCAGCGCCTCTAGGCTGTAGATCTGCGTTCCAACCACCTGCTCCGAGCTGCCTCCTAGGAAGCGGGTGGAGGGGGAGAAGAGGGAGGGAGGAGTCGGAAGGAGGAGGAAAGAGGAGGCTTACACACGCCTCCCAGTCTCCCCACTCAGAGCAGCTCGGAGTGCTGCTGCTGCTGCCGCCGTTGCTATCCCTGCTGCTGCTCTTGCTGCCACAACTGCTGCCCACCTGAGGAGACCGCCTGGACCCGCCACCCCCTGTTGCCACCCCTGGCTATTCCTTCCTGTCACTGGCTTTTTACGCACATTGCCACTGTCATCATCGTTATTATCCCAAGAGAAGGGAAATAGCAGACCAGCCAGAAAGAACCACGTACACCTTTTCGAATTGCTCAAGTGTCTCCCAGGAAGAGAGAGGGTAGCCGGTCCCCGGAGAAGCAGCCAGAGGGCCCAGGGCTAGTGTTGTAGGGAGGAGGAGCTGGGGCACTGCGTGGTGGAAAGTTACGTTCGGCGGAGATCCGAAGGTGCAGCGCCGCAGCCTAGGGGGCTGTGTGTCTGGGAGAAGCCGCTGCCCGCTGCGTCCCGACCTGCGAGTGCGCGGGCAGCGTGGGGCATAGGGAACGACGCTTCTTCCAACGTCGCGGACTCTGTCGGTGGCTTCCGAGGAAGAGGAGAAATATGGCATCGAAGGCGGCCCCCTCCTGCCGTCTGGTCTTTTGCCTCTTGATCTCCGCTGCTGTCCTCAGGCCAGGTGAGCAGGGGCCCCGGAGCAGCCCGCGGCCGACGTGGGCCGGGGGCAGCTTCCTTAGGTCCCGGGCCCCGGCCTGGCACCGCCAGGCAGTGCGCCCCGGATCGTGGGGGAAGTAAAGGGACGGCGGTGCGGGCGCAGAGCTGGCCTTGGTTGGGTTCAGTCACCTGTGCCACACGTTTGGGCTTGGCCAGTTGAATCAACTTTGCGAAGCGACGGGGACACTGGGTAAATCACCCGGAACTTTGGGTGAGGCCGGGGTCAGGGCTTCAGGGGCCCGAGGGCAGGATTCGCCTGTCTCCTCTTCCCCCTGTGGCTCCCGCCTGAGCCGCGAGCTCTTGCCCACTGACAATCCAGTCCCTGATTTCAAAGTCCGCGTCATTTCGCTCCGGGCAGTTTTCGTTTCGCTTAGGTCTTGCAAGCAATAGCTGGGCGCACTTTTTTCGTGATAAAACCCCGTAAACTTCCCCTTGGTCTGAGGCGAAGAGGCGATGGGAGAGGTAGAAGAGAAAGAGGACTTTAATCGCTCTCTTAAAATCCTTCTAAAGCTTAAATCATGGTTCGGACCTCTCCTCCCCCATTTCCTGGGTGGGCAGTGAGTTTAGGACTGATGGTAGGCAAAGAAGGCAGCCAGGTTTGACCTTAACTGTAGGGTTTGTAAATTTTTCAGGTCCTGTGATTCAACCTCAGATCTCAGTTCTGTTCAGAGCCTCAGAAGAAATAATGCAAAACCCCCAACAACTAAAATATCTCCCTGGGAATCCCTTTTTCACCCTGGGGCGGTCCTCTGGCTCTGTCATCCAGAGACCCAGGGGTGGCTGACAGGGGTTGGTCCTAACAGCGCATTCTTCGCGCTCGCCTTCACTTGACGGAGTAGCAGGTTTATTTCCTCGCTAGACTTCCGAATTTTTTCGATGTTTTCCCCATATGAAGTTTTAATTGCTAGCCCTGCACTTCATAAACAGTTGCAAGTGCAACTCCTACTTCCTATTATTTCGGGTTCTATTTATTCTACTCTTTTATTTTTTAAGTCAAAGAAAAACTTCCTTGTTGCACCTTTAATTCTGCACATCCCATCCGCTGTTGGCAAGTTGAGGCCAGAGAGGAGGTTTGAAAGCCTCTGGATATCTCCCCCAGGAAAAGGGGGAAAGTGGGGCCGGGGACTGAAGCCTGGGGATCGAACGTGTTTGTGAACTGCAGCTGTGTGTGTTTGTGTGCTTGGTGGAGGCGCGGGGGAGGGGGTGCTCTCGCGATCTCTTTCTGAAAGTTACATTTCTGAGTGAGAGGCAATGAGCTCACCTGCTGTTCTGAGGTTGGAGAAACAGTAAACTGTGGCACATCTCCGGGTCTGGGGCGGGGACTGTGAAAAGCGAGTTGAGCCGGATTTAAAGCAGGTGGGGTTGGGTAGGAACGCCGGGGAAGTGGGGAGGAGAGACCCCTCGGGTTTGGCACAGCGCAGATTTCCCCTTTTTCTGATCCCAGTGTCGCTGTGGGAAGGAAGGGCATTCATACGCCGAGAGGAGAGAAGAGCGGACGAGGGCGATGAGTTTGTAAAATTCAAAGCTCCACCCGCCCACTGTTGGCTTTTCAGTTTAACCGTCTCGCCGCTTTGAGAGAGTGTCTCACCTACAGCCCCACCCTGAGAGCACACTCACATACCCAGTTTCCTTTCCAGTGCCCTCGCTCTGGCATTTATTTTCAGTGGGGTCAGCTCAGAGGACAGGTTTTTCCGCACATTTCATTACTCAAAGGGGAGAGGTTCTGCTTTCAGATTCCATTCGTGGCGATTCCTTTGGCGCACCGGCTGGCGCTTCGTCTCCGCACCGGTTTCCTCTCACTTTCCGGGCGGGGTTCGCCTAGGGGTCGGAAGCCTCAGCCCCTCAGATCAGCGATTTCTCTGAATTTACCGGGCTAGCAGAAGCGTGAAACTGTCAGTCAGTGTGTCTTAGCAGAAAGGGTTAGCACTGAAAATGCCTTGTCCTGACCCTGGACTCAAGTCCTAGACTGCAAGTGAGCCTTCTTCCGAGCGCTCTCCACAGCTGCGCCCGGGAGGATGCCCGGCCAATGGATGGCTTGGTCAGAGGGGCCTAGTGACTTCCCAGCCTGCCGCCCTTTATTCCCCAAACCGCTGTGATAGTGTGGGTCCAGACCTAGAGGGCAAAAATCCGAGTTCATGTACTTGCTCTTGCAGGTCTTTTGGTCTGTAGGCACTACATAGTTATTGATATATTTTAGGCATGGCACGTTGTTGCCTGTTTTGAAGGGAAGGGAAAATACATATGAACCACGAACACTGAATTCGGAGAGTTATAAAGGCAATGAAGTATGTGTTAATCATCCTAGAGAGAAAAGAATCTAATTATTCTTATAGAAAGAGCGTCAGCCTGTGGTGACATTTTGTATTGCTTATAAAAGGCTTTCCTTGATTATTTACAACAAGGAGGTGGAGCTCTGCAGTTAACTGTTTCTTCACTTGGGTCCTTTGCGTGCACTCCTCTGTGGAATTTTATTAAATGCTTGCTGATATAAGGTTAATTCCAAGACATAAGCACATGTAAAGGGTTTGTTTTGTACCAGTGGTATATTATGTGGGGAATGTATCAGTTTATCTCAAAAAGGCCTTGGGAAAACCATCAACTCAAATCAGATAATGTCCTTTCAGACTACATGATGTGGGACTATTAAAATTCATTAATTTAAAAACTGCAATTGGTTCAGTTGCCATGAAATATTGCTTTTTTCCTTGATGATTTATTTACTCCAATAAAAATTACAATTTATTACATACTATTTTCAGTAAATTGCTTTTCTAGGTCTGACTCACCTTTTTGGGCTTTAGCTTTCCCCTGTGTAAGTAGAAGGGTGGGCTGAGGATATACTGTCTGAGATATCTTCAGCTCAAAACTCTGTTTCTGACTATCTAAGGTGAAAAACCGATTAGGGCAAGGCAGAATCATTTTCCTGTATTTTTCTAATTCTTTCAAACCATATGGGTGGACATAATTTGTATACATTTTATTACTAGAGAGTGTTAGTGTACCCCAATTGCTAACTTTTCATCTTCTTTTCTACTTTTATAAACTCATTTTAATATCTTGTGCTTACTACTGCAGGCCAGGATAGGGCTATTAAAAAAAAGTGTCTTGGAGAGCAATTACTCTCTCACTCTACTGGGTAAAGAGACCCAGGAAAAGGATTTTAGATCTCAGAAAATCCCCGAAGTGTAGCCCATCCAGTCTAGAAATGATAGTTGATGCGAATATGTTCGTGTAAGACAGCCTCATATGTCCGCCTGTGCAATGCTTCTAAACAAAGAAGTTGATTTGTGTCGCGGCTGTGACTGCAATATCGAAGAAAATAGAAAATACTAGTGTTCTCTTCATGTTTTCAGTTTTATACACATCCAAAATAGTTTATGACTAATCTAACAAAAGTTGTTATATTCCAAACTTTTTCTGACTTTTAGGAAAATTCTAACTATCATATCATTTTCAATAGAAATTTGGAAGAGAACTCTTGTCTATTGTTGACTTATTTTTTAAAAAATCAATAAAAATGTACTTTAATAGTTGCAAGTGTTAACAGAAAATTCTATCTATTGGGGTTGGTATGTATGTGCTCAGTTTTTAGTTATTCCATATAAGAATGTAGTGACCTTGGGAAAGTTATTTCTCTGCTCCTTAAAATTTCCAATCTATAAAATTTTCCACTTATGTAATGCATGGTTCTGATTAGTAATTCCTTTGCTCAGTCAGCATTTTGAAATTTCAAATAAAACATACTATTTAAGACTTTCATTATATTCTTAATAGAATTATACTCTTTATTTCACTTAATTATCACTTGGTCATTTCATTAAAAGCAGGAAAAATGGTTCTTTTCTTTTTTCTTAATTTTTTTCTTTTACTCCCCAAGTTTTCATGCCACTAAACACAGGCCTTTGTAAAACTAAGCACAAAGCTATCAGAATTACTTGGTATAAGATGGCAGTGTCTTGTCATGTAGTTTTTTAAATGCTTTACAATCACTTTGTCTTATATTCTCAACCACACCTTTTTTTTGTTCTGGCCACTGATTTTGTATAATACATCAAACAGTTCCAGCTCTCTGAGGCCATTAACTAAAGTAGACTCATGCAGTGTAGGTTCCAAATATGCAGGAGAGCAACATAGGTGGAGCTATGATAAAATAGTATCTTTGTGCCTCTGTGAGTGTGTGTGAACTTAAATTCAACTCTTCTCAAAGCATTATTTTATTCTTTATTGTTAGGCTTTCACAAAGAACCATTTCATTTTTTAAAAATTTTAAATTAAATTTATTAGGGTGCAATATGCTAATAAAACTATATATGTTTCAAGTAGACAATCCTGTAGTATATCATCTGTGTATTTCATTGTGTGTTTACCACCCAAGGTCAAATCTTCTTTTGTCGCCATATAGATGACTCCTTCATTTCATTTCTTACACATACTAAAAAATGAGCTAACTCATTGGAATACTAAAGAAGGTTTTCTTTGAAGTGGTAGATAATGAATTAATATTTATTTGATTTTTACTTTTGTATATCATTTTTCAAAATTTTCAATAAGAAATGAAAAAGACCAGAAAAATGCCCATTTATACCTCTTCTTATTTTTTTAAAAATCAGGTCGGAATTTTCCCTTCCCTGTGGAGATCAAAGTCAAGACTAAAATATATTCTCTATATTTAAGAAGAGA
Organism: Trachops cirrhosus; assembly: GCA_028533065.1. Lineage (NCBI taxonomy): Eukaryota > Metazoa > Chordata > Mammalia > Chiroptera > Phyllostomidae > Trachops > Trachops cirrhosus. Next base: position 114,471,162 of record CM052539.1, on the reverse strand, counting down.
AATATAGGCTATTTGATAAGGTTAAATCATGCAGTTATTATACTATTCCTATAGTATTATCATATATTTGAAATTACTCATATTTTCATCCAGCTAATTTCTGTTTAAATAACAAAATTTATATACTCTCCCTTCCACCTTATTATTAAATGAAATACTATATATATTTCAACTAGGACTAGTTCTAAATGTTCTGTGGTATTCAGTAATTGTTTTATGGTACCCTATTATCATAATCCATTATCACAGTGTGTGTTCCAAGAATGAAATTAGCTTTTAGTGCTGCTTCTCTTATTTAGCCAGTCAGTTCTCAATTATCTATTACATTTAAGGGGAACTCAGAGTTGCACATAATCCAAAACAATTTCTAATCAAAGGATTACTTAATTTGACTTTGAGTTCAAGTACTTCAATGAACATGCCTATGTCTGATTTTCTAAGAATTCATCACATTACAACATAATGAAGCTAAACTGTGGGAGAACAGATTAATCAGAAATTAGATAGCTGTCCAGTTTCTCTGGCTGAATTTCCCCCCTTTTCTTTCCCCTAACACTTTCCCCTTTATTACTCAGTGAACCATACAGCCTGGTATATCTAACACAGTACTGGCTTATGCCTGTTGTCCTGATTAAATTACTATGGTACCCTACTTTACTCTCAAAAGTGGTTTGGGTGACAAATTTTATGGTTACCATAAATATTAATGACTTTCTTGTTTACATGTCTGTTTTGCAGTACTTAAATATAAGGCATACATTCTTCATCCTGACCATTGCATATTTCTAACATTTTTATTTATCAGCTACAGTGAACTGACAATAGGAGTTATATGCCCCTTTAATGTTAAGTATAAGAGAGAGACAAGGTTATAACTTTGAACCTCAGAATATTGCAGTGAGTGTAGAACATTAAGGATCTCATGGCTTGGAATGGAAACCAAATTCACTTGAAATGTAAGAGAATAATGGTGGTTGAAATTCACCTGGGAACTCTTATTTGTTCAGTAGCTATGGAGTATCTAGGGAAGTCCTTTTCCAGTCTGATGCTGAAATCCTTTCCTAACAGTGAAAAATTGTAACAGTGGTGTGCTGAAACCCACCCTGCTATTCTGCTGACTCTGACTAATATGTAGCTTGTAGATGGACAGCATGTTTATATAAGAATCCTAGGAACTAACTCCAAAAGATACATACTCTGACCTTCAGGCTTCCCAGCTCTGGGAGATTTGCTGACCTTCATCCATGGAGCCAGGATGACTAAATCAGGATGATGCACACTGGGCCATCAGTTCTCTTATTGGAATGGACTGTGCTCATCTGTACCGTAGAAAACTTTTCAGTCCCCTCCCTTGATCTCTTTGTTCTCTTCCCCTCACCCTTCTGATAAAGACCTCTGCCTCCACTGAGATATGAAGATGAGCTCTGAGACATGAGTTCCCCGTCTTCCCCAGAGATGGCCCACCATCTTCCATGTTGCTGGCACCCCAAAAGAAACCACTTTCCTTTACATCAGCACCTGCTTTTGTAGCCGCAGCCTGCTGGACCTGCTTTCAGTTACACGTTCTCATCCAATTGTATGTTTTCCATTCTATTCTTCTATAAGTTTTCTCTATGAAATTGAAAGAAGCCCTACTTCTTTTTGTACAAATAAGCTACAGTTGTATCAGTTAGAAATGGTGACCTGACTTGGGAGAGCTGACAATATGTCTAGAACAGTTGGTGCCAAGACTGACTATTCCCAATTAGGCAGCCATGTATTATTTGGTTCATTTGTTTCTGAATGCCTCAGTTACTCAGAAAACCCCAACAATGGATGGAGGTAAGGAATAGTGAGTGGGTATTATCTAAGCACACAAAATAAAGGAAGCCATAATATTGTCCTACAAAATAGGGAAAAATGAACCAAGAAGGCATTGGCCATGGTGGCTGAAACTCTTGTCAGACTATTCCCAAGTACTTTCCCTGATAATTGGGAGGTTTATGGGTATAGAATTCACTATTACTATTTTGAACTACAGTGTATTAGTTAATTATGCTGCACAATAAAGCATTCCAAAACACAGTGGTTTAAATCAGCAACCATTTTATGTAGTACATTATTGTGCAGGTTAGCAATTTAGTCTGCACAGCTGGGTGATTTTCTGATTGTAGCTAGTTGTCTTCATCTATTAGTCTGCTGTGGGTCAGCTTAGGAAGCTTTACTTCTGGGAGTTAGCTGGTTGTTTTTCAGGAAAAATCAATTCCTCATGTGCTTCCCTTCTCTAATATGCTTCTCTCAGTTTTCTCTCTTGGTGGAAGCCACATTCTGTAAAGACCAGTCCTGAGCCTAGCTCACATTTAAGAGTGGGGAAATCATCTCCACCTATTGAATGGAAGAACCTAAAAATACTTTGCAAACAGTGTGGATAAAGACCAGAAGGGAGAATTAGGGCCATTTTTGCAATCAGTCTGCCTCTCATAATAATAGTGGAGGATATAGCAGAAGCAAAGACCCTTACTGCAAATCCTGAGCCCCATATTCATAATGTATGCTCTTCTTTTCTACATGCTTGGGCAGGAAATAGGACAGGTTGTAGAGACTCAAGCAGGATCCAATAAGAACAGTCTCCTCACTCAAACTTTATCTTCTCCTGGAACAAAATTATGGAAAGTTCAGTGTGTGCGTGTGCACATGTGCATTGGAGAGAGAGAGAGAGAGAGAGAGAGAGAGAGAGAGAGAGAGAAAGAGGGAGAGGGAGGAAGGGAGTCTAAGAGAGAGATTCGTAAGGGTTAAAGGCATGCAGTATTGCAATATCCAATTCATGGTCAGAAGCTAAAATGTGATAGAAGAGAGGTTGGAAAAATGAGAAGGTGCCTTAGACAGTCATCTTGTTCAATTCTCTTGTTTGGCAGCTGAGATAGATGAATATTTAGGTTACGAGATTACCTAAAACTCAATAGCAAATAGGCCAGTTTTTGAGACAAGAATATTCTTAGTTTCATTTAGGCCTAGATTGAAGGTTTTGGAGCTATAAATATTCTTAGAATTACATAGTTACTTGCCTAACTCACATTGTTGGACAATTCAAGAGTAAAACTCATGTGAATTAACAGTTCAACATGCATAACAGCAATAAATATTGTATTTATTGAGTGCTCAGTATGGGCAAAGCACTGTGCTTGGTATTAGTGCTACTGCAATAAACTAGTTCCTAGTCAAGGTCCAAGATATTATGTTCTCTTTGGGAAATAGAAATCAATTAACTAATGCTATAATTATTTGCTGGAAGTTTTGCTAAGTATTACAAGGACAAATAAAGAGTATTTTACATCAGAGTGGTCAAACTTGATCTAGAGCTTAGAAAAAAAATCATAAAGGTTCTTTCAGGAAGTGATATCTGAGGTATGTGCTGAGGAATAAGCAAGCCAGAGGTATGGGCTGAGAGGATGGTATGAGTGAAGATGCTAAGGCAGAAAGGAGCATGGCTTCTGACTCCTGTGGGTGACTAGGAATTCCTTAAAGTTGTTCAAATACTTTCCTGTAATTTCCCTAATTTTACTTTCAAGTTGTGAGGTTCAGAAGAGGATCCCTTTGATCTTATTCAAATATGCATATATTAGCAAATATTTGCATATGCACTTCTTTTAAAAAATGAACATATTGCACACACCATTTTGTACCTTTCCTTTTTCACTTAGCACACATTTTTGAAGATTAAGAGATTATCCCATATCAGCACTCTTTTTAACACAGTATATTGGATTTCATTATATGCACTAGAATTAATTTGACCATTTCTTTGGTTTTGGGGAATGTAGTTTTCAATCTCATTTTATTACAAATAGTACAGAAATGAACATCCTAATACAAGTTCTTGTCCATATGTGCAATTAGGTTGGGAGGAAAATGTCCTGGAAGTGAAATTGCTGAATTAAAGAATATGGGTATTTTTCATTTAGAAAGAACTTCTAAAATTACATTCAAAGAGTATGTACTGTATTGTATGTTTGAAAGTTGGTAAGAGAGTAGATCTGAAAGTTCTCATCACAAGAAAATGTGTTGTAACTATGTGCAGTGATAGATGTTAACTGAACTTATTGTGGCAATCATTTCATACTATATACATACATAAAATCATTATGTTGTACACCTAAAAGTAACATAATGTCACATGACAATTACATCTCAATAAAAAAAAAGTATGTATCTTTTAAAAGTTCCAACAAAAGCACACTGGTATACTGCCTTCCTCATGCTTCCTCTATAACTATGTACTATTAGTATAACTTTATAAAAACAGGATAATACATTGGTTCTTATTCACTTAAAGCTTTATGGGAAGTATGAGAATTATAGGAGTAATAACCATACATATGCACAAGTAAGGCAAAACCTGTAGATAGATTGGTGCCTAACTTTACTGTACATGAGATGAGGCCAAAATGGGAGAAAGAAGTTCATTTTTTATTGCTTTTCCAAATAAGATGGATAACTTTTAGAACATAAACTATATAATTACAAGCCATATTTTCTTTAATTTTGGGAGATTTATGCTCTGTGGAAGCCCTAGGAGTAGCTGACATTGTTTTCCATTACAAAAATGATTTCTGAATATTTGGGTTAGTTTGTTATACAATATATACAAATAGTTTGTGAAGGCGGTCTAACTAATGCTATTTTGTAAAGCCTGCATTGATAGTTCTTACTGGACAGACTTTGGTTATTTTTATTTATTTATTTAATCCTTAGCCAATAATATGTTTATTATTGATTTGAGAGAGAGAGACATTGATGTGAGAGAGAAACATCGATCAGGTGCCTGCTATACACGCCCCAATCGAGCATCCAGCCCACAATCTAGGTATGTGTCCTGACTGGGAATCAAACCCACTACCTTTTGGTGGGCGAAACAATGCTCCATCCCACTGAGCCACTCAGCCAGTGCATCAGTTATTTTTAAATACCATATTTTGAACAATTCTTTCAACAAATTTGTTTTAATACACTCATCAAAATTATTGGTGAGCTGATAAAAAGTACCATCTTCCACAAATTTATAAATAACATCAGTGCCATTAATATGTTTCATGTTGTAGTTTTGGATCTATTATGGATAAGAGTAAACTACTTATTTTATAGCCACTTTTATATAAAAAACCCATATATATATGTTTTCCCCCAAGAAATGGAATTTATTTGTAAAAATTCATGTATTTATTCTTACATGTTTAAACTTCAGTCACCTTCAAAGCACTCTCCATTTGATGCGATACACCTCTCAAGACTTTTTCACTGCTTAAAACAGTTTTTGAACTCGTCGATTTTAATGACTTTTAGCTCTTCTGCTGTTTTTTGTTTCACCTCTTCCAAAGTGGCAAAATGTTTCCTTTTGAGGACTTTTTTCATCCAGGGAAGCAAAATAATCACTAGGGGTGAGATCAGGTGAATAGGTAGGGCAGGGCATAGGGTCGTGCCGTTTTTGGTCAAAAACTGCTGAACACTCAGCATAATATGGGCAGGTGCGCTTGTAAATCACCCATCATGAAATGGGCAAACTTGTTGAGGGAATCTTCAAAACAATTCACTGAGGCTAAATGCAGCCTCTCACAACAACACCAGCTGGCACGTTGATATAGATGGGTTCCTAGAACACTTACCTAGCAGAGGAAGCCTATACTATAAGAGGCCCACCCTCTAGAAGATAATTCCAGTTTTTGGAGGGTCCCCCTCATATGTAAAGAGTTTTCAAAAAGTATATGCTAAAGACATTTTTTAAACTAAGCAACAAATATTCATAATGGAGTTAATAATAGTATGCACATACCACAATTTCATGAATAAATCAGTTTCTGCCTAACATTTAGTTTTAAATGTTCAAATTGGTAGCATTTGTACTTTATTCTGCAAACATACTCTCTACCTGGATGATAAATATATGACACTATCAAAAACTAGTTTTGTTGGTTATAAGACACAAGTTTTATGTTTTTGTCGAGATGTGCATGGCTCTAAACATGAATAATGCTCTTGCTATTAGATGCAAGAGTGAAATGTAATACACATTTGGATTTACCCTGTTGGAGTAATCCCCTATTGAAGTCCACCCCAGTGGATGGTAATCTAGGTCTCAAATAAAAATTTTGTTTTATAGATGATGGATTAGTATAAAATTGCTTTTTTTCTCATACTAGATGGCAAATAAGTATCTGTTTATTAAAACCCTGTATCTGCTCAGCTGTGTTTTTCTTTGCTAATAATAAATGTGTCTCCTTACTAAAAAGTGACAAAACAATAAAAAAGAGTCAAGTTTCAGGGTATGGCTTGTATATTATCATTTTTTAGGATTGATCCAGAATATTTAGTTACAAAGGACTGGAACTGATGTACTCAATCAGTGATTTTTTCTGTTTTGTAGATAGTGTAGCTATCTCAGACATTTCTGAGCAATAATTCTCTGATTAATTTGTATAGACTGTCAGTGCTCACAGATTTCACAGACTGCCAATGTGGAGCACAGACTTCACTGCACAAGAGCTCAAGAGCTTGGGCTATGGATCAAAGCATTAGTTTCATTTCTAGCTCTTGTCTCTAGCTCTTGTTTTCTTATTTGCAAAATGAGCATAGCAATCCTACTAAGTTTATTGGAAATGAATATCCAAAAATTAATGAGAGTATAGTGCATTTCTCAGCCCATGGCACATGGTGGACTCTCAACTAATAATTATTACAAGTCACATTTTTTTAGTAATTATAGCATTATAATGTTTATTCATGTCAGAAAATACTGGGTTGGCCAAAAAGTTCATTTAGTTTTTTCCATACAATGGCTGTAGTAGTGCTTAGTTGTCTTGAACTTCATTTGAAATAATTTTGTTAGATTATATTGTGACATCTGTCATATCAGCATTCATTTAAAAAAATTATCAAAATTGCTGAAGTTTTGTGTAGCCATTTTAACACTGAAAATGGAAGAAGACATGCAACATTTTTGGCATACTATGCTTCATTATTTCAAGGTAAAAATGCAACTACAACACACAAAAAAAGATTTGTGCAGTGTACAGAGAAGGTGCTGTGACTGATCAAACCTGTCAAAAGAAGTTTGCAAAGTTTCTTGGTACTATTAACATTTTGGCCAAATAATTCTTTGCTGTGGGGCTGTTTTATGCTTTGGAAGGTGTTTAGCAGCACCCCTGGCCTCTACCCACTACAAGCCAAAAGCAGGAGATAGCTGACATACTCAGACTATCCAGATCAATAAAGGTATTGCTTAAAAATGAAAAACGTGTCTTTGATTTTACAGAAAAAAACTAAATGGACTTTTTTGTCAACCCAATATGCAAAATACTTTAATTCACTGATTGAAAGGTATATTTAAGTTCCCTCTAAGTACATTTTGACTTTCAAGAACAAAATTGGAATCCAGGTTCTTATTAAGATAGTTCAGAGTCCCATTGTCTCTCAAGTAAGTTTTCAGTTTTATGAACTCAAGAAAAACAAAAGAAAAACAAATTTAAAATTACAACCTTAAAAAATGTAATTCCCTCAAACAAGAACAATTCAGAAAAAAAGAGCACATGTTTGAAAACTATAAGGACATATGTAATTTATAATTACACTCTTAGATAGTGATATTATGTATGTTTCTATAATTTGGAAGACATTAGACCTTAGAAGACAATTTTATAATTATTGTAATAGAGTCATTTTGGTTATAAAATTATGCTTTAAATACAAGGTACATTCTGTCAATAATAATTCAGTAGAGGGAGCTCAACTGCTTTCTTTCATGAGCACTGTAGAATGATTCTGCTTATGATAATTTTTCTCTAATTTAATGGTGAGATTATTAAAATATAATTGTAGCATTAATGCTATTTTAAAAGTTGAATAATATTCTTCTCTTACTAATCTGATTAAAATGCTTCTACAAACAATACATGTTTGGATACTAAAATGCTAGATGATGTTAAAGTAGTTATATACTTTCAAGGTAAAGTAGGTATACTTTGATGCAAGGCATCAAAGGAGAGCAAAGTTTATTTCCAATTATAAAATAATGACTATTTTGGATATCACTTTTGTGGCACTATTAAGTAAAAACAGTTATATATTTGAATAGGAGAAAAAATAGCTGGTATTTTTCTTAATTACTCTCCCTAAATTTTTAAACAAATGAGTATAGAGTTCTATGTGGAAATAGTCTATACTTATTTCCCTGTTTTCTTTCCCAAATATCCCCTTGATTTAGATAACTCCAGTTATATTTCAGCCTAAATTGATATGCATCACCCGTGTGACTCTGACAATTTGTTTACATTTTAGGAGACTCAATTTTGTCATGGACGTGTTGTTCACTATGATTTTTAATATCTTAGCCCCTTAAAGTCTAGCATTAAAAATTATATACAGTTAAAAATTTGTATAGGTTTGAATAGATGCTAATCAACAAGTTTTACTTGAGTTCCAATTTTAAAAAAATAATGTAAATGATAATGCCCACTTATTTTTTATTTGAAGAGAAATGAATTTATTGAGTTTCACAGGAAATTACATAATCCCACACATTAAACCTCCTAATTTATTATTAAAGTGATGTTGGGTAAAGAAATGGCCCAGTTCTCTGACATATTTAAGGACTGCCAACAAAGACAGCTTTTAAATATTTCCTAATGAAATTAGATACCTGCTCTTCTGTCAGCAGTAGTAGGGCAACCTGAAGATTTGAGGCTAATAGCTTGTTCATTACAGTTTTTAGCATTCCTTAAATTAAGGGTACATTTTATTGTGTTTACTTTTCATTATAGATTAGAATTTGAGAATGTGGCTTCTGGAGCCAAATTGTGTGGATTTTAAACCTGTGTCTCTTTAACACTTCATATAATAAGGGCTTGGTGTTAAAGGGACTTATTTAAGAAAAAGAAGATCAAAACTATGAACATAAAATGACAACAAACTTACAACCATCAACCACTGAATCTGAAAAACAAAAACAAACTAAGCCAGCAACTAGAACAGGAACAAAATCACAGAAATAGAGATCACATGGAGGGTCATCAGTGGGGAGAGGGAGGAGAAGAGGGAGAAATGGTTCAGAGAATAAGAAGCATAATTGGTAGGTAGAAAACAGGCAGATGTTAAGAAAAGTATAAGAAATGGAGAAGCCAAAGAACTTGCATGCATGACCCATGGACATGAACTAAGCGGGGGATTGCTCAAGGGAAGGAGAGTACCAGGGTGGGGGACAAAGGGGGGAGAGTGGGACAACTGTGATAGCATAATCAATAAAATATACTTAAGAAATAAATAAACCTGTGTCTCTACTCTCCACACTTCCAACTAGGTGACATTGGGCAGCGTGCTTACCCCCTCTCATGTTTAATCTGTGCATTAGGGATAATAGTACCTATTTATTAGTTATTAGAAAGGATAAGTAAATTAATACACATAAAGTTCATTCAGTGGCATGACTGTGAAATGATAAGCTTTCTATAAATTGTTAGTAGTATTCAGATAATAATGATTATAAACCCATTTTAGTCCCATTAGTACCTAGAGAAGAGAGGCCCCAAGTTGTCTCAAAGTTATAAAACTGCCAGCTCTAGCTCTTCCTCACACTACCTTTTCTTCCACTGAAGAAATGGAATATTAATGACAGTTATGTCTTATTATTTATTGGGCATAACCTTGAATCTACTCACTTGATAAATAAGTTGTTCACAAACTCCTGTCTTTATCCATTAATTATTAGTATCATATTCATTATGATACCATTCTCATTTAATAATGAAACATCATTGTATTGCAATCTTGAGTTTTAAAACTAAATTTAAAAGGAAAACTTAAGCTAAATAGGAGATATCTTGCAGGCTGTGGCTCACAGTGTCTGAGAGAATGTTGTTGCTTCAGGTCATTAGTGTCAGTGGGCCACAGGTAATTCAGGAGCAGGAAAGTACATGTGTTTAAGATTTTGTGGACTCTAGATTTAGAGTAAAATAGAGCACAGTGATCATAATAATCTAAGGAAGTGAGAAAAATAAACAAATGTAGTCTGATTTCTCAAGCTTCAGTCTAGCCCCCCCACCAACCCCTTCTTCCACCTGCCATCAAATTGATGGAAGATATGAGTAGGATCTTGTAACTGATCTGCTGAAAATACTTCAGTGGCTCCCCATTAGAGTAAGGATAAAATCTCAATTCCTGTCATAGCATTTAAGGTCCTTCATACATTTTTTAACACAGTCTTTCTTGAAATTCCATGCTCCACCCATACTTCTAAGTGAAGTACAGCCTTGTAGTTTCCTGGGTTTCTATTCTTGTTCACGGCTTAGTATTATTATAAAATTCTCCCTTGTTGCCATCACCTTCCTTTTCCCTGAAAAACAACCAGCATCCCCATCCTTCAGAACACAATTTAGATGCCATCTTCTCCAGAAACTCTCCCCTAAGCCCCCTAAACTGTCCATCCTCTGTAATTCCAGACCTAATTTCATTATTGCCTCTTACCTTTATTACTCTTGTTGCTCTTTCTCAGAGGATTTTTGTGTTCCTGGAGGCAGGAGCTGTGTTTTCTTAATCTTTTTTTTCTGCTCAGTGTCTATATAGTGTATCTCCAATACATATATGATGATTGGATAAATGCATTAGTCAAAATTACAAATGTTGATTATTAATGAAGCTTATTTACAGCTGCAATATTTATTGCAAACTTTATTCATATGTGATTAAGAAATACCTATATTGAGAAGATTTTTCAATTGCTTTTAGAAATTTAGAGGATGATAAATCTCCTGAATTATGGTTTTTAAAATAAATAAAACAATAGCATATTTGCCATATTCTACCTAAGCTATACAATGCAGTAGAAAAAGAAATAGAATAAGATTTGCCTACCTTTTTACCTGCCAATCCAGGGTTATATAAAATAAAAACTTGAATAACTTCATTCTTCTAGAGCTTCCAAAGACATTGAACATTAAGTGTAAGATATTCCGGAGAAATATAAAAATTTATTTAAACTTGTTTATTTTTGAAACTGTAAGATTTTCTAGGGTGATTATAGGAACACATTCTCAATAGACAGTAAATGCCTGGTAATATTTTATTTTTCCTGTTTTTCATTCTTAGATTGAACCAGTAAATCAGGGCATTTTTCCAAATATGATAAATGTAGAAAAGATTTCATGAACAAATTGATCAGTTATGCAGGCAATATTTAATATATTTGTATCACAGAAAATACATGTATATTGTAGGCCATGCCTTGATTACTGTTAACATTTAACAATATTGTTAAATAATCTAAACAGTAACATTTAGAGAAAATTTGCAGAAAATTTGGTTTTATTTTTGCAAATGTATTTTCTATCAAAGCATTTGTAAATTTGAGACGAAAACCTAAGAAAAATTTATGAAAAATGAAATGATTTTATTTTTACTAAAAAAATAAAACTGTGCTCTTAAAACTAATGTATCATTTTAAGAAACAGGCCAGTACTGATTTTTAAAAAAATGCAGAATTGGATTTATCATAGTATCTTGTTATTTCATGGTATTTTATATCTGAAACCTTAATGGGTTTAAGTCTTTCTCATATCTCTGGGCAAAATAGTGTTAATTCTTACAACTTTTTTACTTAAAGCCTTTTAAAACAATAAACCTTAATTTTTTTTCCTTTCCTTTGGATCCTTCCCAGTTGTTCTGAATTTTAACTTCTATATCATGGTTTTATTCTCTCATTTTTCACAGACAACCTTGTTAATGAATTTTTACTTCTGCAGTCCATAAGTTAAGTTGTCTCCTGAATCCCTGCAATTTCTAGTATGTTTCCACTATGTTATAAATGTACTTATTCAGATAAACCGGTGTAAGTCCAACCTGTTGTCACTGCTAGTTCCCACTTGTTGAATACCTGCTAAGTTCCATGCACAGTAGCACTTCATAAAATAATGGCCAACATATTTTTATAACCAATTTTAAGTTTAAAAACTGTACTTGCTTATTTTTGAATTATAAAATCTAATCTCACTTTCAGTCTTTTTAACGTAGGACTTTGAATACAGTGTAGCATATGTATCAAAAAGTAGAGCAAAGATATTATCAAATAAAGGCAAGTGTCACTTTCTCATTCTTTTCATAGACTGTATAAATCTGGTGGGGCCATGTCAATGACCTGTCTGTATCTCTTTGGAATCAACTGCCTAATGATTCATGCATCAGGCAACTGAATACAATTATTCAAGGCCAGCATACATTTCAGATTTGATTAGTTACAGATTACCTTTACTGGTTTATTCACAAATAGAACCCAATTAAATCCATTCTCACTGGCTAGGGACACTGTTCCTTATGCTTAGATTTTGTAAGACTTTTCCCCACATCCTACCTTCCTACTTCTTTTCCCTAGGGCCCCTACCCCTAAACATTAACCCCACCTTCTGACAGCCTAGACCCGGCCTTTCATTTTATTGAATGTATGCATTTAGTTGCTTTCTTGCTGAGCTGTGTATTTTTTTCTTGAAAAAATTAAAATTACATGGAACTGTGTGTTTTACTCTTTCCTATCAAGTTAGGTAATAATGTACAAGAAGCGTGTCTGTTTGGGTACAAAGCCCAATTCAGGAACTACTAAAGAATGAGTATCATTAGGTTCCTTTTTCGAGCACAGTTTCCAGTGTTTGGAATGCCATCCCTCTGAACTCAGTCCTTTAATGGGAAAACAAACATCAAAGGTAGTGTGAGCAAATTACCCAATATACATAATTTTTTCAGTAGTTTCAGTCTTACTCTGGTTAATATCAGATGAAGTGTTGATACTTCAAATGGATGACTTTTGAATTTGTCTTCTCTTTTTATCTCAGGTCATTTTTCCAAATAGAAATGTAGACATTTCTCCATGAGAGAAATAGTTAGGATAACTGAGGAATAATTACATTTTCCACAGCATTATGTAGTAGTCAAAAAGCTGAGGTTCTAAATGACTTGTTATAGGAAGGGCAGGAGAAAATAAAAATAAAATGAAAAAAAAAAAACAATCCTCCTTTCCCACAAAAAATAACCAAGAAACCATCAAACAAAGCCCAGAAACATTTTAAACATAAGATCACCTTTTACTTTACTCCTTTGTTGGTTATTTACTTTGCCTTCTGGGAATATTACACAATCTATTAGCTTTTTCTCTTTAGATGTTTGCAGAATATGGAATGTACGACTAACTTTAAAAAAAATAACATTGATTCTCGTAACAGAACCAGTGTGTACTTGTTAACCACATGACTGCATTATTAAATATAGTTGCTTAACAAATTATAAAATAAAATGAAAAAGCAGTTAGGAAAACAGGCCCCATGTAAATGGTCCATACACTCCACTAACTTTATTGTTTAGTAATTAATCAGAAAGCATTTAATAGCGAGTGCTGGTTTATCACTGTTGAATCAATAACAGTAACCTGGATCATTGTGGAGTTCACAACAGTGACCAGGGACTTGCCATCTGGGTGAGGCCTGACCACCAGGGATCAATGGCAGCGTGATACAGAAGACAGGAAAGGGAAGATAAGCCCCAGGTTTCAGTTCCACCTTTGTCAGCAGCCCTGGGGTTTTGGTTAGTCACTTCAGTTTCTGTTCACTATTTCTCTACGTGTTCAGTGACGGTATTAGGCTAGTGGGCTTCCTTCCATGTGATCATGAGTGTTGCGTGATTTTATTCCAGTACCAAATAAAAATGATCTTTACCTTGTCTCTTTGTATTGTTCTTCTTTTGTTTTCAACAGTATGCTCTGTTAAGAGCTAGCCCTGTAACATTCTGCAGATTGAGATTCCCACTCACCGTGGACCATAAATAAGATAATTGAATCATAAAAATAAAATATATAATATAGGCAAGCATTAACAGAGTATGAAATTATGATAGACAAGGAGAGGTAAAACTTCCCCCCTATTTAACACTGAACAGACTTCATGATAGCACAGAATTACATTTTATTTCAGTTTTCTTATTTTAAATAAAGATGTGGAGAAGTGTAATTTGGTTCAGAGAAAAATAATAAATAGATTAAACCATATAAAACACAGGACCTGTGAAGAGGGGTGAGGCCTGAAGAGAACACTCATCCAAGATTCCCTGTTTTTAGAGAAAAGTTAGCCCACAACAATAACAGAACAGGATTCAACTGCTGAAAGAAAAAGCTAGTTCCTTGATTTTGAATTTGCTACTTTTGGGAAGACTCAAATACCACTGTCCCTGATAGTGTCACAAAATGTTATAGCCACTTGGCAGTCGGACATGCTATGTATGTATTCCCTACTCCAGGCAGAGATATTCTGATGTCTCTTTCAACTGGGAGATCAGTATGGAAGGATAATAAACTGATGATTAATGTTTCATTTTTCTTATCTATAAAGTAATAGGTTTCATTTTTTTGGCAAGTATTTGTCCAGTTCTCCCAACACCATTTATTGAATAGACTATCCATTGTATGTTTTGGCTTTCTTTGTTAAACAGTAATTGAGCATAAAATCATGGGTTTATTTCTGGACTCTCTATTCTGTTCCACTGATTTAGATGGCTGTTATTTCTGCCAGTACCATGCTGTTTTGATTACTATGGCCTCATAGTATAGTTTGATATCAAGAAGTGTTATTCCTCCAACTTTTTTCTTCTTTCTCAAGATTCCTGTGGCTGTTCAGGGTTTTTTGTGGTTCCATATAAATGTTTGGAATATTTGTTCTAGTTCTGTGAAATATGCCACTGGTATTGATAGGAATTGTGATGAATCTATAGATTCTTTTGGGTAGTATGGCCTTTGTAATAATGTTAATTCTTCCTCTCCATGGACAAGTATATGCTTCCACTTATTTATATCTTCTTCAGTTTCTTTATTCAGTTTCTGAAAAAATTTTGAGTACAGGTCTTTTATAGACTTGGTTAATTTATTACTAGGTATTTTTTTGATGCAATTGTAAATGGGATTGCTTTCTTAGTGTTCCTTTTTGATAGTTCATTATTGGTATATAAAAATGTGGCTGACTTCTCGATATTATTTTGGTATCTTGCTAACTTTACTGAATTTATCAGTTCTAGTAGTTTTCTGGTGGAATTTTTTGGGTCCTCTATATACAGTACCATGTCATCTGCAAATAATGAGTTAAGATGACTTTTATTTCTTCTTCTTGTCTGATTACTATGGCTAGGACTTTCTGTACTGTGTTGAATTAGAGTGATGAATATGGACATCCCAGTCATAATACCAATCTTAAAGGAAATGCTTGTAGATTTTGCCTATTGAGTATGATGTTGAGTGTGAGCTTCCCATATATGAACTTTATTTTGTTTTAGTATGTTTCTTCTATTCACACTTTGCTAAGAGTGTTTATCATAAATGGGTACTAGATTTTCACAGATGCTTTCTCTGCATCTACTGATGTGATCATATGGTTTTTATCCTTCATTTTGTTTATGTGGTGAATCACATTTATTGAGTTGGGAATGTTGTACCAACCTTGTGTCCCCAGAACAAATCTCACTTCATCATGGTGTATGATCTTTTTAATGTATCACTGGACCCAGTTTGCTAATATTTTGTTCAGGATTTTGGCATTTATGTTCATCAGGGATATTGGCCTACTATTTTCTTTCTTTGTAGTGTCTTTATCAGATTTTGGAATTAGGATAATCCTGGGTTCCTAAACTGAGTCTGTGAGCCTTCTCTCGTCTTGAAGTTTTTGGAATAGTTTGAGAAGGTGTGTGTTATTTCCCCTTGGAATGTTTGGTAAAATTCACCTGTGAAGCCATCTATTCCAGGACTTTTATTTGTTGGGAATTTTGATTACTGCTTCAATTTCACTCATTGCAATATGTCTGCCAAGATTCTCTGATTCTTCCTGATTCAGGTTTGGAAGACTGTATATTTCTAAGAATGTATCTGTTTCATCCAGATTGTGTAATTTATTAGCATATAGTTGTTCATAATATTTTCTTATAATTCTTTGTATTTTCAGTGGTGTCAGTTGTTACTTCCCCTTTTTCTTTCTGATTTATTTATTTTGGCCCCCTCTCTAATTTTCTTGATGAGTCTGATTAAAGGTTTGTCAATCTTATTTATCATTTCAAGGTACCAGTTCTTGGTTTTATTGATCTTTTGTATTGTTTTTTTACTTTATTTTGTTTATTTCTGCTCTGATTTTTATTACTTCCTTTATTCTACTCACTTTGGGTTTTGTTTGTTGTTCTTTTTCTGGTTCCTTTAGGTTTAAGGTTAGCTAGTTAATTTGAAATTTTTCTTGTTTCTTGAAATAGGCCTATAATACTGTGAATTTATTTCCTTCTTTGGATTGCTTTCTCTGTGTTCCATGGATTTTGGGTTTTATGTTCTCATTTTAATTTATTTCTTTAATTCTAAGTGAAATAAGCCAGTCAGAGAAAGACAGGAGGCATACTATTTTATTTATATGAGGAATCTAACAAACAAAATAAACAAAATAAGAACAGATTCATAGATTCAGAGAACAGACTGACGGCTGTCAGAGGGGGCATTATCGGGGACTGTGTGAAAAAGGTGAAGGTATGAAGAAAAAAACCCTCATGGACATAGACAAACAGACAACAGTATGGGGATTACCACAGGGAAAGCAGGTGAGGCGTGGGAGAAGAGGGTGAAGGGGGAATACGTGGTGACAGAAGGAGACTTGAGTTGGGGCTGTGAACACACAATACAGTGTACAGGTGACGTGTTATAGAATTGTGTATCTGAAAACTATATAATTTTATTTATCAGCCACTCCAATAAATTCAATTAAAAAGTGAAAAAATAGAATGCAGATAAAATATGATTCATATTTCAAGTATAATTCAAGACAGCCAATCAATAAAGTAATACAGAGAAATGTTTCTAATATCAATTGTCACTGACCAACAGAAATGAATGAATGCATAAAAAATAAAGTGATAAGAAATTGTAACTTAAGATTCTTTCTGGTTCAAATTCTGTATGATTTTTTGAATATTAGGATATTGGGCCTGAACTTTAGCTTAATATTTGATGATAAACATATCCTTCTAGGAAAAATTATTTTAGGTTAAAAAAACAGATTTTTCTTTCTTTTTTAAAAAATCAAATGTAAATTGGGTCTTTTGAAGGTAAATAATTAGATTCCAAATGGTTCTAAACAGACCCTGTGTGTCTTTAGCTCTTGAAGGCTCAAAGCCCTAACACTTTACAGTCAAGATTTAGAGACTATAAATTGAATGGTTATATTAATAATTTTGTGAAAGAAAAGAGGAAGAAGGAATAACTGAGAAAAATTACTTAAGTTGGCAAGTTATGTCTTAGGTAATGTCTCTAGGTTCATTTTGTTATCTCTAAAATGAAAAGAACAATGATAATTATATCAGAGATTTTTTTGAAAAACCTAAGGGAGAAAATCTTGGTAAAGTGTTTAGCAAGTCAATGTCAAGTAGAACAGGTTACAGAAATGTAGCAATTATTATTAATACTGCCATTATTGTCAACATCTTAACTGAATGTTTTAATATTTTGTACCTTTTAAGAAGAAGTTCAAATATGACACACTTAAATGTAACAGAGAGGGGGAAATTTTTTCAAAGTAGAAAATTATCCTCTTGCAGTTTCCTTTATTCTTATTTATTAAAAATATAATGATGAATAGCAAGAAAAAAGGATGGCAGAACGATTTGTATGGTATGCTCATTTACATGAAAGTGGTACATGTATTTAAACAGACAGGATCATCTAACAGGATTGTGTATGCATAGATATTTTTTCTTGGAAAACATACAAAACTTTTAATAATGGCTATTGCTGAAGGGGGTACTGGGGATATAAGATAAAAGGGAAACCTTTTTTTTAACTACATACTCTTTATATCAATTTGAATATTTGTAATGTGTGTATTATTTATAAATAAGTTACTAGTGCAAAAGTTATAATAGTGGTGCTACTTACTGAAACTGTAGAAGAGATACATTTCTCGAGTAGTTAATTTACTTATTTTGATTTGAGAATTAAGACTTTTAATGAAATGTAGTACTATCCATGTTATGAAATTTTAGAATAAGTTATACTTATTTTTTGTTTCTTGCTTCTCTTTCCCTCCCTGGTTTTCTGATATATTACAGCAAACCTATGAACATACTGGAATTAAAATGATCCGTCTTTTTTATTGGCATTTTTAATAATACTAGTCCACATTTAAGTTTAAATCACATTCAAGATGAGATTGCAGAGTCTGCTTATTGATTGGTGTCCTGAAGTGATTTGCACATGTAAAAGTGTAGTCCTGTATGTTGACTGCTAAAAGATTGTTTAAACATACAGTTAACAAATTCGTGCCTGTGATGAGAAGCCAGTATGAGAAAAAATACAATAAAAGGAATTTAAGTTCTGTACCAGCAATAATTTTCTGACACCAAAGGTTGTTGAACCATGTTTAATGAAATTGATTATTTTAGAAGCTAGTGGCATAATACTGCTGGAGAAATGTTTTCCAAATTCTTATGATCCCCGTTATTTAGGCCATGATCAAATTCATTGGTAAGATGGTGTATATTTATTCTCACTCTTCAAATTCTCAGTACAAATAAACTTTGCTAATTCATAATGCAAAGAAATGTGTTAACCATTGTTTAATCCAGTGTCTCACCTGAGACACTTGGAGAACCGGTGTTTCAGAAGCATTGCTGCGTGTGCCCTGGCAGTGTCATCTGCAGCGAAAGAATTTGGCATGATGGCTCACACTATTTTGCTAGTACAGCTCCCAAGAGGCCTGAAGGCAAAAGTTATGCTGACTAGCATCTGTGAATGAATGCAGAGAAGACCTTTATAAAATGTAGGAAGAACATCTGCAGAGAATGAATCCCAGCAGCCCTTTTATCACATATGATTTCAGTCAGTTGTTTGAGTTTATTGACAATCTGGCCAACCTCAGCTGCCTCATCGACCAACCTGATACCCAAACATACCAGCCTTGTGACATAGACTGAATTAAAGAGAATGTCTACGTGCTCCTTCATCCACAGGGCCAGCAGGCCAGGAAACGATTGTGCTGGAAGCATCAGCAGGGCAAGGGTGTTCTGTACTGGAAGATTTGTATTTGTAGTAGTCCTGATTCCATGTTGGTATGCTCTAGCCAAGACTGTGGATGTATTACATGAAATGTGAGGATCTTTTTCTATCTGAAACCTTCATCACTCCCTTTTTTTGTTCTTCTTTTTTTTACTTAAGCATTTCTACATTATTTAGAAAGAAGTTTTTCTTTGTTCGTTAATGTTGCTTCCAATCTTTTAAAAACTGTTCATATTTGCTTTATCACATGCACTGTACTAACCCTGCTTAAAGTTTCGTGGGGTGGTGATGACACAGTTTAGTTACGTCCTAAGAGAGAGCCTTAGTGAAAAACAAACAAGGGTTCTAGAGTTATAAAACAAACCATTGTTCTCATCATGTTTACAAATGAAATATACTATGTAAATATATTACACAGGTCAAATATATTACCCAGATTTAGAGCTGTATTTCTTCATTATAAATAAAAATATGACAACAGAAGAACAAAAGAAACCTGTTTAGTTCTTAACTAGCTACATGTAAGTCTTCTTCATTATTTGGAACTTATATCTAATTTTAACCTTTAAGCTTAAATATGGGCAATTTTAAATTTGTGGAAATGGCCAATAAGAATTGTATTATTATTACTTTTTGCTTGATATGTTCAATACTTAGTAACTTGTAAGTAGAACCTAGACACCTCAGGGATTTTCAAGGATATAACCTTACTACACAGAATATAGAAAAATTGTATTGCCAAACTAATTTCATACATCATAGAAAATTTACAAGCATAGATATCTATAAGTAAAACATTTTTCTTATTCTAAGTGAAGGATTGCTTAGAGAAATGGAAAATATTAAATCTTAAGTCTTCATTGGAGGAATTTAGCAGGGCAAAATTCTGTGAGACAGAGTTAACCCTCCTAGAAATCTCTGCAACATCAAGGTTGATTCTTTCTGAGTATGGATTTATACAGAACATATTTATAACTTGCCTGATTCAGAGAGACACCACTTGGCCATATTCTCCTTACAGCTATTCTCTCTGGTGCTTTTCTGAAAGATCACTTTTAAATACCAGCAGTCCAGGTAATGGTGTCTTACTTTTACATTTTATTCTGGCATTTAGAGATCTAAATTTTTCTGATTTCTAAACCCTCTTTAGTACCTGACATTAAGTTTACAGCTAGTCAAGAGCTAATTCAAAAGAGATTAGATTTTAAAACATATGAAAATGTTTCTTTAAAAGAAACCACTAAAAGAATAAGATATATAAAAATTAACACAAAGAATAAAAGATTTTTGCTTTTTTTTTATTTGAAAGTATAATGAACACTTGCCTTCAGGTGATCAACAGTTTTAGAGTATTTACACTGACCACACTGTCCACTATTGAAGCTAGGCTGATACAAATAAAAGTGCTTTCATTTTATAAGCTAGGTTGAACATTATACTGAAGGCATTATGAATCTCTTCAAATTGCCATAGTAATACAACAGCCACAGGAGCAAACAAAAAGGATTAGTATGTTTCCACAATATAGTTCTAGTCCAGTTCCTCAAGAGTACCACCCAGTAGCCAGAATACTATGACACTTTCACTAAGTGTGCAACAGCATGTAAAACACATTAAACTGAAAGAATTAAAAGTTATTCTTAGATCATCAAAGTCACCAAGGAAGTACAGGATACTTCGGGGCAGTCTCCTGACTGTAGTTTCCTTTTCACTTCTCTGGCTGTGTTCACAACATGACTCATTACTTGTGTAATTTCTGGACGTGTGAGGGAGAGTCAAGCAAAGACATCCTGAGACATTTCTAGTTTCCTTTTTTTTTTGAGGGGGCATTTAATCCGGACAAATTTATTCTATTTTATTTTTAGTTGAATTTACTGGGGCGACATTGTTTTAAAATTATATAGGTTTCAGGTGTACAGTTCTCTAATACATCATCTGTATATTGTGCTGTGTGTTCACCACCCCAAGTCACGTCTCCAGTCACCTGTTGCAGACACACGTAGCCATGGACAGGAAGCTGCCACCCCACTTACAGATGCCTGGGTGTTTCTAAGTTCCTGTTCCATCTCTAAGAGGACCCTAGAAATTTTTCTGCTTCTTAGCTGCCATTTACATTCAGTGAGGCCTCAGGGATTTCCTTTGACCTCTTCGTCCTTCACTGACTTTGTAAACCAGACCTTTGTCCCAGGGGATTTTTAGTAAGTTATCACTTTTAAGGAAATGTGAGACCTGAAACATGTTCCACAAAGTACTCTTGAAAATGATTTTCTGTATTTCAGAGATCCATTGAATACATTTGGAACTACACAACTCCATGGCCTTCTGCTGGAACTCAGCCATTTATTGTCATGAGCAATTATTTAGTCTGGGAAATGATTTGTTTTTTTATTTTAAGATTAACTGCAGCCATACAGAAAGTGTGGCAAGCCAATGACTATATGTTATTGGAAAATTATTTAGTAATTCAGTAGCAGTGTTCACAGCCACTGTTGTTCTCAAATGCCATTGCTTCCTCTAGCCCCAGATGAAGGAGCAGTGGGTAAGTAAAGAGGTCTCTATCCATGGCTGGTACAAAGCAGACTGCCCACAAATCCACCAGTGGTAGAGCACCAAGGAAGCAACTGGCTACCAAAGCCACTCACAAGAGCATGCCTTTTACTGGAGGGGCGAAGAAACCTCATCACTACAGGGCTGGTGCTGTGGCCCTTCTTGAAATTAGATGTTATCAGAAGTCCATTGAAATTCTGATATGCAGATTTCCCTTCCAGCGTCTGGTGTGAGAAATTACTCAGGATTTCAAAACATATCTGTGCTTTCAGAGTTCAGCTATGAAAGTATTTCAGGTACTTTGCAGGAGGCAAAGTGAAGCCTAACTGGTTTGCCTTTTTGAAAACACCAGCCTGTGTGCTATCCATACAAAACGTTTAACAAGTATACCAAAAGACATCCAGCTAGCATGCCACATACGTGGGAAATGTGCTTAAGAATCCACTATGATGGAAAACATTTCATTCTTTAAAAATTTTCTCCATTGTCCCTTTCTTTAATCGACATGCAACAGCTCCGCTGCTGGCAACCACAGAGGTACCTCTTGTAAAGGAAATATTTGGTTGCCCAAGAGCTGGCCTATGCAAAGAAATAGAAGTATTCTGTTGGCAAGATGTAGATGTGAAGGAACAGAAAGAATAATGGATTTATTTCACTGCCCATGCTTGGGAGAATCTATTTCAGAGAAGTAAGGAAAATTCACACATAACTAGCTATGTAGGTGAGAACTAGATGCATAGGAGAATGGATTTTCTATATTTGACTAATATCAGCCCCTACCATCAAAGCTAAAGCACACGTCAGTGAAACTGGAAAAAGCTGAACCTTGAGTTCAGGTAACTGTTGGGTGAATTTGTCCACAGTTGCTTAAAATTACATAATGATTGAACATCAGCTTGTTGAGTGCGTTTTTAATAAATATGGTCCATATTTGGAAATATAAAATTATTTCTCTTTTTCCTGTTATTGTAGTTTTCTGAATGTTTGATATATTTTTTGTGGGATCAAAAGTTACCAAAATGTATGTGTAATTGCAAGTAGAAAATAGGAGACAGAAAACAGATATTGATAGTTTTCCTATTTTCATTTTGTGTGTGAATTGTTTAAATATCTATATATTTATATATAAATATATATTTAAAATGCATATATATACAGGGACAAAAAGCATTAATGCAAGTCAAAATGTTTCAGTGAACAAGTTTCAGCAGTTCAACTTTATAACAATATAAATAAACCTATTAAATATGTCTGGACAATGCCCACATTTGGATTTTTTAACAAGTAAATTTCTTATTGATGGCAAGTAAAGGGTGTTTGTGGCCTTTTTATCACACGGTG
This sequence comes from Trachops cirrhosus, assembly GCA_028533065.1. NCBI lineage: Eukaryota > Metazoa > Chordata > Mammalia > Chiroptera > Phyllostomidae > Trachops > Trachops cirrhosus. The sequence goes on along the minus strand of CM052539.1, from coordinate 114,448,208 downwards.
AATTCCATCCATCCATTCACCATACTTTTCCGAGTTGTCCTACATGCAAGTACATGTATTTAATGTCTGTCTCCTGTGCTGTTCCCATATGTTTGCTATTAAAGTACATTAAACTAGCTGACGGCACGTCCCGCCCCTGGCACCCGGAGAGGCAGGACAGTAGGCCCACCGAGCTGCCACCACTGTTATTACCGTCTTCGCCGACACCAGGCTCCAATTCCTGCTTGGATATACTTTTGGTAACCGGGTTGGAATGTATCTGGCTCAGAATTATGACATACCAAACCTGGCCAAAAAGCTTGAAGAAACTGAAAAGGACTTGGATGCCAAGAAGAAGCCCCCCCAGTTCATGAGGCGCATCCCAGCACTGCCCCCTGGAAGTTCTGACCCTGCTCTCCTCCCGGGCTTCCTCCCCCATCTGAATCAAAAGCCTGTGTCTTACTCTCCAGTCTCCGCCTTTGCTCCACCCTGCGTGGCCTTCCAGCGCACAGGGGACCACAAGTTAAGAACTATCCTCACATTTCCAACACCCTCACCTCTTCCCTTCCTCCTGCTTGTCGCTTGGAAGGTCCTGAGGCTGGAATTATGGTGCTAGGTTAGTAAACATAGCCTTTCATTAGTGTTCTCTCCCTTATTCTTTGGGACTTCTACTGCCTTTTTCATAAGAAAACAAGCTGAGTTTTGTATAGCTGATCAGATATAAATAATGCTGATTTCACCATTTAGTGATTATAATGGGTGTTGAAACATTTGGTACTAAATTATGTTGTTTCAAGGTCATTGAAATTAAAAATCTAGAAACCAAAAAATACATTAAACTATAAAACAAGAATTCACTAGCTTACGGAGATTGCCTTTGCTTTTTCTGAATCCATCTTAGTGGCCTCTATAATAGTTTGCTTTATAATGTAGTTATTTCTTTTCATTAATATGGAAAGTAAAAACCTTATATTTGGTGAAACAAATGCAGGATAGATACTAACACCATCCTTCATAGAGAGTTTTTCATAACATTAGTGGAAGCATAGCAAATAAATCATGTATCTCATGCTACAAGTGTTGTACCCAAGGTTTATCACAAGTTAACAATCAGCCTGTATGATTTATATCAAATGACCTTCCTGCCAACTTATTGACAAAGGATTTGTGCTATAACCTTTTTTAATGGTTGCTTTGGACCCATTTATATTTCTCAGTTAAAAATACATTAAGTGCCACAGTGGAGTACACTTTTACATTTTAGTTTGAACAGTATTCAATGAACATTTTCAGGATGATGTTTCATACATTGTTACTCTAATCTCACATGGTATAATACATGCCTAGAAAGTTTGTCCTTAGAGAATATATAGAAATCAAAAGCAACAATTAGCACCCACTTCTCATATGCAGATGATTCTCTTGCTAGATTATTCTCTGTGTATACTGATGTGGTATATTTGCTTTGTCTGATTTCAAGTGACATTTCCGTGTTAGCTTTCTATTTCAGATCTTATCCTCTGAAAATATCCTTTTCTCTTATTAAGATAAAAGCAATTAACAATATATGACCCATGATTCTGGCACCTGTAGTATACAGAATATTTTATTGCAGAGACAGGAGTTCACAGGATATAGCTTAAGCAAAAAAGAAATCTCTGTAATTACTGGAGATGATACAGCTAAGACTTAGGACTTGGGAACTAATTAGAAACAAGGGCATGAATGTTGTTGACTCTCTCTGCCCCCATTTCTCAGTTCTTTTTATGTGCTATCTTCCCTTTTTGTGCAGACTATCATATTTTGATTGTAATGCTATATGGCAGTATATACCTCCTGGATTTGGCCCTTTTCTAGTTAATAAACTACCAAGTGCAGTTTGCTTAGTTTTGATTCCAAATGTGCATAGAAAGGATTCTGATTGGCTCAGTTTGTGGGTCAGGTACCAACTTAGGACCAATCAACTACAAATGGGGGAGGGGAAGTTGGCAGATTTCTGTGCAGTTTCACAAAAACTGGGGATGTGATAGCAAAGAACTGGGCAGGCAAAATAATACTAAAGCACTTTTTAACTTAATTAACCTAATATTTCTTAGACATCCATGTTAAGCAAGCCATTGCGTATAGCTGTTGTACTAGATAAAGAAGAGTAAGATACAGTATCTTCATCCAAAAGGTGTTAAAACGGCACAGCCACTGCACCAATGATTGGAGTGCAATGCAGACGGAAAAGGGAGTGTGGTGATCACCTGGAGAGAAATAAGAGGCTAAGAAGATAAAAGATTTGATCCTCTTCAGAATTTTTGGGAAAGAAGAGAGCAGCAAGCCAAAGGGACAGAACCAAACTTGAAGCAAATGGGGATTGAATAATCCTAGTGTTAAAGCTGGAGGAAAAAGAGGAGCCCAGAAATGGAAGAAGAGTACTTAGGAACTTGCTGGGTTTCTTCCTCAAAGATTAAACCAAAAGATGGATAAAGGCATCAGTAATAGTTGAATTTTCAAGTAAAATTTTAGTGGATTTAAATCAGTAGCTTGGGGCATTCTTTGGCATTATCTTGTATGTAGGAGCTAAAATACCATAGAACCATAGCCGCCCTGCTGCCCGGTCCTCTGTTCTGTGGTTCTTTTTTTCCTATTTCGGATGCTCATGGTGTCAGCGTTATTGGCATGGTTAACCCCACAGATGGCATTCAGGAAAAGAGATCGTTCCCTTATGGGTTATCATTTCTTTCCAAAGATGGCTTTTGGATTCATTTTGTAGCATTTTTATAGTTCTTTTGTTAATGTTAGCACGTGAAATAGTAATTATTATATAAAAGATATGTATAATGTTAATTAGCATTAAAGTATTTAAGTTTCTTTTTGTTGGCTTTTGGACAATTTTAAGCTCATGCTGACAGGTTTCCTCTTGCAGATAAATTAAAATACTTTTTTAAAGTAATGTTTTTTGGCGAGGCTATACTAAATGGTATTCTAGAGTTCAAATGAATTACTTTGCCCAATTTCCTATTTTGTGTGAAACTTTATAATTCAAACAAAAGTACAATAAAAGTGTCTCTCCTGAAATTGTACTTTGTGAAATGAGGATGGCCATTACTCTGCCCCTTGAGGTTCATAAATTTTCCCCTTGGCACGTGCTCCCTCAGTTAACTGGCAATAAAAGTTTAGAGTTTATAGATACAAACCTTATTATTTTCTCATATTTTTAGTTTTGTTCATTCTCTATAAACAATGGTTTTGAAAAAATAAAATATCTTTTAAAGGTTGTACGCATGTAGAGGGTGGGGTGAAAGTAGGTTTACAGTTTTTGTATGGAATATAATACAATAACTAATAAGCGATAGTATAAGAATACATGATCATAACCATAAACCTGCTTTTGCTCCACCCAGGACATATGAATTAAACCTGTGTAAAGTGCTAGAGTTGTCTTGTGATGTAGAATTCCGTGAATATATTATGCTGAAAAACATGAAGTGATATCTAAAAGTTTAAATGATTAAATTAAGAAAATGACTTATGCCAGTCACAGATGATAGGTAATAGAACCGTCTTTTAAGACCGATCTCTCCTCATATAACACCCCAACAACAGCAATAACACACCTCATCCACAAACTCAAAACTAGTTATATAATGATTGTCACGATGTTTTTCTATTGTTCAGTTACACTTGTCCTGCCTTTTTCCCCACTGCTCACCCCTCCCCCAACCCCTCCCTCCCCACTCCCACAATCAATACCTCCCATTGTCCATGCTCATGTGTCCTCTATTCCTGTTCATTTGCTTGTCCTTTGCCCTTCTTTCTCCTGTGTCCTCCAACCCCCTCCCCTCTGGTCACTGTCACTTTGTTCTTTATTTCCAAGTCTCTAGTTCTGTTTTGCTCATTTGTTTGTTTTGTTGATTAGGTTCCACTTATAGGTGAGATCATATGGTATTTGTCTTTCACCACCTGGCTTATTTCACTTAGCATAATGCTCTCCAGTTCCATCCATGCTGTCACAAAGGGTAGGAGCTCCTTCTTTCTTTCTGCTGCATGATATTCCGTTGTGTAAATGCACCACAGTTTTTTTATCCATTCATTTACTTATGGTCACTTAGGCTGTTTCCAGCACTTGTCTATTGTAAATTGTGCTGCTATGAACATTGGGGTGCATATGTTCTTTTGAATTGGTGATTCAGGATTCTTTATGTATGGTCCCAGCAGTAGGATCACTGGATTGAAAGGTAGTTCCATCTTTGTTTTTTGGAAATTCCATACTGTTTTCCACAGTGGCTGCACCAGTCTGCATTCCTTCCAGTGGTGCACTAGGGTAACCTTTTCTCCACATCCTTTGCCAGGGCTTATTTGTTGATTTATTAATGATGGCCATTCTGACTGGTATGAAGTAGTATCTCATTGTGGTTTTAATTTACATATTTCTAATGGCTAGTGATGTTGAGCATATTTTCATGTGTCTATAGGCCCTCTGTATGTCCTCGTTGGAGAACTGTCTATTAAAGTCCTGTACCCATTTTTTAATTGGATTGCTTTTCTTCCTGGTGTGGAGTCGTGTGAATTCTTTATATATTTTGGAGATCAAACCCTTGTCTGAGGTATCATTGGCAAATATATTTTCGCATATGGTTAGTTCCCTTTCCATTTTGTTGATGTTTTCTGTAGCTGTGCAGAAGCTTTTTAGTTTGAGGTAGTTTCATTTATTTATTCTTTCCTTTATATCCTTTGCCCTAGGTAATATATTGGTGAAAATAGTACTGTGTGGAGTATCTGAAATTTTCCTACTTCTGTTCTCCTCTAGGACATTTATGGTGTCGTGACATATATTTAAGTCTTTTATCCACCTTGAGTTTATTTTTGCGTATGGTGTAAGTTGGTGCTGTATTCATTTTTTTACATGTACTTGTCTAGATATCCCAACACCATTTGTTGAAGAGCCTATTTTACTCCATTTTATGCTCTTGCCCCCTTTGTCAAATATTAACTGACCATATTGACATGGGTTTATTTCTGGGCTCTCTATTCTGTTCTTTTGATCTATATGTCTGTTCTTATGCCAGTACCAGACTGTTTTGATTACAGTGGTCTTGTAGTATAGTTTAGTATCATAGTATAGTTTAATTATAGTAGGAGGGTACTGTGATCCCTCCTACTTTGCTCTTCTTTCTCAAAATTGCTGAGGCTATTTGGGGTCATTTATGGTTCCATATAAATTTTTGAAATACCTTTTTTAAAGAACATTTTGTTTTTCAAATACAACTGACTCTAGATTTGAATAAGAATTCACTCATTTTAGTGAAGCTTTTAACAAAGTTTAACTTCTATAAATGAAATTATTTGCCAACACTAAAAATACCTAAAAATGAGGGTTTGAGATATCTTTTAATTCTACTTCATTGAAGAAAAAGCTTTAAAAAATAATTTATTCAACAAATATGGTCCCACAGAGCTTTCATTTCAGTGGAGCAGTGGTTCTCACTGGGGCACACTTCTCATCCCCTAGAGAGCCTGTTAAAAACATGGATGGTTGTGCCCAACCCCTACAGTTCCAGACTGATTCAGTACTTCTGATGTGGGGTCTAGAATTTGTATTTCTAACAGGTTCCCATATGTTGCTGATGCTTCTGGTCCTGGGACCACACTTGAGAACAGCTGTTCTAGAGGAAGGCAGTGCTGTCTATCCCCCAGGTCTCTAATTAGTCTACCCTCCGCTCGCCAACGCCCACTGCAAAAACCCCCTCTGCAGTTATTTCCAGAAGTAAAAATGCTTCCTATAAATGCAGTCTGGTGTGTGGATAGTGCACAAATTGTATAGTTGCTTATCAAATTATCAAGAAATAAATGAGGTCAGATAGACATAATTTTGAAAGACAAAGCTGCCTTGTTTATCCAAGTAAAAATGTATTATCAGCATTATGGCCTGATTTTCAATTTAATCATCATTTTATTTTAACATAAAGCTTTTCTTTCTGATTTTTTGGTAACCCTCCAGGTTTCCATAGTCTTTTAAAAGTGATAGCCAATGGTTCTTTATTGCAATAATTAAGATGGATAGCAGCATGCCAGCTGGAATGACTACACTTGTGTTTGTTGTATAAATTATTTTCTTGGTATGAAAGCCTCTTTTATGGCTTCTACTTTGGTTATATCTTTTGTACCCTAAATCATTCAACATAGCATGTTTAGGAGAGATATTTATAAAGAAACTAGTAATATTTACCAATTTTTAATCACAATTAATTCATGTCTGCATTTTCCTTAGCATGGGAGATTGCCTTTCACTTTGTTCCTTCTGCCAAGAGCATCAAAAAGGCCTTTAACGCCCATGAGCCTGGTTTTTCTTTTTCCTTTTTTTTTCCTGCTACCTTTGTATCTCCTTTCTTTAGTTCAAATTCTAATCCCTTTTTCTTGGGAATCCTGAGTGGCTTTGGAGAGTTCACCCAAAGTACGTAGAAACATAGCCCCAAATGTGAATTTCTTATGTTATATTTGAAATTCCCTTAAAACACAGTCTAAAAATAGACTTTTGTCAATTATTTTTTTAAAAAATGCTTCTTGAGTTTAATGGTCTTTTTCATTTCAAAAATAAGTGGACATCAAATCAACAGAAATTATTCAGATAAAGTTTGGATACTGGTCACTCTATTTTTGTATCCATAATATAGCACCTAATTCATTTCAGTAAATATTTGCTATTTTGTTCCATACATGTGACTTTAAAGGAAATTGCATGTCATTGTTATATCTTTACAATGCTTATCCTCCCTTTTAAACTTTATAAATCTAAAAAGAAATATAAAAAAGTAACACAATGCCAGAACATTTAGTTATTCTCCATATGCCAAATAACTAGTTAAAACAATTCAGAGTAGCTGACAAGAAATATTTAGTCATAATGAATATATGTTATTTCAAATATATATATACATATATATAAGAGCTGAGCAGATTTACTGTCTGCAACTCTTTACATTTCCATATCAGATTTCAATATAAAGAAAAACAGTGAATGAAATAAGCAAAAGACCATACCCAGTTATTGTTACCATGTTAATTTCTCTTTTCTTGTAATGGTTTAATGTTATATCTTGATAGGTTTATGCTTTTGATCCAATCTTGCAGGTTAGGCTTTTCTTACCACCCAGCCTTTGAAAACCTGCCCTCCTTGGAAAATCCAAAGGAGTTGTTCACTTTAGACAGACAACAAGGGTCACTCTGTTTGGAAAACTTTGGCTCTTTTTCAGCAGAGTTGCCATTGGCCTGAGAATACAGAGTATTCACATCCACTGGCTAAAATTAACTTCTTTAGCAGACAGCCTGCATCTCTGTACAAGAACCGTTCTTAAAAGGTAGCAAACATCATCCTAGCTTCCCTCATCCGGTGCATCACTACTATCACCTGCTTTCTATCACTGACTTATTAGTACTTTTATTTTTGTATACAGACTTTATATGTTGTCACTACTATTATTTAAAATAACTAGCAGCTGGAAGTTAAAAACATAGCAGCTGGAAGGAGTAACTGCATTGTCCTTTGAAGGCCGATAAAGTTAATTTAGGTGACTTGAAACATGCAAAAGAAGAATGAAAACAGTAAATACCTCCTTGGCTCATTAATGAGATGATATAATATTTTCATAGAAACATACTTTAGTACTAGGTTTTGAAAATGATTTTCTGACATCTCTAAATGTCATTTAGTTTATAAATAACAGAAACAAAATATTATCATTTTCACATGTATAAAATATTTGAAAACAGTTTTAAAATAAAAATTTAATTTTCATGTTATTCTTTAATAGTGTTGAATGGTAACTTTTGAGTAATAGACTGTTCAAACAAAATATTTCCTTTTTAAATCCCAGCTTGATGAAGAGATAATTGATATAACACTGCGTAAGTTTAAGGTGTACAATGGATTGATTTGACACATTTATAAATTGCAAAAAATTACCACCAAAGTATTAGCTGTCACCTTCCCCCCATCATATAGTTACCGTTTCTTTTTATGGTGAGAACATTTGATATCTATTCTGTTGGCAATATTCAGGTGTATGATATATTATTATTAACTATAATCAATATGAGATACATTAGATCCCCAAACTTGTTGGTCTTATAACTGGAAGTATGTACCGTTTGGGCAGCATCTCACCATTTGCTTCAGACCCTGAATGCGGGCAGCCCCTCTACTTGTTTCTCAGGGTTGTTTTTTTTTTTTCTAGATTCCACATATAAGTGAGATCATACAGTATTTGTCTTTCTCTGTCTTACTTGTTTGATTTAGCATGATGCCCTGAAGGTCAATCCATGTCATCACAAGTAGCAGGATTTCCTCTTGTTCTCACGGCTGAATTGTACAGGGTGGGGCAAAAGTAGGTTTACAGTTGTAAGTATGTGAAACACAGAGTTTATTCTTGTATTATTATTTATTAATCATTGCATTATTTTCCATATGAACAATTATAAACCTATAAACCTGTTTTTGCCCCACCCTGTGTATATATGGTATGCATGTGTATATATACATACCATTTGAAAATTATTTTCTGACATCTCTAAATGTCATTTAATTTTTTGTGTATATATATATACACAGACACATACATACACACCAATGTGTATATAATCACACACATATACACCACATCTTCTTGAGCCATTCATCCTTTGGTGGACATGCAGGTTGTTTCCTTATCTTGGCTATTACGAATAATACTACAATAAAATGAGAATGCAGATATCTTGTTGCTATCCTATTTTCATTTTCTTTGGTTATATACCTATAACTGAAGTGAGACTGTTGGAACATATGGTAGTTTTATTTTTAATTTTTGAGGAACTTCTATACTGTTTTCCATAGAGGTTATACCAAGTATAAGGTATTCTTTATATTTATGTAATGATTTCATTAATACTCTTCTATTACTTTATAGATTCAGAACAGTAATACAATGATAATAAGCATGTTAATATTTTTCAGGCACACTTTCAGAGATGAGTACAAGGCCCTCAGGAGTTTTATATAGAGAAAGAATTCTTCCTACACAGATTATAGAAATACTGAAGTGAAAGATTTTTCTGAAGATGTGATGGTGGTGGTGGTGGAAAAAGAGGTGGGATTTGTTGGGTGAGGGAGGGGAAGAGAATAGAATCTAATCTATAGTTCAGAAAAATAGAAGCAATAACCATGTAATTCTGGGGTAGTGGATAATGAAAAACACTCAAGCAAAGAGAATGATAAAAATAATGCTTCCGAAACTTTACCAAACCTCCTCCTCATGTTTCAAGTATATGGCCTATGCACAGAGCAAGTAAAATAACTTATTCTTAGATAACATAGTGATTTCCATTATACTCAATTAAAATTTCCATCAAGAAATGTGCTAATTTTAGACTTTGTCCAATTGTTAGGAATTTCAAGTCCTAACAATAAGTGGATTGTTGTGTCATACCTTGCCATTAAGAGCTATGCGATTACAATGAATTTAGGTTGGATGGATTGATTTATATATTTAGAATAATAATACCTAAAGGGTTTGAATTTGGCACTTGTAACTTGAAACTACGGCTTTATTTTATCCTCACAGTCACCTCCGATGTTATAACAGGGCCATCTGAACAACTGTACCATTGGCAGTTTCAGTCCCCGAGATTGCCAATCTGGGTCACCCAGAATTAGCACAATGGGAAAGGCAGGTCAGGCAGGCTGCGTTAGAAATCACAAAGGCAAGTTGTCTTAAGTTGTAGGAAAGGAGGTAGTGTTTGCTATAGTGTGTACCATAAAATCCATCAGAGAATTAGGGTTGGTTCAAAGCAAGTCATGGCAGAAGAGTGAATGTCCATTTTTCCTGCATATGTGTATGTGTGTGTGTGATTTGTGTGTGTTTGCATATCCCAATATTGTTTACACCTCCATGAAAATAGGCCATGCTAACTTGGTATGTGATCCACTGTTGGTTTGTAAACCTAAATGCTAACTCATTTATTTTATTTATCTTTTGAGGCAGGCAGGCTTTAATTGATTTAACAGCATGCTAGCAATTCAGAGACTATGAAATCTAATCATATTTTAACCCAACCTTAAGTTGCTTTATATCTATACTTTAGACCTTGCATGTGTGGAAAAAATGTTTGATGATGTCATACTCCGTCATGGGGATTTATAGGGGAGAGGGGAGGGAATTTCAGAGGAGAAGGGAAGGGTTTACAGGAACAAATATAGAGGACACATGGACAACACTACGGGGCTTGGAAATGGAAGGGAGGTGGGGAGGGATGGGTGGGTGGGCTGGAATGGGATTAAAAGATAGAAACTGTACTGAATAATCTAAAATAAAAAAATAAAAAAAGATTAAAAAAATAAAAATAAAATGAATTAAAAAAAGAAATAAATATTTCAAATGATCATGGGCCACTTTGAAAATACAAATTATTATGAAAAAGTTATTTTAAAAATTTTCTTCGACATCAGCTTACAAAGAAAAAGTGTAACATTTCACAATATTTTTATATTTGTATATTTAATATTTTACAAAAATATTTATAAATATTTTTAAGAAATTTGTTTTATCCTTCAATGTTCTACATTCTGTGTGTAATACTTCTCCTAACCTATTAATAGAATTGGCAAATATGATATAATATTGAAAATATTTCCATTAGACAAACTTTCAATTATTCATGTTAATGGAAGAGCATTATATGCAGATCCTACAAAATGATGGACTGTCACAGATATCTCAGGAAGGATGAAGAGCCAGAAAACCTAGAGGCCCTGATCTGTGTAAGTCCCCTTGTCAACTTATTAACAGTCGTGTTAGAGGCCATGTGATCAGGGAAGACGCAGCTCAACTCTACGGTTAAGAGAAGTGGGGAGTTGAGAGGAGGTGATGCCCAACCTCCCAAAGCATTCCAGTTCCCTGGGTAGAAGAAAGTGCACCTGTGAGGGTGCCACAGTGGTAGAGGAGGTGGCAGTAGAAGTAATAGTAGCAGCATTAACAGCAGGAGGAGTAACCGGAGCAGTAGAAGTAGCAGCGGTAGCCATGGCAGTAATAGGAGTAGTAGAAACAGGATCATGGCAGCAGGAGCAGTAGCAAACATTAGCTGACTGTTTACTATGTGCCAGCCACTACATGTTTTCAACTCTTAATTCTCACAATTGTCTTTATAATGTCGTATTTACATTTTGTGGGATACCGTCTGTGAGAACATTATTCATCAAAATCAGCAAAGGGCCAAAGGGCAAGTTGGTATGCAGTGCTCAAAGTTTAGCAGACTGGTTGGCCTCGTGAATAGAGCTGAACAGGACCATCATCATCAGCAATGCTGTCTTTGAGGCAATAGATGTCCTCGGGGACTCTCCGAGTATCTGCAGGCTGAGACAGCTCTGAGGCTGAGGAGCAGAACAAACAGAAGGCTTTATCTACAGTTCTCTCTGAGGCCTTGTAACTAGGAGAGAAATAAAAGCCTAGAATATATTTATTATAAAGATGAAAAATTTCTTATTATATAAGAAATAATAACATACAATTTTGCATTGTAAACCGGAACAAAGGGGGGGGGTCCCGTAGTGGTGAGGGCATTCTATAAACAGAAACAGGTTATGAAAGAAAAATGGCATCTTTCCCCCTGTAGACATTCAGTGTCAGGACCCATAGCATCCTACAGAATGATACAAGTAAAATTGGAAGAAAGAAGGCGTAAACCTCTAGAGTCCTTTTCATACCTATGCTTTTATAAAATAGTGCTTACGTTTTGACTGTCTCAGGACAGTAATCGTAAGGGGAAAAAGATAACCACGGCATCAGTTTCCATCAGCATTCTACCTTTTGCGACCTTAAAGTCTGTGGTAAAAGAAAAGAACATGAAGGTCACAAAGCATTAGAAACAAATGTGTTTTATTCTCATCATGAACTGATATGGATAATAATGTTCAAATAGTACAATTATAATTAATTTGAAATGTCAAACTCAAAAATTTAAACAAATATATCCCTTTCACAGCAGCACTGTTAGAGAGATTTTGTACTCAAAACTAGTAAGCTTAGGAATCCATATATTATTGTTTTCACGCAAATTATTGACAATGTACTTTTGTGTTTGGAAAGCACTCAGATTTTAATTCAGAATTGCGTTTTTAGGTGCCAGGTTGTTTCTTTTTCTCGTGAGCTGATTGACAGCCTCCAGTGCTCTGTTCTTCAGAACAATGACTTTGGACCAGGAGTCAACATGAGCAGAAAGAAGTGGCGGTTCTGTTAGTTGAAGAAAATCTCCCTGGCCCTGTAATTTTGGAAAATATTAGGAGAAATGTGAATAAAATATGAAATATATATTCATGTTAATCCAGTATGTTTAATATTTTATATCAGATACTCAATAAGAACTGATGGCTATGTTGACAGGGATATTAACTAGAATTTCTCAAAGGATACATTTTAAAGTAAATGATCATAAGCCTCATGTACATATATTCTTCATCATGTGATAAACAATAATAAAAGGTTTATCTAAATTTAACATTTTCACATGCTCGGCTTGCTTGGATTATATGAATTTGCAAATGTAGTTAGGAAATATACAGATTTTGCCAATCCAACAGGGCCTGGTTCTAAATCAAAGATTTAACACTTGTCAGCACTGTGGCCTTGGGTAGGTTAATAACATGCCTAAATTCCCATTTCTTTATCAGTAAAATATGTATAATGATAGCATTTATCTCAGTGTTCTTGTGAAGATTAAATTGATGAGTGAATTAAATGCTTGGCAGAGTAATTGATGTTTAATATGTCAGTGAAGATTATATTTATAATTATCATATAAATTAAAGTATATCTGATAAAAACACCACATACTTTAGGTTAAGTATCACAGTTTGGACAATGATAGAAAAGGTATATTTGTGTAGTAGTCCTTTCTGGTGTTAAATTTCTTTTTTTTTAAAAAAAAGATTTTATTTATTTATTTTTAGAGAAGGGGGAGGGAGGGAGAAAGCGAGGGAGAGAAACATCATTGTGTGTTTGCCTCTCACATGGCCCCCACTAGCACCTGGCACGAAACCTAGGCATATGCCCTGACTGGGAATCTAACTGGCAACCCTTTGGTTTGCAGCCCATGCTCAATCCGCTGAGCCACACCAGCCAGGGCTTGGTGTTAAATTTCTGTATAAACGTGTTGTATAAATCAGGGTACAAAATAGTTTCTTCATCTTCTCTATACACATTCACATATCATTTTAGCCTTATAGACCGAGAGAATTGTGCTATTGTCTAGAGCATGGCTAGACTCTACAGTGGAACATAACTGACTTCTGGTTGCTGCTCTTGCACTTAATAACTGGGCTGAGCATAAGTCATCTGTCCCATCTCTGTTCTTCTGTTGTCTTATGTAAAATGAAAGGATTGCTATTTAACTAATAAGTTGTTAGGAATTACAAATGTAACAATGTCAAGAATCTCTACTTTTGACATGCAAGCTTAATACTAAATCGGTAGCCCCCAGCCCCTCCGTATTGCAACACATATTTGATCACAGTAGGCTTCCCTTTAATTACAACCTCTGTATTATGAAGAAACACAAAAGCAAAATAATTAGAAAATAGAATGTGCAATATTTGTGACTGAAATTAGGGAGTCATTGTGTGGAGAAAAATGGTATAGAACATAATTATTTTTACTTAGGCCTAGAATGGCCATATGCTAGGATGTTATTTATCAAACATTATTCAGTTCAATTTAGCAAATGTGGTGCCTGCTATATGCAAAATGTCATGCCCAATGCTCACGGAGGACATAAGTATAAATACGCCTAGAGAGCATGTTCAGGACTGAAATGTAGACTGTGTGTGTGTGTAATAAATGAGCTAAGAGTCAGAATGTTGAGGGAGGTAAAGTTCAAACATGTAAGTTGCAATTAAATTGAAGAAAGATTTGAAATCTGGGTTAAGAGCTTTGGAGCTTATTGTGAATACACATCAAGGGCTATTTTAACTAGTGAAATAAAAACCCCACAATTTCTATTTGAAAAAAGTCTGATTCCAGTATTTAAGATATGTTTGTAGAGAGAGAGTTTGGAAGAAGGGGGAGCAAGAGGCAAACTTGATCTGATCCATAGCAGTGAGAGTAGACCTGACTCAAGAGATACAGCAGAGAGAGAACTGACAAGATCCGCTGGAGCTTAGGTAGTCTGGCCACTCTGTAAAGTGCTATTTTGCATGCAGTGTCAGTCCGGTAGCCTGGAAATGTTGCAAAATCCCTTTAGGGAGCATGTCGGAATGGTTGATGGATGCCCATTTTTGTCATGCTTATTTACTGAGAGACTCCGGGCAAGGTGCCTAAATTTGCTCTTTCTCAGTAAACAGGAATTACTTGTCTTTATCACTTTGGTCTCAGAGAGGTTTTAAGGAGTAATTGGTTGAGATAAAGTTCTTTAGAAAGAACTACAGAACATACGGTTTTCCTGAAACAAATACATCTCATAAGTGTCTAGTCTATGCTTTGGTGTTAAATTCTAAAAGGCAGAAACTGTGTAAAGTGAAAGAATAGCAGAGATCACCAAATAATAAACCTCCTAGGACCAGCTTTTGAATAGGAAATGAAGTTTTCTGTTCACTGACAACACTTTAAGAAAACCTGCTGATTAGCCCCACATGCACGTTTTTGCCAGACATGGAAATATTTTTTGGTTCTCTTCTGAAAACCATATGAATGAGTATGTTGAATCAAAATGGCCATATGTAAATTAGTTTTATTTGTATGTATAATCTTGTAGTTATTACTGATAGAATTAAATGTTATATCTTTCTACCATGATTATTGTCTTTATGCCTTTATCTTTTTAAATCTACCCTATACTTTTATAGCAATTGGTATACCTTTATTATGTTCTACCAATGGCTTTTCTTTGATTGACTATAAAGTAGCATCAGTAGACTTTACAGAGAACATTCATTCTGTATGTTTTACTGTTTTTCTGTATGTCGTATAGTTAAAGTATAGTCAGAATAGTTCAGATATTTGGGGGCCTGAAATAAGTATATGTTTTGTCTTGTTTTGGGCATGTCCTCCTGTTGATACTCTTTATTGCATGTCCATAATTCAACCATGCACTCTCATGCACCATCTACATGCCAATGGACAAGGCAGATGTGCTGGGTAATGCTCTTTGGGGGTTGTCCTCCACCTCTCCTGCTTGTTTCCATTGGCATATACTAGCTATGAAAGTTACTAAACTTTTAGGTTTAGTTCTTAATTTTTCCACTTATGAAATTGAGATAATAACAATAATTACTTCGGGGGGAGTTGTGAGAAAATTAAGCAACATATATATAAGTAACATATATAAGCACTATATAAAGTGCTTATATAATAAAGCAGCACAGTTTTTGCAACACAGATGAGAGTTCAAAAATTGGTTATCATTATTATTGTTGAAAACAGTACCAAAATTATTATGAAATTGCCCAATATTGCTTCTCCTACTGTGTACCCAATCTTGATGAGTGCCACTGCCATCCAACCAGTTTTTAGACAAGGGTCCTTAATGTTCCTTGACACATCTCCATCTGTCATATCCCACAGTCAACTAATTCTGTTGATTCTACTTCCTAGACATGTTTTATCTCAACGTGTTTTGTCCATTTCTCTATGCAGCCACACTTAGTTCAAGCCACCATCATTTCTTCCTTGAGCTATTGCAATAGTTTCCT
Source organism: Trachops cirrhosus (assembly GCA_028533065.1). NCBI lineage: Eukaryota > Metazoa > Chordata > Mammalia > Chiroptera > Phyllostomidae > Trachops > Trachops cirrhosus. The sequence goes on along the minus strand of CM052539.1, from coordinate 114,432,526 downwards.
AACTCATTTTCCAACATTTCTCTTGTAGATGCTACAATTTATTCTCATATGACAGCTAGAGAAATTTTTAGAACATTCAAATCTGATCATGTTATCCCTTGCTTAAAATATTTCCATAACATCTTATAACCTCTCATAAAAGATAAAAAATCCTTCATATGAGCTGTAAGAAAAGCTCAGCACCATGCATGCTTTGCCTAATTCATCTCCTCTGTACCCAAGCTTCAGCTTTACTGAACTTTTACTTCTCCAAAAGCCCCCTTGCCCCACTCCCTCCCAAGGCCTTTAGACACAGCATTTCCCCTGCCTCTAAAGCTCCTGTTTCACCTGGCTAACTCTTACCCTTCTTGTGACTTTCCCCAGAAGCTGTCCTGATTTCTCTGTCCCGTCCCACTCTACCCTCTGCTGATCCCTTATTAAATCCTCCAGATTTTTTACACTACCTTCACTGTGTTGTATTTACTTATTCCAGATCTAATATTCTCTAACTAAGGTTGCTAGAAGGCACTGACACTCATTTTTCACCATTTTGGCCCAAATACGTAACATAGAAAAATAATATATATTTAGTAAATAATTATTAAATGAGATGCATGAACTGTATAGTGAGAAGATAGTGGACATTTGTTAACCACGCAGACCTGAGCTCAAATCCCACCTTGACCGCTTGCTGATTCTGGTACCTTGAACAAATTGGTTAACTTCAGGTTTTGTTTTGTTTTTAAATCAGGAAATTGGGAGATAATTATACTCTCCTCCTGATGGTTCTGAAAGTTAAACAAAGTAATATATGTAAAGCACCAAACTCATATGTAAAGCACTAACACATACCATTTTCTGTGTTACTTCTTTTTTCCATTTATATTTAGAGTTGTTCTTTTGAAGTAGCAGTAGTGATTTTTATCAGTGTGAAGTATTCACGCCCTTCTATTGTATATTCTCCTAGGATATACAGAACAATTTTTTTTCTCTTTTTGTTAATATTCTTTGAAAGATTGATGATAAGCCATTTTAGTGTCTCTGGGAATAAAGGAATTACTACCCTCTCTCTGTTTCTTTTCAGGAATGAGTATTATATTCTTTGCGGTAACTTGAGGAGAAAAGGGTGACCTAATGGTTAAATGTACCAGAAAAAAATGTACTTTTGCTGATTAATTTGAGGGGTTTGATTATGTGGTACACTGATGCTGAATTACCCTGGGTAAAGAAATGTGTTTCATTCTCATTTCCTCCTATGAGCTATGGCTGTGCTCATTCTTTCTTACAGAGGTTTCTAAATTCATCAAGTATAAGCTTAATGCAAATCTTGTGTGTTTTGAAAATGTCTCTTACTCGAAATTTTAAAGGTAAAACAGAATAAAGAGGTAACTTTTTTGGTTTTAAGACTATTAAAATGCAATCTTCACCAGCTGTTTATTTTAAAATTAGATTTCCGTTTCTTCACGGAACACTGTATGCATTGGCTAGTTTTAGAGTAAGAATTTACATGTTCCAATAGCTTTGAAGTTAATTCTCCATTAAGAAACAGCTGAGGGGTTGAGTATGAAACCATTTCTTCTTGAATCTGCAGTGAAGCAGATATACTTCTTTCAATCGGTCTGTACTACCATGGGATTAAAAAAAATTAATGACACTTCAGATTCACTCCACAGAGCAAACTTTTCCTAAACCACGCATTGCAATGGCTGAGGAATCGGATTGTTTTTCTTGTGTGTGTGTGTTTTTTCATTTGGTTGGTTGGTTTGTTTTGGTTTTGCAACTAACTTAATTTGAGGCATTAAGGTTCATCTACATCAGAATTTGGAGAGTTTTAGCATTAGAAGCTATGACCAAAATAGCAATAAGGGGTACACTGTTATAAAAATATATTTAAGACAAAAGCTAGTATTTGATATGGTAGTTCAATTGTATCTTTAGTTTCTCATTTTTCCTAAATATTCACTGTTGGACAAAAATGCTACTCATCACAAATGGAATTTTTCCTGGGTTATATTTTTTATACCAAATGCTAAAACATTTTCTTGCATTTCTTATGCATTATCACTCACCTACTCTTTCATTTTTACCATTTTCTTGGCTTCTTACAAATACACCTTCCTTGTCAATTTCCATTTCTATGCTTTCTTAAACAGTTGGTACATTCTGCTTTCTTCTCAGATTTCCCCCTTTACCCCCAAATTCCAATGTGTATCTATGGGACTCTCAATTTTTATAGTCCTCTGAAAGAAGGTACTGTAAGATAAAACATTATCATGTAATAGCTATATACATACATAATAAACACACTCAACTTTTTCCCAGAAATGCAAGCAAGATGTGTTATTATAGTTTGAATTATCATTTACTTCCTTAAAGGCTACAATGAGATAATGGAAATTAAATTTATGAAAAAATTCTGGAGAGTGTTTTAAGTTCAATAGATGATTTGATTCCTGAATCACACTCAGATTGATGCCCCTTCTTCTCATTGTAGCATTTGAGAAAATAGTGTTCAACAATTAAGTTTGGACTACATGAGACATACCTAATAAAAATGAAAACAAAACAGTGGTCAGGTAAACACTAACAGTTCTGAAGAACTAAGAGGAAAATGAGGTAATAAGTCAAGAGGGGGCTGTCTTACATTGACCTTGATAACTGGCAAAAGAGATGCCCCAGATATATCACAGAGAACTCCCTAACTCTGCAATGTTTCAAGGGTTGTTTTGACAGGGAGAGCCCAGAAGTAAAGGACAAAAAAACAAACATAAGGTGCTAAATTTTGTTACACCTTAGAGTAGCTGGTAATAAAATTTTCTCTGGGGAACTTTTTGAAAATGTGCCATACTAGAAATTACAAGTGGTCCCAAAAGTCTTATTTTCTAGTTGAAGTAGCTGCTACTAATCTGAAGCTTAATCGTATGTTGTTAAAATAAACAGATGATTGTGAAAAATTGAATTTCCTTGGAGAATGAGTAAATAATGACATGCAGGTAGATATAATATCACATAAGTTCACATTGTGAAGATCACATAGTGAAGATAGACTTCAATAATATGCCCCCCAATGAGCATTTGTTGTGGGCCTACTGTGTGCCTGGCACAGCGATCCACTCACAGTTATAACTATCTGGATACGTTCATGAAACATGGATGGAGCAGAGAAAGAGGTAGAGCCTTTTTATATGCATAAGCACAAATACAGAAACTTTGGGAATTTTTAAAAAATCACAAATACTACTTTATATTTTAAAGTCAGAAATATTAGCCAATATTATATTCTTTTTTATGTATTTTAGTTCTCAATTTCAGTTGACACTCAGTATTATTTTACATTTGTTTAAGGTGTACAGCATAGTGGTTAGACAATTATGTAATTTGTGAAGTGCTCCCCCTGATAGTTTTAGTACCCACCTGGCACCATGCATAGTTATTATAATGTTATTGACTATATTCCCATGCTGTAGTTTACATCCCTGTGCCTGTTTTCTAAATCTCAATTTGTGCTTCTTAATCCCTTCAGCTTTTCCAGCCAACCCCTCAAGCTTCCTCCCATCTGGCAACCCTCAGTTTGTTCTCTGTAACAATGAGTCTGTTTCTATTTTGTTTGTTCATTTATTTTGTTCTTTAGATTCTACACATAAGTGAAATCATATTATTTGTCTTTGCCTGACTGACTTATTTGACCTAACAAAATATACTCTAGGTCCATCCATGTTGTCACAAATGGTAATATTTCATTTTTTATGGCCAAGTAATATTCCAACATACATATTGGAATATGTATATATATATATCACATCTTCTGTATTTAATCATCTGTTGATGGGCATTTTGGTAGCTGCCATATCTTGGCTATTGTAAATAACACTTCAGTAAACATAGGGGTGCATATATTTTTTTGAATTAGCATTTTGGGTTGCTTCAGATATACCAGAAGTGGAATTAAATATTAGAAAATATTAAATATTTTTAGAAATTCCCAATGATAAGTGTTCTAATTTCATCATAAACAGTTGACTTACCTAACATCTTAGAAAGAGACACTGTTGGATGTTCTCTATCCTTTCTTCATTTATTTTTTCCTTTTTTGCTCTACCTTCCTACCTATGTTTCTTCCCTTTTTCTTATTATTTTTCATCTCCTATAAAAACAAAGTTTAGCCCTGGCTGGTGTGGCTCAGTGGTTGAGTGCCAGCCTGCGAATCAAGGGATTGCTGGTTTGATTCCCGGTATAGAGCACATGCCTGGGTTGTGGGCCAGGTCCCCAGTAGGGGGCATGGGAGAAGCAACCACACACTGATGTTTCTCTCCCTCTCTTTCTCACTTCCCCTCTCTAAAAATAAATAAATAAAATCTTAAAAAAATAAGGTTTAGTTACAAAATTAAAACATGCTTTGATGACGTTTTACAGTAAGAGTCCTTAAAAAGGATTTAAAATGAAAGTAGATATTATCCCAAGTTTAGTCAACTCAGTGTGCCATGAGAAACTACCATATACTGGGGCTATAAACAAAAGAAATTTACTATCTCAGCATTCTGGAGGCTGGGAAGTTTATGATCAAGGTGACAGCCATTTCAGATTCTGTCAAGAGCTCTCTTCCTGGCTTGCAGATGGCCGTCTTCTCATTGTGTCCTCACATTTTGGGAACAGAAAGCGAGAGAAGGAAAGAGAGAGAACTTTATGGTTATGATATCACTTCTTATAAGGACACTGATCCTATCAGAGCTCCACCTTTACAAATTCACTTAGCCATTAATTACCTCTTTATAAGCCCTATCTCCAAATGCAGCAATACAAAGGGTTAGGGCTTCAATGTATGAATTTTGGAGGCAGGGGCTAGAATTCAGTCTGCAGATACACATGAGGCAGTAATTGTTGTTGTTTACTAATGTATCATTGGCAACATGGTGTACTTGAAAGAGCCTTGATGTTGGTGTCGGAGAGTGCTGAAATGCTCTGCCAAATACCGAACAAGTAACTTTGGGCAGACCACTTAAACTCCCTGCATCTCAGTTTTCTCATTGCTGAAGTAGGGTTGACAAAACCTACCTCTTTTGAGTTGTAGTAATCAATTAAAATTAAGTATGTGTTGCACCATATGCAGTGCCCTTTACACACTTAGAAGGCAATCATGAAGTTCACACTAATTTTTCCTTGAGTTTCTTGAGAATCCAGTGGAAAGAGAGAAATAAGATGATTTTATAAATGCCATTTTTAAAAATAAATAGAAAAAGTCACATAAAGAAAGCATATCTAGTTCAAGTTTTAAGGAAAAAGTAAAAACTAGTTTCTACTTTTATTTAGAAGACATTGAGGAACATAAGAAACAAAGAATTGTATATACACACACATATTTTTCTTTGTGAGTTTTTATACTGGTTAACAGTAAAAATTTAGGACAATTTATGACATGTAGCTCAGTTTAAGTCATTCTTATGACACTTCAATATATGTGCTGCCTACATGTTCTTTCAGTGATCTGACTTAATATTAGTACAGGGTTCTTGATGTGGATTCCAGAGACAGGCTGCAGTGTCTGTTAATTCTTCAAACATGTTCGTCGTACTTGCTGCTCACTTGCAATTTTTCAGAAGAATTTTCTTTGCTTTTCTGAAAGATGCCTTAACCTCTGAAAGAGTAAAAGCCAGGTGACTAGAGATAGAGTTAATGAGCCGAGAGGAAGGGACAGTTCACACATCTCTGTTGCTCTCTCTCTCTCTCTCTCTCTCTCTCAGATGCCAGAGATCTGAACTGTACTGTGGGAAGAGCTGGCTAGGAGTCGATTCAGGGTTGTGGTCACCAAGAGTCCTGGAAGTTCCTTCATTGCACAAACAGCATACAAATTACAAAGAGTGAAGACAGTCAGAACCCAAATGTGGGAAATGAAGTCTGCCTTTTGATTTTCTCCAGAAGGGGCAGCTTTGCCGTTTCTATTTTGTCACATTTAGAACACTAGTGGCACCTTAGACAGAACTTACATGCTTTTCTTAAAAAAAAATGTTCCAAAAGTGTTCAGTGCCTACATATGTAATATCCTTTTCATATTCTCAGAGTTCTCTATTGCAAAATATTGAGAAGACCATTTTAACTGGGAGAAATTCAGGGACAGGGTCTACACACTGTATCCACTATAGAAAGACCCAAATTTGGCTCTGAGCATGTATGCTTTGAAGTGACAACAGCATCTAAGCATCAGCCAAAATGAACTAACTAAAAACTGAACTCTTTGGAAGCTGAATGAATTGATTTGTTGGATATGAGTATTTGGAATTATATATTTGAATTTTGGAAATTATGTGTGCCACCAAATAATAATTTCTGTTATAACACTGTCTTCCTTAGCTCAAAGAGCATCTATTACCAGTCCTGGGACATTCGGTTCAGCTGTCATTTAGAGAGAGCCTAGCATGTTCCAGGTCCTGATGCTCACAGCTCAGCCTAAATGACACACCTATTGACAACCAGCTGTAATGCACTGGGAATGAAGACTATAATGGAGATATTGCTATGGGAACATAAATGAGGGAGCAATATATTTTGGTGAGGCTGTGGAAATATGTCTGTGCTGAAGAGAGAAAGGTAAAAGGACAGAGATTTATTATCCTTGTGGGAATATACAGTAAAAGATTCAAGTATTTTAGATAGAACTTTATTGTATTTTATGCTAGGAAATTAATAATGGATTAGTAGCAACTTTTGTAAGCATTTGTTCATACTCCTTAAACTCTATTTACATATTTCTGGATGGTAAGTGTTTTATTTATCTCTCTTAGTAGTAGCAATACCCTATGAAGTACGAGTTGTTAGCTTTATTTTAGAGAGAAAGAAACAGCTTAAGAGAGTATCAAAAAAAATGCTCTGATTATATAATTAGTAATAACTGCCAGCATTCTAGCTGATTGAATTAAATGTAACAGGGGAACCTGTAAAAATGAGACAAATTATGAAATTGATAAGAAAAACAAAGAATAGTGCCTGTACTGTTTATTTTGAGTACCCCCCAAAAGTCTTTGTGTTAATTAACATAACATGGTTTTTCAAGCAAGCTGGGTTTTAGTCACTGATAATTATAAAATTATGCCAGAGGAGCTTGTGTTCCTTTTCCTGTAGCCACTCCCTAAACAGTCAGTGGGATACCAAGTGCCCGAGTGGGGAAAGCACTAGTGGACACTAAGAGCAAAGTGTAGTCATTGCTCTGTGGAATGACATAGTTAATAACCAAACGCACTTCTCAGAAATTATTACACTCATAACTAACAGCTGTGCTAGCTCTGTTTGAAAATATAGTAGCCATCCCATTTTACAACATAGTATATAGGTAAGCCATATAGTTTTACTGTAAACTTCTAACGGAAGTTCTTGCTGTTAGCAATGAAAGTAACAACTGGCCACTAGTGCATTTTTGGAAAAGCTAGATGAAATGGAAATTTTGTACATGAAGTTCATTCCTCTATTATAGATGGTGAATCAACAAGGCTTTAGAGTAACAACTTTATCGCAATACTTGATTGGAAACTTTATATTGTATTTATAATATCCTGAGTTCTTTACTATAATATCCTTGGTTCTTTGCTACCCGCCCCACCCCCATACATGTATGCCATTCAATAAAGATATGCAATGCACTGTTTTCGGTGCCTATGAAAATACATACTGTGACAAGTAACAGCATAGTCTGTGGAGTCTCATTTGTGTACGGATTGCTTCAGTGGGGGAGGAACAGGGCAATGATTTAATGAGGACATTAGGCTGAATCAGTAATCCTAGGACTTTAGTATTGAATAATTTTTCAACTGTAGATAATGTTTAATCACATTTTACTGGCATATTTTTTGCATCTGTTCTTTCAGAAAAAAAAACAGGAACATAAAATTAGCTATCCTTAAATTCTGTACAGTGTGTTATCTGATTTTCTGCAGGACTGTGTGTGTTCCCCTGGTGGCTGATTTGTATTAGTTCAGTATCAGCCAAAATACTTCTGTTGGTAACACAGTATTTCACACATTCACCTAGAAAATCATATGCGTGCATGTCATTTTATTTTATAAATAAATGCTGTTCTAATTCTAGAACACAAATTAAAAAATCCCTTAGTATTTAAAGTCTAAAGCAATCACCAATTTAATAAACCTGAGCCTGTAGTTGATAATTCATGCACTTTTCATAGAGGGAAAATAGAGCTCATAAGGATTTAATTATTTAATCAGTAACTTTGATTCATGGTGACTATTTTCTCTTGAGTCAAATAAGCTATCCTTAATTTGGATAGTTCGGAGAAAATACTAGTATTTTTAAAGAGATGCATTTTTATTAAAATTTCAGATTACTCATTCATTCACTAACATTTTGGTGCATATACTGTACCAGGTACACTATTCTAGATACATTTTATTTGAGTAGTTAAGAGTACCAGCTCATACTAGGAACCTGCTTCAGCTTTCCATGCCACTGTTCTCTGATGAATGAAAAGTAGTACCTTGGCTACTTCATGGAATTATTGTCAGTATCAAATGCATAAATACATTTAAAAGGTATAGAATGGGGCCTGAGTCTCAGTATGCTCTCGATACATTATACATTTTATTAGCTATTATCTCATTTAATTCTCATGAAAAGCATGTTGGGCAGTTATTTTCATTTTCCAGTGAGCCAAACTATCCTAAATTACACAGCTAGTCATGTATCAGAATTTAGGTCAGCACTTAGAATTTTTAAATCCGAAAATCATGTTCTTTTTACTGCACTGAAGATGAGGGGCATTGCAGAGCAAACACATGTTGGTACAGAATGAGAAGTTGTGTGTTACTATACTAAGGAACCAACTTTGTATAATTTTAGAGTTGTGGGTAAATAATATTAAATAGTTGTAAGGCAAAAATGGAAAATATCTTAAAAGACAGGCATTATAATCTAGGATCTGTTATGGTCAGTATCTGAAGTCACCAGTAACATTTGGATATGTCTAAAGGTGACATAAAAAATGACAGATGTCTTTGGGAAAGCACAAGATTAGTGAGAGAAGTGCTGACTTTATAGGAATCTTGATGTAAAGTCCCAGCCAGACTAAGACGGCACCCGTCAGGCTTTGAAACAATGTTCAGAACACCATAGACGTTTCAAAGAAACAAACGCCTTGCTGATAGACTATGATAGATGAAGAGGAAAGAATAACTTACTTTCTAACTGGAAGACTGATTTCACTTACTTCTGATGAACAAATCAAAACTGAGTACCCACTGTGTGCCTGCCTCTGTGTAGGTGGTAGAACAAGAACTTGAACTTGGGTGTTTTACATGGTCTTCACTCTTAATTTCATTATACTTCCTCCCACCTCTGGATGGCAGCATGTTTAGCTGATTTTGACTCATTCTAGACATAGAAAAGGGTCTGAAAGATGCCTGAAGTTATTTTTGTAATAATAGAAGCATCAGTGTTAAAATTCAGAACCTCTACAGTCTTATTCTGTGCTTCATGACTGTTACATACTTACACAATTCTTTTAGTTTAAGTGCTAATCTCTCTGAAAAAAATTAGTTTCTTACTTGAGTTCAGGCTGTGCTATATGTTTGGTGACACATTGATTCTATTTGCTTTGCTATTTTTTTATGTGTGTGTGTGTAGTATGTAGCTAGGCTTGGACAGTGAAGGGAAGCCAGAATTTCCTCCTCTTCCAGATTGGACCCTCTCAATTCATCAGAGGCAAGGCCTCCAATAGAGGAAGTCTGTGCTTACAGTGCCTCTGCTGACCGCTTGATTTTAGAGAGCTGATTTTTTGTTCTCCAGTAATGATTTAAAATATAATTTATCATAAAAATTAAATAGATTACACTGTAAAAATCATATAATTACTCCCATAAAACTACAGATGAAAGCAAGCACAGAAAATTATAGTGTAAAGTTTTTAATTAGCTTCTGATTAGCTATAACCTTATGTCTTAAATGTACCATGCAATACCTTATAATAAATAGGAATAAATTAAATAGCTACTAATATGTATGTGGTAAAAAGATTAATCCTACAGCTACTAGGTATTTTTGCCGGCATAGTTTGATACTTTTTCCTATAAACTGGGGTGGAGTCTGTAGAGCGGGAGTATCCATCACAGGATTGTAAGGACGGGAAAATATCGTTTTGATTGTGAGCAGTAGTCTTTACCTTGTTGCTTTGTGATTGGGGATTTGTTCATCTCGTAGGAGATGAGAAGTCTTGCTTTCAGAAATGAGATTTCGCTTGTGTTCTTTCCATAGGAGACCTATTCCTTCAGTTGAAGGCCATGCTAGCTTTAGGATCATAGCAAAACTCAACTCTATTTTGGTAGGCGCTGTCTTATCTATGTTCCTCATTTTAGGGTTATAACTGGAAACCATTTGAGTGAGAGTTGGGGTATTTTTGAATCTATATTAAGTGACTTTAACTTGCTGAGTGACCTTTTTTGGGGGATGCGGCAGTCATTTAAGCTCTCTGGGTCTTACTTTTCTGATCGGAAATTAGAAGTTTAACGTAATGGATTTTTATAGGTAGTGTCAAATCAAGAGAAACATATTTGTATATCCATTCTATTTTTGAAGGTTCTTGGCACCAAAATTATTTCAATGTTATGTTAGAAATAAAAAATACTTAGAAATGTTATTACAAAAGAAACACCTTAATATTATGAGATGAAGGAATATGTTCAATTGTAGATTGGATTATTAACTACATAGGCAACTTGGATTTTTCTGAATTAGAATTTGGATGTTATTGGGCAAAATACCATGACATTCATAAGCCTGCCCAGAATTCAATAAGATTTAGACCCAATCCCTTGACATCTCTATTGGAAAATGATGGTTATTTACATATTTTGGTTACTGTTAGGACTAATAGACAACAGAAAAAGAAAATAACAGCTGGCAAACAAAGTTCAAGAGTGCACGTCGTCGTATGTTTTTGGAAAGGGCTTTCCTCATGGACATAGCTGATCTTGAATATGTTAAAGGACGTTTGGCCACCTTAGAATTTGCACTCACTTCAAATGCACAATGTACTCACTTCAAATTAGCATATAAATGTAGACTTTTCCTGTACATTATAAATATGGCTGGAATTAACATCAATAAAGAATCATTAGAAACACTTTTTCAAACTTGTTTCCTAAATTTTTCTATTACTTTAAGTAAAATCACAATTGTACATAATATACTCAGTCTTGTACTCTAGAATGACTGGCATATGTCTCATACATTTCACCAGTCATTTGTTCCGGAGAGACGTAGAGATGTAGCTACCCTTCTCAGTGCCACGTGGGCTGTCCTGTCCTAGAAGGGATCCTTCAGTGGAGAAGGAAGGGGAAGGAGAGAACATCATTTCCTTTATTTTTAAATTATTTTATTGTTGTTCATTTATAGTTGTCTGCCGTTTCTCCCCAACTCTCCCCTCCATCCCAGCCATCCCCACCTCCCTCCCTTGATTGTATACCCCCTTGGTTCTGTCTCTGTGTCCTTTATAATTGTTCCTGAAAACCCTTCCTCCCATTATCCCCTCCCAACTCCTCACTGGTTGCTATCAGTTTGTTCTTTATTTCAATGTCTCTGGTTATATTCTGCTTGCTTGTTTGTTTTGTTGATTAGGTTCCAGTTAAAGGTGAGATCATATGGTATTTATCCCTCACCACCTGGCTTATTTCACTTAGCATAATGCTCTCCAGTTCCATACATGCTGTTGCAAAGGGTAGGAGCTCCTTCTTTCATTCTGCTGCATAGTATTCCATTGTACCATACTAAATGTACCATAGTTTTTTGATCCACTCATTTACTGATGGGCACTTAGGTTGCTTCTATCACTTGACATTGTAAATTGTGCTGTTAAGAGCATTAGGGCACATAGGTTCTTTTGAATTGGTGTATCAGGGTTCTTAGGATATAATCCCAGCAGTGGCATTGCCAGGTCAAAAGGCAGTTCCATTTTTAGTTTTCTGAGGAAATTCCATACTGTTTTTCACAGCGGCTACACCAGTTTGCATTCCCACCAACAGTGCACTAGGGTTCCTTTGTTCCACAACCTCTCCAACGCTTGTTGTTTGTTGCATTGTTTATGATGGCCATTCTGACCAGTGTGAAGTGGTATCTCATTGTGGTTTTAATTTGCATCTCTCTGATGGGTAGTGATGCTGAGCATCCTTTCATATGCCTCTGGGCCCTCTGTGTGTCCTCCTTGGAGAAGTGTCTGTTCAAATCTTTGCCCATTTTTTAATTGGGTTTTTTGTCTTCCTGGAGTGGAGTCCTGTGAGTTCCTTATATATTTTGGAGATCAAACTCTTGTCTGAGGAATCATTGGCAAATATGGTTTCCCACACAGTTGGTTCTCTTTTCATTTTAATGCTGTTTTCTTTAGCCGTGCAGAAGCTTTTTAATTTGATGATGTCCCATTTGTAAACACTGCCTATACTTTTCCAAAGAACCTTATTCAGTTCTTAGTAATTCCTTGCATGTGGGGAAATGGGGGAACTTTAAACACAAGAGGGGTAGAATATATAGAGAAGGGAAGGCAGGGTAACTAGGGGAGCACACTGCCGGGCTAAGGTAATCTTTACCACTCTGTTCCCAAAGGACTCCCAGGGCCTGTGCTCAAGTTCCTGACAAGCTTCAGCTGCCTCTGAAGCTGTCCTGTCTTTCTTTCATCTGTAGTGGAGAGGTAGAGGAGAAGGGAGGAGAAACAGCTGGGAGGCAGAGGGAAAAGAGGGGGTGAGGGGACACAGGCAGGCTCTACTTTAGATTGCCTTTAAACTTTCATTGCTGCCACTTTCATTGCTGTCCTCTGTCCCCACTGCTTCATCAACCAGCCTGAAGGTCACCTTAAGTGGCAAAGGAAAGAAGGGAAATATGGAGACAGGAAAACTGCTTCCCCTCAGTCTTCACCTGTCCTCGTATATAGGTATACTTCTGTATCGTGCTGTGCTTTACTGCGCTTCACAGGTGTGTTTTTTTATAAACGGAAGGCAAGTCCCTCCACCAGCAAAAAGATTACAACTTCTTTTATTGTGATACTCACTTTATTATGGTGGTCTGGAACTGAACGCTCATTATTTCTAAGGTGTGCCTATGCTGGCTTCATTGTGGTAGTCTGGAACTGGACCTGTAAGAACTCTGAGGTACACCCGTATTACCCCTGCCTTCTCTGACTCCCTACCAAGAGTGAGCAAGGTCCCCCCATGCCTTAATGAGCTCCTTAAGTGATCTCCATAATGTCCCATGAAAAATGTAGGCAGTTTCCAGTGCCTTTGCTTCTCTTAAGGTCTTTGAGGGTTTGATGGGGAAGAGTCCAGGGAATTTATAAGATTCTTAGGTATACCCTTGACTTAATTTTGGCTTGACATAACCTAACCCATCCGTGTTTTTTTTTTACTTTTTAAATTTTTTTTGGCTTCTCTTTAACTCTTCATCAGACCTTACCTTGCTCCTATGGCCTCTCCTAAATACCTAACCACTGTGTGCACAGAGCTGTTTCCATTGGAAAATAACTACAAATGATATACAAAGGAAGTCTGCACACAAAACATTGTAAGATTAGAGACAATGTATAATATTTGTTAAAATAAAATAGTAGGAAAATCAAATGCTGGGCTGAGACAATATCTGTCCCCCTCGCTGCCCACACACAAGAATTTTGAAAAAGAAAGAAAAATATTTTTAAATCCTTCATTTAGAATCCTGAATCATCTGAACTAAATATTTGAATGCCTAGAAAAGCCTGGAGTTGCTATGTGCTCTTGGGATCACACTACTCATATTCTTTATCAACTCTCTGTGACTGAGTAAATATTATCAGACAGCCTTAGAATTAGAAGCTTAGGTTCTCTGACCAAAAAGATTGTCCAAAGTTAAAAGACTCCTTTGACAGAATGTTTCTCTTAAGGTTTAAGAAACCTGGAAACAATAAACTCTAACATAATGACCATCCACATCAAAAGTTTCTTTTCTATCTCTTATATTAAATTTTCATCCTTAAATCCTTAAACCACTTTCTTATCTTATTTGAAAAGAAAAGATTATTCTAAAAGTTTTTCCTTCAAAAATATTGTGACATTCATGTTTTCTGACATTGGAAGAGATTAGTCGAGTACTCTACACATATTTTTAAAATACTACATATAATGCATGTATTTTAGATACATACTAGGAATGTATATATGAACACCATTATTTAATTTTATGCTGATCCCATTAATAAGAGAATTAGATATTGAACAAAATGAAAAGCATATATCTTACAGTTCTGAGTTTCAGTAAGTATTTCAGAATTGCTACTTTAAAAGGTAATTCATGAAACACAGCATTAGAAGTATCTTCCTAATTTTACTCTTTGTCTCTCCTGTGGAGACATGGTAGTTGGTGTGTGGACCATTATGCAAAGAAATGTAGATTACTACGACTAGTGTCTGACATTGTTACCAAAAATATGTATTTAAACCATACATTGCGGCTGTTAGAGCAGGAAGAATACGCGTTGGAGCTGCAACTCGGAGCTGGTTTCCGGAGTGGCGCCGGCACAAGCCGGCCCGTGAGGGAGCAAGAAATGAATGTTAATCTTCATGACTTGGTGGCTTACATTTCTCCATCTGTCCTCAATACGGAACCTCCACGCAGGACAGAGTCTCAATGAGTTCGTGTTGATGTTCGTATTTACAGGAAAAAGACAAACGTAATGTGATTCCATTATAGCCTATGGTTAGAAAATGTAATCTGTGCCCTCAGACCATGCCCAGCTTCAGATAATAAACATTAAAACCCCAATTTTAAATTGCTTAACACTATAATTCTCTCTGCGGAATGTCTGTTTTGCTTCTTAAAACTTAATATTAAGTTTCAGTCAGACTTTCTACCCTTCTTCTTTTGGTTGCCACATCAGGAGACAAAGAGAATAAAAGTGTCTGCCTGAAGCAAATACACTGCGGTTCACTGTTAAACAGATTCCCAAGAAACCAAACAGAAAAGGAATAAAAATGAGAGCCATGTTTTATTAAATGTCTTCTACACCTGCTTCCTTTATGTTTGAGACCTGTTTACCTAAACCCATTGGATAGCCTTAATTTTTTAAAGCCACAAAGCACATGAGCTAGTGGCTATTTTTGTCATTGCGCTGAACATTTTTCTTGTAATATTAAATTATTACAAATAATGGCCTACTATTAAAAATAATAATGTTTCATATGTAGGGTATCTCCATGAAAGCTTTTCAGTGGCCAAAGGTTATAGTTGCTAAGCAGATTGGTTATTTACTAAGCTAGCATGGTAAATAAAAATAATATTTAAACAGCTGGTATCTCTGTGATGCTACCATTTTTCTTTGCCAGAGTATGACCAAATGTGATATTTGACAATTTTAGAAAATGATAGTGAAAAATAATTGATTATGCAACTTATATTTTATTTTTAACATTATACTAAAATAGTGTGCAATCCACTCATTTAAGTCTATTTTAGAATTAAAATAAATTATCTTAACCTACATAATTTAATTTATCTTTTGGAATGACACACTATTTATTAATGTCTATGGGAGACTACAAATATTCAGATTTTAAAAAACTATACCTGATTAAATATAACCTGATTAACAACCAATAATAAGTACATATAAAATTCATACTTTAGTCATACTTTCTTAGTTTTTTCCTGTCATTTTTCGTGAGTATTAGGATACCACATTACCTTTAGTCATCGTGTCTCCTTAAGTTCTTTTTGGCTGTGACAGCTGTTCAGAGTTTCTCTCTGCCTCTTATTTTTTTAAAGATTGTGACAGTTTAGATGAAAACTGGTCATGTATTTAGTAGCATATTTCTTGGAGTTTGCCTGATGTTTTCCTTATGATAATATTTGAATTGAAGTTATGGATTTTGGAAATGGAAAACCGCAGAGAGAAAATGCTGTTCTCATCACCTCATATCAAAGGTACATACTATCAACAACACTTATTATTGTTGACACTAGTCTTGCTCACGTGGCTGAGTTCGTGTTTGTCAGCTTTGCCACTGTAAAGGTCCTCTTCTTGCCTCTTTCCATACTGTATTCTTTGGAAAGAAGTCACTATGCACAACCAACACTTAAGAGTATTTACTTTGTTTCCTTGAAGGTAGAGTATCTTCCTAAATTATTTGGAATTGTCCTGCTAGGGATATATATCTATTCTCCCTCCCTCATTCATTCATTCATTCATTCATTCTTTCTTTATATCAGTATGAACTCATATTTATTTATGCTTTGGATTATATAGTCCATTGCCACTTCATTCTGTTGCTTAAATAGTTCCACACTGTCCTTTGAACTATTTATTTACGTGTGGAAGTTTCCAGCACAGTGCCAGAAACATAGTAGATGTTCAGTGCATGGTAATTTACTATGAACCTAAATGCAGAAATATGCTCATGGGCCATTTCCTTATTAAGAATTAGAAAATGTACTTTATCATGATGAACATAATTCTAAATTGCAGATCCCCACTTGTACTCTTACAAAGAAAAAAAATGAGAGGGGACAGTATTAATTTACTTATTGCCACAATAATGTGGCATTATAAAGTACCACCAGAACTTAGCAGCAAACAACAATAAACATTTACATAGATCATGAATCTGGAGGATGTTCAGCAGACCTGGGCTGAGTGTGGTGCTTGGCTGGGTCCCTCCTAGGTGTATGTGGCATGGGAGGGAGGAGTAGGAGAGTGGTTGCGGGGAATCAGCTGGCACTGGTTATGCTGTAGGTGGCCAGCACAATGGAGGAAACTCCGCTCTGGTCTGCTCTGAAGGACAGCTGGGTATGTTCTCATGGCAATGGCCAAAGACAAGTGAAGAGAAATGTAGTACTTTTCTGAAGCCTCTGCTTGTATCACATTTGCCATCATTTCAGTGGCCAAAGCAAAGCACAAGATGGGCCCCAATGTAAGGAGTGGGGAAAGAGATTGTGTCTCCTCAGTGAGAAGAGCTACAAAGTCACATGGCAAATGCCGTTTATACAGAAAGGGCTAAAGGATAGGGCCATTGAAGAGCACAGTCTACCATGTCTACCTACACAAGGCCAAGTGTCTAAGCTCTTCTGGATTTGTGTTTATTGTTTTTGAAATTTGTTTTTGAAGTAAGTTTCCACCTGTTTATGAGTTATGACAGCAAGTGGAAGCACAGCATTATCATTAACTGTCATATTTCAGAAACTGTTCTTTCCAAACTGATGACCCAATCACTTAAAAGTATAAGATAGTAATTTACTTTTTAGTTTTACACACATCTTGGATTATAGTGAAGTCTTATTGAACAAATGCTTTTTAATAGGGGTGTATTTTCAATATGAATGAGAATTTCATGCAGCAAAACTTATAGTAATGAACTGCTCTGTAAAATGAAAGAATCAGCTAAGCCTGTAAATCTCCTCCATATATACATTTGTGCCAGAATTAGACATATGAATAATCTATTCTCAGTGAATATTCAAGAAGGATAAACTCTTACTTATAAAAAGAGGTCTCCATGGAAATGCTGTTAAAAGCAGAGTTATTGACAATTGAAAAGTATACAACTTGAAAGTTTATTGTTTTAGGTTTTGTTTAAACTAAAATCAGCTTTTAAGAATTCATGCATATCAAATCCTATTTTTTCCTGTAGAAAAATTGAAATCAAACACAATGAAATAAATCTCTTCTCTCAAACCATTTGAAAATAATTTATGAGACATAATTAAACATAAACTTTTATGTTTACACTTTGTGTGCTAACTACAATCCTGAAGGAAACAGTATCTATTAAACTTCCCTGAGAAAGCGGCTTATGTTTGAGGCAGCACTTTGCAGTGAAAAAGATAAGAGCTTCAAATTCAGGCAAATCTGGGTTGAAATCCAGATTCTCTCTCTTGTAAAATTGGTTTAGCAGGGGGTTTTAACTTCTGTGAGCCTCAGTTTCCTTATCTGTAAAAGGAAGTACTGAGTCTATCTCATACGGTCTCTAATGAGAATTTAATGGTATATAGAATGTGACATTTAGCACAGTGTTTCACACATAACAAGCTCTGTACTAATATTTTGATATCACTAACTTCTATGAGAACTTTAAGAGTTGCTTAATAACTTACTTCGCAATAGCTTTTTTTTTTAAAGTCTTTCTGTCACATGCAGGGGTAAATGCATCTACTGTCATCACTTTTAGATTATCTGCCATATACAACACTTTGATCCAAATGTAGACCTGGAAAATGCATCCTGCAGGGTCTGGACAGAGAACATGCCTGGTGCAAGCCGGTGTGTCATTATAAGGCTTTGTATACAGTCTTGTACTAATCATAATCTCTGAAACTTAACAGGGGCATACATACATTAAGCAGTTTACTAAGCAGCCTGCTCCACCAATATCAGCATTAAAATTTTTTCATTTAGAGAGGTGTGTGTGTATACACATTTACAAATTAAGCTGGAGATCTTTGTTCAGAAGACTAGGAACTTTGAGAAATGACCACATAGGATAGGAAAACAGAACTGCGAATACCAAACCAGTTTAAACACTACTTTTTCCTCCTTCCCAAGCTATGAAAGCTCTTGCCTTTTGCTGTAATATTCAGGCCACAATGTGAGATACATTCTTAAGAACTTTTCTTAGGTATTCTTCTATTGCTTCCAGATGCTTATCCAAGATGATGCCAGGTCCTAGATGCCAAAGTCAGTAAAGGGCAAACAAAATCAATAAATAGATGTGCAAGGTGCAGTTTTCAAATCAGAGCTTCCCCTTGTTCAAGAAAACATTCTGATATTCCAGCCAATGAGTTTTTTTCACTATAAGACTCTGAATAACACATTGCATAGAATCTGTAAATAAGAGTTGTGGCTAAACCACAAATTCTTCCTTTACCATCTTTGATGATGCTGAGGAGAAGACTTAGGCTTCTAAACAGAGTTTCATGTTACTTCCATCACAATAAGAAATATATTTGTGCACACTCCCAGAGAAGCTGACACACTGAAAACTGAAATTAGATTTTAATTTAAGATCGTTTGTCTTTATTTCAAAAATATATGCAGAATATTTTGTCTTAGATTTTGAGTATCCTTCACTAAAAATGTAATATATTAATATATGTAAATATATTCTACATTGGCCTTTTTACATTCTACATTGCCTTTGGGCAATTACTAAAGTAATTCATAGACCTGCTCTTAGTGGTAAGTAGGGATAAATTAAATTTGTCAGGACACTAAAGTAGCATTAGATAAATTATAATCCATTGACCTAAAAGATAGCTAATTCTCTAGAAATGAAACAGTTTATTTAACTGTTGTATAAGTTTATATTGGAATTTTGAGGGTGTTAATGAACTCAGTGTTTAACAAGCCCTTATTGAGTGTAGAGCACACTGAATTTCCTTGTCATTCTTCCCAGCGATAATGGAAGTGTGGTACTGTGGACCAGTTTTCTGCATGTGAATAGAATTCTAAGTGTTAATAAATATTTTAAGTTCTTCTGTGTGTGCTTTAACAGCAAATCTCTGGGAAGAAATTATAGTATAGAAATAAATAAAATCATATATATGGTTGGCTATATTATGCCTTTGCTTCTGCTATTAGTCAGAGATATGAAATTGAGCAAATCCCTTAACTTTGTTCAGCTGTAAAATGAGGGTATATATGTTGATGATTTCTGAAGACATTTTAGGCTTTTATATGATTTAATATTATAATTCTTTCTAAAATACGGACTGTACTTTCTCTATATCTAAAGTATGCCTATGGTTGTTTATTATTGTAAGAAAATAAAGACTAATAATTTACTTCAGTTCCGTAGTAGTCAGCAGTGCTGAAACAAGTGGCAAGTCAAACAAGGAAAACCATTTAGAGCTGTGAACAGAGAAATAAATGCTCCTGTCTCTTTCTGAAATCTAGTCTGAGTAAATAAGCAGGAGAACATAATAAATACTGCTGGACATTTCTGAGTATATTCTACGCCTATCACTATTTTCCTCCCATGGTTATTTTATGACTCAATATCAACATGATGCTATTTATTTCTTCTACATATAGGGTCTTTAGTAATTAGTACAATGATATTGGAGGATGTAGCTGTTATTACTCTTTCAGTTGCAAGTAACAGGAATCTATCTCAAATTAGATTTACAAAATGAAATTTATTGGGTCACATAACTTCAAGAGAATGAGATAGAAATGGCTTCAGGCCTAGAATCCAGAGTTCAGATGATGCCAAAATATACATCATGCTGTCACTTAGCTTCGTTTTCTTTGGCTTTGACTTCATTTGGATAACTTCTTGCCATGTTGTATTAGTACAGCCAGGAATGCAGTCCATGTACTTAGCAGCTTTAGTGTAAAACCTTCTCTTTCTTAATAATTCCAGTAAAAGTTTTTCATCTGAGTCTCCTTGGCCTGGTGTGGGTCACATGCTTGGCTGAACCAATTGTATGGCTCAGTTGAATAGGCTTTTCCTATTGGACAATTAAATGTGTGCTCCTCTCTGGAGCCTTTCAGGGTCACGGGTGGGAAGAATGTCAGTGTGCCTGAACTGCACATGCTGAAAATAGGGAAGGAGTGCTGATGCACTGGAAATTAGGGTGCTGTTCCCTAAGAGCGAATGACTGTAGCACAGGCTCAAACAATAAATGCATACTCCAACAAAGAGTCAAAGAGAAAGGAAAGAAATGAGAAAACAAAGTATCATTCTTTCAAAATTGTATGTGTGTGTTACTATGATTCCTATATACTGAGGACACAGAAGTAAACAAAATAGACAAAACTCTATATCTTTGTGCTGTTTATTCTGGTAGGAGAGAAAGAATTATGTGTTGACCTCAGGCAAAATAATTGGTGTGTTCGTCTGTCCCAGATGCTATAACAGAATGTCACACTCTGGGTGGCTTATAAACAACAGAAATTTATAGTTCTCAAGGCTGAGAAGTCCAAGATCAAGGTAGGAACAGATTCTGTTTCTGATTACAGCCCACTTCTTGGCTCCTAGTCATCTTCTCATTGGGTCCTTACATGGTGGAAGGGACAAGTTAGCACTCTGGAATTTCTTTTATAAGGACACCAGTTTCATTCAGGAGGGCTCCACCCTTCTGGCCTAATCACCTCTCAAAGGCCCCACCACCTAACACCATCACATTGGGGGTTTGGACTTCAGCATATGAATTTAGGGAACATAAACATTTGGTCTATAGTGATTAGTATAACATACTTTATGATATGTAAACTATTTGCATTGAAGTTTGGTTCAATACTGATTTGTTTGATTAATTCATTTCTCTCTTCCACCCACTAAGTTATTGAGAACAAACTATTTTGTTTTTCTTCTCCTTACAGTTGATTACTGCCTATAACAGTTACAAACCTCTGAAAACACAGTAACAGAATTTTTAAACTTATAATATATATTATAGTATGTTTATTTTTATTAGTAAAGATATTAATTATTTTTGATACCTCTTGGGGAACTCATTAGCTGTTTTCTAAAAAGATTTTTCCTGTTCCTGTACTACTGCTTCCATGATAATAATATGACTTCATGGAAAAGATAAAATTAGTTTTTACCTTTCTGTCATTTCTACCTCTTAACCCACCAGGGTACATCTTTTAACAAGGAAATTTTAAACTATTATTCCTTGTATTCTTGATATTTCTTGAAAGAATTATTTTCTTTTTTTCTAAAGGAATAAAAATAAAATGATTGTTTAAAAATCGTAGGTGCTCTGAGAAAGAAGTGCTGGCTGACTCTTACATGTCTCTTGATGACTCTTAAATCATTCGAACAGTTCATTCACAGCAGTTAACAAAGAGGAAACGTGTAATGCACAGGTCACTCTGATTAACTGTATTCCATGAACCTTTCATATGGAGCTGGGAGGAAACTCCAGTCACCTAAAATATTAAAGAGACTACTGTTCCAATAGTATATCATCCTCCTGGGATAATAGGTTCTTTCTGAATCTGATTTAATACCCTATTCCCTCCAAAAGAGGGAAAGGATATAAGTTAACATGAAAACTTTTTCTTTTAAAATCTATGCTCAAACTCATTACAATGGTATGAACTCCTTTCCAAATTACAAATAAGTACAAAATACCATACTTAAACCATTGCATACAAATTAGAAGCAACATATTCTTATAACTAGAAATATGAGGAAATTCCTAAACTTTCACATTATATAGCAGAAAAATGTATCTTTTTATTAATCTTCAATTTAGGCCACATTTAAACTTTGAATGAAAATATATAACCTACACTTAAAACCTATTTGTAAGTAAATAAATCTCCAGCATAACTACTTATGTAACATAAAATAACCTTTATGACATGAATTTTCCCTCTGCTGTCCATACTTAGTATTTGTTTTCTAAATATTTAGTCATCTGTCACATTATTTATAGAGAACATGATCCTCTTTATGATGTGAAGCATGATATTTTAATTAATGATCTGCTGTTGGACCCGATGGAGAATTTTTAATTTTCCATGGACTACATACTGGTTCAAGATTAATTTATCATGCTTGTTTTTTACACTACATAATGTGTTTGTCCCATATTGTTGACATAATCTGTTTTATTCAGTTTTATGACTGATGACATCTTACTTATCTATCTTTATACTTGATGGACACAAATAATTTTTTAACTGTTAATCAAAACTTTTAAATTACTTAGAAATAAACATGAAAAACCTCTATAATCCAATACCATATTTATTCACTATGTACTAAGGAGGATTATGTCTATAAATTATTAAAAGAAAATGTTTCATCATGGAATTGATATCAAAATTATATGACAATGACTCTGGCCAGTGTGGCTCAGTTGGTTGGAGCATTGACCTGTATACCAAAGGGTCACAAGTTCCAGTCCCAGTCAGGGCACATACCCTGATTGCAGGTTTTATCCCCGGTCAGAGCATGTACAAGAAGGCAACTGATCAATGTTTTTCTCTCATATCGATGTTTCTCTCTCTCCCTTACCCTCTCAAAAAAACAATAAAAAAATATCCTTGGGTGAAGATTAAAAAGATTACATGACAATTTATTTAATTATTTTTAAATCTATTTTTTTCAATTACAGTTGACATACAATATTATGTTAGTTTCATGTGTACACCCCAGTGATTAGACATTATATATCTCACTGGGTGATCATCTCAATAAATCCAGTATCCATCTCACACTATACATAGTTATTAGAATATTATTGACTGTATTTCCTATGTGGTACTTTACATCCCCATGATTGTTCTGTAACAACCAATTTGTACTTCTTAATCACTTTAACTTATTCACCCATCCCCCAACCTCCCTCCCATCTGGCAACCATCAGAATGTTCCCTATATCTATGAGTCTGTTTCTGTTCTGCTAGTTTATTTTGTTTTCTTTTTAGATTCAATTGTTAATAGGTATATATTTATTGACATTCTATTGTTCACATATCTTCTCCTTCTTCTCTTCCTTCTTCTCCTTCTTCTTCATCTATCTTTTAACATTTCGTATAATACTGACCTGATAGTGATGAACTCCTTTAGCTTTTTTAGTCTGGAAGGCTCTCTGTATGTCCTTTGATTCTAAATAATATCTTTGCTGTGTAGATAAATCTTGGTTTTAAGTCCTTGCTCTTCATCACTTTAAGTATTTGTTGCCAATCTCCTCTGGCCTGCAAAGTTTCTGTTGAGAAATCAGCAGCCAGTCTTATGGGAGCTCCCTTTTAGGTAACTAACTGCTTTTCTCTTGCTGCTTTTAAGAATCTCATTTTCTTTCATGTTTCATACATTAATTATGATGTGTTTTGGTGTGGGTCTCTTTGAGTTCATCTCGTTTGGGACTCTGTGATTCCTAGACTTACATGTCTATTTCCTTTACCAGTTTAGGGAAGTTTTCTGTCATTATTTTTTCAAATAGGTTTTCAATTTCTTGCTTTCTCTCATCTTCTTTTGGAACCCTCATGATGTGAATGAGGGTATGCTTGATATCTCAGAGGCTCCTTACCGTAGCCTCAATATTTTTGAATTATTTTTTCTTTTTGTTGTTTTGATTGGGTGTTTTATGCTTTCTTATATTCTGAATTCCTGATTGATTCTCAGCTTCATCTACCCTGCTATTGATTCCCTATAAATTATTCCTTAGTTCAGTTAGAATATTCTTTATTTCTGACTGGTTCTTTTTTATAGTTTCCATGTCATTTTTTAAATGATTTACATGTCCTTTGTTATGTTGTTGAAGTTCTCACTAAGTTCATTGAGCATCTTTATAACCAGTGTTTTGAACTCTGCATCTAGTGAATTGCTTGTCTCCATTTTGTTTAGTTTTTTTTCTCTGGAGTTTTGTTCTGTTCTTTCATTTTGGGCATATTTCTTTGTATCCTCATTTTGTCTGCCTCTTGTGTTTGTTTTGTGTAATGGATAGATCTGCTATGTTTCCTGGCCTTGATAATATGGCCTCATGTAGTAGGTGTGCTATAGGGTCCAGTGGCACAGTGTTCTCATTCACCTGAGTTGGGCACTGCATGTGGGCTGTGTACACACCATCTTGTTGTAGTTGGTTGAGCCTTGATTACTCAATGGGAAAGATTTACCCCCAGGTCACTCAACTGCAAGGACTGGCTACAACCACCGTGGAGAATCAGTTGTGCAGGGGTCTTCCCCACAGAGCACAGCTTACTTCAGGTGGGCTCTGTTGCCTGCTAAATCTTCCCTTTGAGCGTGTCACCTATGGAATTGGTTGGGTGGTGCTTCAACATGGTATGCTGGGTCTGGGACCTTCTGGTAGGTATAAGCCAAGGTCAGCCTCTGCCTGTGTTCTGCTTGGGCCCACCTGGCATATATTACAAAACGACCTGCAGGTGGCTGTTACCCAGGAGAGGACAAACTATGAACCAAGGCTGACTGCTGCTAGTGCCAGGTATGGGAGCACTTAGTGAGAGATACAGGGCACATTGAGGTCAGATGCTGCTTGTTTGATAGATTTTAGTTAAGTCTAAAGTATGAGTCAAGCCAGGCCATTTGTATGGAAAATGCACTGGAAACAGTTTGGATGGTCCTGAAAGTTGGGATGGGCAGGGCCTCAGGGAATCACCAGGGTGGGTCAAACAGTGTAACCCAAGTTGATGGAGTTTCAGATATGTCCCCTGTCTGCTGGCTTTGTGGGGGAGGGCCCAGAAAAGGAACAATGGCCTCTGTCAGGACTTCTTTCTGGAAGAATGTTGTTCCTCTAGCTCTTGCCTTTTGCCAGACAACTCAGTTCCTCCCCATATGTTCCTGGTGCCCTTGGAGATGCCGCCCCAGTGCTGAAGCTCAGATGGAGTGATTCTGAGTAAGTCCATGTGTAAGCCCTTTAAGAAGAACACTTGGGAGTCCAGAAGCCCTGTGTCTTACTCAGCCACATTCCCACTGGTTTTTACAGCAAAAAATTATGGGGACCTTTCTTCTTGACACTGGAACCCTGGGCTTAGGCGTCTGGTATGGGGCTAGGACTCTGCTCCTCAGGGAGTCCTCTGCAGCTGAGATAGCCTCCCAAATTTTATCCGCCATATCCCTCCTACCAGTCTCAATGTAGCTTCTTTATATCCTTAGCTGTTAGGACTTCCATTCAGCTAGATTTCAGGTAGTTCTAAATGAAGATTGTTGTGTAGTTTAGTTGTAATTTTGATGTGGTTGTGGAACCATTTGAGTACCTATACCACCATCTTATCCAGAAGTCCCTGTTTAATTATTATGTAAGCATTTCATGAAATATAGTAAGTTTTTTTTCAAAGTCTTAGTACTTGGGTATTACATCAATCTTTAATTATCTGACAAGTGTAGATTAATTAGAAAAATATCAGACTGCTATCTCTCTGACTAACTATTTATATAACTTAAGATACTATAAAGAACACAGACATAGAAATGATGCTATACTACCAACCAAGGCATGTGGATTTGGGATGTTATATTACTGTTACAAACTAGATAAAGTGTTTGCTCTTCATGCCAGGGCAAGATGGTTGGAAAGTCTTAGACAGTGAGGAGCCAAATGTTGAAAGCAGAGACTATGGCTCTGTGATTGTTAGTATCTAGAGTAACAAGTGAGGGAATTAGAATAAATGGCAGAGGATTTGTACTTCTGAGTAGTCCAGAGCTGAAGAATCTTAAAGTCACTAACTCAAAGTGATAGGTCTCAGAGGTTTTATTTAATTATTTAGATTATAAACATATATTGAGTTCAAAGTTCTATAGTGGGAATGATGGTAACTGGAATGGAATCCCAGTGATCACTTAGATCATTTGAGTGTTTTGTGCAATTGACATATACCTCAATTTCAATAAAATTTTGGGGTGGGGGACAAAGCAAAACAAAAATGCCTTATATGCCTTGAGGTTTTTGCATATATAAGAAATTGTGTAGGATATACCTCCTTATGTGAGCACTCTAGAAATCATAGTTACTATGATCTGGATAAAGAAATACACTCTTCCTAAAATAAGCCTATGTGTAGGTTGTGGGGCTAATTTTACATTATCTACAGGACAGATAGAAACCCTCATTTAGTAGTTTGCAAAATTAAGCCATCAAGTTAACTTCATGGAATTTCAAGCTTGTTGCAAAAGCATCTGGACTTTCAAAGAAGCACCAAGCCCACCTTTGTGTGCTTGCATCCAACTGTGACCAGCCTATACATACCAAGTGGGTGGAGACCCTTTGTGCTGAACACCAAATGGACCTACTTAAGGTTGACGACGACAAGAAACTGGGGGAGTGAGTAGGCCTCTGTAGGATCAACAGAGAGGGAAAACCCTATAAACTACTTGGTTGCAGTTGTGTGGTGATTAAGGACTTTGGCAATGGGTCTCAGACAGCATGTCACTGAGGAGTACTTCAAATGCAAGAAATGAACAAATAAACTTGACCTTTGTTCCTCAAAACAAAGCAAAAAAAACCAAAAATGAACTTATGATTCTGTTGGAAAGTAATATCAGTAATACAAATAATTTGGAATTGGGAATGTGAAGAATTTGGGCTTAATGTGAAATTTCGAGCTTGTATTCTGAAATGGAAAGGTGGAGCAAATGTTGATCTAAAATCTAAAAGGTCAAGTGCACTAAGATCAGAATTCAGAGCACAGAATGAATCTGATCCCAAGGCAGAGCAAGTAACTCCTGTGGCCTGTTTTGTATTTCCTGAATGAGTCTCAGAGGCTGAAGGTCAGGCAAAAAGTATAGTTGTTTCACAGAGAGTGGAATTCCTATGCTGTAGAATGTGATATTTTTGTTGTTGTTATTGATATTTGGTTATAACATAGAAGGAAAAATACGGTTATAGGAATGTTTTCACTGTCTTTAGTCTGCGAATATCAAAAATAAAGTTAATAAATATCAATAAACTATTATTCTAACATTGCAATTTATTTTATCTTAAACCATATATTGTTTTTGTGCATGGCAGTAATTCTCCTTCTTGTTCTGAGTTTGTCTTTAAATGAAACAAGGTCTGTGAAAGTTCCTAGCAGAATTGGTGGAACGCAGTTTACTCTTTTCTGGTTAGTTTTCTTCTTTACTTTTCCTTCCTTTCCTACATTATTGTAAGAAAAATGCCTATCAATATGTTCTGTTTAAAATGTAAAATAAGAAATGTAAGTTACAGTTTCTATGATTAGATGCTGATGAAAGTACTATAAATAGAAGAAAAACTACATTAATTTCATAGGTAATATTAGTTCTGTTTTTTTAAATAGATGGAAAAATGAGTAGGAATAATCTGCACTATACTTTTTAAGATTAAAACTTTTAATATACATTCAAGTATTTTCTTTAAAATTTCTAAAAAATAGGTTTTTATATGGCTCTATCCTATATTCCAAAAAAAAATTAGTTTATTTCGGTGTCCCTGCAGTTTTCTTTTCATATCCTTGTATTATATTCTATGATTTCTGAATGTGAGTGCTATTTCTTTTCTCCACCTTCTTACTTACTTAGTTCAGGTCATAATTCAATATTTTGAGTAAAACCTGCTAAACTAAATCACAGATAATCATATAGTTGTTGGTTACTTCCCCTATTCAGCTTTAGAAGTTTAAAATATGAGGTGAGACCAACTGTTGTGTTCCTTTCCTTTATGATTTATAATTGTAAAATAAACAAAATGTTCAGAACTAATTTATAAATATCTGGTCATTGCCATTGTAAACAATTTTTAAAAAATGTTCTAGCAACATTTAGTCTTAATGAAAGAAATATTTTAGTGAATTCTCTTAGAAAACACTGTTGATTGAACTTCTTTCTTTAGCCTTATTTAAGAATCACTAAAAGAAAATAATAAAAATGACAAAATTTGGAAGGTGTACTTTTCCATTACTGCCTTCATAAAATAAACTATCAACTGTTAATGCCTCAGATGATTTTCATCAATTTACTGAATCAAAGGTTCAATAAACCTGAATCAAATTTGAATATTTTGCTTTCACTAAGTTTTTAAAGGCTTTTTTCCTTACTACCATCTTAATACAAATTAAGACAGTTTCTCTGTTAGATTGCTGCGTTTGATTTATTGTCTTGCATTCAAATAATATGAAGTTACACATACTGATTAAACATTTTTTTCCTGTCTAAAGATTATTTAAAAGTATTACTTCTTTTCTATGGATAAAATACCAGTTATACATCATCCATTCAACACTATATAAAGGCCACTTAGTGTTTGTAAGAACTGTACTTATGAATGAAGATTAGAGTACATTCATATGAATGTACTTATGAATGAAGATGAAAGTGGTCAGGATAAAACTCTTGAGAGGATAAGGAGAAATCAAACTCAGAATTGGAGAATATACCCTGGAGTCCTTTAGCTAATGATACATAAGGAATAGCTCCTAAGTCAACTCCAGGGTAGGAGAGACAAGAGAATATGAAACAGGAAAGAGAAGCTTTTAGGAGATAGCACTTATGATAGGAAAAGTAAATAAACCATTTGTTGAACAATTCAAAAGCTAAAAAGCAAAATATTTATTGATCATCTACAGTTCATTCTAGAGTAGCACAGGGTCTTTTCAGATCTGACTAACTTTGTTTTGTTTGGTTTAATCATTCGTTGTGGTGGAGTGGGAGAAGGGACAGGTTGGGAGAAACATACTCCAGTTACAACTTCTGGAGAATGGGACTGAAAAGTGTCTCCTTCATGACCCTGCTCTCAGCACCTAGCTCAGGGGCCAGGAAATCAGAAATTTTTAATTAAAACAAAAAAAGTTGGTGCAGTCTTTAAAGGATTGCCAAGTTACTGACCTCTTATCTCCAACATGCCCTGTGGAAGAAGTTAGCAAAGAGCACCAGGCCTACCACCTCCTGCCACTTATCAAGAATCGTTTATGTTAATAATCCCTTCTTTAAAAGCTAGTCAGGCAGGAAATTTAAGTGGATTCACACTTCTACATAAATTACCTCCATCAGATAACCAAACAAATTGCTTTTCTTGTTATGCTATCTCAGATCTTCTGCCCCAGGTATTATTTTCAAGCAGTGGAGGAGTGGTGTGAATTTCTTTGGGCATCCTGGCCATTTGGGTCTCACTGAAACTGCTTGGGGAAACAGAAGGAGGGCACGGAAACAGGAGAGAAAGCTAAAGTTAAAACAGAGAGAAAACACAGAAAAAAAACTTTCCCTATTTTTTATTTTTACCTACGACCTTCCTGTGAGTTAGAAATCCCTTTCAAGAACATTCGTAGTAAGTTGCTAATGCCTGAGCTAATGTAAAATGATAAGACCAGAGTTTGCCTTGGTTTTGAACACCAACAGTCACCACTAGCTTATGAACAGAAACCCAGATATCATTTGAACATTTGTCAAAAGCCCATGACATTCGTTACCAAACAAGGATACAAGAAAATACATAGATTCTAAATAATCTAATTTTTCCTGTGGGTGTACATTGTTTTTTAGCTCAGAATCAGATCAGTGTAGTTGCTACAGTGGCCGAACTTCAGGGATCAGTGTCCATGGCAGTGCATTGAATCCAGTTTCTGCTCCCTTTTTTTTATAAAAAGGAAGATTGACTAGAAGAGAACATTGCCACCTTATTCATTATGTATAGCTCATTAGTTCCCTTGTCAACCTTCTTTGCTTTTAATCAGTTGAAAGAAAAAGGCTTCACAGATTTTCAGTAGGAAGCATATGGCACTGTAGCTCATCAGTAATGTGTGAACTTATTTTTAAAGGTGCCCCTGACCTTGACCATGCATCCTTCCCAAGATGCTTCTTGTAAATCCTGTGATCAATAAATGAAATCATATTCTAGCCCCTTCACATTCACCTTCAGATGTTTGTTTCCTTCCCACCTCATCTAAGCTTGTGTAAAACAGTTTTTTTCTCTGTAATAGGCTCCAATCCTCTTTATAAGTTTCATAAAAGAAGGGCTTAGTACTGCTCTTCAATATGAAGTTATGACTATAAAATAATGAGTTAACAAGATAAGTGTTTTAAGAAATCCAGCTCTACTTAAATGTCTAAATGGGTGCTGTATCCTTCTAAGGAGTCACCCGAACAGCAATATGTTTACTCCAAGGGCGTTGCCATCCCAGGTAGGGTGTCGCTGTGGCTCCTTTGGAATAATGTTTAGAACCTATTTTCCAGTTTCCATACATTATAGTTAGGCCTCTGATTTCATTATTTACTACAGGTGAAGCTTTTTCAACTTCTAAAAAATAACCAAGACTATTTAACATTCACCAATGTATTTTCTTTTGCTTTGCATATATTTATCAGTCCATCGAGAAAAGTAAAAGACTGGAGATGGGTTGATCCTGCAGTACAACTGGGACCAGTCTCTCTTGGACCTTACACCCTTTTTGTCTCTTGGGCTTCAGGTATCAACGCACACTTTGAACCATCCTAACTCTTAGAGACCCAGGGGCTTAAGTAAAATAAATGTTATTATTTTCCAAGTATACTAAAGCATTGCAAGGTATTGATCAAATAACTTATAAAACTTATTTTTCCACTATAAGGGAATAATGAAAATATCTGTTCAGTTTCTTCCTTAGGGTACATGAGAAAACTATCAAATATTGCAGGGGGAAAAGATTATTTTTAAGAAAGAGTTACTATGAAAATGAGTAAATTCAAAACTTTCAGGTTGCAAGAGGCATTTAATATATCAAAGCTTATTAAGCAAGGCAGATCACACTAATAAAATAGTTCCTTCAAATTAAAGATAATTTTTCTTATTCCTATTTTGAGTTAACCATTTCCAACATATTAAGTATACTATTAAAATGTTATATGTATTATTTGGAAAAATTGAAACATGATTCATTTAATCACTGATTTTCACATGAGGATAGGTATGTGTCCCTGGGGTTAGATCACTGTCCTTAGAGACACTTCTTTCAAACGGTATCCTTACCTCCCCATTTCCTCCAGACCTAATATGCCTCCTCCCGGTTCCCTCCATGTCCACTGTGTTGAAAATTACACTGTTCATGGGCAGTGTTTCTGAGTGGAGTATGTTATTCAAATGGGCGTTCTAAAAGCTGAAAAAATCTTGAGAACCAATGAATTAAAACGTGGATATCTAAAAGCAGTAAATAAGAGGTATACAGTAGAATTTAATCATTCATTAATTAAAATGATAGCTGGGCTTTTTCTAAAATAATAGACTTTTAAAACCAGTAAATATATATATCATATATATATCATATATATATCATATGATATATATATGATATCTGTAATTTAAAATAGTTTCTCTGGAAATCATAATGACACATACATATGTAGGCTTGGATCTAAACCACTGGACAAAAGCAGAAGAAAATATTGTTGCTGTATAAAATAGGTGTAGGCAAGTTTGCAATGATTCTGCATATAAATTTGCTGCATGCATAATTACAAATCAGTTATAGTTTCATCCTTTGAAGTAAATTCAGAACTGTCTTACTTTCACAGTATTTGGGAGATAAATCAAATGTTTCTTTCATATCTTTGTATTGAGTCCACACCCAGTTTTTGAGAGCTGCTGTCACAATGCCGAAGCCCAGACTGAGCGTTTAATAATGTTGGTGATATGATGAAGAGAATTTGGGGTGATTGTATACAGCAGTGTAAGTGCTGAACTCATATGGTGCCTTTAAATTCAACCAAACCACCCCTAGTTTCTTAAAGAACTTTTGAAAAAAATTCACTATAAAAGTAGCATGATTTGTCTATCATAGAGCAAGACATGCTTGCTGATTTTACGTATGCAAAATAGAGGTGGCTATGTTTACATTCACAATGCTATTGGGCTTTATTTTCTGTAAGTTAAGAAATATTGACCAAACATAATGAAAATTAATTTTAAAAAGGCCACAAAGTACACCTTAAAATTTGTACTGAACATGAAAAAATAATTAAAAACACTGTAACTATCTAAATTGGGACCCTCCAAGTATGCAAGATTTTTATTTCTCAGTTAGAACCAAAATGCTTAGTAATGTTATTTTAGTTTATATATATATATATATATATATATTTTTAAAAGTGTTTATGCCCTTTATCTTTCTTTTTTTTAAATAAGCAGTCATTTTTAAATTTTGGAAGTATCTCCATACTGCTTTCCACAGTGGCTGCACCTGTCTGCATTCCCACCAACAACAGTGCAAAAGGGTTCCCCTTTTTCCACATCCTTGTCAGCACTTGTTGTTTGTTTAATGTATTAATGATAGCAATTCTGACCAATGTGACATTGTTTGTTTTTGGGTGTTGAGT
The DNA here is from genome assembly GCA_028533065.1 of Trachops cirrhosus. Taxonomy (NCBI): domain Eukaryota; kingdom Metazoa; phylum Chordata; class Mammalia; order Chiroptera; family Phyllostomidae; genus Trachops; species Trachops cirrhosus. The sequence continues at coordinate 114,399,827 of CM052539.1, read as the reverse complement.
TCTCTAAGTAATTTTTTGATATTAACCACTTGTCAGATGTATTGGCAGATTTTATGTTCTCCCACTCAGTGGTTTGTCTTTTTATTTTGTTGTTGATTTCCTTTGCTGTGCAAATAGTTTTTAGTTTGGTGTAGTCCCATTTGTTATTTTGTTTTCTTTTATTTCCTTTACTTGAGGAGATTTATCAGAAAAAATGCTGCCACAAGCAATGTCAGAGATTTTACTGCCTATGTTTTTTTCTAGGATTTTTATGGTTACAGGTCTAACATTTAAGTCTTTACTCCATTTTGAATTTATTCTTGTGTGTGGCATAAGAGTGTGGTCTGGTTTCTTATATCTGCATGTATCTGTCCAATTTTCCCAACTCCATTGAATGAATAAATTATTTTTAGCCCATTGTATATGTTTGCTTCCTCTGTCACATGTAATTGACTATGAAGGTGTGGGTTCATTTCTGGGCTCTTCATTCTGTTCCATTATCTATGTGTCTGTTTTTATGCCAGTACCATGCTGTTTTGATTACTATGGCCTTTTAGTATAGTTTGATATTAGGTAGCATGATTTCTTCGACTTTGTTGTTCTTTCTTAAGATTGCTGATGCTATGTGGGTCCTTTTGTGGTTCTATATAAATTTTTGAAATATTTGTTTTAGTTCTGTGAAATATGGCATTGGTATCTTAATAGGAATTGCATTGAGTCTATAGATTGCTTTGGGTAGTATGGACATTTTAATGATGTTAATAGAACTACCTTATGACACAGCGATTCCAATTCTGGGGATTTACCTGAAGAAATCTGAAATACTAATTTGAAAGAATATAAGCATGCCTACATTCATTACAGCATTATTTACAATTGCCCAGATATGGAATAGCCCAAGCATCCATAAGTAGATAAATGGATAAAACAACTATGGCACATTTACACTATGGAATACTACTCAGCTATAAAAAAGAAGAAAATTTTACCCTCTGTGACAGTATGAATAGACCTGGAGAACATTATGCTAAGTGAAATAAGCCAGTCTGAGAGAGACAAATACCATATGATTTCACTCATATGTGGAATCTAATGAACAAATTGAACTAACAAGCAAAATAGAGACAAACTCATAGATGAAGAACAGATGACAGCTATTGGAGTAGGTTAGGGGATGGAAGGATTGAGCAAAAAGGAAAAAGGGCTCATGGACATGGACAATAGTCTGGTGATTACTGGTGGGAGGGGGATACAAGGGGGTAAATGGTAATGGGAAAATACAATAAAAAAACATAAGCAGTCATCTAAGGATCACTGGTGCATTTTATATTATAATAAACCATAGAGCCAATCTGTTTTGTGCTAGTAAATATGAACAATGACCTTTTTCTTTGAAATTATTCAAGGTGTACCTAGAAAGATATAAAGATATCTGTTTTATATATATATATACACACACACATATATAACATATATCTGTTACATTTATGTCATATATAAGTACATATATACCTGTTATATATGTGATATATAAAAGATATATATCTATTTTGTATATATCTGATATATAAAGATATACATGTATATCTGATATGTATATTGATATATATCTGTTTTTAAATGGTTCATACATTCCAAATACATCTAGGAGACAACTAATGGTTTATTTGATATTTGAAACAAGTTTTCTATGTTCCTTCATTTATTTTATTCTGTGAGGCAATGAGCTCAAAGAGAAATAACAACAAAAATAATTGGAGAAATTAACACTGAAGACATAAAATAAATCAAGTCACTCTATCACACAATTTCTACATATTCAGATACAGTAAATGTTGGTTAAGTAGTATGTGAACATGGAACTTTTATGTTTAAAATTTGGAATGAAACCTAAGGGGAAAAGAAGTAAAGGGATTTAAATTTAGTATAGGAGTGGATTTCAGAATTTTTTCAGGATATACATATATATGAATATATTCTCTTTAAAATTACACACACACACACACACACACACACAGGGACCCCCCAAAAAAACAGAATTATCTTCTGGATGGAAGGCCCCTTGTGCTACAGGCTTCCCCTGCTAGGTGAGTGTTTTTGGAACCCATCTGTATCAGTGTACCAGCTGATGTTGTTGTGAGAGGCTGTATTTGGCTTCAGTCGGTTTTTTTGAAGACTCTTTCAGTGTGTTTGACCATTTCGTGATGGGTGATTTACAAGCACACCTGCCCACACTGTGCTGAGTGTTCAGCAGTTTTTGACCAAAAACAGCATGACACCCATGCCCCACCCTGACTATTCACCCAATATCACCCCAAGCCTTTTTTTTAAATTTCCCTGGATGAAAAAAGTCCTCAGAGTGAAACATTTTACTGATGTGAAAGAGGTGAAACAAAAACTGGCAGAAGCACTAAAAGGCATCAAAATCAACAAGTTCCAAAACTGTTTGGAGCCATGGAAAAAATGTCTTGATAAGTGCCGTGCATCAAATGGACAGCATTTTGAAGGTGACTGAAGTTTAAACATGTAAGAATAAATACATACTTTTTTATAAATAAATTCCATTTTGAGGGTCTCCCCATGTACACACACATAGAATTTTGGTTTTCACTTTTTAAAGATAAATTTGTGTTGTTTCATTTTTATTTTATTGGCATTCAATATTACTTTATTTTCAGGTATAGAGCATAGCAGTTAGACAATCATATACTTTAGAAAGTGTTCCCCCTGACATTTCAAGTCCCCCCAGCACTACACACTGTTATGACAACATGACTGACTGTATTCCCTGTACTGCACTTTACATCCCCATGACTATTTTGAAACTACCAATTTGTACTGCTTAGTCCCTTTTCCTTTTTCACCCTGCTTCCCAAACTCCCTCCTCTTTGGCTACCCTCAGTTTGTTCTCTGTGTCTATGACAGACTAGGTATTTACAGATACATGACCTCTGTCTTGTTATAAGGTAGACACATTTGCATTTATAATTTTTAAATATAATTCTGAAAACAAGCATGTTTTTGACAAACACTTTCCTTTTGTTATCAAATCATGCTGACATTTGGCCATGGAATGGGGTTTAACCTTTTTTCATGGCACTGTTACCAATAAACACATAATAGAATAAAAGGACATACGTGTTTTTCTCTTTATAATATTCTAAGGAATAGATAAAAGTATAAGGAGAAAAATATTCGATAATTCTGGTTGTATTTTTTATACAGATCTCTGGGTTTCCACAGTTGGGCATGTTTAACATAAATGGTTGATGTATAGGCACCACAACAACAGAAAAGCAGTTGGGATTGTGAAATTCTTGTGCTTCGGGACAAACTTTTTTCCAGAAATGAAATTAATTATTTAAATGTCATCTGAAGCTAAACTGTGTTTCAGTAAAGTAATAAAAGCATTTCAGTTCCAATTTAAATACCTGCCTTTCTGATCAATTTAAATTTATTTTCATGTATATATTTACTATATAATCAATTTACATACATATGCACATACAGTCACCATATTTTACCTGTTATAAAATCCTAAAGTTGTAAGTTATATAAACAGAAAAAATAATATGTAAAATCATATAGTATGAAAAATTATTGGTCAGTTAGTGACCCATCTGCTGAGATTCCTTTAAGCTAAAAGAAAATTGTCACTTGCATTCTTTAGTCTCTATTTTTAAAGAAAATTCCAATAATCTTCTGAATCCCTTTTTAGCCGACAGCTCTGTAACATCTTGCTTCTTCACACGATTCTGCCTTTTTAGCCAATTTCAATTTAGAGAGACGAGTAACCGTGGCTCCATCCAATTTTCTACCTGACATCTGTGGCAGCAGAGGTGTGCACAGGACCTCTCTTCTGGAGAGTTCTCCCTTAGGGGGAGCTTGCATTTCTGCAAGAAAGTCATTGACACAGGAATCAGTCAGGGCTCTGCATTAGGACGAGAAGCTTCCTGGGCTCAGAGGATGACAAGGCCATGTTTCTTCCTGACTTCCTGCCCCTCCCCCGTGAAGCTCTGTTCCTTCAGTCTGGCCGGGGACTCTCCTCGGGACTAGAGGGTGACAGACCCCCTTTGATGATGAGCATCAGAAGGCACAGGGCGCAGATTCTTTCCATTCATCCAGCTGCGCAGCTGTGGCAACTGGATCCTGCCCCAGTGTCAAAAATGTGGGGGAGCAGGGCTTCAGCTTCAGCAAAATGGAAAACAGTCTGCGTACAAATGAACTGCTTTAGGTTCTCTGCATTTATCTTCCCCCAGTTGCCCTGATTTAAGATCCACCCTTCATTTTACTGAAACTTTATAACTGTAAAGTGATCATCTTTTTTAAAGGCTCATATGAAAAATAAGAATAATCATGTTTTCACACCTCGAAAGACATATTTTCATATGTGAATAGCGTGGTAGATAGTCGGCATTAATATTTTTATAACTATATCTTCTCTTATTAAACCCTGGTTTCAGCATAAAACATTCCCATTGAATCCAGCACTATTGTATGCTTGCCTCACTGCAGTTGTATGGAATAATAAATAATAATGACTCGGTGGATTTTTTTACCTTTTTATGTGAACAGCAAGTTTGCATATTTTGTGATTAAACTCAAATCTTAAAGGAATGCTAGCATGTCCACCAGGCATTTTTATAATGACATAAAAAAGGATCTGCAGCAGGAGGCTATTGCCAGCTAAGCAAAGCTTAAAAAGGACGTAAAGAGTTAATGCAACCGTACAAATGAATATGCTAATAAGGGCATGATTTATCTCTGAAGAAACATATTTATTGTGTCTGCTATTTGATTAGATGGCCTCAATGTTCAATTAATCAGTTACCTTTCAATATCATTCCTGAGAGCTGCTTAATTAATCTGTTGCACTGCAACCCTGTTCATTCTCCTAGCAATCCTTCGCCCCATTTCAAATGACAAAACTCAGGAACTGTGCCACACAAAGACTTTATGTCAATGGTAGGTGAAGGCTGATAAATGGCTTACCTTTTTTTCTTTATTAAGGTAATCAAACTAATCAGCCTTATAGAGTTTACATTTGTTAAAAATTTTTAATGGGCTGAGCCCTGACTGCTGTGGCTCAGTGGGTTGAGCATCATGCCAAGAACCCAGGGGTCACCTGTTCGATTTCTGGTCAGGGCACATGCCTGGGTTGCTGGCCAGGTCCCTGGCTGGGGGCATGCGGGAGGCAACTGATTGATGTTTATCTCACACATCAGTGTTTCTCTCTCTCATTGATTTTTTTCTCTCTCCCTTACCCTCTCTCTAAAAATAGGTAAGTAAAATCTTTAAAAAAAATTTAATGGGTTGAAATGAATGAAAAATAGAAAGAGGAAAGACACCTAGAGATTGGTAGCATTGTTTGAGTACTTCAATGGCAGTACACTATTATCATTATGTACATTGTTTTCTCATCTTTTTCCAGATGATGAATTTATAAAATACTACTAATTAAAGCTAGCCTAGTTTGTTATGCTGCACTGCCACATCTCCGTGATTAACAAATAAAGCATGATAGTTTCCTGTGTCTCTGAAGATAAAAGTATTCTACATATTTACTGTCTTCTAGGCATTACTTATGGCTTCCCAAATGGTATTAATAAGTGTTCCAGTAGTAGTTATATCGATATTTATCATAGATTTACCAGTTTGAAGTGCCCCATATGTAACATGGAATAGCCACTTCACATAATGGTTGATACTCCACCAATTAAAACACAGGATCACATGATTTTGCACACTTTATATGTTCCCACAGTTGGAATCTCTTCACTTTCTTTTTTCTTGATGTCGACTGAAACTCCATATTATCCCCTTTGTCACTCCCCTTTGTTCTGCAGACACAGAGGCATTTTGGTAGAAGTTCTTCCAAAATTGGGATGCCGATCTCAAACCATTTGTTTATCTTCCTATTGCCTTAGGGCAACTTTTGTCTTCCACTACCTGCTCTTTTGGACCCTCTTAGCATTTCAAGAAGAATTTAAAATACTTGCATCATTGTTCCTTCTAAAATAATATATTCATAAAAGCATAGGGTAGTGGTTTTTAATTGTGTCAGTGCCATAAGCCATTCTGAGAAAACCAATAGCAATATTTGTGTTATATTTGAGTACTGATAATTTGCCCGGTACAATTTTAATTTTTAAATAAAAATATGTATTTATTATTTAATTTCATCTTCTCTGCAAATCATCCCTGTGTTCTATCATTTTATCCATTATACACATGAGAAAACTGAGGCACTGGAAAATGAAATGACTTGCTTAAGACCATATACTCACTCTATTTAAAAGGGAGATAATGTTATATTTATAATTTTAAAATGTAATTCTGAAAATTCTAACAAGTTTATGACAAGTGCTTGCTTATCAACTAATACTATAATAAAATAATACACTCTTATAACTAATTCCTACTCATAGACACAAATTACACACACACACACACACACAATTATGCAAGAGTTTATCCATTAAGCTGGTCTCATTTAGTGGTAACTTATAGTAACGAACCACTGGTAAGTGAAGGCTTTTGAGACCGCTGCCCATTTCTGGGTAGAGATAGAAATTTTCTCTTTGATATTCATGTAGCCATGGTTTTCTATACTAAACTAATCATTTTAATAAGGATGTTTATAACTGTTTCCTCACATTACTTTCCTAATAGACTCTGAGGCAGGTATTATCTCATTCATCTTGATATTCCCCATGGCTTTATGCAGCATCTGACTTTGTGAATGTTTAGTTAGTGTCTTATGAAGAAATTACTGAATGGCCACCTGCCTATTTTAGATGAGCAAGAAATTGTTGGTGCTACCATAATGCAAGCCCTATTGTACATCTCGGTTATTTGTAAAATTGTCACCTACTTTCCCTGACAGTTATTGTAAGCCCCTGTAGGTCAGGAAGTTCTCTCTCCTGTGGTACTTAGCAAAAGGCTTTGTACATAGTAAGTACTCAACTCACAATTCTTTTCTTTTTAACTCATTACCTCACTTTTTGGCCATATTTTGTGTTTGTGGTGAGAAAACACCCCCAGGTTGCAGTTTGTTTGCTTGTTTGTTTGTTTGTTTTATTTTTAATTGTTGTTCAAGTACAGTTTTCTGCCTTTTACCCCCATCCCAGCCCACCCCCCCAGCCCTCCCCACCTCCCTCCCATTTCCATTCTTGAACTGAATTTTAACATCACTCCAACAAATTTCCCTGTTGTCTATTTGAACTTCCAAAATGATGCCTTCCTTGTCGTGTGCTCATTAAAGAGGTATAAACAAGGAATGAGAAAACTTCCTAGGGAAATCATTTCTCCTCTTAGTTCCTGCTCTCCTCTGGCTTTTACGTGGTCTGCTGACTAAGCATTAGGCTTGGTCAGACAAGGGGCAGGAAACTGTGGGAGGAAAAGTGGTACCATTCACTAGAGGATGCAAGGAAATAAAAAAGTCCACTAAATTTTTTGACAGCAGAAAGAGACTGAAGGAAATTGTTGGGAATATTAATTCAATGAGCATCTTGGTGAGAAGAGGCAGAATCAGAGAAGAGTGTAGGGGGCAGGAAGCAAAGTGAGGCAGTATTGACAGTGTGTGGTGAAGACTCTCTCTGGTATGACTAATTGAGAATTGATTGTGCATGCCGAAAGGTTATGTTTTACTAAGGGAACCCTTTTTCCCTTTTGTCTTTATGAAATCCGCTCTTCTGCAGATGTTATTCCCTCCCCGTATGAAACCCTCATTAATTTATAATTTACCGCATTGCTATAAAAGTGCTGCGCAGATTTCCTGTTTCTCTCGCTCGCAGGGCTTCTAATAAAGTCACGTAAGACAGAGGTTGAAATGCTGCTTGTCTTGAGGGCTGCATGCCAGACTTGCTGGTGCCAAAACACTTCACCATTCGTCTCTTAGATCATTGTAAATATTTCAAAGTGCCATTTTGCAAACTCCATGAAAGTGAATTTAGGCTCTAAAACAACTCTTTTACTCTGAGCTATAAATTGACTCTGTTTCTGGAATATGAAGTCAAAACTAAATGGAGTCTATTCGTGGGGCTCTGTTAATTTTGAGGACAGGTTCCCTCACAGAGAGAAGGGCATCATTTCACCTAATGCAGACTCTGAGGGGAGAGGCAATAGGAATGAGGGAAGAAAATAAATCGCACTCCACCATCCTAACTGTTCTCTCTGCCAGGAAATTTTATAGAACTTGGTAAGTCATTGAATACAGAGATATAGAAGTCAAAATGGCTTTTTAATTTCCAATAGCAAAAAAATATGTCATTAGTAAAGTTAGGAATTAAAGGAGTAGATTTAACATCACTTTTTATTGAATCCCACTTTAAGCGATATAAAAAACAGGAAGGTAACTTGTCAATTCAGATAATCTTTAAATATTTAAATATCTTGAATATGAATACCTAAAATATGTGTAGATGGAGACTTCCAGTCTTTTTAGAGATTTCAAGTAAATATGGAGTATGTGTGTGTTGGCATGGGTATATGTGCATGGGATATCAATGTGTGGTGGCCCTTCAAGGCCAGGCAGGTCCATGGTATTCTCGCAGATGGAACAATATAATAATACAAGGACACATGTCATGGCCCTTGCTCCCCAGCGTGGCACCCATCGTGGCACATGTCCCCTTGTATGTGTCTCCATCATCCCCCAGCAGGGAGTCCCTACCTGTTTAAGTACTGGAGGGGAACAAAGCCGGAAAACTGACAGAGCGTTACATAACATAACAGAATTCTGTGCATGCGAGCCCCTTTCATGTTATGGGAACCGTTTATTAGACCCAGTCTCAAGGCTGTGAAAACACTGGTTATCAGGCCCCTCAAGGCTATGGGAACACTGCTCCCATTAGTTATCCAGACACCTGGGTGAGGAGGCTAGACCGCCTCCACTTACCCTACAATCATTCAGGGGTTAAAATCTTACATACCCCACAGATTTAGGCAGAGAACATAAATAAAGCAGGCTAGGTGGGGTTGAAGAAAATATGTGCCTGGTCTAAAGGGGCAGTGGCTGTTCAGATGTGGCTGATTACTGCCAAAACAGAATACAGATCTGGTGTGACCAGGTCTTGTATTTTTCCAAGAGAAACTAGAAAACTGCAATTTCCTTTTGTTATGCAGTCTCATATGAATATCTGCAGCTAGCTAAACCCTGAAATTTTGTGATGGTCAAATAAAACATGTATATGAAACAAACTCAGCTACAAGTTTGAGACCTTTGGATTAGAATCTAATTTTTGGGAAAAAAGGCTTTTAACATATTAAGCAATTCAAATGTAGTATAAGCTACTACATAATTAATTGTCAAATTAAATAAAATGTGTCAATTCATAAACATGTCCGTACAGAAAAGGAGAGATCAGTGTTGGCTGAGGTTAAACCAGAATTATGTGAAGAAGTGGGATGTTATCTGAAACTTGAAGAATGGTGGCTATTGGTGGTGGAAGACAAGGGAGAAAGCATTACAAGTGATAAAGTAGTATGGCGCCTGGAGATGATGACTTGGGGAAACGGTGAATAATTTATACTTATTGGGAACTAGAAACATTTCTACTAACTCCTAAGTACTTGTTTTCTCTTTCATTCTCCACCATCTCATACTCTGACCTACAATATTTATTGAATACCAACCATGTGCCAAGCACTTACTCCAGGCTCTGGAGGACAGTATCTATTAATGCTCCATACATGCTCTCCTGTGTGTATGGACAGCCATCAAGCCCAGCCTTACTACAAATTGGTTACATGAACAATCACACTAGATACATTTTAATTTTTCTGAAAGAAGTGGAGCTACTTAAGAATTTCATAATCCTGGGAAGTTATAGTAAAAATATAATATTTTGAATATGACATTCTATACCAAGTGTCAATACTTATGTCAAATATTTCTAGAAGCAAATGAGCACCAAACAACCTCATGTTCATCAAAAGTTTATAAAAAATTAGAAATGGGTGGCCAAACTAAAATAAGTTTGGTCAGGTAGTGAATACCTTCCATTGAATATCCATTTAATAAATACTTATCATCAGGACATTGAAATCAGTATAAGTAATATTTTTATATTTGTTCTTTCTTGTTTCTCATGCCTTTTGAGGACATAGGACATAGGTTTTGCAGATCAATAGAGAGACTAAAAGAGAAAAAAACTATTTTGGGGAGGGTAACACTGGTATGCTCTTCAAAATACTTTTGATTATATATATTACTTTATGAAAAATAATATGCATATATAAATATAAAAATATTCATTTTTGGCAAATGCCTCAATGCTCTAAAATATGACAGTCTGTTTTTACATATTATATATGAAGTATATATCAAAGGCCCATATTTAACGGTGTAAAGTATAATGTGTTTTAAAAATAATTATATCATTAATCGATGAATATGAGTAAGTTCTGGAAGGAAAAACAAACTTAATTCAAATTTTGTTGCCTATAGCAAAAATGTAGCAGGACATAAAGCTAACAAAAGTCTATGTTGATGTTTCAAACTCAGTGTTACTCTTAAAGCATTTTCAAATAGTTGAAAGCCATTCCAAAAGAATTAAAATCCAAATAGCTTAGTATTAAATATGTACTTACAAAGCTTGTATTGCTGGTCTAACCTTTCCAGCCGTGTCTCACAGTCTTATCCAGGCACTTTTCCAAGGCACAGAGAATATCATTAGCTGTGCATTCTCTAAATTTAACTTGATAATTGAGAGGGATCAGATCCATAGGAACAGGAAAGTAAGGTGACAGCATGACCATCATAAATCTGTGTCTTAAATATTATTTTAAAAAGTTACTTGTTCATAACTGACATACAACGCAACAATGGCAATGCAATTTAACCTTATTTTGTTGTATATATGTCACAAAACCATATTTCAGTCATGAAAAGGAATATAAATCAATACCACTTAATAATTTTCATAAAAGCTATAGACCCAAAAAGAATACCCCAGTATTTGAGTTTCAGCAGTATACCCCCTCCCTCAGTCCCAGTTCTCCTGTGTCAGCACAACATTATCTTGGGTAGCAGGCATTGGGTGGTTTTCTCTCTAATGCTGTCTACCTTGCATACATTTTACTGCCTGCTCAGATGGAATTTTTATCTTCACAAATATATTTCCTAGTTTGTTTATTTCTGTATTGAGTGGCTCTATATGTTAAGGTAAAAGTACAGCAATCTTTAAGTTACATATCTTTATAAACAGAATTTTCCAACAGTGAACAACTAGACACACTTTCTTAAGGCATTTGATAAAAACTAAAACATTTTATTAAGATTTTTTATTTGCAATTTACAAGAATTGGGAATTTTGAAGGTTTTGAGAAAAAGAAGATGGGCTCAATGGGTGCCACTTGCCTCACAAAGCTAGACTAATTCTCTAGAAAAGTTAAAAATTTGCAATTACTCTAAAAAAATGTTTGTTGACTTTTAGAGATAACACCGATGTATACTACATTTTCATGGTAAATGTGTTAAGATATGGAACTGTGGAATATTGAGGCTATGGATTCAGAGATGCAATATAGCTATTTAGAAATTTGCAAGATTTTGTTGTGCTCCTAAAGTATTTTCCCTGAAGTCACTAAGTCAATAGAAGGAATAGCAATTTCCCAGGAACTGTAAAGTACTTCATCTGGATGACTGACAATTCATAAAATTTGCATCCTTTGTAAGGAAGGTTTTTTTGTAATGCAGAGATATTTTGTTCACCACAAGCAAGATTAAAATAAACTAACAAAATGTGCAGCTTGTTTTGTCACATTTAGTGCCTGTGAAATATCTGCTGCTCTGGAAGAGCCAATCTGTCATCCCCGCTCAGTGCAAGGTAGTGCCTGAGCAGGGGCGGCCCAGTCCTGGATAGTTAGACTCATTTTTTTTTGTCCAGGAATTTTCTTATAAAGTATTTATAAAATCAGATTTCTTGTCCAGGAATTTTATTATAAAGTATTTATAAAGTCAGATTTTTTCACTAAAATTTTTACAGAAAGCTTCTGAGAGGAATGTTTTACTCTAAGAAACATAATATAACAGAACAATAATTGAAAACATTTAGTAACTTGCCATTGTTCATATTGCACATAATCCCGGTTCCCAAACAAAATTTCTGTGTACAGAGATTTTAGTTAGCAAATAGTGAGCATAATAGAAAGAAAACCTTTTCTATTTAGCAAACATGTATAGATGACTATTGATTATTCTTATTAGGGAGAAGTCTTATGAAGGACTGATTTTTTTCTAAAGAGGTGACTACATTTGCTGATTAATAGGGTTTTCATATGAGGACTCTATTGTCTTTGGAAAAGTGGCAACCTAATAGTATTGTGGTAGAAATCGTTCACAGGAGATGAGAGTACAAGAGTGTGGTTTGGTGCAGGAAATATCAGAATACTTGCTACACTCCTGAATAGTTCTGAGATACAATTTGCACTTAGGTCTTAATTGTGCATTTTGATGAGTTTTGACAGATGCGTTCAGCAGTGTCACCAACCGGATGAATATATACAACACCTCCTCACCCCAGCCAGCTCCCTTATGTCCTTTTGCAGTTGATCTCTATCCCCTGCCCAGAGATAATCAGTGTTAAATTTCTGTCATCACAGGTTAATGTTGTCTGTTCTTACATTTCTAAGAAATGCAATAATATGACAAAAACTTAGAAATTTTGTTAATGAAAAAAATGAACTCCTAATAGTTAGAAAAGGCAAGCAAGGTTTGACAGGATGGATATAAGAGCCTTACTTATATAGTTCATGGGCTAAGGAAAAAGAACCTATGTAGAGAAAGAGCTAGAAGATTCAAGAGCAGGGGGCATGTGACTTTCAGAGTAGAGACATATCTTTCCTGAGCTGGACATAAAAAGATGTGTAAACATACATTCAGAGTGGTATCAGTCAACACTGTTATGACTTTTTCCAGAAAATTCTGAACTGCTAAGGAGCAGGTTCAGGGGAATCAGAAGGCATGATTTAGTCAAGATTTGTGATAAGCAAGATGGGTTTAGAAGATAATAAAAAATGTAATAGTAATTAGAGCATGTAAAAAATATAGAGAGAAAGGGAGAGAATTGGTAGGGATCAAGGGAATGGTAGTTACGATGAGTCAGGCATTTGCATGCCAGTTGGCTACATGTGGTTTGGAGGGTTTGTCACCCACTTTAACATGATGTTGGAAAGTAGCTAGCTCCAGTGTGTGCTCTCTCATTCCAGCTTTAAAGAAGCAACTTGTTTATCTGAACACAACACAACTGATAATCCTTCAACAAGTTTAAGCAATTTTTCACTTTGTTTTCTATCCTACTGTCATTCTAGATAAACATTAAAGCTCATTTGTTAATAAAATTCCTCAGTAATGTGGAAATTTTGGAGCTTTTATTCTTCTGTAAAAACATTTGTAGCTCAGGTGAAGCCTGACCAAGGATCCAGACCACTGCATATTACCACAGAGGTAAATGGATGGGACTTTGAACTCCAGGAAAAATACAGTAACAAGAAGTCAGTGTTTATCTTTAAAAACACAGTTCTCTGATGGTTTCACTAACAATCAAAGTGATGCAAGTTTCTAAATTGCCATCTATTTCATATAATGCTAATTTTGCATTCCTCTTTTATTGAAAGCAGTTTTTATAGACAGTCTCTAAAACCTAATTTTTTAATATTATTCCACCATTTATTTCTTGGTGCTTAATTTCTAACTCAAAGAATGTGGCAGTAGCTGCCTTTTCATTTCTGCTGTCTTTATACTGTCTAAACTCCTCAACATCTTGGGGGAACTCCTGCCCTTGTAGGTCCAGATTCCCCTCATTGCCGGTACTCTCTACACCTATTAAGCGCCGTGCTGGTCATCTTGAATGTTCTCCAAGTAAGCATGAATGAATAGGCCAGAGTCACTATGCTCTTAAGTGCAAATGGAAACCGTTTTAGCAATCAGGGGCCAGAGATCAGGCAAAAACTTTCTTTAACATTATGCCATCTTCATATTTTCATTAATGGCTACTCCTTATTAAGGGTGCATGAGTTCTGAAGATTCTGTTCCTTGTATAAGGAGTGTTTAAGTGCTTTTCTAACATCCACTTGTTCTTTTTATATTAGAAAGTCCTTTTTCCTGCTCCATGGGTTATCAAAGCCATTCTTTTTCATGTGCCAGGATGTAGCTCAAAGGTTAACTTGTCCATCCAGTTTAATCAAGAGGTGACTGTACTCAGGTATCCCTGAGACATGCCGAATGAAAAGGTTATGGACCCTGAATGTTTAGAACATTGTTTCAGCACATATTAATTAGTGGCAAATGACCTGAATTGATTTTGTCTAGATCCAGGTCAAATAAGCAATCAGATATTTGACTTCTAGTCTCAGATGCTAGAGACCTGGCTGTTGGATTTTTCCACCAGGAGAGCCAGGGTCTAGTCTCAACAGCTTGGAGTCAGACTTCTCATTTTGTCAGTCCCAGGGGGAGTGAAAAGGCCCTGAAGGAGCATTACTTACACTAAGTAAGCTCCTTAGAAACCGATGAATAGAGCAAAATGGCATTTTATCAATTGGCAGTGGAATAGAAAGAACATGGACTTTGGACCTATGTAAAATGAAGTTTAATTCCCAGCCTCACCATTTAACAGCTGTGTACCTTCAGAGATATAATTTAGTCCCTCTGAATTTGATTTTCCTATTTGTAAGATGAGTTTAATTCTTATTCAGAACTCTGCTGAGAATTACAGAGACAGTATATAAAAAGTGTATGGGAACCTGCCTGGAATGTATTACATGTTAAATAAATATTGCTTTATTTTTTCTCCATTCCCATTGAGAACAGAAATGTTTATCTAATACAAGTTTGGTACACTTCTAGGTAGATTCCTTAAGAAAGTCAATCTACAGGTTAAATAGTTATTTCACGAACATGGAATTAAATAAAGGGTGAAATTTTCGTCTAGTACTAGCTTAATTGATCTTGTAGAACCTAGAAATACTTGGGTAAATAACTAATGCTGTACAGCCTTTCCCATGGAGATTGTGAAAAACACACGTGAACATTTTTACTACATAGCTCTTTTTCAACATTCCTTACTACTTGAGTACTTCTCATATTACAATTTGGTCCTAGAAGATGACATTCTTAGCTAATTTGACTCCTAATCTTTTGCAATACATTTTTTAAAATTAGGAAAATATTTTAGGATTTTCCATAAGGATTGCAGATACCTGAAATATATCAGAATGGATTAGGGTATGGTTTCTAAAGATTTATGTATGTTCTCATTTATTGTTGATTCAGTTTCAGATGATTTTTAAACACTGATTATAAACTGAGACAAACAAAGTACAGTAAAAATGAACCACCCAAATGAGCGATCTCATTTTGCAGAATAGCCAAGTAGCGTTATATATCCGCCCACCAATGTCTCAGTTAGTGTGTAAAACTTCTCTCCTCATTTTTATTTTTATTTGTTTGTTTGTTTGTTTTTTCTCCTCATTTTTCATCTCTCACATTTAATTTTTCAATTTTGTTGAGGTCTGGAAGTAGGAGTCAAATTTTGGGGATTATTTTCATGTGGTTGCCTGTTGGCCCATGAAAAGTAGTAGTGATATTTAGTCTCCTTTAAGAAGTTTGAGTAGGAGGTGTGATGTAGGCAATAAAAAGGCACTTACAATAAAATGTGGCAATTTTATTATTGAGCTATGTATATCGTGTGGTAGCAGAACAAATTGTGAGTTTACAAAAGGGAGTGTTTGATTTAGCCTAAACGTGTACCTGAAGTTCAAGCCAAGAAATAATGAGAAAACTTTTACCAAACAGGTGGCTTTGCCACTTTCTTTCTCTGGCACTGCTGTTGACCAGGATAATATAAAATATATAATAAAATCAACTTATTAGATGCTGCATAATAAATACAAGTTAGTAAGAAATTTACTTGATCGACCATGGTTGTTTAGGTAGTAATGCTAAGAGATCCAATGGCATTGCATTGGGTACTCCATACCCTTTTTTTCCTCCAAATAATGTTATACAGTTGACCTTTTTTTTAATGGTTAGACTGCATCTGTATACTCGACCAACATCCATTCATTTGCATTATTTTTTATAATGGAGTAGAAAATAGAAACGATTTTGGCCTTCTGTCAGCAATGCAGGAAAAAGAGCCTATTAACAGGCACGTCCATTGGAAGGATGCCGTGGTTTCATGCCTGTGGGAAGCAGCGCATGAGACAGGTTGCCAATATGCTTTACTTTACCATCTCTATCCCTTTTTGAAAAAGGGTTCCTTCCTGATGAAGCTGAATGAAACCATAAACAAAGACCAAAAGCATATAAAAAATAAAATTCAGTTCAGATTTATTGTGTACTTGAAATGTGAAGGTGGCATGTCTGTAAAACTGATGTTTATTTACCTGAACAAATGCTCTATGTCCACTCCAACTTCTTATTTAAGACATTATATTTTTTAGTATTACTCTATAGTTGTTTTATATTTCTTGATGTCATTTCCTATTTATTGATTGATTTTCATATAAATGTTTCTGTCTTTGTATATAGTTATAAAAGCTGCTTTAAATTTTGCCTGCTAATTTGAGCAGCTGCATCTTATAAGGGTCAGTGTCTTTGATTGTCTTTTCATCACATGTGAGTCACAGGATCCTGTTTCTTCATATGAATTCTGTTTGTATATAAGACACATAATTAACATATTATAGAGACTCTGGATTCTTTATATTATCCCAAAGAGTGATTTTTTTTGTTTTGTTCTATTTTGTTTTATGAAGCAACTAATTGCAAACTTTATCTCTACTGCTGTGAACAGCAGCTGAAATTTCTGTTCACACCTTTTGGCCTTTATTTGGTTTCTTAAAGTATCCACTGCTCAAGTGTAGTTAGGGGTTCTACTAGGTAGTGGGCAGAGTTTATACATAACATTTGTCTCTCACCTTCCCCTAACTCTTTCCTTTCCAAGATTTTCCCTTTTAGTCAAATACTGTGGTAGGTCCAAAGCTCATTAAGCCAGTGAGATTGTGATTTTATTTTTATTATTTTTTAAATTACATATTATTGATTATGCTATTACAGTTGTTCCAATTTTTTCTGCTTTGCTCCCTTCCACCCAGCATCCCCCACTCCCTCAGGCAGTCCCCACACCTTTGTTCATATCCATGGGTCATGTGTATAAATTCTTTGGTTACTTCATTTCCTATACTGTATTTACATCCCCATGGCTGCTCTGTAACTGTCAATTTGTACTTCTTAATTCTATCAACTCTTCACTCATTCCCCTAAACCCCCTTTCCATCTAGCAACTATCAAAATGCTCTTCATATCCATGATTCTGACTCTGTTCTTCTTATTTGCTTAGTTTGTTTTTTAAATTCAATTGTTGATGGGTATGTGTTTATTGCCATTATATTGTTCATAGTTTTGATCTTTTTTTTCTTAAATAAATCCCTTTAACATTTCATATAATAATGGTTTGGTGATGATGGACTCCTTTAGTTTTTCCTTGTCTGGGAAGCTCTTTATCTGCCCTTTGATTCTAAATGATATCTTTGCTGGGTAGAAGAATCTTGGCTATAGTTCTCTGCTTTTCATGACTTTGAATATTTCTTACCAATTACTTTCAGCCTACGAAGTTTCTTTTGAGAAATAAGCTGACAGTCTTATGGAAAGTTCCCTGGAGGTAACTAACTACTTCTCTCTTCCTGCTTTTAAGATTCTCTCTTTATCTTTAACTTTTAGCATTTTAATTATGATGTGTCATGAAGTGGGCCTCTTTGTATCCATCTTGTTTGGGATTCTCTGTGCTTCCTGGACTTGCATGTCTATTTCCTTCACCAAAATTAGGGAAGTTTTCTTCCATTATTCTTCAAACAGATTTCCAATTTCTTACTCTTTCTCTTCTCCTCCTGCTACCCCTATGATGTGAATGTTGGAGTGCTTGAAGTTGTCCCCTTAAGAGACCCCTTACACTATCCTTGTTTTAGGGGATTCTTTTTCCTTCTTGGTGTTCTGATTGATTGGGGTTTTTTTTTTTTGTTTCCTTATGTTATATACCATTGATTTGATTATCAGCTTCATCCACTCTACTATTGCTTCCCTGTAAATTGTTCTTTATTTCAGTTAGTGAATCCTTTGTTTCTGGCTGGATCTTTTTTATGCTGCTGAGGTCTTCACTCAGTTCCTTGAGCATCCTTATAACTAGTGTTTTTAATTCTGCATCTGATAGATTGCTCATCTCCATTATGTTTAGCTCTTTTTCAGGAGTTTTAATCTTCTTTCATTTGGGTCACGTTTCTTTGTCTCTTATTTTGGTTGTCTCCCTGTGTTTGTTTCTATGTATTAGATAGAGCTTCTGTAACTCCCTGTTTTGGTAGCATGGCCTAATGTAGTAGGTGTCCTATAGGGTCCAGTGGCATAGCCTCCCCTATCACCCAGGCTGGGTACTCAAGCTATGCCCTCCATGTTGGCTGAATACAACCTCCTTTGTGGTTGAGCCCTGATTGCAGTTGGAAGGTCAGTGGGAAGGATTTACCCAGGCCAGTCAGCTGCATGGACTGGCTTTGACCACTGACCACCAACCTCCATCCTCTGTGGAGGATCAGCTGTGCAGGGGCAGTGTGGTGGTGCTCCAACGTGGTCTGTAGCTACCCACTAGGTCCACTGGCTCTGGGGTTTCCCACATGGTGCAGGCCAAGATCAGCCACCACCTGTGTTCTTCCTGGGGCCATCCTGCATAAGCTACAAAGCAACCTACAAATGGCTGCTACTTGTGCTGGACTTGGAGGTTCCCAGGCAAAGCCAAACTGTGATCCAAAGCTGGCTGCTGCCCGGCCTGGGTCCACTTAGCAAGAGGTATAGGGGCTTGGGGCCTTGCTGAGGTTGGCTGTTATTTGTTTGAGAGTATTTAGGAAGACCTGAAACCTGAGCCAAGCCTAGCCATTTATAAGGAAAAGGTACTGTTAACAGCTTGGATGGGTCTGTAAGATGGATAGGGCAGAGCCTCAGGGATACACCAGGGTGGAGTAAACAGTGTGAGCCAGGTTGATGGAGTCTCAGTTTTAGCACTGCCTGCTGGCTCTGTGGCTCTGTCAGGGGAGGGGCCAGGAAAAGAGCAATAGCCTCTGCCTGCCATTCTGTCTGGGAGAAAGCTGTCCCCTAGACCTCGCTGGTTTTTATAGTCAGAAGTTATGGGGCCTTATGGTCCTGACACTGGAACTGTGGGCTGGGAGGCCTGGTATGGAGCTGGGACCCCTTGCTCCCAAAATATCTCTCCCGAATTTTTATCCACCACTAATGGGTGTAGGACCAACCCATTTCACATCTCCCCACCTCTGTGTCTCCCACCAGGCTGGATGGATGTGATTTTGTTAGTTCCATAGTTATCTGACTTCCATTCAACTCAATTGCTAATGCTTCTGAGTGAGGTTGTTCTATAGTTTATTTGTAATTTTTTGTGGTTGTACAATGAGGCAAGCCGTGTTTATCTCTGCCTCCATCTTGACTGGAAGTCTCTAGGTTTTATTTATGTAACTTGAAATTACTGGAGAGAGATCTGCAAGCAGAAAACTGAAGAGTTCATGGTGAAACTTAGAAAAAGAAAATGGCACTAAGTAAATTCAGGTAAGTTTCCTGGTTTTACAGGATTTTGCCTAAGGGTCAAGTAAATAAGGTATGAACAAAATATTTACTATATATAGTTCATTCCTCAATTTGCAGATTATAGTTTTTACATATAGGAAAGTTGCCTTGTTCAAACTCTAGGTATGGCATCCTACTCCTAGATTTTATCTACTATTATGTCTTTCTAGATGTCTACTTCTAATATCCCTCAAATTTATTTCATATTCTCCCAATTTAGCATCCATTTAGGGCCCAATTCTAGTCCTGAAGGAAACTTTTGCTTACAGTTCTAGCTGACTGTGTGATTGCCATCTCATATTGGAATTTAAACTCTCTGGTTTAACCTAACTGAGCCTCTGTTTTCATATCTACAAATACAGAATTAATGATTCTTACCTCCTAGGGGCATTATGAATATTAACAATACTGTATATGTGTATGTATTTGTTATATGTATGTGTGTATATCTATATGGCTGACACTTACTCAGCAAATGAGAGTTTTAATTTCAACCTACAATTTTTACCTGAATTAGAAGTCATGTATTTTCAATTGCTCTCTAAAATCTTAGAAGGCTGGAACCAAGTACCAAGATGAAAGGGTGCTCTTGAATTCATAGGATTATAATATTGTTTAATAAGTAGATAAACTAAAAATTATCCTTAGGAAAAACCTGGATTACTGGGCAGCTTTTATATCCTCTCCTTTGGATAAACATTCTATCTTCTATGTACTCCAGATTAAGAAAGTGTATCCTCTCTCAGCTTAAAAGTTTATATCTTCACCAGGGTGAGAAAGAACTCACACAGTGAATGTACAATTCAAAACAACTCTTGCTCCAGTTTCTTCTGGGCCACAGTAAATAATGAGTGCTTGTACCAAGAAATTAGTTTACTAATAAGATAAGCAACCAAGTTGGTAGAAGCTAGGAAGCAAGTACTTAGAGGTTAAATATGATTAAATAGTTTATATTTTCATAATCAAAAAATTATACATATAAAGTTAATGTGAAGTTATAAACTTTAAAAGAAATATAAAAGTGAGGAGGGAAAGCAAATGATAAACAAGATTTATACAGAAGAGAACTTTCTATGGCATTGTTTGAAGATTATGCATAATCAGTCCAAACTCCTACACCTTTCCAGAAATGTACAAGGAGATGTTATTCATAATGATGATTCTGAGTCACACGATCTAATTCACCAAATATGTTCATTTTCTTTCATAGATTATATTTAATAAGCCAAGAAGGGGATTAAAACATTTTCAAAAGGTTTTTAGGATTGGAATTCTAAAAAAAAAAAAAAAAAGTTTTTTATCCTGCATTTACTTTATGTTCATAAGAAGATCTAATTAGAACATAACATCTTCTGAGCACTATACTATTAGTACGTAAAGAGTGTTTTCAATCTCCTAGCTGCTCTATGAAATGTTACATTTACTTTTATAATGTCATCCTTTCTCTCAACCTCAGCTCTCCCCAAAATTAAGCTGGGGAAAAGAGAAGGAAGAAAATAAGAGAGCTGCTCATTCTTATACATCTAGATCAACTTATTTGTTTGTTTTCATTTAATTCAAATATTGTGTGGGAGATTATTTTAGTGTGGAACTGATCAAATTTGAAAGTGTGGAAAATAAGATTCTTTATTTTGCAATAATTAAATAATTATTTTTTGGAAACCAGAATTTAAATCTTATTTGCCTAAACTGTTGTAAAAAGAGAAAAGAGTCATACAAAAAAAAACTTATAGAGAGGAACAATGTTATGTCTTAAGAAAATCTTGGCTGTAAAGTGTCTGATTATTATACCATAAAAAGGTCAGCATGTGGAAAATGGGTCTATATAAAAGGAGTCAACATAGGAAGACAAACTTGGTTGTGTGGAGAACTTCTATATGAATACTACTTAATTTTACACTAGTTAATTTATGGGGAGAAGGTGTTACGGTAAGATAAGATAAAATTAGAACTGGATTTTGTAAGCTGAAATTTAAAGTAGCATACTTCTATAGTAATAACAAATAAATACTTTCTTTGAAGACAAATGAATTTTAACCTATGTGTATTGGGTATTTTCCCCCTCTGGCTCCTTTCAAGATTTTAAAAATTGATTTCCTAAAGTTTGAATATGTTATACCCAAGTGTAGTCTTTGGGCATTTATCCAGCTTGGTGTTCTCCGAGTTTCCTGGGTCTGTGGTCTGTCTCTTCAAGGTCAGTTTTGTTGAAGAGAACAACCTTATGACCCAGCAATTCCACTTGTGTGTATACAAATATATTTGAAGAAACCTAAAACACTAATTTAAAAATACATATATGCACCCTTATGTTCATTCCCGTTATTTACAATAGACAACCTATGAAGCAACTCAATAGCATCAATAGATGAGTGGATAAAGATTTCATACATATACAAAATGGAATGTTACTCAGTCATAAAAAATGAAATCTTACCATTTACAACAACATGGATCAACCTGGGGGCTATTATGGTCACTGCAATAAGTTAGTCAAATACAACATGGTGTCACTTATATATGGAACCTAAGGAACAATATAAATGAAGAAAGGAAACAGAAGCAGATTCATGGATACGGAGAACAGGCTGATGGTTGCCAGAGTGAAAGAAGATGGGGACTTTGTGAAAAAGGTGGAGGAATTGAGAGGTACAGATTGATAGTTACAAAATCATCATGGGGATATAAAGTACAGCATAAGAAATATAGTGAATAATATTGGAATAACTCTGTATGGTGTGGGTGGGTACTGGAAATACTGAGGGGGAGCACTTTGCAAAGTATATAATTGCCTAACCACTATGCTGTACACCGGAAGCTAATACAAAATAATATTGAACATAAACTATAATGAAAATGAAATAAAAATATTTAGGAATCTTAGGAAAGACTGCAAAATGCCATTAAATTGATAGATCCATGTCTATTTTCTTCTATTAAGCAAAGGAACAAAAATGGCACATTCACACATTTGGAGAATTTTATTTTGGCACCTCCTTGGTTAAAATGGTCCTCTGGTAATCTAAATATTAATACCAATCAACATTTTAAAATAAACAATTTATTGTTATATTGTAACATACCTGTGTTTGAATGTCTAAACTGAGGTCCAGGTAGATTCAGCAAAGAATGTAAAAATCCATGTGGGTAGGCACATTTGTCTTGCTTATCGCTGTCTTTCCAGCAAACGGAATAGACCCTGATAGGCCCTTGTACTGTATCATTATGATTAATTGCTACACATTCAAAATCTTGCATTCAAATGTCCATTTTCCACCCACACTGACATATCCTTCTAACTTACTTTCTCTACCTTAATCCGAAAAGTCTTGATATAAAAATACAATACGTTCTTTTCAAAATCAGTTAGCCTTCCCTATCTTGTTCTTACTTTCTCCTTTCCCAACCTAAATCCCATGGTCTTTCCTGGTAATTACATTCTTACCAATTATAACTCTTTTGTCCCTTTCATCTTCCATTTTCCTTACCTAACAAACCCCAACTCCATATAAATTCAGCTATCTACCTACTCTAGGGTTATACACAAACTGGTGAGCGTAGCTGGAGAAAAATTGCATGACTGTTATGACAGGTCTTGTATAACGTGCATGACCACAAATCTCAGATAAGCACTCATCACTGCTCATGAACCCGCAGTAAGGTCCAGGTAAGTTCCTTTCTCATATGCTTGCATTTTTTTCACTATAACACATCATGACTAAGGAGTGTGTGTAGGACTCCCATCCAGAGTTCCGTGGCACATCCTATTTCCTACACCAGTGATTTTCAACTGGTAAGGGAAAACAGGTCAGTGCTCTGATTAAATAGTCAGATATTTAGTCAGGTATTTATTCAGGGGCACTGATATCTTTTTTTCTTAGATTGTCAAATAAAAAAAAAGACAACAGCTGACACAACAATAATGCATTGAGTATGAATAAGTCAAAATTATACCAATTATTTTTGCCAGATCGGTAATAAAACAATATATTTTTGGTGTGCCTCACAATTTTAGTAATTATGTGTGGCATGAAATGAAAAAGGTTGAAAATTGTCCTACTACACCATCCTCCCCTACTGAAATCTTAGAAAGGTATTTCGTATTTTTCAGACCATAAGATGCATCCAGGTTTTAAAGGAGGAAAATAGGGAAAAAATTTTGAAGCAAAAAATGTAGTAAAATATTTAATAACATAAATTACATAATACTTCACCAGTGTAAATATAAACAGAACTCAACAGCAGCATTAACAACCATTATTCCTCCCAACTTTGGAGGCAAAAGAGTGTGTCTTATAGTCCAAGAAATATGGTAGGTCAATTAAGCCACTAGGTGATGTGGGTAGTGAGGCAGTTTTTCTTCAAAAAGTGAAGACAGCTGTCTTTAAGTGTCTGTCAAAAGGTTACACACAAGGTTAAAACAATACTTTTAAGGGTCAAAGACTATTTATTACCAGCTCCACTGCTGTGGATATGTACCTCTGTCCGTCCCACAGGTAGTGAGTTGATTAGGTTTTGTAGCATTTGGTTTCACTGATGGTAATTGGGAAAGTATCCTTTGAGGTTTTAGCAATTACCAGAAACATATGCTGTTTTTCCAACAACATCAAATAGATTATGTAAACTTTGTTACAAGAATTTTGATGCTGCTCCCTTACTTGCCCTCCCATAATTTTGAATTAAAGATGTAATTAGACACTGAATAGAACTGTTGCTGTGCATTCTGCATGTCAACTCTTCTCTGCAGTTTTACGCAGCAGCTTCGTGTGCTTCCGTATGTACCCCACCTGCTCCTACTGCAGTTGTTAGATCAGACTGACGTGTTATATGGACAGTTTTATGAACGTGTGTTTTTCTCTTGCCCTGTGAGAAGATGTTCAGTCTGTTAAATTATCTCCAAAACAAGTCAATATCTAAGAGCAACCATATGTGATTTCACTGATAATTGGTCAAATTTGCTTGGTAGTTCTGCTTTCAATGAAAAATGAAATCATTCAGACATAAGACTTTTCTTATTAAAAAAAGAGAAATAAACCAAACTTAATTATCATTTTACATTCAAAAGTTAGTCATTTTTGCCCTGACTGGGAGGCTCAGTTGGTTGGAGCATCAACCCATACTCCAAAAGTTTGTGGGTTCAATTCCTGGTCAGGGTATATACCTAGGTTGCAGGTTCTGTCTCTAATAGGGGTGTGTACCGGAGGGAAATGATCGATGTTTCTCTCTGGCATTGATGTTTCTCTCTCTCTCTCTCTCTCTCTAAAATCAATGAACATGTCCTTGGGTGAGGAGTAGGAAAAAAAATTTAGTCATTTTCTCTTCATAATTGGGAGTAAGTGATATTATCTGCTACATTGACAGTAGGCATATTATAATTTTAAATTTAAATATTTTAATTATTATAATCCATTTATGAGAATTATTATTTTTAAGTTTCCTAGTTCTTTATATTTTTGTCTCATAAAATGCTTTATAGGTTCCAAACAGTCAGTTGATTCAATTGGGCAGTCGAAGATCATCCCCATCACAGGTCCAGTAGAGAAATAATATCTGATTATTTAACAATGGGTGAACTATGGCTGATCGTTTATATAACCGTAAGTTAGGACAGCTCTGCCATGCTCTTGAAGTTATAGCCAGAGTCACTTACTAGCCCTCTGCTGTGGCTAAAATCCTGACAAGTCACTGTGTGATCACTTTTATCCTTGAGGGTGTTTGCTTACACTGTCAGTATGTGAAGGGGGGTTATTTTGAATTTACCATTGAGCAAAGTCTATTAATGCAGAAGGTTTTAAGTTTATAGTTTCCTCCATGAATACATTTTAAAATGGTACAAATAACAGTATATAATATCCTTTCTGTGAGGTTGGCTTATTTGCTAGCAAAATTTAAAATAAGATTTAAAAAACACCCTGGTTGCTCTGAGGAGAACTCACTCAGGTAAATCTACAGAAATAAAACACTGAATTGCAATATGTGTTCTGTTCATCTGTTTCAGGTGTATACTTGCTTGAAACTAATTTGCTGGTTAGGTTAGTATTTCCCTTTAAAATGGTGCTTGCTGAGTAGATAAAACACATCTATAACTTTTCATTAACCTGGGCATAAGTTTTAAATACAGAAAACTTAATCTCACACAAACACAAAATTTGGCAGTAAAGTTTTTCAGCATCGAATATAACTACCTTATAAATTCCATGCTCAGCAAAATATCAGATTATCTGAATAAGTCCAAGAGAAAGCCTCTTCTAAAATATTGCCTCTGATTACTGTACTAACTCTTAAAAACTTAACTCATATCTGTCATAGCTCCTCCCAATTCCTCAGGTGCTTTATATTCGTTTGTATCTGTAGTCTCTCCCTCTGAATTAGGTTCTTGCTATCATCACTGTGCTTAGGATTTTCCCATCTTAAAAAAAATGCTTTTTCATGGCTCTACTTTCCTCACTCCTCTAAGTGCAACTTTCTCCTATACATTTTTGATTACTACATCTTATAAACTAATTATTTTATCATTATGAAATGCCTTATCTAATACAAAGTAGTCACTGCAGATTTCGTATGCTTACTATTAGCACAGTGAATTAGCATGGTCTTCTTTCCATTGGCCTATTTTGCAACTATCTGTTTCTTTGTATTTGGATTAAATAGTCATTCCTTATGAGTTTAGATGGTATATTTCAGTCCCCTAAATCCAGTCACACCTAATGTCTGTATCTGCAAAGCCTTCAATCAGATTCTGTACTCCGGGGATTGCACTCAATTGTGGCTACTCCTTCCCTATCCCAGACACAATCTGAAACAGAAGGTCAGCTTTTATTCACAGCATGTCTACACCCCTTACTGCTGATCCCAACAATGGGCATATAGACATGTGGCATAATCTGTTAGAAAATAATGATATCTGAAAAAAAAACATAGTGGAAGGAAGAATGCTTTAAAAGTTTATTCATTCATTGGCCTCAAATATCTGGCTTAATCATCATTTTTAAAAGTTCTTGTTGCTAGAGTGTGTATATTTGTGTGTGTGCGTGTACTGAGAAGTCTTTGAAATAGTTCCTGAGAGATGGCTTGAGAAGAGGCCGGAATTCTGAGCCGCTGACTTAGGAGAAAAATCATAGAGCTCAGTCCAAATCCCTTAAACATGGCTTCAGCCTGGCAGTCATCTGTGATTGTTGAAGGGGCATGCTAGGCTAACACGTAGCAAAAAAGATCTTGTCAGGGTGAGTACTTTCCTCCGTATAGAATAAAACTTGACTTTAGATTTTTCAAACTTTTATGTGGCATTAGCTTTGTTTATGAAATAAAATTTCACATAAAATGTATTTTCTGGGAATAGTTTATTCATGTTGGAAAGTGCTTACTAGAGATGCAAGCACTGTCATTTGTCCCCTTGATCTTACACAGTAATTCAACAGAATTGCCTGTTTGGGGATTCTTCCCTTTGTTTCCATGCTAGTGGGTAGAAGGCACCGGAGAGTGAAACCCTGCTGTCTGATTGATGAGATTTTGTTCAGGCTGTGACAGTGCATAACTCCTCTCATCGGCCTCTCTGTTCACCCCCAGAGAGGCTGAGAGTAGCATAGCCTTGGGACATGTTTGCATTTTTTAACACAGTTTATAAAATAGGAACCATCGGCAGCCATGATAGTGGAAAGTGGAATGTATTTTTTAGCCAGAAAGCTAAGAGAAAATTGGTGAGCTCAGGTTGCTTAATGACACTAATAAAGTAAATGCCATCAGACTTGGTACTTATAAAAGACATATAAAAATATTTTGTTTTTCCACAGTCCAAACTGAGCCCATTAACTATAGCCCATATTCACTTTTTCATGTTACTCACTGATTGCATGGGGAACCAGCATGGACTTAGGTGATGTATAACTTAATGCTATTCATATTTCCTTACTGAGAAGCGCCTGGAACTTCATTTTTCACCAATGGAAGTGATAGCTTTACCTCTCTCTCTGACGAAAGGAAAATTCACAGCATAAATTATAGGTCACTGAGTTAAAAAATGTAATGTTAGTCCTTAGAAGGACTTAAAAATAAGTGAAATAAATGTAATTCTGAATTAGCAGTTTTTTTCTTAGTTATTTCAAGAGAATTAAATCTACAAATAGTCCATATTAAATACAGATTTAAAATGATACATTTACAAAAAGGGACCAAATAGCTATTTTTGTTTATTTAATTTCCCCACATATTTCTTAAAAGGAATTAAGACATAGAGTGGCACAAATGTAGAGATGAGAGGTTTTCTTGCTAGAAAAAAATAAAGCTATATTTTCCCTTTGTCAGTTGTTTAGGTATTTCTTAGTCTTTTCTTTATAAGTCAATAAAGGTGTTATTTCAGGTATTTGACCAGTTCATTAAAGATAGTTTGTATGTTTAACTTCAAAATGATAATTCAATTTATTGGCTTCTTCACTACTTACTGAATCATATCTAGTAATTAGAGAATAAACAAGGTTGTTATTTTATAGGTTTAATAACTTAGACTAATTAATCCTGAAAAAAGTTTAATGGAAAACAAATTTTTTAGAAGAACCAAAAAATACTACTTGAACCTTGATCATTTCCTATTAATTCTAATTTATATTACACAGGAAGAAATTTTCTAAATTCTTAGGAATTTTTTTCAGAGAATATATTATGGAAAGTTTAATTATTATTATTATTACTACTACTATAATCATTAGCACATAGTTTGCCCATCTCAGAACAAGTAAATCTAGTGAAGACCACTAGAGAAAGACCACCGATTCATACTGAGTGTCACCGCATAGCTGAGAACAGCCCAGAACTGGAGCATACCGTACAAGACGGCTGCGACTGAATCTGATCCTACAGCTTTAAAATAATGCTTGTACAGCCTACGCTTTTTATTAAAACCTAAGATTCATTTGAATTCATATAACAGTTTATAGGACAATGTAATCTGCTAGTTATTTGAAGACTCATGTTTCATGATTGGTGCCTAAAATTTGGGGTCAAGTCTGTCTGTGTAAGCCATTAATTTTGCAAGACAGAGATCAGAGGTCCTTTAGGAAAAAGCATACCCAAGAGCATGTAAGCAGCCATGGCTACCAGGGGAGTCGGAAAGCAAACAGGTCTCGGTGGAAACCACTGCATTTCCCTTTGTCCTCATCCAGTTCTCCCCTGCTCCTCAGTCTAAAGATATTGGTAGACAACTGAGTTGATTATAAATGAGTAAACAAAATTCTTCATCACCTAAGTTATCATTCCTCAGAAAGACTCCCTCGAGCTCCAGCTCAGGTAAAGTACCTCTCATATATGACCTCTCTTGGAACATAGCATGCATCATATAAATATTTCTTTGTCTCTCTCTCTATTTGTTAGAATGGCTAAATGAGGCTAGCAACTGTCTTAGTCATCGTTCACTTGCTCATTCTTGTTCTATTCATTCACCAATAAATATTTATGGAGAATCTACTATGTATTAAGCATTACAATGAGCTGTGG
This sequence comes from Trachops cirrhosus, assembly GCA_028533065.1. Taxonomy (NCBI): domain Eukaryota; kingdom Metazoa; phylum Chordata; class Mammalia; order Chiroptera; family Phyllostomidae; genus Trachops; species Trachops cirrhosus. The sequence goes on along the minus strand of CM052539.1, from coordinate 114,370,741 downwards.
TAGAATGGGGAAGGAAAATAGGAGGCAGATAACAGATATCAATATAAGATGCTAGGGGGACTTTTTGATTAATTAGGTGTGGGGAATTGAGTGTGGAAGAGAAATCTAGAGTGGCATTCAAGTACCCAGTTTGGTTCCCAGTGTTGATTGTTGCATTAGTAACCAAGTAGAAAACAAAGAAGAGAAAAAGTGTATGGGTGATAGGGTAAAGAGAATTGGAAAATAATTAGTTCAGATTGGGCTATGTTGAGTATAAGATGTCTATGAAACATTCAGGTGAGAGAACTTGTGAGCAATGGAAACTGTGGTTCTGAAACACAGGAGGATGGTCAGATTAGATACACAGACAGAGCAGCCCCCACAGCTGGATGCAGACGATGTAAACTGAACAGCCAGGCAGGGCTGGAGAGAGAAGGAGCACTCAGAGAAGAGAGAAGAGTAGCAGGAGAGAAAGACACCACGAAGGTCAAATAAGAAATGTGTATTATAGAACATGTGTGACCACAGTTATGTTGGGGTAAAAGGGGGTGAAATGCACCACATGCAATAATGAACTTCTTTTTTTAATATCAGATTTATAGTTTCCTATATTCTGAATGTAAGAGCTTCACCTGTTTGGGGTATTACAAAACCCAGTTAAGTCACAAGTACTTCATAGCAAGCTATATGTAATTAAACAAGTTTCAATAACTCTTTACCTTTTTTCTTTATTTCTCATAAAAATTAGAGATTCAATAAAATGATTCTTCTAACTCTAATTTTTATGTGCAGTATTGGAAATAACTGGGATGCTTTCATGGTCAGAAGCAGTTTCCCAGGAAATAAAAGTCGATAAATATAGCTATCATATGTCAAATTCATGTTTCATATCAGAAAATCAACCATGTAAGAAAATGTTGAAATTGTACAGAAAGGGAAGTTAGAAAACTGTTGCCATTTTTGCTCTGTTGGATGAAGTACTTTCACTGTATATCAACTGGGAAACTAAATCAGGAATATGTATAGTCACGGCATTGGCGATGTTTTCCTTCACAAGCTTTATCCAGATGGTATCTTAATACGATTGCCACACCCAGGTCTCAAGGAAAATTTGTTGAATCTGAGTGATTCCCAATGAACAAAGATCAGTGAATCACATTACTATTACTGTTCACTATTAATACATACCCTGGGGAGAAAATAAAAATATCTAATTGTTAAGTTATATACAGTTAACTGAAGTTAAGTTTAAGAAAACTTAAGCTTTCTTAAACAAAATCAATGTGGATGACTTTGAGGGTGTTATCAGTATCAGGAAGATGCAAAGAGATTAGTATATAGTAATATCCGGGTCAAGACAAGCAAGAAAGAGGGGAGAAGAAGACTCATTAATATCCAAGTGTGTTTGTACGTGATCATAATTATCCTCAGGTGCTCAGGTTAATATGCGTCCTGGGAGAACATGTGGGATGAACAGCTGTCACGGAGATGCCAGCTGTCACGTGCTGCCCAAACGAAAGCTTTGCTTGGCCAGAGGAACAACTGGGAAGCTAGTGGACTAGCACTTGCCCATACCTTAGGAGAACAAACACTTTTCACTAAGTCTGTAAACAAACTTAATAATCAGGAAGAATTTCTTTGGAAAATTGTAGAAAGCTCAAAACATTCTCCATATTTACTTGAATGCCCCATAAATAATAGCTCAAAAATTAAAACATAATAACCTTTTTTATTCATTGTCCAGTTTTTGACTATCAAATCTTGAGTTATGCAAATACACTCTGCTCTGTGTATAGAGATAAAAATAAAAGTAGATATTTTGGCAAAACCAAATTTTGCTCTCTAACGTGGCATGAAAGGAAGCCTGTGAATGGAGCATCCAAACTGCTGGCATCAATGCTGCTCACACTCAGGCTGCTCCGTCAAAAAATGCCCTTGCATTCTGCCTTGAGTACTCCACTGATACGTGTTTGAAAGAATTCATGCGCTTCCAGTCTTGACAAGAACCCTAATAGATAATCTAGTTTATTTCTGAGATGCCAGACAGTACTACATTGAGGCAGAGAGACACGAAGAGAGAGAAATAGAGAGAGAGAAGAAAGAAAAGAGAGAGGCAGAGGTAAGATCATTATGTAAATTAAAAAACACGGAACAAATCCACCTGCTTCTATGCTTCTAGAATGCAGAAGACACGTGAAATCAATATCGTTTAATCCAGAGAGTTGGATTTAAGCATGAGGTTTATAAACAGGTTAATAGATAAAAGAGTGCTGTCAAATATCCACTATTTATTCCTGCATTCAGTAAATGTATAGTACTGATTAACCATTTGGGTTACTGTGTGATAATCATGGTATTAATGAAATTGTATGTCTACTGTCCCTTTGTTTTAGGTTAAACAATATGAAATTGTCAGTATTTCATTTTTACCTCAAAACTATTTCATATTTGAACCTAGTATTTATCACTGAGTATTCTAATGATAAATGTTAATTAATAGCTTATAAAGACAAGATCAGCAGAAGTTATATCAATTTAACAAAATGATAAATCTTGAAATATGAGTCTAGCAAGGACTCACTCCTCTTTATGGGTTATCAGCTGCCAAAATAACGATAAGATCAGACTTCTTACTGGCAAGGTATTGCCTACAAAACTTTCTGGATTAACACTTGTTTCAATAACTTTCAATCAAAGCATTAATGAGTTAATCTCTTTGTAGTAACTTTGAACCTTTCTAAATTTAATGTTTTTAAAAGAAAGCATTGATCCTCCCATGCTTCCTAAAACATCACACTGTCATTACATTGATGGTCTCACTGGGAGAAACCCAACCCAATTTATGGAAGGAAGATTTTAATATTGTGATAGATACAAACCTCAACTTAATTAAAAAATACTTTTATGCATAGTAGATGCTTACTATACTCAGCTCTTTGAGATGTTGTGACACTTACTGAATTTTCACGTAAATTGCTATCCTATGAATCAGACTATTATATCAGTTTATAAAGCCTTATATATTTTCTACCTTCCAAATGGGTATTCAACAAGTTTCAACAGTGTTTTTATATTATATTTAACTGTAACTTAGTAATTATTCTTTAAGGGAGAGGGAATAGAAAGAACTCAAATTGCATGATGGAGTCCTTTTGAGGAGGAATTAGCATTTGTTTTTAATAAGGGGAGAGAGTTCTACATAATTTTGAGTTCTCATGCATTTTAGTAAATAATGTTATAATTGCACTGGTTGTTTACTATGTATTTACCATAAAACAGGATGCATGTACATACAGTTATATTAAGTCACTAGATATGGGGCATTTAGGAAGGTCAGCTTCTGCCTGTTAACCAATCCAAAAGCATTCCTAAAAATATAGATGGAATACTGGCTCCAGGAAATAGCTTCCATTTATCTTTCAACATTAATTTTCAAACTGGTTAGCGTGAGGTCTAACTTGAAGATGGATGAATTATACTTTGAAAATAAACAGTTACACTAAAAATTAGGTTATTTTTAACAGGGAATTATTCCTGTGCTATCTCCCTGAGCAGAATACAAGACGTATTTATTTATTTATTTCGTTGCTGTGCTAGGCTAAGATTCAAAATAGGTTGCCAGTGAAGGAAAAGGATTTTTGCCTAGTTTTGCAAGAGTTTTATCTATAAGGCCTATAAAAAAAGAAAAGTTTGTATTTGGGGAAACCAGCTAAAATTCAAATATCATAAATTTTAGAGAGGCAATAACTATATTTTATTAAACCTAACCATACAAATTTTTCTAGGTCCTATTGACCTTTTCAATAAGAAGGACTTCTCTTATTCTATTATTCTAGTGTTTCCAAATCCCAGATCCTTATAGAGAACTCTGCCCAAGGGAGAATCCAGGTAAATTAACTTTTATTGCTAATTAGGCTTTAAATTTAAATCCCTATGCTTTGGGCTAGCTGGGCTGAACTTTCATCTAATGCAGTGTATGTCTCACATTAAGGCCTAGACTAATACCTAATTTGTGGGGACAAGTCCTGTTCCCCTTTTCCTGGTTGATACCATAGACTCATGAAAAAGAAATGAAGTGTTTCTGCCCAGTGTCCCCTATTAGCTACACAGGAGCAGTGAGAGAAAAACAATGCAAAGAAGAGAAACAATCCAAGAGCTAAAACAGATGCTAAGGAAGAGCAACTGGAAACAGAAGAGCTCTTCATATTTTGTTTCCTTCACCAGATACCATAATCTCCTACCATCATGCCTTTGCCATAACTAACATTAGTACTTATTCTTATGTGTTAAGTGTGAGATTAGAAAGGGAGGTGGAGTTGAGAGTTTTTTTAACCCCAGAGAGGAGACTAAACACTTAAAGAGTGAAGAGCAAGACCAGTTCGGGAGAACTAATGATGTAACAGGGGAGGAGGGGAAGATAAAATTGCTAGCTTCAGAGTTCATAGATGGAGCCAGTAAAATTCAAGGACCTTGCACGGTCACCAACCTGAATGCAAAAGTCAATTCAGGCAAAACTGGAGACCAGGAGAGCAAGAGTGAGGATGAATAAAGCTTTAACTAAGAGGCCCCGTAGCAAAAATGGAACATACTAATTGTGAGGCATAAGTGAATGGGAACTCAACTACAAATCTTGATAAAGATCTGTACAGAGAAATCTAAAGGAGAATAAACCTGTTAAAAAGCTTTGAACTGATGTGTGGAAAGAGAGTTGTATGAATTTCAACAACAACAAAAAAGTAAAAAAAAGAAAAAAGGAATTGAATTGAATACCTGTGACTGAATTTGAGGGCCTTTCATTCAGCTAGTGTAAAGCATGTTGACACTTGATTAATGCGATAAACCAAGTCACCTCTCTGGACTTTAGATTTCTCTTTTGAAAAATGAGGGGACTAGATTGAACCTGATGATTTATAATGTTCCTCAAGGATTTAAAAACCTTTGATTTATGGTTCTAAACTGAGTTGGATAATGTATATATTTGCCTGGAACGTATTTATGTAAACTCAGAGGGTTTTTATTTTTTTACAAAGGTAACAAAAAATTTTCTAAGAGTGTGACATATAATGAAGATAATTCATGAAAGTGGGCTAAACAGTGTTATAGGGAAAAATTGATATAAAAAAGTCCTGATTTTTCAGGTGGTGGTAATGAAAGTCCACCATTGGTGGTCCATTTGTTGGAGAATATTATATTCTAAATCAGTGCATCTCAAATTTATGTGCATGAAGGTCATATAAGGATATTGTCAGAATTCTGATTCAGTAGGTCTTGGGGGTGGGATGAGAACTGAGCTTTTTATTTCTGACAAGCTTCCATGTGATATCAATAAGTACTCCCTTTTTATATCCAAGTACATATTATTTTCTGATAGTTTAAGGTGAGAAAAAGCAAATCCATGCATACCATATTTGTTCAAAAGTCAGACTTCTTTTGCAATTTTTACAGTGTTATTCAACCAGAATGAGTTCTGTATCTATCTTTCAGCAAGTAGGAGGGAATGTTGCCAGGACTTAAGTGATGGAGAAAAAATTAAGAGTATACTGATTTAATGTCTTACATGAAAAAAGAAGATTGCTGAATTTTATTTATTTTTAATTGTTGGTTGCTCTTTTCTTTTCCTAAGAAGTGTACTTTATTTTTTTAATTATTGATCAAGTACAGTTGTCTCCATTGCCCTCCTCATCACTCCTCATCACTCCTCTCAGTTGTCTGATTTAGTTCATTTTAGTGGAAGACACTTTAGAAGTAGCAAGGAGAGGAAGGGAAAATCATTCAAGGAGACACACTAAAGAAATGATGGCTGACAGTGATGAAGGGGATTGAAGAACCAGAATCCAGAAAAACACAGTAACCCTGAAGGCATTTAGTGGGTGGTCCAACATATTCAATGTGGTACTTCCTCAGGGGGTCCATTGTCTTGAATACAGGGCAATAGTTATAACCCTCACATCATCAAAAATAGGATAGATTATGTCTAACATATTCCCAAGTTTGATGGATAAATCAGTGAAATGTTCAATGCATTTTAGGAATATCACCAAAAAAATGTCAAATGGGTTAATATAATTTTATAATTAAATGGGTATATTTTAATCATCTTGAAAATTTTCTCTTCCAGAACATTTCATTCCCCGGGGGAGGGGGGGAACATTAAAAATGTATCAGTGTAAATATACACATTTATGCTGCCTTTAGGCATAATTCAATCTATTTTATTGGACTGAATATAAACTACATTTTCTGAAGCTTGATTTGGCATAGAGAAAAGACTTATTACTGTAAATTTTATCTGGGTATTTTCACATATATCACTTGAACTCCCTCAGCCAGGTCACCATTTAATGATTTTCACCTGTGTTATTTTTCACATTCCAGTCATTGCGCCAGTAACACTTTAGAAGTGGCATTAGTGCTGTTGCTATTAGTGCCCACACTCAGATCTAATTCCAATGCATACTTTAAGATACCATGTTTCCCTAGCAAAGTAACTAAGGAGTTTGGAGGAGTGAGGCTTAAAAATATATTCTACCTTAGGCTGCAAGTGGCCTCTTTCCTACAATTTTTCTTCATTGAGAGTTTCTAGGTTGCAAGTGTCTTCAATATTTAGGCACTGCAATCAGCTTTTTATTATCTTACATTTTCTAAATACCAGATGTTTTAGCCTCCCCTGCCCCTACCCTTTCATAAACATTCAGTTGATGTCTAATGCTAGAAGAGTGATGTGAAGTGACCATGTGGGCTAAAATTATTTTAACACTTAATGAAAGAATTTGGTAAATAAAGATATCTGTTCAAGTTGACTTTGTGACACTGAATCCTCTTAGCCTGTAGTACCTTTGAAAAAGGAGTGAAAGCACTGTTTTTTCTTAAGTCCACACTTGTGTCCTCTGATTCTTTATTTCCTGTGTATTCTCTGTTACTTAAAATTTCTCTCTCTCTCTCTGTTGTTTGGAAGGAATGGTTGAGACGAAAGTAAAATATAGATTAAGATTTTGGATTGTGGGTATTCTAAATGTTCTATTCATGTAAAATTAAAAATATACTTCTGTTGGGCTGTTTGTTCTTCATCATTTATTGAACTGGACTCAATAAATCTTGAATGACTTTGATACTAACGCTTTTCAATAGCCATTATCTTTGACCCTTCGTGGACTCCCATGAATGAAAAATGAATTTTCAATATCTTCAATTTTATGTAACATCAACCTATAATTTTAATACAAATTAAGAGGGAAAAATTCTCCAAAGAAGAACCAACTTGTAACAAAATAATACATAATTTGAGCATCATGTACACTTGTGTTTATTATACTCAGGGCACTTGTATATTAAAGAATATACAGCTGCCATGAGAAAATATATTCGGCATGGCTTGAACATTGTGGAAAAGTATATTTGTCATTAGTTAGTTACATGTAAACCAGAAATTCTATCATCTGTGCATATTTCAAATAGCTAAATCCATCACTGAACCAGCTTTTGGTCAGATAATCCCAGTTATTCTGCTAATGAAGTAACCTCTTTCTATGAGGCCCAAAAGGGGGAAAAAAGCAAAAATTACAAAAAAGAGCAATAATTAGGAATGGTTTATTCAGATATTAATAGAACCTTTGTACCAGTGTTTCTCATTCAAGTAAGCATAATATTGTTAGGCATCAGATGTCTAGAAATTTGCAAAGTGCACCTGAGGGAACAAATAAAAAGTAAAGATGTTCATGAGTTTATTGGAGGAATAAGAGACACAGTCATTGAATGCCTATTGTAATTTGATTTAAATGTGCTAAAAGTAGAAACAATTTTGCCTAGATTTGTCTATATAAAGTATTTGTATAACCAAAATAGACCTATCCACTTATGTTAAATTCGTAAGACATAATTAGCCTGTGCCTATTTCCCTGTAGCAGGATTTATTGGTGATATTTTCAAATTGTAATCCAGCACATTTCAAACAATTTTGGTGTGTAGCCTATTTGAATCAACATGGAAACTTGAAGAAAAATGGAACAATAGGTTAGTAATGTAATGCTCTCATAAATTAGAAATGAAATAAGTTGCCCTCTTCTTAAGGTGTTGATTTTGTCTACTGAACAAGGCTATTCATTCAGAACAATGGGAGAAAAACAGAAAGGAAAGAAAATGCAAGAAAAAGCAAGGAAAAATATAGTCATGGAGATATATTTGTGCTCTAACAACTCACTTTTTCTAAATCTAAATTCTAACCTGACTTCAGTGGAATTTGGTAATTATTAGCATTCTCCCTAATACATTTTAAGAGCATTTCTGTATAAAGCAGAAAAATTGTTTCAATGCTTTTATGTTTTGGGTTATGCAAATTAAGTAATTTAGTTTGATATTTTTGATGCTTTATGCAAATTAAACTTCAAATTAGATATAAATATTAAGTATATATTTCAGATTACTGTTCTCAGCCCTGAAATGAGGGAGAAACACTGTGCCAACCCAGGAATTATGAACTGCACAAAATGAGCACTGACTGGCTGAATGGCCTTGTGCAAATCACTTGAAATCTTTGGCCTCTAATTCCTCATCTGAGAAAAGAGCAGTGTAAATGCATTTTGGAGATCAGGGTCACTAAGTAATGCCTAAGTTACAAGTCTATAGATACATGTCCATACATAAGCCAATAAAATAGTAATGATGACGGTAATGAAGTAACAACATTTCTGGAGCACATTCTGGTACACCAGCCTGTGGCAAGCAGAATGAGCCCCTTCCCTGATGCCCATATTCTATTCCTCAGAACCCATGAATGTGGCACTTGACATGATAAAGGGACTTTGCAGATGTGACTGAGGTTGAGAACACTGAGATGGGGAGATCCCCTGGATTATCAAGGTGGGCCCAACCTAATTACGGGAGTCTTTCAAAGCTTCCCTGCTGCAGTGAGAGAAAAATAGATGCAACATTTTCAGGTTTTGAAGGTGGAGAAAGAGGGCACAAAACAAGGACTGCACCACATACAGCTTCTAGAAACTGGAAAAGGCAAGAAAATGGATTCTCCCAGAGCTTCCAGAAGGAAACATAACCCTGCCGACACCTTGATTTTAGATCAGTGAGACCAGTGTCAGACTTCTGACCTCAAGGAGCTGTGAAATAATAAATTCTTGGTTTTTAGCCACTGTTTCTATGGTAATTTGTTACAGCAGCAGTAAAATATTCTGATGTATCAGACTCCACTGTTGTAATTTAAATTAACTCATTTTGGCCTCAAAACAATCCAGAGAAACAAAGACCATCATTATCCTTAGTGCACACATAAGGAAATTGAGGTTTAGGGTGTTTAAGGAACTTCCCTAGCTCACAGCTTATAAATGATGAAGCCAGCATTTGATCCCAAGACTGTTTTGTCTACTAAAAATGATGTGTTTAAAATACCCTTATGTATTAAAACCATTTAAGAGTTTCCTGTTTTATTTCCCCTACTGTAGAATGAAACCATTTTTTCTTTATCCATTGCATACTAGAAAGAAGGGTGTATGAGGATACTTCTATGAGGATTTGGGGCCCTTTAGAAAAAAGTTGTTGTATACTTTGTGTAAAATTAATTTTTTTCTAAAGTCATCAACTTTCACTTTTTTTGTAATCAGAATGATTTGCTAGTATTTCATAAGAGGAATATAATGCATGATATCACTAGTCTGACATATTCTAGAATGTAGAAAAGACTCTTGTTTGATGATGCTTTCCTTCCTTGCTTCCTTCCTTCCTTTTTTTTTTTTTCAGCTTAAGCAGCAACTCACTTACCTAAAGAAAAAAGTGTTATCTCTCTTATAAAAGATATGTTCGATGGTCATTCACCAAGCAAAAATGCTTTCTCTTTTTTTTTAAGATTTTATTTATTTATTTTTATTGAGGAAAAGGGAGGGAGGAGAGAGAGAGAAACATCAATGTGTGGTTGCCTCTCATGTGGTCCCCACTGGAGACCTGGCCCGCAACCCAGGCATGTGCCCTGACTGGGAATCGAACCTGCGATGCTTTGGTTCACAGACCACACTCAATCCACTGAGCTACGTCAGCCAGGGCCAAAAATGCTTTCTCTTTACCCTTATGATGCTCCCCCCTCTGTTTATCTTGTCTCTTACTCTGTGAGTCCCAGAAGGCTCCCTTCTCTTTGGTGCACTAATGCTTCTTTTCTCCTTTCAAAAGCTTTCCTACCTCTCTCTGTACTCGTTCAGGTCAGGGGAGATTTTTTCTTTTGCCTGGGAGCTTTGAATATTTTACAACCACTTCACCAAAATAATACCACTTCTTCCACCTCTGAATGTATCTGAGGTGATGAGCTGTGAGGTCTTTTTGCAAAGCACCTGACAAGGCATTCCAAGGCAGCAAGCTAGAGCAACCAGACATAATTTAGCTCTTTGATTTTTTTCTCTTTGGTGCTGCAAACCCTTGAAGCATAGGGACTTCTGGTATCTGAGTCTCATACTTCTTTGGTATGAACTGCAATACAAGAAGGACATTTTGCTGTGAAGAGGAGGAAATTGAACAGTGTGAATTTACAAAGAGCTTTGCTTGTTTTGCATGTTCTGAGAGACAGAGAAAAAAAGAAGGATGGGATAAGAATGGAGGAAAAGGACAGAGAAAGTAATACTTTGGACACTATCACATAAACAGGCTTTTAGAAAAGCTTTCTGTCCTCCTCAGTCACTGAAAAGGAAATATATATTTTGTATCTCCTCATTGTCTGCAGTTTTGTTAGACTTGTCATACCGTCATCACAGGCATCAGTCTGCATGCTCTCTCATGTGCCACTCTCAAGGTCTTTTTGACATTTTCGGTGTTAAACGCGTTAACAGAACAGAGAGACTAAGGCAGATAAGACTATCTTTGAGTAAAGTTGTGAGGTAATTTATTATTAATAGAAAAGGTCCTTTCTGAAGAGATTACTTCTCACCCTGCTCAGTGAGGTTAGATATTCTGGGTGTGCAATTAAATAAAAATATGTGTTTGTGGCAGAAGTATAAGGAAGAGACAAGAAGGAGCAATGAAGAAGTGCAGTGAAGGTTAGCCCTCAAATATGAAACAAATTCAATAGGTTTGTCCCAGCTCCTCTTTCACCCTATTATCTCTTCCTAACTATTCCTAGAGAAAGAAAAAACTCTTCCACTCTATTTTTGAATTAAATCAATGAAGAAAAGAAAGTTTTGTAGTATACTTGAAGAAAAATAAATTCAAATAAAATGTACTTTCTTTCCACCTAAACCCAGAAAGCCGTGATATTTTTTATTTATATTCTTCAAACAATAAGGAAGCATTCCCACCTGGAAAGGGTGATTTTTAAAAAGTCACATAAGATATTGAAGATGAAAAATACTTCTCTGTAGATACAAAGTAGAGGAAGTCGCGAAGGTAGAACAGCATTCTCCAGTCATTCTGATTGATAAAGACGTTCCTTTAAGGACTCCTTCTCTTTATATTTGAATCTGTGTACAATATATCAGGATTGGTCACCCTGTTACCGGACAGGGGCCTGGCCCTGAGAGAGCCTGCCTAAGGCCAGCTGCATTGTGTGGGTTCCTGACTGCCCATAGGAAGCATTTCATAACACAAGTGCAGGAGACTATGAGGATCCATTTATTAAAGCTGGGCATGGTGAAACAAGGAAGGGCTTAGCACAGAAGAAGCAATAGGAGAGCATAGCCTGGACTGCCGTAGCTCACTGGGAAGTCAGAGAAAAGGGGGCTTTGGGGACAGGTTCTGGGGATTAGCCTGAGACAAGCTGTCAGCTGCCTTAGATTTTAGGAGACTCTTGCCTGTGAAGAAAGAAGTGGGGGACGAAGGGAAAGGAAATGGCACTGGCTTCTCCTGCTATACCAAACTTATGGGGTTTTCCCCCATTCTGTAATTTTCTGCTTCATTCTTCCTTACTTTCTGCCCAAATTAAATATGAAACTTCAGCATAAATGAGAATTTTTCTAAAAATTAAATGTGAGAATACTTTGTTAAGAAATTTAGGACATAGGTCTCAAAAGAAGATTCACAATACAATTTGTGTTGTTTCGTTACCTTGTTACCAGCCTGTTATATTTGTCAGCCTGCAGTGGTATGTGTGTGCTTTAATTATCTATCTGTTTATTAGTATAATGTGTGTTTATCTTTCTTGCTTTCATCTGCTCAGTGTGACATAACGTGTTAGCTTTGCCCCATTAGTGAAGGTTCTGGTACCCCACTGTCTCTGATACCTCTGAATTTTATACTTGGAGCTCTACTATCTGCAAGAGAGGCTACCAACTCTGGAAGAATCTAGTAAAGCTCTTCAACATAAGAACTTTCAGAGGCCCAGAATGATCCAGTAGTGAAACAGAAATTCAAATATAAACATTTTAGTTTAACAATTTATATAATACCTTGCCAAATATCTATTGTATTATTTTTATATACAGGAATACAATATGGGTTATGGTACAATGCCTTTAGTGTTTTTCCCCTCTAGGTTAAGTTCCATCACTAGCTGCTCTAAACAAAAACATAAAAATGTTTCTCCAATATGATGGATAAATATTGGTGGTTTTCAGAATTTTATGAATTGTATTAACCTATGTTCAACTGATATACATGTTCACCAGTAGAAAGGGCATAACTTGTCTCACCCTTCTTTAGGCAAATGAATGGCAATAAATAAAATTAGTGTGTCACAAAATTACTTCTGAGTTCAGAAAGTGGCTAGGTGTACTAGCTGAATAAAAATGATGTTTAAATCACTAAAACTCCAAGCAAAGTAGAATTTTCAAAGACATGTAGAGTGGAGATCTTACATCTTTAATATCCAAGAGCTAGAAAACAATTTAAAATATCCATGTATCTCACACTCTCTAAGAGTAAATGATTTTAGGTAAGAGGAAACCAAAAATCAATAAGTGAATTACCAGTTAAGACAAAAGATCAGATTGGCATGTTACTTATTGCTAAAAAATAGAATGTCTAAATTTTGTTGATTTTCTTCATGGTGTAATATTGTCAGTTTAGTAAATGGGCCTTGTGATAAGGTATGAGGTATGTTTTATTAATTCTTTTCCAAATTCCCAGTGAAAAATGTCACATAGCTGTAACATGGTTTAATTTCCAACCATGCATAGAAAAGTTCTTTCATCTTGCTGGAGAAAATATTTTTTTGCCTTAAAAATATGTTCTATAAATTAATTCATGTCTGCCCTTCTATATACCAATTAATTTTTGTTCATTGATTGAAATCTGTTGGGGGTGCAGAGGTTCCTGTGTGATATAATTGGCCAATCAAGTTTAAATGCAAATAATTAAGTGGGGTAAACATTAGCAGGGATGGCAAGCAGAACCACTTTTCCTCATGATCCGCTGGTGGAAAGCCCATGTGCTTTCTAGAGAGAACAGCTTACTCAAATGCTCTGAGTTCAAATGTGGCTGCCCCTCGCTTCTCCGTTCTTCAGTATTCTGCCTCCGTTTAATTCTAGCAATCCCCAGAGAGAACTACTGTTTTAAATTGGATTTCTGAAACTGCTATGCTGATGAATACCAGTCCTTTAAAATGTAATACCTGCTATCCTTTTTTTATTCTAAATTACTTTACTAAATAACCACTCTATTTTCAGAGCCTGCTTGTAGAAGGTCAGTGAGCTGTGGATTGGCGTCTCTCATGCAGTCTATCCAGGGTCCTCATTACAGGTTTTGTTTAGGATTCATGTCAATGAAAATCTCCCCATTTATTTCTTCGATGTTATACTTGATTTACCAGCACAGTTTCCACATTAATTGACAGTAGAATTTCTTCTCCAGAATTCTACTCCCAGTGACAAATATGTGAATCATCATGAATGTGTCATGAGAACAAATCTGCAATTATTCATGCCAGTTTCTCCGAACCGAAGGAAAAAGTGTACTTCATTTGTGTTGTTGTTGTTGTTGTTGTTAAGTATAAACATGGTGCAAAGTTATTACTAACAAGGAACTAACAATCCAACTTTTCTAAAGTGAGATATATAAGCTATTTTTATTTCACCATGTATGTTTATTGAAATGAAATGTAACCTCAAGGTCCTTGTTTATTTTCCATCTATTCCAGTGTAGTGATTTGACCAACAAAAGCATAAACTAAAAATTATAATAAGCAACCATTTCGTTCCTACTGTCATCACCTACAAAGTATTAAATATCAAGTTACAGCTGTCACTCACTTGAACACCAAAACCTTTGTTGTAAATTGTTTAATTGACAGTGCAGTATTTAGGGGGAATAGTAATAAGTTTTTCAGCCACACCATTATTTAAAAGTGACCAGTTTAGCCGCCCTTGCCCTACTGTCAAAAAGCTGCAACTGAAATAACAAACTAATTACAGTTCATATTACGATGGGAAAAAACTATTGAAACACAAAAATTGCCATCCTTCCTTAATATCATATGCAAAATGACTAACTTTTCTCCTAGTTCTTCCTTCCTTCTGTCCTTCCTTCCTTTCTCCTTCTCTCCTTTCATTCCCTCACTTCCTCTTTTCTTCCCTCACTCTCTTTTGCTTTTTTCTTTTCCTTTAAGGAGTCTGTATTTTCAAGATACAGGTTTTGTGTGTGGTGAATAGTCAGATGACATTTTTAAAAAATCAGTCTCTCTCTTTTTTTGACAGAAAGAATGAATATTTAATTTTTTATTTTTTAAATACAGTGTACACTTAATATTATTTTGTATTAGTTTTAGATGTACAACATAGTAGTCAGACAATAATATACTTTAAAAGTGTTCCCCCAATAATGTCTCTTTCAAAATGTCTCCTCTCTAACTTTAGAAACCCCAGAGAAAATACTAATAACAATCTTTACATTTGATAGTGGGAAAAGCAGTTGCTCTATTAAATGTTTCATTGCTTGTCATAGTACCTACACTTGAAAATACATTATCTTCTTCCTAGCATTTGTGCCAAACTCTCCAAAACTCAGCATTTAAAAACACCAAGGTGATTTAGAACAAACGGACAGTGTGGTGTTAATAAAGAGAATATTGGGTTGAGAATCAGAAGAGTTGTTAAGCCAGTTCTGCCTTCAATACTAAAAATTCTCTGGTACCCAGCCTCCCCAATTATATGATGGGTGTCCTGCAATAAATGACCTTTAAGGTTATTCCACATTGTAATGTACAATGTCTCTAAATCATTAGACAGTTCCTTATAAAAATGTAGTAGCAGAAACATTTTATAGAGCCAGAGGCTTATCTGCCAACCTCAACCATTCAAGAGTCAGCCAAGAACCCATGGGAAGTACAAAGGTTCTGAGAAGCCAAAGTGCTGATGTCCATGAACAAAACCTTAAGAAAATTCCTTGGGGCCCTCACTCAGAGACTGTTTACTCTTTAAATAGAATCTCTTTTTAAGTTTGATTATCTGTTTGCAAAGGCCTGGCACTTTGGCGGCAAATTGGGAAGGGACTGCAAGGCAATCACAGCCTGGAAGCAACGCACGGGACAGCGCTCTCTGTAGGCTCTGCGGTACTGAGCAAACGGGAGCTGTTAGCCTTAGCACCAGTGCCTGCCGACAGCAAGAGCGGGACAAAACATAAATCATTTCAAACAAAACGGCAATTTCAAATCCTGTCAGGGTGGGGCTGTTTAGTATGCTGGCAGATGGGTTTAATCACTTTCGGAGTTCCTGAGATACTCACTAAGTTACAGCACAGTATATGCTTAGAGTAATAACTGAGTTGTCACAAAAAAAAGTTCGTTTATAGTCTGAATAATATTTGGTTTAAGAGATGACACACTTGGAAGGTGCATTTTCAAACATACAAAATGTTAGCTTTTGTCATACAATTTAATTGGAAGTCAGGAGAGTATGCAATGCAGTACAAAGGTTTTCTGTCTAAAAGAATTAAAGATTAAAAATCTATGGTAAATAGAGGTTACATTTGAATTACCTAGAAAATTATATCTGAATAATCTTGAATATGTGAAATATTACTCTAATTTTGAAATGCAGTTAATTTTTTATTATCCATAATGAAAGTAATTAAGGTAAAATAATATTAATTCATTTTGTTCCATATTTAAACAAAATGGTTCCCTCTTGGTTCACAATTTTTTGCAACATTATTTCTAAACTCATGAGCTTATTGTGATAGCACTATTAGAGAAATATAAAACATGATACATGCCAACACACAAAACATTACATACTGAGGCAATATAATGAAATTTTTTAACAATTCTTTTTTTAACCCTCACCTGAGAACATATTTTTGATTTCAGAGAGAGAGGAACAGGGAGAAAGAGAGAAAGAAAAATATCGATATGAGAGAACATCAATTGGTTGCCTCCTGCACACGACCCCACCAGGGACTGAACGTACAACCCAAGCATGAGCCCTGACCAGGAATTGAACCCAAGTACTGGACAATGCTCCAACCAGCTGAGCCATACCACCCAGGGCTTTGATAATTCCTAAGGACACAGTGATTTAGAGTTGAAGATGAGACAAGAACTCAGTCTCTAGATTCCTATGTAGTGTTCTTTCAACTATGAGTTATAGAACTGATATTTTATCTATGTCTTAGCATCACATCTGCTGCATGACATCAATGGCAGACATTTTAATAACAAAGACCTGGGGGACACGACAGTCCCTGGTCCTAGGGGTTCGAGGCCATAATTTGCAAAGTCGTTCTCCAGAGTCGTGCACTTAAGGAAAGCACACAGAGGCGACTGAATGGTGATTAGGGAAAAGGCCATTAGCCAGGCAGGTGCAGGTTGGTGGTGTGGATGGAGCGCAGATTGCTCGATTGCTCTTTTGTAGAGCAGGGAAGCAAAAAGAACACTAGAGGCTGCTAACTCCTGGCTGTCAGCAAATTTCAAAAGACGTATTTAAAAGATATATAAGTAATATTTTCCACTCTTTCCCTGTGTAAGAGAGGCAGTACGCTTCAAATGAAAACTGAAATTAACTAGTAACCAAAGTTAGTAGCAGTGGTGCTTGGCAAATAGCTTTGGTCACACTATCCCTGGGGAATTAGAATGTTTAAACAACAATAGCACAATGGCTTTCTACTTTGTATCAGATCTTTGCATGAGGTTCTTAATCCACTCATCAGTGTTTTCAGAAACACTTCTAGAGTCCCAAAAGTATTCAGAAACTGCTACAAAAAAAGAAAAATTAGTGGTGACTGAAAAGCACCGTTTTGTAAGTCTTTATCTTTCACATTTCATTTTTGAGCTTTCTTAATCAAAGCTCTAATTGGTAAGCACAAAGCCTGTATTTTTTAAAAAACAATATTTTAAAGGACTAAATATTTATGTTCCAGCTTTGGGCTTTCTTTTTCTGTAGTGTTTACCAAAAACGGCTTGCATGTTTTGAAGCCAGAATGCATGTTACATTAATAATTTGCATTTAGGAATCCAGGCACCTAACACCCCCAGAGTTAATATTTGCTTTGGACTGTGCTGCTTATTTAGTCTCAAGCTTTTCCAAAGAGCTAACACAAAAAGGCAGCTTTTTTATTTGCTTAGCAAGTGTGTGATTTCACACATAGTGTGTGATGTGCTTCTACAGAGATGAAGTATCAGCTGTTCTTCATGTGAGCAGTGTACTTAGCTGTGTTGGGAAATGTGAACTTTGTAGTTGCATGATGCAGCTAATTTACTGAAGCTCAGGTCAGTTCCACTTTGGAAATATCTCTTCTTCACCATACTTCCTCTTCTTTATTCCCCAGTCCTATTTCTCTATTATTACGTGACCTAAACATTTCAACTTTCTAACAGGTTTACTTGCCCTTGGTCCCTTCTCTGGCTGGTTGTGCTCCGCACTGCTGCTAAAGAGAACTTTCAACAGCAGAAACCCGACTACTTTTCCACCATCCTTAAAATACACTGAAAATGCTTTTATTGCCTCCACACTTCTTATAAGACCAAGTGCAAATTCTTCCAGCTGTTATTTAAGGGCTTTCACACTATCACCCACATAGTTTCCTTCCCAGCTCTGTTTCCTCCATTGCCCTAAATGTCAAGCCACCCTGGCCAAGCTAGATCATGCCTTTTCTCCTAGCCCTTCTTCTGCATGGAGTTTCTTTCATTTTCACTTGAAGAATCCTCATCTATGAAGATTAATATGAATATCCTGTTTGGGTAAAGCCTTTTCCAATCTGTTCATTAGTCCCTCCTCTACTCCTACAACATTTCACATATAATCTCTTTTGTTTCATTTAATTGAAGCCAGGAAGACATAATAGCTAACATATTTTGAGCTTTATTGAGATATTTTGACAGATAAAAATTGTATATAGCCCTGGCTGGATGTCTTAGTTGATTGGAGCGTTGTCCTGTACACCAAAAGGTTGCTGGTTTCATCCCCAGTCAGGACACATATGGGAGGCAACCAGTTTTTCCCTCTTCCTCTCCCTCCCTTCCTCTCTCTCTAAAATCCATAAACATATCCTTGGGTAAATATTTTAAAAATATTATATATATATGTATGTTTTTAACCATGTGTATGTAATATATTTAAGGTGCACAGCGTGGTGTTCTGATATATGTACACATTGTGAAGTGATTACCACAGTCAAGCTAATTTACATGTCTGTCATGTCCCATACTTACCCTTTGTGGGAGTGTGACTGATAAGAGCCTTGAGATCTCCTCTCTTAGCAAATTTGAAGTCCACAATACATTATTATGAATTATAATACCGTGCTATACATTAGATCTTCAAAATTTATTCCTCTTATAAGTTAAAGTAGGGCCTGTGACAAAATCTCCCCACTTTCCCTACTAACCCTCCCAAACCATTCTACTCTCTGTTGCTGTGAGTTTGGGTGTTTTTTGTTGTCATTGATTTTGGGGGTGTTTTAATTTTAGTTTCCACATATAACTGAGATTTGTATTTGTAAATACATATTTGTCTTTCTGTGTATAGCTTATTTCAGTCAGAATAATGTCTAGGTTCATCCATGTTGTCCTTAATAGAAGGATTTCCTCCTTTTTATAAGAGTGAATACACATGTGTGTGTACCATTTTCTCTATCCATTCATCCATTCACAGACACTTCAGTTGTTTGCGTAGCTTGACAATTGTGAATAATGCCGCAATGACCATGAGAATGCAAATAACCTTTTAATATAGTGCTTTTAATTCCTTTGGATATATACCTAGAAGTGATAGACGTAAGATTACTGCATCATATGGAAGTTCTGTTTATTTTTAAAGAATCTTTGTACTCTTTTCCATGATGGCTATACCATTTCCATTCCCACAAACAGTAGACAGGAGTTCCTTTTTCTCTTCACCTTTGCCAATACTTGTCTTTTGGCTTTTTGGTAATAACCATCATTGCAGGTGCGAGATGATATCTCGTTGTGATTTTGATGTATATTTCCCTGATGATTAGTAACATTGAGCATCTTTTCATAATAGCTAATATTTATTGAGCACTTCTTGTATGAAAAGCACTCTTATATGGCTTACATATATGAATTAATTTAATATTTACAATAACCCTGTGGACTTCATACTGTTATTGTCGTCCGTTTCATAGCTGGGGAACGTGCGCATATGTATGCAAAGTAACTCTCACCTCCCTCATAGGAGACAGCTCGAGTCACACTAATGCAGTCTGAGTCCAGAGACCACGCCTGAACTGCTGCACTGTGCTGTGTGTGGTGTTTCATTGGCCTTTCCTTGTAGATTTTAATTTCCTTGGAATAGATAATTTCTTCATGTTTGTATGCCTAGCAGAAAAATGGCATCTGATATGTAACCAATCAATAGCTTCATGCCCAATGCATTTTAATTAATATGAAATAATATCCTTGGATTAAGAGAAATTTGACTTTCAAAAGTTTATAGAAAATATTCTGAGAAAAAATTAGGGAATGTTAGCACAGGTCAGTAATTTAAAAATATTTGATACTAAGATACTAAGTGGCTCTTGATGTCTAACATACATCTTTTGCAGTTTCTCAATTACTTCAGCAATATTAGATAATGTTTAACCCATATTTATGTGTCTATTCTTCAGGCACATGCAATTTTTTTCAATAGATTGCGTTGGCTTTCCCATATGTCGATACGTCATCATAAATTGTCCTATAGCTATAGAGGTTTTAGAATGAATAGCACACTTCATAATGATATCTTCCTGAAGTCCATGTGTATCACTTGTTTTCATTAATCATATGTTTACCTTTGGTGACTGTTAGGTCAACTATTTTGTTGGAAATTTCCTTTGTAGAATAGTTCTTAGTATTTAAAATTAAAGGTAAGAAACAATGGATTTCTGAGTAACAAACTCTAAAGTCATACTTATCCCCTAAAAGTTATTTAATATATACTTATTGACTAAACATATGTCAGTAGTCGTATACATATGTTGAAGCTGTTTGCAGTTCAAAAAAGGTAAAGAAAATATTTTCAAGTTGATTCCAGAGTCATTTTTTGTCATCTGTACAATATATATGTTGGGTTTTCAGACAATGACAGTCTAAACATTTCTGTCTTTTCTATTTGATTTGTCTGTTTTTTAAATTTATTACTGGGGGAAGCTTTTAGAGTACTTTCAGTTATAGAACCTACCCATATTTTGCTCTGTATAATGCACACTTTTTTGCCTACATTTTTTAGGGAAAAATAAGAATGCGCATTATACATGGGTAGTACTAATTCCATATCTATATAAATGTTTTTACTTCTTTTATTTATGCATATGCATTAAAAGCATAACTCTAGAAAGCAATGATGATACTTGTATGCAAAATAATATCCTGGAATACTATAATTAGTTTTGTTTCTAAATATAAATAAATAATTGAATTTAAAAATTAAAAAGAAAGATTTTTTTCCTGAAAGTTTGAGCCAAAAACACGGGTGAGCATTATACACAGCAAAATACAGTAAATGAGATTCATAAACAAAAGCTATGATACAATCTGAAACCTTCCTGAAACTCTTAGAGCTCATCTCTATAACCTGGAAATCTTTTGATGTGCAGGAACAGTGAACTTTTTCTTAACCTCAGTGACACTATTGTTTTTAAAAGATGTTAAAAATAGCAGAGCCAAAAAGGTAATATTATAATATTCAGTTTAGGGGAATTTTGAGTGTCATTATCTCCCTGAGCAGTAACCACGAATGAATTATCAAAGACATTGTCTCTTTAAAATGGAAGATGAATCAAATGTATTAGCACCTCAGTGGGTTGGGAATATGTGGGAAACATAATCATAAAGCAGAGATTGCTGGGCTTCAGCTCAGCCTCCAGGACACTGAGGTCCTGGTGTTGTCAGCACCCAGTGAGGTCTGCCTGTGGACGCAGCTGCTGAGACTGAGATCACATTTGCTGGTAGATGCAAAACTCTGTCCTGGAAGATTTTTGTTCTCTCCTCTGTAATCAAGGGATTTAGAAGACACTATCTAAATATCAAATATGTTTCATAGACTGAAGTTTTTTAATTTTTTAAATAATTAATGGAGTATTTTTATGTGTTTTAGGTTTACAGGAAAATTGAGAGTTCCCATATATTTCCTCACTGTCCCTCCTCCCATTTCCCTATAATTAACGTCTTACATTAGTATGATATACTTTTAGAATTGTTGAGTCAATATTGATGCATTATTTAAGAAAAGTGTATGATTTATATTAGGTTTCCCTTTTTGTGATGTACATTTTATGGGTTTTGACAAATGTATAATGAGTTGTATCCACCATTATAGTGTCCGAATAATTTCACTGGCCTAAAGATCTCCTGTATTCCACATATTCCTCCCTCCCTCCCTCCCTCTCTCCGCCCGAACCCCTGGCAACCACTGATCTTTTTTACTATCTCCACCTATAGTTGGAACAATGCAGTGTGTAGCCTTTTCAGATTCACTTCTTTTACTTAGAAATATGCATTTAAGGTTCCTTTGTGTCTTTTCATGATTTGGTAGCTCACGTCCTTTTATCGTTGAATAATATTCTGTTGTATGGCTGTACCACAGTTGGTGTCTATTCACCCACTGAAGGACATCTTGATTGCTTCTAAGGTTTGGCAGTTATGAATAAAACTGCTACAACATTCACGTGCAGGTTTGGGTGTGAACTTAAATTTTCATCTCACTTAAAAGTTGTAATTGTGGGAAAAAAAGTATTTCTGATGGAAAGGAACGGCACAGGTTTTAAAATTAGGGAGACGATTTGAACCCTGTCCTTTTCATTGTATTCATTCAGTAACGTTTTTGTGGCAGTCCGTATCTCCACTCTCCTGGGGGTTTGGAGCGCACAAAGTGCTGCTCTCCGCTAACTGAGTAACTCGTCTTCCTTAAAGGGCCCTATTGTGCGCCTTGTTCCTTATCTGCAAGGTGCCTGCCTCCTCCGTTTTTTATGTGCTTTTGAAAATTGGAAGAGTTATCATGGACAGTAGTTAGTGTGCCTGGGAATAGATGCTCCACTTCAGCCTAGCAGCCCATTGAGAGATGGGTAATCAAATATGTTAGTTTATTTTCTTTGTATTCCCTCCAATCTACAGGGTTTTTTAAATATCTAAGTCTAAATATGGGAAGCATTATAACACTTTCCAAGCAATGTTCCTAAATTGGCCATTATATAAAATGAAGTGTGGACCTGTAATCATTTTCTCTATATATAATAGTGATGAGAATTGGGCTTGAGCTGAAAATTAATTTTGAGCCCTGGCTCTACCACATAGTGGATTAGCGACGTTGGAGTCATCTCTTAGCTTTGCAGGGCAAACAGTGTCTCATTAGTAAAATGAAATATCCTAATACTTGTTCTCTGTGCAGGTTTATTTGCTCATCATACAGGACTTTTGTGAGGCCCAAATGCAAAAATGTACAATATACATAAAAGAATATTGAGAAATATAAAGTACTATAAAAAGTCCATTATTATGACTGTTATTGCTCTACTATATTATTCGTTTTTAATTTAGCTAACCCTTCACCAAATCAATATGTAGTTTTTTTTCATTGTTTTCATATTAAAATCCTTGTCTACTAATATTAGAGGAGCATCAAGGTATTTATGTTCTGCCTAATTTCCCCCATGTGTTAGTCAGAAACCTCTGAGAAGCAGATGTCAAAATGGATTAAACACGCAAGCCTTGTAGTAGAGGAAACACCAGTGTTAGAAAAAAAGTGAGGAGGGAGGTGGTGAGCTGGGGTATCATCAGACTGCAGTGTAACTCCGACATGAGTGTTAGAAGGTTCGGTGGGCATGTCTTAAATTTTCATGTAGCCTAAGGAATGTTTGTCAGGAAGTTGGGGTGTCCTTAACCATAGTCAGCACCCAAAGGAGTGCCTTTCTCCCAGAAACTTCTTATCCCTGCTCTGCTCAGTCATGAGCTGAGAACAGTAGTGGGAAGTGTGGCCTTAGCACAAACGTGGTGATGGACATAGAGTGTCTCAGCTGCAGCCCTCGGAAAGTTACATTCCTTGCAGTTGGAGGCTGTGAGGTATGTTTTCATGCCCATCTTGTCCATGATAGCTAGTTTTCCAAAATTTTTTTCTGTGATGCATTAAACCATTTTCTAAATTAAAGCACAAATACAGCCCATTTTAAAGTTATAATTGGCTACTGGGACTATGAAATGGAGCTTTCAGAGTTCAGGTCTTTGGGAATTAGAGAAGGTTTCAAAGCCGGAGACAACTTCAGATCCAGATTTCACAAGATTTTTAAAAATCTTTTAATATTCCTCCACTCTGACACCCTTAGAAATGATAAAACTACCTTTCAATACAGCTTCCTATATCTCTCATCTCTACTCATCACCTTCCTAAATTATCTTGCTCTCTTTCCCTTTTTTCCTCCCACTCATCAATTAAGAGTAACGACTGTCAGGGAAAATGGAATATATAAAAAGTTATTGTTAATATTAATAGATGGCACACTTGTCTCCATGAGTTCATGCATTCCATGGTTACTCCATGGAGCTGTCACTGTGGACAAGCTACTGTGGGTATTGTTTGCCATGCTTACTTGGTCTTTGAGGTGACTCAAGATCTCTAAAGTCTGAAAGATGATTTCATTTTCACATAACAGATTATGCTGATTTCCTAGGTATATGTAACTCTTTGTTTCATTTCTAAATTTTACTTTTCTTATGATTTTCATCTCTTTGCAATTTATTTTTTATCTTGGACAAATCTTTCTATTGCTCCTTCCTCCTCAAAACTAGAAAACTAGGTTTTATAGTAAGCTGCATTTAGTTTTTAAAGAAAGGGGAAATGACATAGAAAACCATCATTTTCTTCCTGTGACCTAAAATTATATTATAGCTCCTCTCGGGAGTTGTCAATTAGAAGGGTAGAATTTACACAAATCTCTGTTCTGGAAACCAGCCAGCAATGTGTACCGAATATGTGAGAAAACGTATTAAATAGCTTTTTAACCTTTATTACTTACCATGTTTGATTGAAATCTGTATGCTCAGGAGACATAGGCAATACTAATTGGGATTCATGCGAAAAACAACAGATAGCAAAAACCTATTTCATCCTATGTAAACATTTTTTTTTGGTATTTAGTTAAGACTTAATATGAAATATACCAGAAGCAAGTATACTCGACAAGATCATTCAACCAATCCAGAAGCAAATGTTTACTATTCTACTCATTCTGTAGCCTTAACAATTCATTAGCTATCACTGGTAATAACTACCTCAGTTATAATTAAAATTCTCTAATGCTGTTGAATAGTACTTTAAATGGTAAAGTAATACAATTAGCACAAGTTATTAACTGAAGTTTTCTGTGAAAATAATAATGATCCTTATTAGCTAAAAGTCTTTGTGATACATCTTTTCTAAGATATTTTGAGAAATAGTTAAGCTGTTAGAAATTTGTTTGTTTTGGGAGGTTGTTATCAAGGATAGCTTTGAGTTTCTCAAATCAAGAGGTCTTTTAGTTGTACAGCATTAAATTATTTGCCATACAAACAAATTTCATAATGTTACAATAACTACGAACTCTTTCTAAAGGCAGACTCCAGTCTCAATTCCAAAAATTTCCATTACTTCAGATGATGTGATTTAGGTCTTTGTGAAGCTTTGTGCCTGCTTTCCTATTGATAGTATTTTCAAGAATACAGTACATTTATTGTTCTTGCTAAAAGTAATTGAACTATATTTACAATTTCAATACAATTTATGTCAAAATACACAAGAAAATGTAAGTATCACTGTTCAAATATAACAGATACTCTTAAGTACTTAAACCTGGAATTTATGCTCAGAAAATATTCAGTGCAGTGGAACATAAAAGTATGCATCTTTCCTTTGCATTATTTTAACCTGGGGAGTGTTCAAATATTGATTTCTACTACCTTTTGTTAAGCTAGGTCCAAAGTGAAGTCCTCAGGATCTGGATACAATGTAAAAACAAATGCAGGAAGAGGAGCAGAAGAAAACAACATTTTACTTATTATTTTTCTTATATTGCATTATATTGAATAATTGTCTGGGTGGAGGGCTCTCCTTATATGAGCATCTTAAAGACACAGCATCAAGTCCTAGATAATTAGGAGCAGTATGATAGAAGGCAATAGTCAATTTTATGAATTTCAACTCATAAATTAATTACATAAATGTTTTTAATTTTTATGAGCAAACTGCATAGTATAAAGGAAAATATGCTTAAACAGTCTCATGTTTAGACTTCTTCATTGTGAAAATCTACTTTAAAGTAAAATATAGAATATTGTTATTTCCATATACAAAATTTAAAATCTGTGGTTTAATGCATTTGCCCTGTCTCCCCTTCCTTCCCATGAATGCACGTGTGGGCACACACAGCATTAAGTGTTTTTAAGTGTTTTTTTAATTTAAGTTTGTCCCTGCAAAAAGACCAGTGTTTTGGCATGCTGCCATTGGCCCCATAACCCCCATAGTCAAAAATTCATCCTGAGGAATGATGGCTTGGTAAACACAGAGATCAGCTCTGGGACAAATGTGTGGGAATCCTGGTCTCATCACAACAGAGAATGTGAGGACAGCTAGTTGCCAAAGAACCTTTAAACTTGGTGCATTTAGTGACATTTGAAAAGCCTTGGTCTGTGCACTGTTTTGCCTGTATGTTATATGCCTTTAAAAAGTTTTTTTAAGCAAAAATAGCTTTGTTTGAACAATTTTAATATACTGACTTCTAATCAGCATGGTGCCCTGTGCCCTTACCTTGCTGGATTCCTTAGAATTTCAAAAAATAGCACATGGCTCTCTGGAATACTAAATGCAGAGAACAGAATATGGGCTCCAGGAATACGTTCTTGAGAGTTCCTTTCAATACAGTGAGCGGGGCGTGGCTTTACCCGTTATTATCGAGCTCCTGCACATGGCGCTGCAGCAAATTTCAAAACGAGTGGAAGGTGGGCTTCTCCCTCCAATAGCTCGGGGTATACCAGGGGAATTAAACTGATAATTTCCCCCCTTTTTAAAGAGAAATTAAACCTTTAAACACATAAACAGATGTATATATTTATATGTATATCTAGAATCTAAACTCCATGAGAGCAAGCTTATCTGATTTGATTTATTTGTTTGTTTGTTTGTTACTGCTGGATTTCCCACCCAGGAACAGTTGTTGGCACCAAGTAGGCACTCAGTAGTCAATGAATGAATGAATTATAGAATAGAGAGAGAGAGAAAGAAACAATATATTTGGCTCTCAGTTCTTTTCACTGGGTTCGTGTATAACATTGTGTGGATGTATTCTTTATTTTATTATTCCCATGTTAATGAAAATTTAAGTTACTCCAGTGTTTTAGTGTTGAAAATGATGCTGTATTATCTTTGTATAAATTGTGCACTTGTGCAAAAACATTTGTGCGATAGATTCCCAGTGGTAAAATGACTGGATCAAAGGGCATTAGCCTTTTAACATTGGATGGATACCATCACACTGTGCTTCCACAAGTTCTGTTCCATTTAGAAGGAACCTTAAATATTTTATTTTGTATATAATGTTCTCTTTGACAATCTGATGGAAGCTTTGAATTCTCTCTGCATAAAATAAATGTTTTTATGCCACAGGTTTGGGCTTTTATACATTGGTTTAGAGGAATCATAGATGCCCTGGAGTTCATTATGGACCGCAAGTTAAATTCTAATAAGTGCAGGAGAATCTACACATTTGCTGATTTATAATTTATGAGGCATTTCTCAAAAAGTAAAAATAAGCATCTACAACTTAAATCAATTTTGTCACTTTGAAAGAATTTTAAGTAGAATTTTTGCTTATAATTTAAAGTAGTCCCAAAAGGAATCCAAATGCTAGCTGAAGGTGAAAGTAAAGAAAGCTAACAGTTTATCATTGCACTTTATTAGGCAGCTTTTACTTGCATTTATGAATTTGGGAAAACTGCCAGTCTTAGGACATATCCCGTCTGAAGACCAAATATTCACTATGTGGAAATTCCTCTAATTAGAGAAATGGAGTTTGCCTTAAAAGAGGAGACCAAGTGTCAGTGCCTGTACCCGGTACTGTGTATGACTTTCTGCTGAAGGAGCACTTCTCTCTCCATCCATAGAAACCTTTATGTAGTGGTCAAGGTAACTGAAATTTCTTCCAAGAAGCCTTTACCAGTATCTCCAAGCTCGTTCATTGTTGGAATTCCTTTCTCTGCATTCCCACAACACTTAGGTAATCTATTCAGCAGAGCATGTGTATTCCATCATGTTCTTTGAGGGATAGGCTTCAGTGTTCTTTGTATGTGTTTTCCCCACAAAGAACACCTAGCAATGTGCCTGAAGTAGATGCTCAGTAAATAGATGATGCATAATTGAATGTATAAACAAATGATTTTGAGATAGGCCTTAAAGAATGTATAAAAGCTCAGCTAGAGCCTAAGGAACAATGATAAAATGAAGGAGAGGTGGGCAAAGCCTAAACTAATTGGGAAGAATTATGACTCCCGCAGCCTCATAGATCACCCCACGCTTATTGTATAATGAGCTATGGGGAAATGGTAAATTGAGAAGATAGTTTTCAGCACAGTAGCGCAAACACTGATACTCTATTTTAAAATTTGTATTGTTTTTATAAATCTCCTTTTTAAAATACAATATGGATTATTATATTGACCTATACTTTTAAAAAATTTGAATAGTTTGAGGATTATAATATACCAAATTTCTAAAGGAGTAAAGAACACATATCTTAAAATATATTTCTGTGTACCAGCAGTATTTTATAATGTAATACGATGGTCCTTTTCCCGTTAAATGTTATTCCACAATGGCCTCACCTTTGTGTCTCAAGATATCATGTAATGCACTTACAGAACCATAGGAACTGATGGGAGAAAGAGACAGGAATAATTACTGCTTTTCTTGTAAGGATTATACAATCATACCTACTTTACAACATATGCCCCTTTGAAAGGCAGTGCAGAAAGTAAATGTTAAACAAATGTTTCCCTGCTTCAGAGTCAGCAAGGGCACAACTCGACCTCCAGCTACCCAAGTTTATTGACAGGAAACTGTAAAAGGAAACGAGAGGAGAAAAACCCTTTTCTCAGTTCTCAAAATAATGAGATAAATAATGTTGGATTCTATCAGATGTCTTCTCCTATCTGCATGTTTTAAATCACTTGGGAATTATAGGCCCTTGTAACGCACAAAGCGCACACACACGGTCTTACTGGTTTTATATCACACGACCTTCACAAAAACCCTAAACTTGTATTTAATGCAAATAAGCATGGGAAGAGTAGTGAGATGACTCTGTGTCATTGAATCACAAAATCACAGGCTTGGAAGATACTTTAAAGCTGTCTACTTCACCTTCTATCAAAAGAACTATGATGTACTTTCTTATGAAATAAAATGTCATATGTATAGTTTAGAAAGTACATATAGCACGTATAATTTGTGTTTGATTGTGGCACATGAGTTAAACTTATTAGACAGAATGTTTCTTGACATTTCTATAAAGAAATTGAATCTCAGATTCCTAGAGTCGGGAATCAATGACTGCCCCTGTGTAGTTTAATGTAAGATGTTTTGTGAAGAAAACCAATTTGAATTTGATAATAACAAAGCATTATTATGTGCTCTTTCTGGCTCCGTCCTTTCATTCACATTCGGTCTTACTGAATATAACTTAGTCCTGCACTAAGATTCTATTTTGTAACAAAATCCCTTTATTGGAAATCAGTCCTATTGAATGAAAGAAGTCTGGTTGAAGGTCTAAGCCAGTGGAGTGGTTCTCAGCTAGAGGAGAGCTTGGGAGCCATTTTTCTCCCAGGGACCTTTGTCACGTCAGGAGATTTTCCTGTTGTCATAAGTGGGGGAGGGTGCTATTGGCATCTTCTGGGCAAGGGTGGGGATTCTGCTACACACACAGAGGACAGCCCTCCACGATAAAGATTTATTCAGCCCAAATGTCAGCGGTGATGAGGTTGAGAAACAGTGCTATAAACGAATGTTACAAAATGTGTGCATGTTTGAGTTAGAGTTGTATACATCTGAATTATTAATAAAGCATATAGGGACATTATTAGCATGTTTGCCGGTCAAAGTCAGCCAGATAAATATGAAAGTAACTTCTAAGGATAACTTTCTTACTTCTACCTACTTCATTCCCAAAAGTTCATTTGCACAAATAAATTTCTCTAAAATTTCCATAGAACTGGGAGTTATTTCTTACAAGCTCTGAGCCAATTGTAATTGTGAGTAACCCCTCTATGACATCTAGGACTACAGAGCTAAAAAAAATGCTTTTAGGACTGATGATGCTATTAAAATATCAATGCAATAAAAATAATTAGCCATGATCAATACACCATGTAAAAATAGATTCTCTTTAATTTTTATTCTATTTTCTATACTGTTTGATGATCTTCTGCTTGAAATGTGGTAGCAGATTCTGAATCTTAAGTCACCTCAACTCAAATATCTATGTTAAGAATGCAAAAAGAATGATTACTTGGAACTTGATAGTCCTTCAGAATTAATTTTTACAGGAAAAAATATTTCTCACCAATGTGGCCAATATTAATATATTTTTGTTATTTCAGTTTGAAATAAAAAGCATTTGCCTAAGTTCATTTTTTTACCAGAGTTCATTTTCAGTGCCTCTTTAAATTGTTTGCTGTACAAAATGCACAACCATGACTACCTTGTATTTTGTGACCACTTGCCCGAGAGTCCACATGTCAGAATTATTTGGTCAAGAGACTTTCCATATGCTCTGATTTTCCCATGTGTTTGACTAAATTCTCCTGTATAGCCTCTCCAGTACTATTGTTCTTAATCTTTAGTTAATAAGTCTTCACAAAAATACTTAAATAAGTATATATATCTCAAATCTAACATGTTTTTCTTTCTTATTTTATGCCAGGACACTTTGATATGAACAGTAGCATTAATAATTTATAACAATACCTTAAATTTATAGAATACACTTAACACAAAAATGTTCTAGACCATTTTAAAGTATCTTATGACATATGCATGTATGCACAGATATAACATGTACCACATAGAAATGCATATGCTTGTGCACACACACATTTCTTCTACTTTTTACTTTTAACATCTTTGAGGAAGGACATCAAAGGCATTCTACTAATATATTTGGAATAGTGTCCAATAATCTCTAGGCTACAAAACCATGAATAATTTAACCAACTACTATTACAAGGAGAAAAGTGCAGGGGAATTTTAGTAAGCCAAATTTAATTCAGACTTGGCAGTTCAAAGAGGAAATCTCTTCTATGAAAAGTATAAATAGAATCATTTGTGTCGATGGGTGCTTTGAGTCTCACCAGCACGTCACTCAAAGACTGAGGCATCTTTAGAAAATCAGGATGCCAATTCAGCGCCACGTCACAGTCGTCTTTGTGGCCACTCCATCCCTCGGGAGTTAGAGAGATTCGCTCTACCCCAGGTTCAAGCATTTACTCCTTCGGTTTACTTTGTGAACCTGGGAGTCAGTCCAGAGGAGGAAGGTTGATGATTATAACAAACTTGAAAATTATTTAAAACTCATCATGACCGTGGCCCTAATTCTGTCCAACTAATTATCATTCATTCTGCCCTAAGTCTCTGGACCAGTGCTTCCGTCTGTAACTAACTGCTGGCCTGTTACCTACTGGCTTCCTTCTTGTCACATGTCCTATTTTCCTTATGTTCGTTATGCTCTGAAGAGTCCCGTCCAGGCTAATATTGGATATCAAGCTGTCATTAAAAGACCCAGTCCATGAATGTTTAAATAATTGAAAGTTATCTTTGCTTTAAATTACCCTTAAGTTATTGTGGTCATCACCAGTAAGCAAAAGGCATGTCATAGCACCCTTTACGAAACACAGAGCACAGATAATCCTTAATTTCTCCTGAGAGAGGAGGGAGCAATGTTTTCTCCCGTAGTTTCACCCATAAACTCTTAACAAAAACATTTGCTTTGTGTTGTTTCTCTTCAAAAAAGAGAGTACCGTCCAAGCATGAATCCACGTTTTCTGTGCATTAAGGACAGTAAGTGGTAGGAATAAGAATTCTCAAATCCTAGTGTCATCAACTCCCTCCTGATTTTTAGAAGTTATCTGATAACCAAAATGGGAAGGACAACATAATGTTCAAATGAGAAACCATTTTCTTAGATGCCCATTCAATGCCAGGAGCTGCCCCTGGGGTTGCGGAGACTAAACTTATATGGTCCCTTCCCTATTGTAATTCCACTTTCATCATTAAGACATTATGGACTTGAAATTCACAGAGCTTTAAAATTTATTATAAAATTTAGTATATATATAGAGAGAGCACATTAAAGTTCTCTAGGGAAGATAAAAGCTAAATGGTTTGAAAGAAATAGCAAAGCACTAAATTTGGGGGAAAGGAATTTTCTTATTTCTCTGTATACTGGCAAAGGATTTTACCTATTAGTACCTAATATCTGTAAGTTGTTTTCACTTCTTTGGAACATTGTCAGTCATCAAAAATAAGTATGCTTTTATAATGATAAGAGATGATTAGAGCTGCATGTCCTGCCATGACCTAAGGTATAGATCCAGATTATCTTAGAGTTATTACATGTACAAGTATCTTGCTGTATACTTAAAAAAAATTATATCCCCAAATGGTTTCCTTGGCTTGGCCACCTGCCCCTGTGCAGTGCATGAATAGATCTTAAAATACATGATAGAAGTTGCATATTTAGAAGCCAAAGTATTATAGAAAATGAGTACTGTAATGTAAAATAAAGCAATTTCTTAACTCCAATTAGTTTGCATGTCTGCAAACATATGTCTAAACCCTCACAAATTTTATTTTAATAAGGCCAAAGAAATGATCTCTTTATTTAAAGGCTTAAAGTTTTCTATGTTTTTGAGTTAAAAGGAATTAAAGCTACAACATGGGGAAGACTAAACAAGTTAAAAATTAATGAGGTAGTTTTTTATAATAACACTGAACATACAACGAACAATTTTAGTAAACCTCTCATCTTCAATACCAAGTGAAAACCACATTCTCACGCATTATATTTGTGTTCTTTATTTTTAAAATTTTAAAATGCTGGAAACTAGTTGTTATGTGACATAAATACATAAAATTTCTAATGATTTTGTTCACTGGAGCAAAAATTGCTTTAGAGACAAGTAGCTTCCTCAACTGACAGAAATTTAAAATAGGAATTTTATTACCTATTTTTATTTATGAAGGTTAATGATTTTTATCCCAATATGAAATTTTGTATGCATTGTGATTGATGGGTAATAATGAAATATGGTATTGACCTTGTCCTGTTTCTTCATGAAGTCATAAGGTAGTCTTATTTGTGTGTTGCACTGCCTTAGCTTTGCACTTTAGCACCACCTGGTGGACGAAATAGCATTTTCTTCTGTACTTAAGCCCCTTCACTATATATCCAGTTATGACATACAGGTATTTTAATTATAAAAGTATCTAATCTTAAAGATTACTGTAAAAAATATGAGGTTAAAAATATGAGGTGTTTCCTAAGTACTAATTACCAGTTAAATGTCTGAGTTTTTTAAAATTTCATTCATATATATGGATTTGAATAGTCTGATACATATGCAAAAACTGGGGGGTGTTTTTAGAATTTAATTTTGTATCATTTACATCATTTTCTCAATGAAGAATTAAATAAGACCAACATGTTTTCAGGGTCTTAGTTGTAAATTATGGTATAAGTTAGATTGTCTACCAAAAATTCAGGATAATCTCTTTGTAAATACTTGGTGAAGAATTTTCGTACAACAAATTCTTATTGTAATAATTGTTTATGTACAATTAAAATTAAAACTAGTATTTTAACCAATGCTATTATAAAAGAAGGCATTTCCATGCTTATTTCCCCTTATAATTAAAATTTAGTGTGGTCTTATATGTATTTTAGCTCTTAGTTTTTAATACTTAAAAAAAAGTTTCCAGAAGATAAATATGACAATATTTCAAGTGAAAAAGACAACTACATTTAAAGTTAGTTTTGATAACTTAACACATGTTGATCTTTGTCTAGTTCCACACCTCTGTGAAATACGGTGAATGTTTTTCCTATGAAATACGGAGGAAATACACCCTCACATGTCACTGCATTCCTTAGCAATACACTCTTATGCATTCCCTGGTAAAATTGTGGGGGATGGGGGTTTAACTTTGAATTGTGCAACAATCAAAGGCTTAGTAGCCAAATAATAGCTGATGATATTTAAATAGTAAATATGTTCTAGCTTCACACTTTTAGTATGTCATTTCAGATAAAATTATAATAAATAACCACCATTAAGATATGCTTCTTAAACTACAGTTATTTGTAGCAGACGCCCCCTCCCACCCCCTTGCCCCTTATCCAAGGCTTTGCTTTAACCAAGATCAGAAAATATTAAAGGGAAAATTCCAGAAGTGAACAATTTATAAGTTTAAATGAACACCATTCTGACTAGCGTGATGAAATCTTGTGCTATCCTGCCCTATTCTATTTTATTGTTAGTTATTGTTGTTAATCTCTTATTGTGCCTAATCTATAAATTAAACATTATTATAGGTATATACAGGGTAGGGCAGAAGTAGGTTTATAGTTGTGAGTACACAAAAGAGAGTTTATTCTTGTATTATTATTGATTAATTATGTATTATTTTCCATATGAATAACTGCAAACCTACTTTTGCCCCATCTTGTATATATAGGGAAAAACATAATATATTTAGAGATTGTTAATATCTGTGGTTTCAGACATCTACCAGAAGTCTTGGGATGCATACCTTGTGGGGAAGGGGAACTACTGTACTTTGTTACCTCAAGAAAACACTTAAAATCTTCTCTGTCTTTCCCCCCTTCTTTCTAAGGCCTTGGATTGTATACTGTAAATTCAGCATACGGAGATACCATTATCATGCCTTGCCGACTCGATGTACCTCAGAACCTCATGTTTGGCAAATGGAAATATGTAAGTGTGACCTACCTTGGATTTATTTAATTGCCTCTAGTTATTGAAATAAAATTCCTCCTGTGAGTGAATGTGAATTTCAAATTAACATAATGGCAATATTCAACCGTGGTACAAATGTAGGCACGTAGAATTCACGTGTTGATTATGTCAGAAGAATAATTCCTAAGTCTTACACAACAAATACTGTTTTAACATAAAGCTGATAAACACCTAGTTCTTAGATCATATTAGTCTAAAAAATTCAACATTAAGTGTTTGAGGCAGAAGAAAATGCAGGGGTCCCGAGTAAAATGAGTGGGTATAGGACAGACTCAGCGGCAGCCCTGCCGGTGTTCTGCGTGGTGCGGCTACCGCAAAGGCCGGACGCACAGAAGCCAGCGTGCCCACAGGTTCACGGCGAGTTGATCTCAGTATTATAGGTTGTCCCTGATGATTTAGTCTCCGGGTGTGTTGGTGTGTCGGTCCTTTTTACATTTAATGTTGTTGATTTAATCGATTTCTTGCAGATAGCAAAATCACATTTTCTTGAGTATCAAGGTACAGATGGGTCTGGAAATGGTGGGTAGATGCCCTGGTAGGTGGAGGTGAAATGGTCAGGTGACATCGACTGACAAATCTTCTCAGTTTAATTACTGAAACCAACATGGGGTGTCTGTGAGGCATGATTTCCCAGTGCTGCCTCACGTGAGACCCGTGGTAGTTTGCAAGCTTAAAGTCGACATGGTTCCCTGAGCAGAATGGCTCCTTGAAATATTAAAAGATGTTTGAATAGGAAAAGCGTTTAATGATCAAATAATTTTTGAGG
The DNA here is from genome assembly GCA_028533065.1 of Trachops cirrhosus. Classification (NCBI taxonomy): domain Eukaryota; kingdom Metazoa; phylum Chordata; class Mammalia; order Chiroptera; family Phyllostomidae; genus Trachops; species Trachops cirrhosus. Next base: position 114,335,594 of record CM052539.1, on the reverse strand, counting down.
TACCTTTATTGCAACACTTTTTAGAGCATTTCATATGTTAAGGCACATTATGAATTATCTGACTTTGATTTATTCCTTAGTTTTATTTAACCACACACATTTTTTCCCTCAAATATCTGCAAAAGCAAACATTCTAAAGAACACACTTTGGGAAATGTGCTTATGGCTGCAGCTGAAGGGGGAAATAACACATTCCTTTAACATATGCGTTCTGAAGTCAGACCAGCTTGTTCTCCCGCACTCACTGCAGGCTTCTGGACAGGGAATTACTCCCCATTTTCTCATCAGTAACATGAGATGATAAGAATAATCTTCCTATAGTGTAATGAGGGTTACATGAAGGAACTCATATCAGAATACTTACAGAATGCTTGGCAGGTGATAGTTGCCATGAAAAATGAAATCTGTTATGGCTGTGGGCTGCAACGCTCGAAGCTCATTGTGTGAGGGGGATGCAAAAGGCAACATAGCACTTCTCCATGCTCACCTCCTGTTACCCTGCTCACGTCAGACTGTTTCTGGTTCCCTATGAAAGTGGACACGTGAAGTTATGGCCTATGAGGACAAAGTCTACCCCCACCCCTGAAATTCCTGCAGTCTGGAAACGACCACATAATTCACTTGTTGATTCAAATTGACTGCCAAAATAAATAGAACACAGATGGCGCGGAAGCTTCTGTGATCACGGACTTTTCTGAGAATAACCCGGGATTAACTTTCATCTGAACTGAATGGGCTCAACGGTAGTGGAAACAAGCAGTAATGGCAATCTTCAAATTGTTCATTAAGTAAAAAGCTTCAGCGATAAGCTGATGAGATACATTTGATGTACATTTGATGTGTGCTCTAAAAACTGTTGATTTGCAGACATAGTCTACAAGCTCTAATTTAATATAACCTGAAAGACAAATGGGAGGTTTGGAAAGAGTGAAAGAGAGTAATCATTGAGGAAGGGTGGATCATCTTTCTCCCTACTGTGCAGTAATCTCCCAGTGAATGGAGATCCCAGCTCCCTGTGCACCCCCTTGCACCCCACTCCCGCCACCTCTTCACCAGTATCTGCCTCAGTGCCTGGTATGGACGTGGCCTCTAATGGCTATAGAGAGTGGTACACGGTAGTCATCATGGAGCCAGACTGCCAAGCTCCATTCTTGCTTTCCTGGGGTGCATTAAGTAGCTGGGTCTTTGGGCAAGTTATTTAACCAACCTCTGTCTCCATTGTCTGGTCTGTAAATGGCACTAATGTCTTAACTCTAACATACGGGGTTGTTGTAAGTATTAAATCAATTAATGTGTGGAAAGTCTAAAGAAAGTACCTAATATATAGTTAAGTACTTAAAACTTAATAACTGTTCTTTATTGCATAAGTAAATGAACAAACAAATTTAAGGTTACTGGCCTAACATATTTCTCTTAATGAGTAATTATTTAGGGCAAGGATTTTCATTGTAAACCTGTGACAAAATTAAAAGATTTAAGGAGAATATTAGTGATGTATTCATATATTCAACCAATTAAAACTTGTGAAGTCCAAGATTAGCTTAGTACTTACACTAGTGTGGGCCCCTATAACAAAATACCATAAACATGAACTTGTACAACAGATGTATTTCTCACAGTTCTGGGGGCTGAGAAGTCCAAGATCAAGGTGCTGGCTGGCACATTCAACTCTCGGTGGGGGTACTCCTCCTGAACTGTAGACAGCTGACCGGCTGCCCTTCCGATAAGTGCTCGTATCACCTCTTCTTTGTGCTCTCATGGAGAGAAAGACACCACTGTGTCTCTTACCCTCCTTATAAAGGACAAATCCCATTATGAGGGTGCCATTGCTGTGGCCTCATCTAAACCTAATTACTTGCAAAGGCTCCATTCCCCAATACTAGCACACAGCAGGGGCTAGGACTTCCACATGGATTTGGTGGTAACATGAATATCTAGTCCAGAACAGTAACAAATCATAGTAATTTTTAAAATATAATCCCTTGAAATTTGCCATGTACTTTAAAATATTTTGTCATGTCTTTTTCCTCAAAGGTCTTGTGAGGGAAATAGAAGACAGATTTCTCCTATTTTAAATGAAATTCCTTAATAGGAAAGAATGTTCTTATAGGAGCAGGAGTAGAAATGAATTATATGTCTCAGTGCTTTTGGCATAGCTGTGCATGCCCATATTATATTTTATTCTGATAATAAGCTTTTATATGAAAGCCCTCTGAGCTAAGTTTTATGACTCAAGTTACAAAACTATGGATTTTAGTGATTAATCTGATTCTCTGGCTAAATGGACATGAGTGTTTCACAAGGGCAGATACTGCTTTTCCATGAAGAACCATTAAACTGTGTTATGTGTAAAGGTCAGCTGTGTCAGTTTTGGCGGAAACTGAAAGGTATGGACAGTTAAAGTATGTGGATTCAAGTGAGGAATATGCAAAAGAGAATTGCCATGATTGCTGAATGAATTCTTGCAGGCCACGTGCACGCTTGCTGTGATAGTTAGCTGAATATCACTGGAACGTTTGTGTATTTGCTTACATCGGTTTGTTCCTTTATATTGGACACAAGACCACCTCTTGTCACTTCTAAAGCAGTCACTAATTCTGCCCTCCTGGTGCAGGAAAAGCTCGGATTCCTAGAGCTTTGCCCTTTCCTTTTCAGATATTTAAGCTGATACCTGGAAAAGAACTTAGAGCTTCTCTTATGAAGCGTAAATCTGCACCCAGAGATTTATGCGAGACTTGTATCCAAATTATTCTTCTTGGCCACAACTATAAATACTGGTGGAAGAATGTGGCCAAGGAAATTTTATATTCTGGATGTGACTCTGAAACATCTGAATATGCTTGTTCTTTAAGTGTATTATTATTTTAACTTTTAGGAAAAGCCCGATGGCTCCCCAGTATTTATTGCCTTCAGGTCCTCTACAAAGAAGAGTGTGCATTACGACGACGTTCCAGAGTACAAAGACAGACTGAGCCTCTCAGAAAACTACACTTTGTCTATCAGTAATGCGAGGATCAGCGATGAGAAGAGATTTGTGTGCATGCTAGTGACTGAGGACAATGTGTTTGAGGCACCGACGATAGTCAAGGTGTTCAGTAAGTAGTCTGCGGTGTGACCGCTAAGTGGGATTGATGGCTGGTCCTAGAACGTGTTCTCGAGAAAGAAGACTGAACCCTCTGCAGTGTCCGCACAGCAGACATCTATGTATGAGGGTTTCTAGCGATCTTCACTCTCGTGCATGCTGTCAGTGAGGAAAACTAAAAACCCAGAAATGTAAATAGGACTTTTGCAGTGAGGAACTAAAAGAATATTCTCTGATCTTTTGTCAGGTAAAATTTCCTGTGATATGAAGAACTACTAAGTGAAAATTGGCACATGATCTCTAACTTTCACTGACACGTACAAACAAATGTTCTGTGATGTGTGCGTAGATCCCTATGTACACATAATCATCCATGTCATGCAAACATATATATGTGTTAAGTGGGTCACATAAAATTGAATTTTAATGTATGAAAACAATACAATACAGGCAAATCCAAACTCTCTTGTGATTTCGAGATCTAAGCTTTAAAAGACTGTGTGTGTAAACCCTCCCACACATATATCCTGACCTTAAATGCTTGCTGATTTATTTCTTCAAAGTGTTCACTTGGTTTATAAAATCGCCCTGACATAACAAAGTATACCATGATCCTGAATGTGTGTGTGGACAACACGAAGGAGGAAAACATAGAGCAGGGTTACAAGAAGAGAAGAGTATAGAAGAAACGTGCAGTAACCTCTGCAGTCTTTATGGCAAGGCCACTTTGCCTAACAGTGATACATAGTTAAAGCTACTGTGCAAATAGCTATGCAAATGAGTGACTGGAGAAGTTCTAATTAGATCATCTTTTAATATTCAGATAAAAAGTTCCACCTCTGTCACATCATAATATTTTAGAAAATACCGGGAGAAAAATAGTCTCACAAGTTTCAGAATGCCAGTCTTTCATTAGGGAAGAAGGTCTTGCTTCACTTTGTCCCTCTGCTTTCCGATGACTTGATAGCACCTAGAAATGATTAAAATAAATATGGAAGCAAGAAGCCCCGAGGCCTCGCTACCGCAGCAGGAAGCCAGGATTGTTCCGATTTTCCTGCAATAGCGGAGGGCTGCCCCTTACGGGCTCATATGGACTTCTAAGTTCCTGTGGGCTCCAGACATGGGCTCAAAGGCACTGAGACTATGGGAGGAAACCCTTGTTGTCCAGAAGAAACTTGTAAACGCTCTGACGTGTTTCAGGTGATGACCTTTCAGCTTAGAGAGCACTTTCCAGAAGCCCTCCACTTGTCTCAATTATTTTAGGAATCAAACCAAATACAAAGTGTTTATAAGCCATGCCCCTTCTGTTAAACACCCCAAATAATCTGCATCCTGCATTTGGCAATGTCTCATTTTTTTTTCTTTCTTTTGTTTTCTTTCACTCTGATCATTAGGAAGATGGATGGTACACTGTTAGGGACACTTTCTAAAGAGAACAACCAAAATTTTTAAATTAGGCCATGATGTATTTAAATATAAGCAAGTATCAAGAATGTACCACAATAGGGACTGAGATTAAGTGCCAGCACTCCAAAGGTCATGTGTGACAATTGGCATTGTCAGGTTTCTTTTTACTGGGTTAAAATGACCAAATCTCAAGGAAGTGTACAAGAAAGTTGAGAAAATTCAGGTTGTCCCATTTGTGACAATGTTCAGACTATACTCTTTTTTTAAAAAATGCCATATGAGAAGAATGCAGTTGGTCTCATTAGATAAAGGCTGTAAGCCATTGTGGGGCACAGAGGACTTCTCTGATTGGGACACAAACTTACCCGCATACCGTCAGCGCCCTCCCCGTCGCTTTTGAATGCTGTTGAAAACAAAGTGATTCTCAGGAACAGAATTTGCATTCCAGGCTCTGGGCCAGGGAGAATTTAAACAGACAAATTACACACTTTTGAAAATGGAGTTTTATACTAGAAACCGTGGGACACTCCAAGTCTAATAAAATGAACAGCACAGCTCAAAGAAAATGTTTGCAAAAGCATATAGAGGCTTTGCTTTCTTAAAAATAATGAATTTACTTTGGGTCACTTTTCATGAAGCGAACAGCAGCTGTGATGGGGAGGCTTTCATTTTGTGCATGTATATATTGCAGTCACTTAGGAGTTACTAGGCTCATCAATCAGTCCTCTGTTCCCTTCTGTCCAATCACCTAGCAACGTGTACTGCGTACCACAGAAATGAGTATGTTTAACGTGAGCTAATCCCAGATCAGCTTGCTGCAAAGTGTTGTCCTCACGGGCAAAGTCAGATTGCATTTATTCAACCGAGGAGCCTTGACTGATGACTTTGTTACCTATGATGTAGGGTTGTTTGTTTAGTTTTAACCTGTATCTCGGAAACAAGAAGTCATTTCAAAAAAGCAGCCCAGATCAAAATAAATCACTAATACAGCGGGGTTTTTTTTGGCAGCTGAGTGGCATCAAAATCAAACTCTTTGCATTTAATGCACATTTGAAGCTAATAATACCATTTAAAAGGAAGAATAGACCTCTAAACGTTCCCAAAGATTTATTCCAGTCATTGTGCAAAGGTGTTAGAGGACAAATGGGTACCCAGGTTGCCAAGTGGCTTTCGGTGATGTAATGGAAAGATCACCGAGCTGCTTATCAGGAGACCTAGCTAATATGCTGATAATTTCTGACCTTGGGCAAGTCACTTCACCATTCTGGAGCTATGAGTACCTCCTCATCAGTAAAATAAGTTATTTGAATTAGATGACAGTTTCCCCATTGCATTCCTAGAGTCTTCTTGAGAAACTAATGACGAAAGCTGAGAAGGTGAGGAGCTGTCTCTGTTAGATTAGCTAGAATTCCACCTACTCTATATTTCAAAGTTTTTTCATGATAATTTGTTCAGGGTAAAACGGGGGCAGGCAGAAAAGCTACACCTCTAAAAAAGCATTCGCAAACCACCAATCCAGGCTAATCTGCCCAGCCTCTCATACTCTGGCATCTGTGGAGTTGAGAGCCTGTTCCCATGACAGAGACTGTGGTGTGCCTCTAGACCAGCTCTTCTCTCACTGATGGGTGGTGCTGGTTTGCTTCACACAGTTGTTTTAGAGCTCGCTTGTGGATTCTGCTCTCAGTGTTCTTCCACGATGGAGCATCCCTCCTCCCCCCTTCCTGTGGAAGTTAGTCAACCTGCAAATATTTTTTTAATAAAGAAAGCAGAGAATGACCTATTTAACAAATGTGACCTATATCGTGTATTTCATTTTGATTCTTTAAATATTAAAAAATTATCCTTCCCATCTCATGAGGAAAATAAACTAATTCCATGCTTACAATGGTTTACTTAAACTATGTCAGGATTTATGAGGGGCGGTTGCTGACAAAGTACTGAGGGAAGCACTCCAAGTCAGTGCGGCAGTGCGTCTGCCTTGCCTCGCTCTCCTCCCACATCACATTGAGCTCTCCTATGTGTGGCTTTGATAACGCGGTACCTTGTGGGTGACACAGAGCAGTTTTGCGCTCGTCACTCCATCCTCACTTGGCTGTGAGATCCTTGACAAAATTATTTTAATAATGCAAATAAATTTGGGGCATGACTTTATCTTTAAGCTCTGAACTTGGTTATGAACCCTTGAATGATATTAAGACATAATTCATGTAAAGTTTTTAAAACACTTTGGAATCAATATGCAATTTCATTAATATAGTACAGGTGCCCCCTTTTATGGTCCTCCAACTAATACTCATTGATTGTTACAAGCTAATACAAGAGAAAATTCACACACAATATATAGTTAACATAGAGGGCTTTAAACAAAACTTTAAAGAGAAAATAAGTCAGATAAACGCAGTAGGCATTACCATTACTTTCACAACACCCACTGTGATACTCCTTTAAATACAAAGACAAGTAACACTGTGAAGAGGACTGAGTGTTAAGCATTCTTTCATCATGTTTCCTTGGGTTTGCTATAGTTTCATTTTATTGAAATAAGAATAAATTTTAAAAAATATTAATGGTAGTTAGTCCTTTATACAAGGCCAAGTGTTTATGGTCTTATGTACATTGATAGAGCTCACAGGGTTTACGAGGCACTGGAGAGAAAAAGATGCATTCCACGTAAGAGGAAGTATGTGCCCAGCTGGTTAGATACATGATTTTGGTGAAGCAAAACATGGTACAACTTAGCCAAACGGCCTGCCCACATTTTGTATTAACAGCCTTCATTTTTCCAGAGAATTTTTAAAATCCCTCCATGTATTCCAGACTTAGATACTACTGTTAATTTTGACTCTGATTGACCACATAAATAAATTTAATATCTCACCTCCCTTCAGCTCTCAGAATGGTGTTATTGAATCACTGATTTCAGTTCCCAGTGGATTTTGTCTGACATACTTAAGCCCCAAGAATTTTCATTATATTTGAGTAGTTTGGTTGCAGCCCTTTTTCAAGTGTATTATATTTGCATTAAAATAATAAATTCTGAACAGAATTTATATATTAGCAATAGCTCAGAAGTGTAATTATGAATATCAGTGACATTAAATTAAAATAGTGAGCCCATCAAGGCTTACTGATGTGTAGGGAGGCTTAATCTGCCACTGTGTATTTCCCAGAAGTTACTGCTTATACTAGAGTTTTTGACAGTTTTTTATAAGCTTTTCGATCACATTTTTAACAATCAGGCGGTCAGATGTGACTTCTTGTTTGTGTTAATGTAGTTGTCTCTGTCATTAGAAGTTGCCTTTGTAATCTTCTATATTTCTTTATTATATTTTTCTACCACTTTAATGTTTTGTTCCCAATCTAAATATTTAGGAAATTGATCATCACTGTTGTGAAAAGTGTATTAGGAGAGTTATATTTCTAGAATCACTCGTTAAAATAGACCCTCTTGTAATTAAAGTACATGAGTTCCACACATGGACAGATTTATTATATTTTTTTAAGATTTTATTTTTAGAGAAGGGAAAGGAGGGAGAAAGAGATGGAGAGAAACATCAGTGTGCAGTTGCCTCTTGAGTGCTCCACACTGGGGACCTGGCCTGCAACCCAGACATGTGCCCTGACTAGGAATCGAACCAGTGACCCTTTGGTTCACAGTCCAGCATTCAATCCACTGAGCCACACCAGCCAGGGCCCAGATTTATTTTTATTTATTATTATTATTATTATTATTATTATTATTATTATTCTACTTTATAATATAAAACATAATTGCAAAAGGGAAATCAACCCAATATTAACCTGAAGAAGTTTAGATATTTTGAATATAGTCTTGGTGGTATTTATTTTGCTACACTAAAGACTTTTTGTCTTCATCTTCATTTTCCGTAATGGTCTGGGTAGGTAACATGTCTGATAACTAAATTCCAAATCAAGTAATAATTATGCCAATTTAGTTTAGTTTGGTAATCAAAATTATAAGTATTAGAGATGGTAAACAATAAGATCTAGAAGAAAGAATAGCTGGTTATTTTTATTTCTCTGTTTATATAAGAAAAGAATAATTCTGCTCCATGTGACTCACAGATGTCAGTGCCAATGAAGCAATATCCATTTTCTGTAGACTAATTGTTGGAGCTCAGAATACAATAACCTAAAGTAAGCTTGAATAACACCTTGTTGCTGAAATTTTTAATCAGTTCCTCCTGAAGCCTGTATTAGAATTCATGCTTACAGAATTTCTTATTTTTAGAATGTTTCTATTCATCCTCTCAGGTTCTAAACTTGAAAGACTTCACTACATTTATAGTTTTGTAATGTGACTTCACTTAAAAGATAAGGTTTAGGATACGGTGGAAACGTGGGCCTCAGTTTCCCTTAACTAACCCTGCATTTTCTCATGACTTCAGAGCAATGACTCTTAAACTGTGTCCAAATAATGACTATTGTGCCCAAAATTCCCTATGGATCTTGTTTAAAATGTAGATTTATAGAATCGCCCCGAGATTTTGGCTCATTTGTCCAGGTAGGGCTCAGACATCTGCCTTTTAAACAAGTGCTCCAGTGATTCTGTTCATGTGGATTTAGATCTGCACGTGAGGAGTGGAGGCATTGATAGTGGACACAGTAATCAATCGGAGATAATGCATCCTATCTAGCACATTAACCTGTTTCTCTATCAAATTCATATTCATTGTTTATAAGATGTCCAGAAAACATTGATCCCTTTTTTCTAAGGGATTATAAGCATTTAAAATATTTAACATAATGTAGCAAATATTCAAAGGGTATAGAGAAGACTTCTTTCTTATTATATAGAAAGTCTATTCTATATGCTATTGCTTTACTTTCTACTTTGAGTAAATGAATTATTTGTATAAGCAAAATCACAGCATCCTATTATACTTTCATGTGCACTTAAAACCTTTCTCTACTTAACTTTAGAGCAACCATCTAAACCTGAAATTGTTAGCAAAGCACCATTTCTTGAAACAGAGCAGCTAAAAAAGGTAAGCATTTGTTTTTGATCGATTGCCTTTACTTAGCCTAGTATTAAATGCCTTCACCCGACCTGAGACACCAGGACAAATAAGATAAACTTTGTCCCTTGTGTAGCTGACAGTGTTGCAGGTGCCAGTCAGAAAGTCTGTGTGAGGGACTGTGGGGCGCGGGGGAAGGTGACATTTCTGAAGGGAGCAGGGGGAAGCGAGAGTGAAAAGAGGCATGTCTTTCTTGTCTGGATGAACTGAATATTTAATGGAGTCATGAAAGATGAGTAGATTTTACCTGCAATTTGAAGTACTATGATGTGAAAGACAATGACATTTGGGAGAAACATTGACTTATTTGCATTGCTGGCTGGAACTTTGGGTGCTAAGGCAGTGGGCGAGAAAGTGAAGGAAGAGATAAATCTGGAGAGGTAAGGAGAGGCTGGATTTTGATAGGCCTTATGTGTCAGGTAGGGGATGTGGACTTTATGCTACTGACAAATTACTGAAAAGTTGAAGTAAAGGTGTGAGAAGATCAGATTTGAAAGATCACACCTGCATGTGTTGGAAAGGAAGTTGTCATGAAGGAGGGAAGGAGCTGTAGTTCCATGTTTCCACACATCAATTGCCCAATAATCCCATTTTCACTGGGAAAATACTTCAATTTTCCATGTAGGGGGAGAAACCAAGTCTGGAATTTTTGCAGCAGATTAAACTTTGCCACATAATGTTAGTTTATAAACACTAAGTATTAAAGTTAAAGCACATTTGAAGGAAAGTGGTGGGCACTGTATATTGTGGTGAGCATAGGGACCGCATCGCGTCTGCAAGGCCTGTAGTGTGAAGCTGGGGAGGCAGCCACACCATGAACTGCGAATGACTCCTGCACACGCAGCTCCGTGACCCTCGGCCATAGGCAGCGTTCATGCGGTTGTGTCATTCTGTCCATGTTAAAAATGACTGACGTCAAAATGAAATTTGATAATGTTTTTACATGAATGGTTTTATTAACAGGTGCAGTATCTATGGTGTATTTTAAAATGAGGAAGACTATAATTTTAAGTGTAAAACGTTGTTCTTATAAAAGAGAGCATTTACTCAGTCCTTAATCAGTGCTTAGGAAATAAATGGGCAGGAAACCTTTGGGTTAACTCTAAAATTCCCTGAGGATTTTGAGCTTTGACCCTCACAGTCACCAAGGAAACTGAGGTAGTAACATTTCCTCTTTATTTTGCAGTTGGGTGACTGCATCTCAAAAGACAGTTACCCTGAGGGCAACATCACCTGGTACCGGAGTGGACAAGGGCTACAACCCCTGGAAGGAGGTGAGTCTAAAGGAGGCGATGCGCTGTGATGACCTGTTTGACTTTCTCTTATCTAGGAATTTCTTAAACTATCCTGCATCTAAATGCGTTGCCCTCTTTTGATCTATGCTTTTGACTCTATGCTTTGTTGCTTTACATATCCATTAAATCCTTAAGTGATTTTAAGAAAAAACACCCATTTTAACCCTTGTGCAGAAGAATCAAGAGCAAAGAAAATTACTTCTGTATGTGACATGTAGAAGTTAATTAAAGTGAATGGGAAATCAGATTCCAGGATTCTGTTCCGTCCTTGTCTGTGATTCATGGTGTTGAAAAGGCATTCTGCCTCACTACATGTCACTTTCCCCTCCTGTTAAGTATATTGGGAAGGACAAAAAGGCATTGTGCCATTTCATTAAGAATTGTGAACTGTGATTTTCTGATGAAAGATCCTGTCATTAGTGTTCCATATTTTCTTCAGTGGTGGCCATAATTTTTAAAAAGGAAGTGGACCCAGTAACTCAGCTGTATACCATGACTTCATCGCTGGAGTACAAGACAACCAAGGCTGACATACAAATGCCATTCACCTGCTCTGTGACATATTATGGACCATCAGGCCAGAAAACACTTTATTCTGAACAAGCAGTCTTTGATATCCACTGTAAGTAACTCAACGTATAATTATGCAATTTTAATGCATTAGGAAAAATATTCAAATGCTTATCAGTCTTTTAAGTCCCAATACTAATGATTTTTGGATTCAACTTCCAATCCTCATCCCTACTCCACAGCAGCTTAATAATCTCTTCCTCATTGAAAGGCCTATAGAATGAAGGCTTACGTGTCTCGTGATATCTTTCACTCTTTATTATTTATGAGCATTTTTCTGTATTCTGCTAGGTGTTAAGCTCCTTAAAGACAAGATCTTTAACTTAGTCTTATACCTACTCTGGGTCCTCAGCCATGAACTTTATAGGAGTTCAGAATGCCATTTGGTTTTCCAAGTGAATGACAGATGAATAGAGGCTATGACTGATTGGTCTTCTAGATAAGTGATTTCCATTTCAATAAGAGATTTATTTTATTTATGAAATCAATTGCATAAGTTAAATAGGATGTTGTATTCCAAGATGTCCTGGTTAACTTTATTTCTTAGATTTGAAACAGAATAGTAGACTACAAAGGAAACTCCTTGACCATCTGGTCTAACTCAGTTATTTCACCGAGTAGTAAAGCAAGGCCCCGAAACCTGCCATAAATTAGCTGTAGGAGCTGGGTTAGAACCTTTTCTCCAATGTCGTGCCCTTCCCTGTGAGCCAGTGCCGAGGTAATATAATGATTAAGGGCAAACACGCTGGGGACCCTGTCCCAGCAGTGCCGATTACTGTGTGTTTCTAGGAGGGTAGCTTAAATACTCTAGGTCTCACTTTCCTTATCTCAGAATGGGAAAAATTTAATATTAATACTTAACTCATAGTGTCATTATAGAGATTAAGTGAAATCACAAATCTAAAATAGCACACTATGACACATTGAATGCTCATTATTAAGTACTATTGTCAGTATTACAAAGTGATCATTATTAATTACGACATTAGGATATGGTAGTGATATCTTTCTTGGAAAAGGAAAGAATTTTATTATTTTTTAAATGCATCAAAATTTGTAATACTGCCATATGTTGTAGAATAACCTTGAACTTCTATATCTGTTCTGGAGGAAGAGCATGAATTCCACTTGAGCTTTTGGAGAGTTTTACCCACCTACATTTCTATTTTGGTTCTAGAAAGTGTGGAACCTTATGTAAGAACAAAACTGAAATTCTACTTGCCCTAATAATAAAGGGTCGTTTTTGCCTTTAACTTTGCAGTCTATTTCAACCTGATTTAAAAACTAGAATTGAGAAGATTGCATCATGTACAACTTATTGAAAATCCATTTATCATTTCTGTAAGTGAAGGAAGAATTTTGTCTGTTCAAAAATACTCAATTGGCAATAAACTGTCTTGGTATAAGTGCAGGAGTGCAAGATAGGAAAGAACATGCAGATGAGTAATAAAGACTGGTAAACTGGCTTCAGAAAGAACAGAAGGTTTGTGAGTATCAGGCACAGGGAGTTGTGCAGGGAGAAAAGTCCTTGGTCTTATTGAAGGAAATAGTTTTCCTGTGACTGGCCATATGGGGTGCCTTTGGTGTGGCTTTTGAGAAGGCACAGTGTATGCAGTACTGGGTGGGCTTCACGGTGAGGACGCAGAAGTGTCTGAGACATAGTTCTGATAATTTGCTACTTCAATAGAGAAATAAGACACTTGTATTGGAAGGAAATTGTCAGTGCAAGATTGCAAGCGGTCTAAGTGCCACTGGAACTTGGTGAGCAGCCCTAAAAGCTCAGGTGCTCAGAGACAGTGAGTGTCAAACTCTAGCATCAACATCGCCTGAAGAACTTGCCAGAGCACAGATTGCTGCCCCTGCCCGAGTTTCTCATCCACTAGCTGCTGGGAGGAGCCCAGCACTTTGCATTTATAGCAAAATCACCATTCCCTGGTGATTCTGCTGATATGAGGACCACATACAGAGAGCCACTGCCCCAAGGTGACTCCAGAGGGGAGAAGGAAGTGACTGAATGGACAGGACACGGGGCACATTCGAGGAAAAGAAGTTTGATAAATTCATCTGGAGAAAGACGAACTAGTTCACTCCTTCTTACATGTTTAGTCAGTAAAGAATTCTTAGAGAATCCTGTTCTTTAATCTTTGTGTTTATCTCATTTCTGCCTTCTGACACTACCTAAGATTATGCCACCATTCTTCATCACCTGTATTTTTGTGACCATTTTCTAACTAGTATTCCTCTTTTTTACTCACTCCAAACTGTCCTCCAAGCTGCTGTCAGAAGTATCTTCCTAAAACACAATGCAGCTATGTCAAGGCTGTGATTAAAATTCTGTGATGACACCTCAGATCTCTGAGACTGCTCTCCACACTCCTAGCCGATATTTCTTGAGTCCTCTGCAGACACGGTCCTGCACTCTGTCTCCACCTTCATTCCTTCACTGCACTTACCATAGTCTGTCCAGTTTTCCAGATTCTTCCTGTGAAATACCACTTACATGCCTAGCCATATGCTGTTACTACTTCACCTTTATCATCTAGCAAACACCTACTTAGTCTTCAAAACCCACATCCAGAGTCAATTTCTGCTAGAAGATTCCCAGTCTCATGCACCTGTAAGACAACAGTGGTCACAATGCTTGCATCACAATGCAGCTTTATATTAGTATAGTCTTAAATGTTAAGTGTGGTGTGATCAAAATTTGAAAGTTCATTGAAGGCAGGGACTGTGCTGCTTTCACCTTCATAACTCTAGCACTTAGTACCTGCAGAAAATAAATATTAGCTAACCAATGAATAAGTGACTGGACAGAAAGATAAATGCAGAGAAGGGAGGAACAAAAATTGAGTAGACTCGTTTGTTTATTACGTAGCGTTATGTAGAGCTGTGAGGTGACACAGAGATACTAGGTTAAGAAATACCTCTCGCACTCTGACATACTGGGAATGCATGAGGGTTTGAATGGCGTTGTGACAGAGCACTGCTTAGACAGATGTAGAGGAAGTATGCAGGGGTGGGCAAAAGTAGGTTTACAATGGCTTGTATGGAAAAACAATAATTAATCAATAGCAATACAGAGTAGACTGCCTCATGTACTCACAACTGTAAGCCTACTTTGGCCCACCCCTGTGTATAAAGGAGTAGAAAAAAGAAAGGTTCAAGGTGAGAGATTGCATGAGGTTTGGCAGCAGCGTTTCCCATGAAGGTAAACTTGAGCCTGGACGAGGGAAGTGTTGGTGGCAGGCGAAGGGGGGAATCACATGCCAAATATATTATTAGTCAATAAGACTGGGTGATTGAGTGGATAAGGGGAGACAAAGGAGAAAGCCAGAGTAACTGGCAGAATTACAGAGAAAAATTTGAAGTCAGGGTCAAAGGGAGTGCAAGAGACCATTAGTTCTGTTGGGGACATGTTAGTGGACATCGAGAAAATTACTGTGAAAAATAAAATGTGTTACATTAACCTTCTGATCTCAGCTTAGTTCTTCAACCCTCTAATACAGAGTAGAGCTCATCAAAAAGGGGACACACAGAGGGGGATTTTGAAGTGGAGCAGGAAGTCAGTCAGATTGTGATCCCTAACTGTGGTGGTGTCAGCCTTGATTGGGGATGTGCCACCGTGATGAGCAACCGGCCAGAACGAGTCAGGGAAGAGCCATCTAAAAGTCTGAGGGAGGCTGAGAAGTGGAAGGTCAGTAGGAGACCAAAATCAAACTTAATTTACTTCCCAGCTTTACCAGGAACTGCTTGTCAGGGATCTACCTCAGGCAAACTGAGAAAAACTAGCAAGTGTATTAAACCCATCACTGCTCAGCCTCAGACCATTCTGGGCAAATATTTAGAGATGCCCAAGCATGAGCTAAAGGCAAAGAAGCATCGGTAACAACACTTCTAAGTTTTTTCTGCACTCAAATGACTGTAAGAGGTAGAAAAAAAGCCTCCAAATCTATCATTTACTTGTCTCATTGCTAGCTAATAGCAAAATAAGTCTTCACTGATAATTTTTAGTGCTACCTGTTTAGAAATACAAATTCCTCTGAGGTATTAAGCCTTGTAAAAAGGTCCTCTAAAATAAGCCTTTGCAATATATGATTTTGAAATCCATTGTTTTTTGTGTTATCCAGCTATAAAACAAGTGGATAAGATAGAAAATGGGGGGTTTAAAGCCACCAACACCACCTCCTTTTACTTCATATTTGCTAGGTACAGTCCACAGTACTCAGCCTTGAGTTTATTGAGCATTCTACTGTTGAGCAGTAGCCTCCCTAAAAAATACCCTTTGGCCCTATTTTCTCCATAAAATGACTGAAATGAAATGAAAGTTGCATCTCGGCTTCACTGAACAGAACAGAATTACAGTAGACCTACAGTCCCGTCGATTGTGCTAAGCATCTCCCTCAGTTCACAGGATCCGTCTTTATAAAAGCAGATCTACTCTCCTGCTTGCCCAAAATCTCACTGGTGTTATTTAGCTCATGTAGCTTTTTATTTAATATAAGGTATTATTATGTAATGTGAGTGCAGCAGTGCCTAATAGCTTTAGCTAGCTGATCCAGTCTTTCCAAACTGTAAGATTCATATAATATAGTTAAATGTCCTTATAATGAAATCATATAGTGAGATTGTTCCTACTGGTCTTTTACCCATAAAATAATTATGGTCATTCTTACCTCAGCTAAAGATATTTTCCTAGGAAGAAATTGATTTTTATGTAACAGTTTCTTTGTAGTTTGCTCTAACCAAGATTAGTGCTTGGTGTATCAAGCAGCTATTAACTTCAATCCTTCTATAAAAAGATATATTTAAGTAATTTCCATTACTAGCTTCTTGAGAAAATTGTGTGTAATTTAGTTATTTACATTGTGTGTGCAGAGTAATTTGGTACCTGACAAAAATGGTTAACTTGTATCTGTGACTCTTCAGACCCTACAGAGCAGGTGACAATACAAGTACTGCCACCAAAAAGTGCCATCAAAGAAGGAGACAACATTACTCTGAAATGTTTGGGAAATGGAAACCCTCCTCCTAAGGAGTTTTTGTTTTACTTACCAGTAAGTGCTTAGGGATTATTACTTGACCTAGACCACTATCATCTTGTCCTGTCGTTTGGCAACTGGCTGCCATGAAGGATTGAATGTACTTGGGCCACGTAAGTGAGAAGGGATGTTTTTTCTTGGGGACAAGGGACACCTATAGAATGTCCTTTGAAAGCTTTTCCAGCATCTGCCAGTGGTCTTGACTTTTTTCTTAATGTTAAGAGATTTCAAGGAAAAAAGGTACAAAGTCTGACCACAAACTTTTTAAATTACATAATTAAAAACCATTAATTACAAAACCTCAACTTTTCTTTATCCAAATAAGTTGTAAGGATATGAAACAGATAACTGTAAATGGAGAGTCGTGGCCACAAGTGCTCTGACGCAGATTCAGAGTCTTCCTGTAGCACATTCCTGAGCATACCTGTGAACCTCTGAAGTAGGAACAGTTCCGTTGCAGATTATATTTAGCTTCTCAGGCTAAATCCGGGGCTATATCTTGCCATTGTACTATCATAGTCTGTCAGTATCACAGCCGAAGGAAACGGTATGTGTGGAGGATCATTTGGAACATTCCTCTAGGCTGTGTTCTAGATGTCTAGTGATAAGGAGCCCCACCAGGAGACAGCTCCTCTGCTCTCTGGCAGCTCTTTCTGACTTTCTCTTTGATTTAACCTTTCGTTGAGAGAAGCACGTACAGCTTATATGCATTCACTGCAGGGATGTGTTTACAAATGGCATCTACTACATTACTTTGTCGTGTTCAAGATTATCATCCATTACATTGCTCAGAAGACTAGTATAAGTAACTTCTCTTAGACTGCAATGTTGACAGAGGACTTTGGTTCTTCTGACAAACTGGCATGCTGCTTTTGTCTCATGTGCAAATGAAGTTTTGAAAGTAGTTATGTTTCTGCCTTGGCTACCAGGGATCAGAGAGTCAGATATTTGTTTTCGTATTAGCAACAATATCTGGTACTTATCTTTTTTTGTTAACATATATTTCTGGTTCATCTATATTTTTATATTTTAGTTTGTTATTGTTTTTTTCCTCTCTTACTTTCTCCCTTTTTTTCTCCCTACTTTCCTTCCTTCCTACCTTTCTTTCTATCCTTTTTATTTGGATATATGGTGTGTTTCTTTTAAGTTGCCTTGAATCTTCCTGTCAAATTAAGCAAGGCAGAAATATAAAAATAAAATATTGGAAATTTTTAAAAAATAAAACATAATCCATGCTATCCATAAAATAGATATGAGTACAATGGAAATTAACCTCTCAGTATCAGTTATTTTTTCAGGAATCAGATAATACAAACTGTACTCTCATTTGTCTAATCAAGAAATACATTTCCCTTTGCTCCTCTTTGAGAAAATGTTATTTTCATCAAGAAATACAACTGTTCTTATTGTAGCTACCAAGCGTAATAAGCTTGTCATTTTACCCCTATCAAAAGGGACAGCTCGAAGGAATAAGAAGCTCAAATAACTACACACTGACGGATGTGCGGCGCAATGCAACCGGAGAGTACAAATGCTCCCTGGTGGACAAGAGGAGCATGATCGCTTCCACCACCATCACAGTCCACTGTGAGTCACCGTGTGCTTCACACCCACTTCACTGCAGAGACCTCTAAGTGTCTAAGTTGGCTGTCTTGTCCAACACATTGCAGCTGTGTTTTTCTTAAGTAACGTGGTTTCATTTGGCTTCCCGAAGTGCAGAAAAGCAAGCCCAACTTTGTGCAGATTTGCACTGCAGTGTTAGAGTGTTGCATGGGCCTAATAACTGCAGCTTTGACAGGGGTGAATGTCCATCTTTTTTAAATACCTTCAGTTAGGGGTATTAGGAAATTTATACATGGATATTAAAGAAATAAGTGTTTTTATCTTTTAAGGAAGTATTTAGATATGTGCATTTGGCACATAAAAGTATTGATTAAGTATCTTTTTAAAAATTACAGAATAATATTAACACCCAAACTCAAGCAACACAAAGTTAATGTAGACTCAGCGTTTAGAGGAGAAGGTAGAGACTACAAAAAGCCATTCACTGGTTTCCTTAGAGAAAGATAGAAAATGTTTAGAAACCAACCTCTTCAAAATCATCCTAACTTACCTTTTTTTTAAACTTGTCACTTGCTTTTGATCTCCAGGTACTTCAAAGGTTGTATTTATTCTAATACAAAGATATAAAAAGATATACATATAAAACATGTTTCACTTGTGTTATTTATTTTGTAATCCCTGACAGTCTATGTTATTGCTGCACTGATACAGCATGGGAATTGGGAATTATTTTGAACTGCTCTCTCGTGAGAGCAGATTTCACAGAGTGCTTGGGGCAAATGCCAGTCTTGCCTGGAGCCAAGACTGGAACCAACTTTCTAACATGTCTTTTGCACTCAACGTCACCATCACATAAATAAGGTTTTCTCTAGCCATGATCCACCACTATCCCATTGAGTATGAGGGGTTTCTTTGTCTAAAATCAAAAGAGACTTTAGAAATTGTCCTGAGAAAACAGTTCTAAATCTTTCACCCTACCCATAATGCTTGGAAGACATGTAGGATAGGAGCTAAAACTTTGAGGGAGATACAAGGAGGAATATTAGGGAATAGTGCAAACAGATAGTTCCCTTTGAGTGTCTGATGCTGGAACTACACCCTGAGGAGGCCTAATAAAAACAGTGGACTGTTAGGAAATACTCATTGCCAATCCACTTCTCTGTTTGCTCCATATTTATGTTTCATAGATCTGAGTATGTCTGTCACCAAGAACTGTTTAACCAAAAAGCAGTGACCTCTGAGGATAACAAAAGTGCTGCTTTTCTCTGAGGACTAGTCAGTCGTGGGACCATTTATCCAGCCTGTTCCATGAAAAAAAAAGTGAGGGACTGTAACCAGCATGTAGAATTGCCTATGGAATAACTCTCTGATATCATTGCTCATGAGACCTTTGGATCAGTAACCAATCATCCAGTGCCAAGAGATAGTATGTTTACATTTAAGAGATGTTAGCTACTCAGGACTGTAAAAGGAGAGGGCTCCTATTTGCATCACTTGTAGATGAAGCAGGGAAGGATAGGTAACAGCAGCCACATAGTACCTCCATGATCAGCTGTGCTGAGAAAAAAATTAAACAAAACATGTAACAGTGTAATTGCAGTTCAGTGCATTGAACTGGATTTAAATGCTTTTTAGTTTTGGCAAGTAAACTGTTAATATTAGATTGTAAGTCCTGTATAGCTCCTTAAAAGCTAAAAATAGTTTGCAAATCACGATTTTACTCTAAGTCACATGAAATGAAAACATAAAAATTCAGCTTTTGCCCATTTATCTTTGATTGCTTATTTGTTTTCCAAAAGCAAAGTTTGTTTTCATTCCATTGATGACTAAAGAGAGTGTCGTCAGAGAAGCACCAGCCCACACTGGCCTGTGTGCACAGAACAGGCCTCTCCTCAAGCTTTTAGCCACAGGCCCACCGTTGCTGATGAAGTATGTACAGTCCCTCTGGCAATTCACGTGTATAGAGATTCTTCATCAGAACTTCCAATGCCCGTTATCACTCTTTAAAATCTCGTATCACTGGCAAGTTAACTATCCAGCAAAGAGAAACTTCTAACTCACCCTAAATAGAATTTTTTCATTTTAATATAATTTATCAAAACAGTCTGAGGAAACTCCACTTTTCTGTGTGATAGTGCCTATTTGAATACTAATGAGAAACTGAGAAGGCATGCTTCTTCTCTTCTCCTTCATTCATTCAATAGCAGTTTCTGAGAGCCTCCCATGTGGCAGACACTGCAGAAACGGTGACAAGTCATTGTCTTAACCTCGTGGTGCTGACAGCCTAGCAAGAGAAGCAAGTATTGAAACATGATTTTCAAACAATCAACGAATTGTAATTCAATCATATAAAACCAAGGAGAAGCACAGGGTGCAATAGCAAATCCCCACTGCCATAGAATAAAGTCCCAACCATGAGAATGGCAAGCACGATCTTTTCCAGCCTGGCCTCAATTAACTTGTCTTTCCTGTGTTGTAAGCATTCACGCCAATTGCTCACCACTGTGAAATCTGCCTAGCTTTTTCACCTCTTTGCCATTGCTTCTGTGCCAGAGGTTTTTCCCGTATCTCCACTTATCAAAGCTCTTCGCAAACACTGGGGCCACAAACACACTTTCTCCCATAAAAATCCTTTATTACTGCTTTGAAACCCAGTTTGGCTCTGGTCTCTATACTCCCATAAGTCTTTGCTTCTATCTCTGTTTGTATCCCCTTAGTTTTTCAACAAATATTTACCAAGTTCATAATTCACCATACATGTGCTCCCTGGTACTGATTCCATGCTGCTGTATATAATAGTTGCGTAACTGAGTCCATATTACCTCTACCTCAAAAATTGTACTCACAAATTGTAAGCTTATTATTCATCTCTGTAGCTCCCACCAGTGTTTGGAACATAGTAGCTGTACAATAAATATTTGTTATATTGAATTGGATTTTCCTCATATAGATTATACTATGACAGTAAGATTTTTATAGAAATTGCTTTCCATCTAGAAGATTATACTTCCTTACATGTGTTATATATTCTATTTTTTAAAGACGATATTGCTAAAAGTACCTACAACAGATATAATTTAAAATTTCAACTGCATGAGAAATGAAATAGAAGTTTTTAAAATATTTAACTACAAGAGCCAATCCTCGCTGAAGACACTGCATGGACTACCTCATGACTTTTCAATTTATCACCTGCTGGCTAAATATACTTGATTTTCCCATGGCATGCTTTACCCATTCTTTTTATAATATTTACCTCGTCATCATTGTTCTTTATTTTCTTCCAGAAGGGATTTAAGAATTTTTTTCTTAAGGTGATAGATCCCAGGGGAGTACTTATGTGCAGCGAAAACATCAATCATATTAACTGCAAATAAATGCATAATCAATTAGATTGACCATTCACTTGTCTAGACTGGTCTCAAAGCTCGCTTGAAAAATGATGGATTATGCTACAGGTCAGTTATTTCAGTCACATAAATCAGTTCTGAAATTTCAAGTGCCATTAAAGGGAGTTTTTTCATTGTTTCTTCTCCAAAGTATTTCAACCAACTTCCCTTCCTGAGGTTTGCATTTTAAGCAAATTTTCTGCTTCACAGATTTGGATTTGTCCTTAAACCCCAGTGGGGAAGTGACCAAGCAGATTGGAGATGCCCTACCCGTGTCCTGCACGATATCTGCCAGCAGGAACGCAACCGTGGTGTGGATGAAAGTAAGTGATATCCCGTGGTTAATAGTCTGCTGATTGAACTGAGTCCTTTTCAGGCTTTTTTTGCATTCTTTGCAATATCCAAATATGTATATTCTTGTGCAATATCTTTATACATGCAGACTCATACTCTCTTTCGCTATATATAATAATACAAATCATGTCACGATAAAATTTTAGAGGTACTCAATAATAGTATGTTATCTATGATTGATGCTCTGAATCTTAGTTTGGGGGGCATTCATTTAATTGTGTGTATATGCTAAATAATGATACACACACATATGTATACATATACTCAGACACACGTACGTATACATGTACATTTTTTAGGGCTTAACAATTTATGATGTGTTTTAACCCACATTATTCTCACATGACAGTTACAACACTCCTGTGAAATATGCAGGGAATCTGTTATTTCCTCACATTATTGATAAAGAGGTTGAGGTGACAGAAATCAGAAAGCTCATAAGTGACAGAATAGAAACTCGAGCTTTGTCCTGACTGAGTATAAATACTGTGCTGAAACTAATCTTAAGTGTCTGAATGTAGGTTCTACTGAACTAGTTGCTCTTTGGAGGTCCATATCTCTTTTGACCTTTGAGCCATATTAGAACACCTGGAACATTCTAAGAGCTTAGTCAGCACTTCCTGAGTGAGTGCTTCCATTTTCTTTTAATTGTCTGAAAGGTAGGCCATTACCTAGACCCAATTATTGTTATATTTTTAGAGTAAGAAAATAGAGTTGGTAATTTGTGATTTGAGACAGAGTTGCCATCAAAAGCAACAGTTTTAACTGGGATCCCTCTACTCAAATCCTTGGCTAATATATCTATGCAGTGCATTTATCTCCAGAACATGGCATATAATGGGACCATTTAACCAGTAATATGTTGACAAAACATATACAAAACATTTGAAGTAGGGGTTGACAAGTATTCTCTTTATAAACAGTTGTGGAGAAATGTATCGCTAGACTTTCTTCTTGATAAAAATAACAAGTATTTAGTATTGCTCTTTGATCTCTTTTAACGCCAGGTTCTGTTACTTGTTCTCTGCAACAAGTACTTTTTGCACTTTTTTTAACCCCAGCCATATCACAAATTCTCGTTCACTCAGATCATTAAAGTGTTACTCCATGGACTGCATGTATAATATAATCTATTTATAATAGTTGATGGTCAAAGGGCTGGACAAGGCCTCGGGAACTAGACTACTCAGTAACATTATGAACACTCATAGTGTATTTTACTACAGAACTGAAGAACTAGTGTACTTGGCTGAACCAGTTTCTCTGTCAACTGCAGTCACTGTTGTCAATTGAATACCTAATGTCAGTGGTGCTGGTCAATACTGTCTGCCCACTGATTAGTGGACGGGAGAGGGGAAAAGTTCATAGTGGACAAAGACCACATAATCTTAGGACTATGTTTCGTTGTCTGCTTATGAGCGTTTCAATTCCTGGTAAAGTACATCATTCTCTATATATCAAGTGATATTTTTTTAATTAAATATTGTATTTCTTTGTTCATTGAAATTAAGATAGTAACCTGTTATTAGAATAGTTATTAAGATGTTAAGAAACATTTTGTCATAATTGTCATGACTCTGTAAAGGAGTCCCTGTTTGATAACTGTATCCTGTGAAATAACTTCAGGCCTCTATACCCATCATTGATTGAGTAGCACAAGGCTTTAATGCCAGTCATTCCTAGTTCATCTACATTTACTTCAAGGATAGTTACCATGAATCAAGGATTTTCCTTAGTGTAAGCACATTATATTGTTTATATAAAGTCCTCATAACAATTCAGCATGGTTATTACCTGGTTTTAAAATAAGGAAACTGTGTCTCAGAAAGTTATGAACTTGCTCCAGATTACAAATTCCATAAACAGAAGAGTCTGAAATAATGTCCAATTCTAGAACTACAAATGAAAAAAAGAAATCTGTTTTTGAAGGCTTCTGAAGTTGAGAAAAAGAAGCTTGCATTTTCATTAGACCCAGAGGAATCATTTTAGGCTTAATTATTATCTAATAAATACACTGAGAGTTTCTGTTGTGCCATGTGAAGTAATTAACTTTTTATTTAATCAGGATAACACCAGGCTTAAATCTAGCCCATCATTTCCTAGTCTCCAATATCAGGATGCTGGGAACTATGTCTGTGAAACTGCTCTGCAAGAGGTGGAAGGACTGAAGAAAAGAGAGTCATTGACTCTCATTGTAGAAGGTAATAAAGTACTTGAACACCCATTCAAATGTTTCTTTGAGAATTTGTTATCTGGTTACTTTTATGACCTTAGTTCAGTATCTTATTTTAATTTTAATAATACTTTAGGAAAACCTCAAATCAAAATGACAAAGAAAACTGATCCCAGCGGACTGTCTAAAACAGTAATCTGCCACGTGGAAGGATTTCCGAAGCCAGCTATACAGTGGACAATTACAGGCAGCGGAAGTGTCATAAACCAAGCAAGTATTTGTCCTCTTGTTATATGATGCACGTGGTCCAATGTGGGGTTTTATTTAGACACCTTAGCCGCGGGCTACCTTGTTACCAATGTGAAGTTCGCAGCATGTTCTCAGAGGAAGCTTTGCTAAATTCTTAATTTACCCAAAGGCAGAAGAACATGGCTCAAAGAGAAATTTTAAATGCCAGAGCCATGGAGAATGAAAGAATCATGATGTGGTCAGTATCTGTTTTTAAAAGAATGTAAATTGGGTGCTGTTCTGTGGTCTTTAATTCCTGAAACTTGTGTGATTAAACCATTAAGGTGTGCACTTTTCTGCGTCATAAACTTACTCATCTGAGTATAAGTGGCCTCCATTACTTTGCTTACTTATGCACGTTAAGGGATATTTCTTCTTAAAACTGGGCCCTGGAGTGTGGGGAAGACATTCACTGTTTGTGAACATATGTTCTGGTGCGTGTATGGCAGGGCTCAGGCCAGGGTAAGGCTAAACGTGGTGTCTAGGGTGTTTCCTTCTGAACAAAAGTAAACGTAAACCAAACCTTTATCTGTTTGTACCTTTATCAGGACATTTTAGTAATAGTAAAGGGTTAAAAATCTATGAACACTACCAGTAATTTGCTCTTTACTTTGAAAAAGAGAGAGAAAGAATCTGGCCTATCGCTAGGGATTCTAGCTGTAACCCCATTAAATTGCCAGTCTGCTTGGGCTCCTGATATCCTTGTTAATTCCATTTTCTCTACAACAGTCTTCCCGTCGTCCTTCTCAGTACAGCCACTTAAAGACTCTTCAGCAACACCCAGAGATGCCATTTGATTATCTGAATCTTCTGTGCTGCCCTCTTCTGCTGAGAAGACCTTCTGCTGGGTCTCTGGACCCAGCTGAAATCTGAGAAGGCATGCAAAAAGCAGAGTTGAAATTGAGTTTTAAGTTAAAAGTTCTACTCTTTCTCTGTCCAGGGAAGTTGGGCCCCTGGTCCAGATTATGTAATCTGGTTTTGCAGAGCAAGGTGAATTCTGGCTCTTTTCTCTGTGGGTGGCACATATATATTTGCACAATTCCAAGTACGGAAGGTCTCCAAAGCAAAGCCCTGCTGCGGATTTGGGTGGTGCGAGGGGCCCACACAGAGAGCATGTGCAGGTGGCACACGGAGGCTCTGGAAGGAAATGCAGCTGTCACGACTCAGAAGAAAGACCTAAACCACCTGAATTGCTGACAATGTATAGGTTAATTTTTTAGCATCAAAACTGACTGTTTCTTTTCTGCTTTTTTCCCACTTTTGTTCAATTAAGTGATAATGAAATCCAAAAGCCTATAGGTACTGGTAATGTAAGCAAAGAAAATAGAAAAATAAGCATGGAATAAATACTTGACGAATGAGAAGATACAGAGATTTAAAAGGCCACCCTAGAAAAAAGTAAATATATTTTGTAGAGATAAAAATAACTGGAAGAAAGACTCAGTGAGAAAGTCATATGAAAAATACTAGTGGAAAATGGTAAAATAACTGGTGAACTTACTATGAGGATAAAAATAATAATGCCATTCTTCATTGTCAAGGAGAAGAATTGATTTTGGCCCACTAGGTGATATGTTATTTTTCTTGTTTTAGGTTTGTGCTGATACACATAATCTTTTATTTGTTCCCCCCACAATCACATGGTGAATCTATTATTTTACAACTTCTGAAAACCCCGCCCCACCCTTGCACAGGTACTAGACAACATTCCTAAGCATGAAACTAGCTCTTGTCCTCGAGGTCCTTACACTGTAGAGGAAGAGGGGACCAGTGCATGGTGCATAAAAACAAGGTGATCGAGAAAAGAGCACAAGTACCTATTTGCTTCAGTCGTGTTTGACTCAGGAGCCAAGTCCTGGGGAAGAGATTAAAGTAAAAAAATTTAAAAAAATAAAAATAAAGTAAACTGTTTCACGTTTAGAGGATTTAAATGCAGTGATTGTCCTCATTACACTTCACAACCAAATGAATTTACCAATAACTAAAACAGAATCCATCCTCTGTATTTAGCTCAGGAAAATAGAAAGAAATAGATTTCCCATGAGTAAAATCCTACATATATATGTACTTAGATATGATGCTCTCTAAGATAAAGGAGTTAACCCCTGTAGTGAAGAATAATGTCATGATTTACAAATAAGAACTAAATTCATTAGTTTATTAAGGGAAAATGTGTTAATCATTAATTAATTATTCTGAGACAAGTACTGTCCTGCAAAATATTAAATAACCTGAGCATGTATTTTAAAAAGATGAGTTTCATAAATTTAATTAATTACTAGAATTTACAACAAAAGCATAAACGGGAATCCAGTTAGGGGTTAACTACCTGTTCTCCTCTCCGCTGTGGATGTGAACTTGCAGTGGTCTCTGTCTGCGACCTCTCAGAGACCCCTGAACAGCAGAGAGCTCTGCGGCAAGCCGCGCCCCTCTGGCTTCACTCGCCATTACCCTTCCCCAGGTTTTTCATCTCTTTCCATTTCTAAGTCCATATTCTTTCTTTTCCAGACAGAGGAATCCCCTTACATCAATGGCAGGTATTATAGTAAAATTATCATTTCCCCTGAAGAGAATGTTACATTAACTTGCACAGCAGAAAACCAGCTGGAGAGAACAGTAAACTCCATGAATGTCTCTGCTAGTGAGTATTTCATTTCTGGCATTAAAAAAGTAAGAAAATTTGAAGTTATTCTTCATTAGTTTAAAATCTTCAATTCCGTCTTCCTATACCGCATCATGGTGAGTTTTATTTATTTTGCAGTTGATATCATCATCATAAGGTACTTTTTTTATTATTTCTAGTGTCCATTCTTGTACAGTCCGTGTTCTGACAGCTAAATCATTTCATGTTTTATGGGTCAAAGACCTTAACTTACACAGGAATATTTCCCAAGAGCAACAGAGGATATGAACTGAGTTGCTACTATTTATTCTGCTTCGTGTTCAGAATACAGATAACTCAAAGATGTTCTTAAAACATTCCTGTAACAATTTTAATTTTTGAAAAATTTTAATTACCTTTAATTTATGACTTTGCATTTCAATGCCTTCTGGTATTTATCCTACCGTTATTTTGTACAGGAATGCCACATGCTAAAAGCCATTCAGCAAACTGGTAGTAAAACAAATGTTAGAATTCATGAAATCTGGTTTTAAAAATTGATGTTTTTGAATATTATATTTGAATCACAGCTAAAAATGAGATAAATGGTACCATCTCAGAAAACATGCAAAAAAAATCTGTCAATGGTGAAATCAACCAGCACATACAAACTAAAAGCAGGTTCTTCTGAAAACAATTATAATTCATTTGAAATTATTCATCATCTTCAGTTCTGCCATTGTTCCTATTACTGTGTCAACCTTAAGTCAGGCCTGGCCTGAGATGAGGCCCAGTTGGAATACCATTTGCGACATTAGCAGGGTAGGGATATACTGAGGAGCAATTAGCTGGAGCTAGGAGAAAATAATTGTCTAAGGATAATGGTTCTTAACAGATTGTGACTGGACTATAAAAGTATGCTGAACTGACAAGAAAAGAACCAAACAAATTTAACTCTTAAACAGGAGCATTGACTTCTCTGAATTTAATTCAGCAAGTATTGATTTATCCCACCTAGAAATGGAACTTATCCTTTCTTCCTGAGCACAGGTCTCTCTTTTTATTTTAACCCATTGAGTAATGGTTTCCTAGACTTGGCAGTGGCTCGATCTGCATTTAACACAGCCGTTTTCCAATTCAGTAAGCGCCTCCAGAGATTCCAGTTTTTATGAGGAAGGTCTGGGAATCTGCAGTTTAACAGACGTCACTGGAGGTTCTGATTCAGACCCATGCGTAGAAGACTATCTATATAGTTTAATATTAGATAGTAATGCATCTCATCGGGGATTCTTAAAATGACCCAGGTTCACGGCCCTGTCAGAGTTATTTAGAGGTTTTTGCAAGCATCACATTTGCTGCCTCTTAATGCCCAAAACATCCCGGCTGTAACCTGCAGCGCCACCACTTGAAGAAGGGCCCTAGTGGTAAGTCCCTGACACTGAAGAGGAAAATTAATTCTCTTCTATCGAGGCAGGAAAAGTTGAGAAAATGCGAGAAACACTACATTGTATATTTAACATGTGGCAACTTGTTTCTCTTTCAAAAAAAGTACTATTAAAAGGTGGTAGATTGTGGGGAACTTACTGTGGATTTTAGATTAATACTGTAGCTCATCAGTGGTGAAATTTTCTATGGTAGATTAATGCCTTTGCCGTTTTAACTACTCCTCTTTCCTTAAGATATTAATTTCTTTGTAGGGAAGTTCACGCTCTGTTAAATGTGAATTTTTTCTACCCTTAGCTGTAGAATAGGTATTTTATCTTTGAGTATTATTACATCATAATATAGTAGTAAAGGTGACTTTCATTTATCAACAAATTTTGTTTTTAATTTCATATTAACATTTTTCATTTCAGTAAGTATTCCAGAACACGATGAGGCAGACGAGATAAGTGGTAGGTACTATGCTGCCGACTCTCCTTCCTTGCTACCAGCTCAAGATTTATGAAGTGTCACTGTTCGAGTAATTTTCTTAGCCTCCACAATTTTGACTTGAATTAAAATAGTAAATGAGACAAGATAGTAAGAACGCTAAAATTTTATCCTTTAAATTCACAAGTTTGCATGTTACTAACATAGTGAAGCTTCATCATTTTTAATAAGAAATAATAACGAGATTGACTTCTTTTCAGAAATCCTCGGCGTTCTCTATAATCGCGTGGGTCTCTCTTCTCTGTTGTAGATGAAAACAGGGAAAAGGTGAACGACCAGGCGAAGCTGATTGTGGGAATCGTCGTTGGTCTCCTCCTTGCCGCCCTCGTCGCGGGTGTCGTCTACTGGCTGTACATGAAGAAATCAAAGTAAGCTGTGGGGAAAAGATCTTCACTGTTCGTTGACTTCCACTAGGAGAAATGCAGTGTCTTAATTCTGCTCATTCCAGCTGGGCATGTAATTTCTGTGGCAGGAAAGACATATTGCCCGCACCAGGCGGATCCTGTTTTGCTTTCAGCTCACAGTGATGGCATTACCGACATCGGGGACATGGCTTGGGGTATGATTTCATGTGTCTTGCTATTTTTCTCTCTCAATCATTTGAATTCTAGTATTTGGTTTTTTCAGTGTCTGGGTGGACTTTTTAAAAGCATATATTCTCTAAAAGTCAGCCATTCTAAACCATTCGCCGGAGGTTGGTAGATATTAATTAAAAGCAGCTAGTACGTCCTGAGCGTCTGGCCAGGTGTGCAGTGACAGGTCTAGCCAGCGGCGGAACTGCCAGTGAGTTAGAGTCATCTTGTCGTCACCACTCCCTGTTCTATTTAGGTCACTTTGCTCCATAGAAGCAAATTCAGAGACAAGTTCATCGTTATTTTGTCTTGAATTTTAAAAATTCATTAGAAAAAGTACCAAGATTACTTTTAAAATGATTTAGATGGTGTAGAGATTTGAAACTATTAGTCATAAAATAATGCAGATAGTGTCAAACTTACAAATCATCTAATGGTTGTTTATAATGAGAATCCAATTAACTAATAAAGATCCCCAGCATGCACACGTGCCTAGTACTTCCTCCTCATCACCCCAGCCCTGCCCCATATTCAGATGTGCAGTTTCTACCATTTCAGTAAGTATTCCCATTCTGCATTTAAGTGTGTATGCATGTTCACTCTCCCTCTGGGGTGCAGTCGCTTCTGATACGGGCACCTCACTGCGCAGTCTCTGGCAGTCCTCACATGGCAACAAATGTGTTCTTTTTCTCAATGAACATTTTGCCTACAACTGGGAGAGATAGAGTTTCTATCATTTGCATTTTTAAAAGTTTTTATTGGTGGTTCTGCGGTATATTGCTCAGTTCAAACACGGGTTTTAAATCCTCTTATCTTATAAATGAAGACATTGGTTTTTCAAGGGGATGCATATTGCTAGTGGTGACTTTGGAATTAATTTTATATTTTCTTGTTTTCTAATATAACCCCTTTTAACAACTTGGGTAATATAACTGAAGCGAAAATCAAAGGAAAAAGCAGGCTCAGGATTCATGCAATTACCCTATAAAGATATCAACAGTTTTAGTGGGCAATATTCTAATGGAGCCGCCATCAAAGGGAGGCAGTAGCTCAGAAATTTTAAAGTCACATAATGTGAGCATGTGTTGAGCTCTGTTTTGTTCTCATAACCCGTCTTTGAGGTAGACACTATTATGCATGTTTTACATTAAAAAAACAAAGGCAGAGAATGGTTAAATGACTTGCATAGTTGGTAAGGGGCAGAATTATATTTGATCTAAGACAGTGATGCTTCAGAATCTTTGTGTTTAATCACTGGGCCTTGCTTTGTCTCTTTTCTCATCACATGAGGCAGAAACATCTTCCCATCCTGCGTGGAGGTTTATGTGCCCGGTCACTCTCGCTCTGGGGTGCAGTCGCTTCTGATACGGGCACCTCACTGCGCAGTCTCGGGCAGTCCCCGCCACCACATGGCAACGAATGTGTTCTTTTTCTCAATGAATGTTTCCCCTGCAGCTTCATGTGGGTTTGTGTCTATGGTTCTGTGAAAAATTTAGAAAACTGCCTGACCCATGAAAGTGAAAGGAAATGCAAAGAGTTGCCCAGAGGCAATATCTGTCCTATAAAAATTCTCTGTCTATATGTATAAGTTTCCTAATAATCAGAATCTTATCATCCTTCCTTTATAATTCATGATAAGGTACTGAAAAATCTAACATCTTTGGATCAAGGGTATTTCTATTTTATTTACTTAGAGTTTCTGATACACTCCAAAGTCATTTTATTTACTAAAAGAATGAAAATAAAATTCCCTCTATTCTGAAATTGAGCTGAAAAATAAACAGCCAGACTCTACATTATGATCAAATGATTGTTAAATTATTGGAGTATCCCCAGCATCCTTAATCCCCCTATTTTAGTTTCCAGTGTCTCATCAGACACAATTTTTCTATGAATAGAAGAATTTTATGTGTGTCTGTGTGTATGTGTGTGTGGAGGGGTGTGACTTCATTGGTTATTACCATATGGTACCCCAAAATTAGAACCACAGATGAGTAAATGTTGGGCACTTGCCTTTGTAGTGCCTACAGGTTAATGGTTAAGACTTCCTGAATTTCCTTTAAAGTATCTCATTAAATTAAGTGCATTTTCTTACCATCCAATGTAAATATTCATTCCAATAATTGTCACTTAATTGAAAAGTGCACCAACTTCTCTAGACTTAACATTATCGGTAATCAAAGCAATAAACTGCAATTCTCATCCCAAGCATCAAAGTGTTTTTCTTATGAATTTGTGGCACTCTTCAGATTTCCTAAGTGCTTTGCATTCCTGATTATTCTTAGCAAGTTATTCATTGCTGATGTCCTCTGAGATAAGCCAGCATTTTGGAAATATGAGTTAATGTTAATCCCTTTGTCCAGTTTTCCTGTTTATAATAAGAGCCTTTAAGTTCAGAATTGCTAAGGCCATTTTTGGTTTTCCTATATTCTTTTTCTTTCTTTTCTTCTAGATCATTCCTTCAACTTCACAAATTTATGTAAAGGTTTCATTTCTACCTGTAGCTAATTCACCACCATATTCCATGCATGTGAGAAATGTGTGATAAAGGTATGGTTCAGACTTTCCTCTGGATACCTAAAGAAATATAGTCTTATGTTTACCATCTTACAAAATAAAACCATCAATAATCTAAGTCACCCATACAACTCTAAGCAACAATCAAGAGTCAAACATTTGACCTAAAAGTCTCAGTGATACAACTGCCCGGGTGATGAAGTTCAAGAAACATTCAGGGGAAGTTTTTTGCATTTAAAATTTTGTATTTTAAATTGACAATTTAAAATCTCATTCAAGAGAGATGAGAAAAATAAATCTTTTATGCCCAAACAAAATTTAAGAGTATATTTGTTAACATACCTAGCGGCTACCCAGTTGGTGTGCACCCCCCATTCCATTATTGTGGCCTGTGTACTTTTACATCCATTTTAAATACGGAGTCCTGCAGCAAGAAGTGCCTGGTAATGGCTCTTAGCATTTTGAAATTATGTATTTATAGCCCAGTAAGGACTCATGATTCCTCTGCTGCTTTGATTCTTATAGCTTCTCTCTGGAAGTCGTTTAAAATTGGAGACTATTTTGATAAGAATGGATGACTCTGATATTTTCCATATATGTAGTGTCTCAACTAATAGTTTCAGGCAAAAGGTGTTAATTGACTAAGCCCACTCCATGTCTGATTGTTTAACAGGTAGAAGAACATTAAAAACCAAGAGATCACTTAAAATGTTTTAAATAATTCATTCCTTTTCTCCTCATGCTGTCCTCACACGTTGTTTTTAGCTCTGCAGGGAGTTAACTGTGACTACTGGGGTTCCAGATCCTTTCCTGTGTGTCTTATAATACAAGGGCGAATGGAAAATTAAAAGAGCCAGAGATAAAGGGAAAAGGCAACATGATGTAGCCACACACTTGTTCAGAGGTTTATTAAAACCATAATTTCCAAGTTTGCTGCATTTAAGAGACCCCTGACCTCCATACTTCTTATCACTAAACTGGGAGTAAGCATTTACAGGACATTTGTGATCTCAACATACACATTGTCTGAATATTGGAAACTTTCAGAGAGATTTATCTTTTCCAATGGTGGGACTCATGAATATTTTTGTGAAAATGAGTGGGGAATAGGTAGATAATCTGGAAATCTAAAAGTCAAATATCCGCTGTTAGTTCTACCTTTATACAATGCTATATTATTCTACTACCATCTCAGAAAAAAAATAAAAATAAAAAACAGTTCTAAATTGGTGAAGGACTAACGAGGATTTGCCTGTAACTCTGAAACGTTAAGAAACAATGTTATATTAAGCCTCTAAAACCCTGCTCATTAGTATTTCTTGATATATAGAATAGGGTCTCAGAAGAAGGTTGACTTTAACTGGATTCTATTTCCAATCAATACTCGCTATGATGAGGGAACATCAACTCCCTACTGAAAAGGTAGTGCTGGAGGACTGTTTATAGCACATTTTTAATGTTTCCTCATTTATTTCTACATAAGCACCTACTATTCATTTTGCTTTTGTTTTTGTTTTTGTTCTTTTACTGAAACCCCACCAATTTAATGAGGCGAATACAATTAATCCTATTTCAGAGTATTAAAGGTTCAGTGAGATTAATCTGCCCAAGAGTGTTCCATATCCCATATATTTTCAAATATATTTTGGTACCTCCTCAGGACTTTTTTGGAATTAAAAATTGACCTCTGACTTTGATGTCCTGTGGCATGTAACGTGGTGCGTGGCATGGAAGGGCGTGTTCTGAAGTTGGGCTAATCCAAACTTCAGCTTCTTTCTCTTTCTCTGCCCATTGTCTGGCAAACAGCCAGAGGAAGAAAATAAAATTCCCCATTATCTATCAAACCATCAATGACAGAGTGAACTAGAAGGGAAATAAAATACTGTGGAAATGTAGAGTCCCCATCCAGTCAGTCACAAAGTCATTGGCCACTCAAAGGGCAGAACCATCCATGCCTCTCCCCTCCCCTATGACATGTGACCCAGAATATTTCCAGAGGAAAGGGCTTGTATGGAAATACAATGTTTTCAATTGTTTAAATTTCTTTTAGCTGTCTGCATATATGCATTTTTTTCATTTCAAGGGTTTGTTGCCACAGGCCATGGCGGCTGTGACCCTGTGCCACCACCCCCTCCCGCCCCCCAGCATCAGCCCCCTTAAGAAGGCACTTCAAGCTGTGATGCTGAGTACTCGCAGGTGGTGTCCTGTTGTGTGCATATTCAGTATTTGTATATTTTGTTTTGACCTCCCCATCTTTTAACTTAATGGTCCCTATATTTACTATTGACCTAGATGAAAAGGCCATTTCCTATGTCATACTGAGGACAGCAGGATTTCCTCTTTATCTGGAGAGTTTCTTTGGAGAGTCAGAAATTCCAAGGACAAAAACTTGAAAGTTGTAATAAGACAAACTATTTACTCCTCTTTTCCTTCTTTAGGCCCAGAAATTGCTGACAGAAATTGCCCTCCTGAGATGCAGGCATTAGATAGAGCCCTCCTCTCCTCTTCTAACTAATTAATCTTAGCCCGAGAGGAAACTCACTCTGCTGAGAGCTGTGACCAGGGGAAAGAGAAAAATAACTATTCTCCGGGGTGTGACCTTAATCACTTGTACAGGTGTCAACAGCCAGTCTGCTGGAAGTGGCAGCTCTACTCTGCCAGGGGTCCACGTCTAAATACCTGTGGCCCTGGTGTGTCCCAGCAGTGCTATATCCATCAATTAAAAATCACAACAACCCTCCTCAAACTTGAAAGTGCTAATGATTTCTTGTGCTGCCTCTGAGTTTTCAAATTTGTTACACATATGCCTACCTTTGGAAAACCTAAAGTCTCACTAACTCTTTCATGTGTGAATTATTTTCAGTGGGATTGCGTTTGTTTTTCAAATATATAATTCTATTATAATGTTTCAGAATCTTTGCAAATGACACCACATCCCCAGTTTGTGATATATTGGTTATGCCTGCCACTCCCATGCCCTTCACTTTTGCTGCCTTCTCCACCCCCACTAAATAGTCTTTAAATTGGGATATAATTGATATATAACACTGAGTAAGTTTAAGGTTTAATGTGTTGATTTGATACATTTATATATTGAAATAGGATTACCACAGTAGCATGAGCTAGTATCTCCGTCAGGTCAAACAATCCTCATCTCGTATTGCGGTGGGAACACTGAAAATCTGGTTTCTCAGCAGCTGTGAAGTGTGAAGGCACACTTGGCAGGCGCCACGGGATTAGTCCCCACCTCCTCAGAAGGAGATCTCGAAACAACTTTGTAATACTGAGGGAAATCTCACCAAAAGAGTTAAAGAATATATATAAATGTATATGTATAAATGTATATAAAGGTATATTTTATATACTTTCCTAAAAGGGTATATAAAAGTAACTTGAACCCTTAGTAGGCGCTTCGTTTATGGAAGTAACAGATGAGGAGTTGAGATCAGCTTTAACTCCCTGCTGCTGCTTCATAGACATGAGGCCCAAGGAGCAGCTCTAGGACTCCGCTTCAGTTTGGTGTGGCCCTGTTGCCTGCTGGGGCTTTATGTACATGTCACATTTGTCCTCACACTGGCCCTGTGAGTACATCCTCTTGTTCCCCTTGTTCATGATGAGCAAGGATGCTTGACAGGAGGGACTTGTCCAAAGACATTCAGCTCAGACTTGGTACCCGAGGATGAGAACCCAGGTCCGCTGACCTCTTCTCTCTGCCTCCGAGGTTAGACCAGACAGCCACCTCTGGGCTTACTACTCCCATTAATTTATTATGATTCTATGATTTAAATTGTTTCTCATATTTAAAGTTACAGAAAAGTCGACTGATGAAGAAAGTTTAAGACAAATAACCATAATAATGTGTATTTTTAAGCCCAAGCACTCCCTCTTCATAATGCCTGACTTTGCCCCTCCAATCAGTTGACTAAAAATATCTTGCTAAAGGGAATGATTTAAATACTTTTTTGTTCTCTTCCAGTCATGGATGGATTTCTAACTGATGTAGTTTATTTCTTCCTCCAGCCAGATTTATTAAACATAACAAAATTATATATACAAAATCACCTGGACCCTTACTGATCCTTTCTTACTAATATTTTGATAATTTAGTCCATAGAGTGTCAGAAAGTAATTTACTCTAAATTTAATAAAGTACCCAAAGCACATTCATTGAATAGCCAAACTACTGAAACTTTCCTGGTGTGTAAGACAATTAGCATGGATAGGCCCGAGTCCCTGCATGGGCTGCTGGAGAACTGAAGTGAGACACCAAGAGGCCATTCTGTGCACTGCCAGTGCGATGCCGTTGTAAGTCCGGGTCACCATGCCCCCACGCTCTGATTCTAGACACACCACAGGGGCATCGGTTTGCTGAGCTAGCACAGATACCAGCGGGGCAGCCCAGGTTGAGTCCTCGTGGATTTGCACAGGACTCCAACGATAGGTGATTCTGCCTTGTGTCCTCCACGTGCTACTCCGGAGTCGTCTCCATCCCACCAGCTCTTTAACCTGACCCAGGACTGTGCTGGGCACAGCTTCCGTCTCCAGCATCCAGCACGGGCCTCCAGCCCCGCTGGAGCTCTTTCAAATCTCTGAATTTTTACTAAAGGACACTTTTATAAAATAATATGTATTTTTACCACGTCAATCTCAAAGCCAAGCCCAAAGTAATCAGAATAAATTTTTAAGGTTTTTCTCTGCTAGGGAGAGTGGCATAACAAAAATAAAGAAATCCATAATAAAATGCATATAAATAGTATATACATGTACTCAGTGAATACCCCCTCCCCCACCAGCAACACTGTTTTCATTTCTACTTGGTGCATTTCACAGTGGTTAACACTGAACATACTTGTATGACTGTGTAACCTGGTGCATGGATACTGGAGCCAGACTGCTGGAGTTTCAATCCTGCCTTTGCTGCTTACTAGCTGTATGACCATAGACGAGTTTATTTCTCTTAAGGTAAAATGGAGATATCCTAAGTCTACAATAATTCAGTGTCTCTACATCACTTAGCACAGTGCCTGGCACATGGAGGCTTTGTCAGACTATTAGCAGTTATTATTTTTCAAAATGAGATTAGGTAAAGGGAGAGTCTTGCTTTCCATTTACCACTTAAAATTTTGTCTTCTGAACTTTAAAATAAGAAATATAATTAGTTTGGAGTTGCCTAACTCTTATACAAATATACTGTACAAATATGTTTCACGTTCCTCTTAACAACCCCTGTTTTGTCATTTCAAAGTATGGTAGTTTCCCCAGCACCGATAAGCTGGAGGAGACTCGAAAGGCCCTGAGCTCCTCAGCTCCCTGGAGAAAGTTCCCATGGCTCTTCCTCTTGAATACTTCCTTTTTCTGTTTGACACAACTTGATGAAGTCACAGAAACTATTCTCCATCCCTAGACAAATAAATCCACCTAGAAAGTAAATAAAATGGAAAATGGAAATGGTATATAGTTTCTGTTTATATCTTTTGTCTGTTTCTTTCAGTCCCTGGCTATGGGGATCATGCTTCACTTTTTCTCTGTGCAAGGTGGGGCAGAAGTAGGCTTGCAGTTGTGAGTACATGACATGAGTTTATTCTTGTATTGCTATTTCTTAATTATTATATTATCTTCCATATGAACAGCTGTAAACCTACTTTTGCCCCAGCCTGTATAATGTTTTTATAGCATGAAGGTCAGATTTGCTTGCATTAAATGTACAATTAGGTCTGCTTTGATCTAATCAATGTATATACATTTGTAACCATGATACTTCAAATCACAACACACAGCATTCCATCACCTCGATAATTACTGTGGATTCCCCTCATGTCTAACCCCCCAGCCCTGGTCTCAAAGGCAGCCACTGCACTGACTGTTAGCACCAGAACTTGCCTTATCTTTAACCTCATATAAAGGGAATTATACAGGATGTACTCCTTTTGTCTGACTTCTTTCATTTAACATAATGTTTCCGAGATACATGTATGAATGATTTTGTTTTTAATTGCTGAGTGGCATTCCATTTATATAATATATCACATTATTTTAGTCCATTCTCTTGTTTATGAACAATTTGCATAGTTCCTGCTCAGGATATTATAAGTAATAAGGCTAAAATCAACATTCTTATCCAAACACTTTTGGTACGTCATGTTTTTATTCTCTACTAGAAATGGAATTGCTAGGTCAGAGGCTAGATATTTGTTCATGAGAAATTGCCAGACAGCTCTCCAAAGTGTTTGTCCTTTATGCGCTCCCACCAGCCGTGTATGGGAGTTTCGGTTCTTCCTCGCCCTTGCCTAAATTTGGTGTTGTTGTTCTGTTCAATTTTAGTCAT
Organism: Trachops cirrhosus; assembly: GCA_028533065.1. NCBI lineage: Eukaryota > Metazoa > Chordata > Mammalia > Chiroptera > Phyllostomidae > Trachops > Trachops cirrhosus. Next base: position 114,297,447 of record CM052539.1, on the reverse strand, counting down.
TCTAGGAGGTGTGAAACGATATCTGATTCTGGTTTTAACTCACATTTCTCTGAGCTCTAATGATTTTCAGGTCCTTGTACTTACTGGTCATCTTCTTTTGTGCAGTGACTATTCAACTCTCCTGCCAGTGATTGTATTCGTATTTGTCCTTTTGTGATTGATTTGTAAGAATACTTTGCATATGCCATAAAAGTCCTTTTTTATAAATAGATGGTGAATATTTTGTTCCGGTCTGTGACTGGATTTTTTTAATGTTGTCTTTTGATGAACAGAAGTTTTTTTATTTTGATGGAAAAAAACATTTATCAGTTCTTTCATGTAACGTTTAGTGCTTTTTGTGTTCACTCCACAAAATCTTTGCTTATCCCAAAGTAGCAAGTATATTCTTTTTATGTCTTTTTAAAAAACTTTATAGTTTTAACTTCTATATTTAAAAATATGATACATATGATTTTGTGTATAGTACAAAGTAAAGATGGTATATTTGCTTATTTGCTTTTTGCTTTTGTTGTACATCTGTTTATCCAGTCATTTCAGCACCATTTCCTTAAAAAAACATTCTTTTAACCTTGGCACATTTGTCATAATAGCAATAATAATATGATTCCTTCAGCTTTGATATTCTGCTCACGTTAGCAATCTTATTTCTTTGCATTTCCATGTAGATTTTAGCAATTTGATCATTTCTACCAAAATTTAAAAACTTTAGAGATTATGATTGCTTTGAATTTATAGCTAAATTTATCTTAAAATATTTAGCCTCCCAATTCATGAATGTTATATATTTCTCCATTTATTTAATTTTTTTATTTTTCTTAACAATATTTCATAGCTTTTAATACATTTGACATGTCTTATAAATTTATTAATGTTCTATGTATGTTGCAGCTGTTATAAATGCAATTATTTTGTCATTTTTATTTTCCAGTTTTTTAAATATATTTTATTGATTATACTATTACGGTTGTCCCATTTTTTCCTCTCCTTTATTCCTCTCCCACCAGTATTTAATCCCCCACTGAGTTCATGTCCATGGGTCGTACATATAAGTTCTTTGGCTTCTCCATTTCCTAAAAACAAAACAAAACAAAAGAATATTTTTCAGTTGTTTATAGTAGTATATGAACTTATGATGAATTTTTCTTTTGAAATGCATACAACCTTTTTTCTAAATTCATTTCTTAGTTCTATTAGTTGTTTTCAGATTCCTTAAGATTTCTATAAAAACAGTCATCTGCAACTAGAGATGATTTTACCTTCTCTTCTGTTCTGTTCGCCTTTTATTTCTTTCCCTTGCTTTGTTGCACTTGTGGCGAGCCCCAACACAGTGTTGACAGCAGACGTCCTCACGTGTTCCCAGTCTGAGAGAAGGGATTTCTCAGGGTTTCCATTGTGGATGATGTTAGCTGTGTGTTTTCCCATGCACCTTCCCAGCGTCAGCCAGACTGTGAGGTTGAGGGCACAGTCCTCCAGACTGCCAAGTCTGCCCAAGGTTTCTGACCCCAACTGCGGGGAGGTAGGATCCAAACACAAAGTTAAAGGGAAGAGTTCACATAAAATCACCCTCACTTCTGACACCAAGTCAAGTTTTGGGGCTTCCCAAAACCACTCTCAGGCATGGAAATTTTCTAGAAATACAGAACTCACAGAAACCTATTCTACTCATGGTTATGTTCATGACGATTAAAGGGTACATTAAAATTGACCAGGGGAAGGGAAGTACAAGGCAGAGTCTGGGGAGGTTCCAAATGTGAAGTTCCTTTGTCCTCAGGGCTATGTTGCTTTACTGAGTGTGTGGCAACAGTGGGGAGTATTGCCAGTCTGAAAAGAGTACCCAAGTTGTAGTGTCCAGACTTTTTACTGGGGCTTTATTATATTGCCATGATTGATTAATTGTCCATGTGGTTGAACTTGGTCTCCAGCCTTTCACTTTCCCAGAGGTCAGGATGATATCACATGGCCAAAGCCACCCAAATCATATGGTTGTTCTTTGAGCTTGGGGTCATGCCATACCCTAAGATTGCTGGGTGCTGATGGCCCTAACCTGAAATATCTCCTCGGCATGAACTATCAGGAGTGATCTGAGAGGCCCGGCATGAGTGAGAAGGCCACTCCTGTCACTTGGAAAACTCTAATTATTTAGACATTGTCTTCCAGGAACTAAGGACAAAGGCCAGACCTATTTTTGGGCGAGGACAAATTCATTACTACACAATGTCCTAGAACAGGTTGAAGAACGTTTTAATATTCCTAGATTACTAAGAGTTTTTATCATAAATCATTGTTGAATTTTCTCAAATGTTCTTTTTACTTTATATCAAATCTATAACTACATTATTCCTATAAATAATTATATTTTCCCATATTCTTTATTCTGGAAAAAAAGGTAAATTGCATTAATTGACTCTTGAATGTTAAACCAGTTTTGCATTACTGGAATAAATCTAATTCTATTATGATGTATTATAATTTTTATATATTGATGGATATGATTTGTCAATATTTTATTAAGGATTTTTTTTGTCTGAATTCATGAGGAATATTGGTATATAAATTTCTTTTCTTGTAATATCTCTGTCAAGTTTTGGTTCTAGGGTAAGGTGGGCTTAATAAGATGGGTTGGAAAGAGTTCCATCCTCTTCTTTACTGAGTTTGTTACTTCCTTAAATGTTTGATAGAATTTAATGATGAAACCATGTGGGCCTGGAGCTTTTTTATGAGAGCTTACTTTAAAACAAAAATTATGATTTTAATTTCTTTAATAGATGTAAGGTTCCTTCTTGAATAAATCTTGGTAAGTTGTTCAAGGAAAATGTTTATTTCATTTAAGTTGTTGACATTTTTGCAAAAAGAAAAGTATCCATAGGATTCCCTTATCTTTTTTTGGCTGTGGGTTCTGTAGTGATAACACACTTTGAGTTCTAATATTGTTATTTTGTATTTTTTTAATCTTGCTCAGTCTGGTTTAGGAAGTTATCAATTTTCTTAATATTTTTAAAACTCTTGGCTTTGTTTTTATTTCTATTGTTTATTTTCTATTTTAATTATTTTTGCTCTTATCATTACTGTTTTCTATCTTCTGGTGTTTAGAGTTTAACTTGCCCTTCTGTCTCTGATTTCATAAATTAAATTAAAAATTTAGAGCATCGAGGTTAGCCTTTCTTTTTTTATTACATGAGCATTTAAACTCTGAATTTCAATCTCAGCAGTTTGTTAACAACATTCCACAAATTTCAGTATGTTGTATTTTCACATTCATTCAATTCAAAATGTTTTTAAATTGCTTTTTTTTATGTGGAGTCATGTAACTAGAACTATATTATATTCCAAACATTTCTCATCTAATTGCTTTGCTAAGACAACTTATTCTGTATGCTTTTACTCTATTGAAATGCATTGAGATTTATTCTTTTAGTCTGACATTCGGGCATGCAGTATTTCCTGGTAGATGCTATGTGGACACTTGAAAAAATATATATTTAGTGGTTGATGGGTAGAGTGTTCTATAGCTGTATGTTAGGTTAAATTAGATCATTGTTTGTTTAAACCTTACCTTTACAAATTTTTTTTCAAATTACTTAAAATCACTTCACATACAAGGTTATAATGCATTTCCAATACTAGAGCTACCCAGTACTAGCTACCTTATCATGATCATGCATAGTGAATTTTGATCCATTAATCTTAAATCAGCTACTGAGAAAAGTTCATTGAATTCTCTAAATAAGATTGTATATTTTTTTCTTTATCTGCCCTTTGATTCTAAATGATATCTATGCTGCATAGAGTAATCTTGGCTGTAGGTCCCTGCTTTTCATGACTTTGAATATTTCTGGCAGTCCTTTCTAGCCTGCAAAGTTTCTTCAGAGAAATCAGCTGACAGTCTTATGGGAACTCCCCTTGAAGTAACTAACAAGAAAAAACGAACAGAGTTTGTCATCACCAAGCTATTATTATATGAAATGTTAAAGAGACTTACTTAAGAAGAAGATCAAAACTATGCACAATAAAATGGCAGAAATATACAAGTCTATTAACAATTGAATCTAAAATAACAAACTGAGCAAACAAGAGGAACAGAGACAGAATTATGGTTACAGAGAGCATTTTGATGGTTGCCAGACAGGAGGTGTGTATGGGCAAATGGGTGAAGAGGTGAGAGGTTTAAGAAGTACAAATAGGTAGTTAGAGAATAAACATGGGGATGTAAAAAAAATTCCTGAAAATGTGACAGTCGGTTCTCACAAGCCAGTGAGCAATGGCTCCAGAATACCCCCAGAGCTAGACCAGAAGAGTGGTGACTGACCACAGAGGGGTGCTGCTGGGTATCTCGCACTGACCCACTCCCTTGCAAGACGAGACAGCTGGGTCCCAGAGAGGGCCTGGGATTTACCCAACCTCACGCAGCCGATCTGTTACAAGGCCAGATATACAGAGGTCCTCGAGGACCGTGAAAGAGACACCCTACTCATGTCACGCTGCCCTAAGGAAAGGCTTTCCACAGCTCATTGTGGCCGCCAGAATGTATTTGTCATGGAAAGAACATCTAAACCTACAGATAATTTTTATACAAATTTATTTAAGCTGGACTGGGTGGGTGCGCAGTGGCCACTTGGCCTTTCACTCGGTTTTGACTCTTGCCCTGCTATTGCTCCCCAGTCTGCGCTTGTGCTTTGCATTGAGACTGTCTAAAGCCATGGGCAAGTGTGGTGGAAAAAATCACCATCCTCAGTGCCAGAAGGAGATATTTATGGCTTTATTTTTTTCTTAAGCTTCCAGTTTGGCTTCGCACTGTATCTTGTGTGGGCATTTATACCTAAATGGCTAAACTCTTTAGGCTTAACCTATTTGCCTCAAGAGTATTAGGCAGTTGCATTGCCCGTCTTCCCTTCACTACTATAGTAATCGGGTATGTACTCGTATTTGGAGTGAACGCGACAAGTACCCCGCCACTCAGCTCCATTCATACAGTCACAGGTAACTATGCTTAAAGATCAACAGCAGAAGAAACACCAAAAAGAGGCCATCCCAGCATTAAGGGGTATTCCTGTTAGTGGAGTAAACTGAATGTTCTTTCTTATAGCCTAAGAACATTACACCCGCAACTGAATGTATATAGATTGCCATTAAACATTCATTGTAAGTTTTGACATAACAATTTCGACCATGATTAGCTCTCATTAATACCCGGTGCAGTAATTTTTTGAAAAATGTAAGTTGAACTTCTGTTGGATAAATTTCCATTAATACTGAAAAAAAGGATTGTGTACTTGTCTATATCCCCCTTAAGTTCTGCCAGTTTTGCTGTATTCTTTCATTCGGTACAGACACTTAGAGTTGCTATGACTTTTTCAGGTGTTGAACCTGCTATGATTATGAAATGTCTCTCATTATCACTATAATATTGCTAGTGTTGAATGTTCCATGGTATGATATAATATACCTACACGGCTTTCATCTGCATACTATTTACGTGTGTTTCTTTTCCATCCTTATATTTTTAATTATTTATCTCTTCATATTTAAACTGCATCTATATGCAGCGAGGCTGACCAAACTATGACTCCAGGCTCTTGCCTCATTTTTTAAATGAAGTTTTATAGGAGTGCAGCCATGCCCATTTCTTTGCATACTGTCTGTTTTTTCGTACTGCTCTGCCAAAGTTGAAGGGCGGGAACAAAAACCATATGGACTGCAAGCCGAAAATATTTGCTATCTGAACCTTTCAGGGAAAAAAAACCTTAACCCCTGCTATAAAGCATTTACTACTTCCACACTGTGTAGTCTGACAATCTCTAACTTCTAACTGGAGGGTTTAGCAAAGTTCCATTTGATAGTTAAGACAACCATCTCCCTGTTCCTTTTCTTAGTTGTCCTCTGTTCCTCTTTTCCTGCTTTCAGGTACTCAAATAAGTGTTAGTACTACATTTTAATTGCTCTACTGGTCTTTTAACTGTACCTCTTTGTAGTCATTTATTGTAGTTGTGCTTGGGATTACTATAAGAACCCTTAGTTCATAACATTCTACTTATATAATGATCTAAAATTCTTTTACCATTATAATTTTATTAACCTCTTCCATATCATCATAGTGTGAGGTTTATAGTATATGCAGTTGTGGTGGATATGACTACAATAGCAAAAAGGATGGAAGAGACCAAATAAAATAATGTTTCAAAAAAGGGTCTTACATATAATTTATTTTATACATATATATGTATATATATGAGGTCTGTCTGGAAAAAGTCCAGCCATTGTTAATGTAAGGAGAATGGTTTGTGGGTCATTGATGTAACTTGGCAGCCAGGGAGAATGGACTGGAATGCACATGTGTGAACAATGATGACTTCACTGTACTAATCAGTGATGACTTCACTATTCTAGTCATTGTGGGCAGTAGACACCGTTGAGTGAGCATGTGCACTGTGTGGACTTTACATCCAAGATGACTGAGCCAGTAAGGCAACAAATACGCATCAAATTTTGTGTAAAGCTTGAACATTCCTCAGCAGAAACTATCCAGAGGATTCAGAAGGATTTTGAGGATGATGCAATGAATGCAGTGCAAATAAGTGTTGCACAAATGCTTCAAAGATGGTCAAGAGTCTGTTGAAAGTGATCCACATTCTGGAAGGTCTGCAACAAGCAGAATACCTGAGAATGTTGAATGTATATGGGCTGCAGTCAACAAAGATCGGTGACTGACAGCATGAGAACTAGAAGCTGTTCTGCAGATTCCAAAAACTACTGTGTCCAAGATTTTGTCACAGGATTTTGGCAGGAAATGTGTCATGGCAAAATTCACTCCATGGCTTCTGCTACCACAGCCAAAGGAACATTGTGCTGCAGTTGCTAATGACTTGATTCAAGACACTACAAATGAACTGGATTTCCTCAAAAAAGTCATAACTGGACACAAATCGTGGGTCTGCAACTATGATCCAGAAACGAAGGCTCAGTCAGCCCAGTGGAAGTCACCTGGTTCTCCATGCCTGAAGAAAGCACAGCAAAGTCACAAGATCAAGACCATGTTAACTGTGTTTTGATTGGGAAGGTGTTGTCCACCACAAATACACCCCTCCAGACCAAACAATTAATAAGGAGTACTACCTCAATGTTCTTTGTCGGCTGAGAGATGCAACGCCACAAAAAGGGCTGCAGCTATAGGTAACTGGTGACTGTCAGCTTCATCACGACAATGCATCTGCTCATGTATCACTTCTTGCGCAGGTTTTTTTGGTGAAACATCCAATCACCCAGAGTATTTAGCCCCGCTACAGCACAGATTTGGCACCCTACAATTTCTAGCCTTTCCCAAAACTAAAACCACCTTTGAAAGGGAAGAGATTTCAGACCATTGATGAGATTCAGGAAAAAAATGATGGGACAGCTGATGTCTTTTGGGTGAGCTGTGTGATGTCCCAACATGCCTACTTTGAAGGGAAATGAGGCATCATTGTCCTGTGTACAATATTTCCTGTATCTTAGACCTTCTTCAATAAATGTCTCTATTTTTCATTGTATATGGCTGGGTACCTCTGGACAGACCTCATATAGAATTAAATGGTTGTCTTTGCAAAAAAAATTTTTTAACAGTATTTATATTTTACTACATATATACAATCTATATTTATTCTTTCCTGTACATCTGACTTTCCACCTAGTGTCATTTTCCTTCAGTCACAGAACCTCCTTTAATACTTACTTTAGACAGGTCTGTTACTGATAATTTCAACAAGTTTTCCTTCATTCGATTTAATATGTCTTTGCTTTGCTTTGAATTAAAGGGTCTTTTTATGGGCTGTAAAATTCTGGTTTGAGAGCTTTTTTCAGCATTTGAAGTATGTTTAATTATCCTTGTTACATATTTTTCCTGATGAGACATTAGCTGTTATTTTTATCATTGTTTTTCTGAACAAATTTTCCATGGCTACTTTCATGTCATTCTTTTTATATTTCTTTTTATCATTCCTTTTGGGAGTTGCTAAGCATTTTGGATTTGCGGGTTAATGGAGATCAATAAATCTGAGAGTATGCTTATTGTTTCTTAAAATGTGTTTTCTGCCCATTCTCTTTTGCTTCTCCTGTTGGGACTCTAATTACACGTATATTAGTCTGAACAATATTGTCCCACTGGGGATCTGCTGTTTTTCTACTGTCTTTCTCTTTTTGGAGAATATATAATTTATATTTTTGTCCTTAAGTTCACTACTGAGACTTTCTTCTGTCACCTCCAATCTGACGATAAGACAACTTAGTGAACTGTTCCTTTCAATACGGTAGTTTTAATTTGGAAAATTATTTTTGCTTCCTTTTTTGTGCTGAAATTTCTATCTGTTCTGTCATTGTTACCATAAAATTTTTCTCTATTTTTCTCTAAGTCTTTAAAGATGTGATATAATAACATTTAAAGTTCTTGCCTGCTAATTCTAAGGTCTCTGTTATCCAAGGACATTCTCTGAAATTTGGATTACATTTTTGTGTTGGGGCTCCACCTGCAGGCCCCCCTCCCCCGGCTGCCATGGATGAGAATAAGTCTACCAAGATATGATCTGCTTGGGGAGGAAAGGTGGCTGATTACTCAAAAGAGAAGGGCCCAGAGCTTTTTCCTCAGTGAGCTTTTATTGGGTTCATTTTGCGAAGGAATACAGGTAAAACTCATTAATCATTGTCAGGCAGTAAGGATCAAACAATAGATAACATACAAAGAACTATGAGGGCTTGTTCTGAGTCAGGGTCTGTTAGCTAAAGGGCTACAAAATTTTGGGAAACAAACTCATTTCCTACTCGGACCTTTATCATTTAAACGAGAGAATTCTTAGCAAAGCAGGTTTCACAGGATTTTAGGTATTCTTTCCTAGACCTGATCACCCTGAGGAACCTGCCCTTTCCAGCACAGGGCTGCACTGCCCTCTGTCATTGTTTCAGGCTTATGTCAAGCAGGGGAAGTACGGCAGCCAAGAGATTAGGAGACTTCTTGCAGACAAAATGAGGACTCAGGCTATGTGAAAGCCGAGGGGCGAGGGTCCATCCCATCACCCCCTTTTGCTCTAGCCCCCCCAGTCCTTACCTGGGGGCCCCCCATGATTGTGCCTGTCTTAGGTCATCCTTCCCTTGAGGAATCTTACCCATCATTGGCCAACCGATCATGCATTGGGGACCAGGCAGGGTGAAGTAAAAGGGGCAGAGGTGACACCCCTGCCAGGAAGGTAAGCTTTGTCTCCTTAGTGGCTTATGGTCCAAAGGTTGCTCACTCAGCCTTAGCCGTTGGTGGGTTACAGCTCCTGAAACCAGGCAGGGTGGTTCCCAACACATTTTTCTATTTTTTATGTGCTTTGTAACTTTTTTATTATATACTAATATTTTCAGTGTGATATGCTGTAGAGATTCTAGTTTCTGTCATATTTTCCTAAAGGATATAGATTGTTTTTCCCTACAGATATTATTTTACTGGTTGATTTTTTTAATCTTCAAAGGTTACTTTTATATTTTATATGGCAGATGTCTTAAGGTGAATGCCAAATATTGACACATCATCTTCAGGTGGCTTTTCTGGGATTTTAATAGAAAGACCGATATGTTCATTGAGAAATTCTGGCTTGGTGAGCTTCAACTACAACCTTTGTTTCTGTGTGGGTAATAGCTAAACCTATGTCAAGTTTTTAGGCTTTCTGCTAGATTATGTGAAATTTCTCCCACAGACACACAGTTTATTGTACACACAAGAAATATTGTATTTTACACACAAATCTGGAGCCCTCTTGATTCTGTGACTTTCTCCTTTCTGAGTTTTTTCTCCTTGATTGCCAGCTTTTGTTTTTGTTAGCCTATGTCTCTCCAGCTGGCAAGTGCCCTCGGAGGAAATGCTATGTGAAAATGAAGCTCACCCAGTATAAGAATCAAATTCCCTTTAGTTTCTACTTTCTTTTTTTATTCTCAAATTTAGTCCAATAGTTTATTGTCTATTTTTCTGACAATTTGTAATTGTCATCCATGTAAGAATTAACAAATGCAAGGTTTTAAAACACCATTGCTAGAACCCGAATTATGTTTTTTGGATTTCTTTATTGTTGTTCAAGTACAGTTGTCACCACTTCCGCCACCTCCCATCCTCAATCCTCCCCTCCTTTGGCTTTGTCCATGGGTGCTTTATACATGTTCATTGACTTCACTTCCCCTTCTTTCCCCCGCTACCTCCCCTCCTGGTTACTGTCAGTTTGTTCTTTATTTCAGTGTCTCTGGTTATATTTTGCTTGCTTGTTTGTTTTGTTCATTAGGTTCCACTTATAGGTGAGATCATATGGTATTTGTCTTTTAACGCCTGTCTTATTGCACTTAGCATAATGCTCTCCAGTCCCATCCATGCTGTCACAAAGGGTAGGAGTTCCTTCTTTTTTTCTGTTGTGTAGTATTCTATCATGTAAATGTACCACAGTTTTTTGATTCACTCATTTACTGATGCACACTTAGGTTGCCTCCAGCACTTGGCTATTGTAAATAGTGCTGCTATGAACATTGGGATGCATAGGTTCTTTTGAATTGGTGTTTCAGGATTCTTACGATATAATCCCAGCAGGGATTGCCGGGTCAAAAGGCAGTTCCATCTTTAGTTTTACGAGGAAATTCCATACTGTTTTTCACAGTGGCTGCACCAGTCTGCATTCCTACCAACAATGCACTAGGGTTCCTTCTCCACATCCTCACCAGCACTTGTTTGTTGATTTGGTTATGATGGCCATTCTGACCAGTATGAAGTGGTATCTCATCATGGTTTTAATTTGCATCTCTCTGATGGTTAGTGATGCTGAGTATCCTTTCATAGGTCTCTGGGCCCTCTGTATATCCTCCTTGGAGAAGTATCTGTTCAGGTCCTTTGCCCACTTTTTAATTGGATTGTTAGTCTTCCTGGAGTGGAATTGAGTGAATTCTTAATATATTTTGGAGATTATACCCTTGCCAGAGGGTATCATTGGCAAATATATTTTCCCATACAGTTGGTTCCCTTTTCATTTTCCTGATGTTTTCTTTAGCCATGCAGAAGCTTTTTAATTTGATGAAGTTCCATTTGTTTATTCTTTCCTTTATGTCTCTTGCTTTAGGAGATGTATCAGTGAAAATATTGCTGTGTGGAATATCTGAAGTTTTTCCTGCCTATGTTCTTCTCTAGAACTTTTATGGTGTCATGGCTTATATTTAAGTCTTTTATCCATCTTGAGTTTATTTTTGTGTGTGGTATAAGTTGGTGGTCGAGTTTCATTTTTTTGCATGTAGCTGTCCAGCTCTCCATTTGTTGAAGGGGCTATTTTTACTCCCATATTATGTTTCTGCCCCCTTTGTCAATTATTAATTGATCGTAGAGACATGGGTTTATTTCTGGGCTCTATATCCTGTTCTATTGATCTATGTGTCTTAGAACCAGAATTTCTTACAGTGCATGCTTTATATCAAAGTTGTAAAATCATTGTATCTTCAACCTTAGTATACCTTCCTCTTTCCCAAGCAGGTCAAAGCAAGTTGAAAAAAATCAAAATTGCAAAATTGATTTATTACATTAGAAAAATTTTCTTTTATTTATTAGGATATGCCTACAGAACAGTGACTCATTTGTTTATCATTCTCTTTGGTGGCTCCAATAAGTTGGAATTTTTACATTAAAGGCAAAGAATAGTAGTTAATGAAGTAAGTTTAAAAAAGAAAAAGAGACATACAGACAAAGGAGAAGTAAAGAGAAAAAGAATGAAGGAAAAAATCAGAGAGCTGAGAGAATACAAGAAATATAAGAAATAAAAGAAATAAGATAAAACAAAGAATAAAAGAAAGGAGAGGAAAGAAGAGGCTTTGAGAACCACGATTCTTTCTTTCATTGCCACAATATCTTACTGATTTACAAAATTATAATTATAAGCATATGTTAGAGTATATATTTAGGAGCTATTAGAATAATCAAGGTACATGTTTATGCATATAATTTTCTGCAGTTTTATTTCAAATGATTGGAGTAACACATCACTCAAGGTCTGCCACTCACTGTAGTATCTTCTCTATTTTACTTGTCGGAAAGAAAGCAGCAGGGTATGTATGAACTTTATATTGGTGAATCCTGGTATCATAAGGAACACTAAAAGAGCATAGATATGAATATAAACAACCAATTAACATATTTTCTATGTTATATGTATTATATACTATACTCTAACAAAATAGTAAGCTAGATAAAAGAAAATTTTACTAAGAGCGTCATAGTGATCCTGGCCAGGGTGACTCAGTTGGCTGGGTGTCATCCTGCAAAACAGAAGGTCATGGGTTCAATTCTGGATCAGGCACATGCCTGGGTTGTGGGTTTGGCGATGTTTCTCACATCCAAGATTCTCTCCCTCTCTCTCTCCCTTCTATTCTCTCTGGAATCAATAAAAGAAAAAATATTTTTTATAAAAGAACATCATAGTGAAGAAAAAATGCTTTTGCAGTGAGATCAGTTCAGTTCATCAAAAGATACATATTTTGGCTGCCTCCATATTCATTCAATGTATTAGGTGTTATGGGTAAAATAAAAAGAAAACCTGTCCTTATTTTCAAGGAGTTTATTATACTCATATTGAGAAGAAAGAGTTTGCCCATATCAGGGCGTGTCATGAAACAGATGACTGGAGATTTGGGTGGAAAGTCTCCAAAGAAAAGAGATAGATCTCTGTATTTAGGGGCTGGAGAAAGTAAGACATGCAAAAAAAAAAAAAAAAGGACTAGATATGCAAAAAGTCAATACAATCAATAATCAAGAAAAAGAATAAACAAGCAGATTCATGCATGATTTAGATGCTATAGTTAACTGACAAGGGTATTAAAATAACTCTTAGTATCTTAAAAGTGGGAGAAAAGATGGTTACTAGAGATGAATAAAATAGAGAATTAAATACATTATAAAATATTTTACAATCAAATTGACATTTTAGACCTGGAACAGTAATATTGAAAACTAAGACTTTGGTGGGTGAATTTGAAAACAGACTGACCACAGCAGAACACAAGAGAAGTAAGCTGGCATACAGATCAACAGGAAACACCCAGACTGAAGCACAGGAAGGGAAAAGAAGAGATGTGACACATGAGAGCGTAAAAGGTGTAGGACACACAAAAGATCTAACTTAGGTAGGTGTGAAATCCTGGAAAGAACAAAGAGCAAGATTGTCCATCACCAGTAAAATATGTAAGTGGATTATGATTTATTTACCTCATGAGAAGCTATACAACAGTGAGAACAGAACACCTACAACTGCATGCAGCATTATATGTGAACATCACAAACAAAGGTTGAGTTTAAACAAAATACAGACAAAAATGAATACATGTGTTGTGATTCCATTTAGATTCAAATGACAAGAACGGGTAAAACTCTTCTTTGGGAAGTCGGGATTGTGGTGACCTTTGGGAGGGGACAGTGACTGGCAGGGAGCACGATGTGGCACCTCAGGATCTGCAACTATTCTGTTGCTTGAGCTGGGTATAGGGTGCATTCGTGCATCCAGCTTTTGAACATTTATTGAACTGTACTGTTATGATTGGTACATTATCTTGTACGGATATTACTTTTCAACAAAACAAAATTTTAAAGGATTTATAGGTTCAAAGAAAGTCCAGGCTGTAAAAATTTCCTAGCAAGCATTCTAATTTACCACACCTCACATTCCACTGTTGAGATTACTAATATTTTATTAGCCGTTAATAATGTAACTTATTAGCACAAGAGAACAGACTTCATATCATGGTGACATATATGAAGTCTATCCCAAAGATATCCAGCCACTCACTATGAAAAATAGATACATTGATTGAAAAAGATACAAGAAACATTGTACATAGGACAGTGGTGCTTCGGTCCCCTTCAAAGTAGGCACCTTGGGACCTCACATAGTTTGCCATTAATTGTCCCATGGTATTTTCCTGAATCTTATCAATGATCTGAAATCTCTTCCCTTTCAAGAGTGATTTTAGTTTGGGGAAAAGCCAGAAGTCACAGGGCACCAAATCTGTGCTGTAGGGGATCTGAGTCCCCCGGGTGATTTGATTTTTCTGCATGAGACACAATGCCTGAGCAGGTGCATTGTTGCGATGAAGCTGCCGATTACCAGTTGCACATAGCTTCAGCCTTCTGAGTCATCCAAATAGTTTCCACAGAAGAATGTTCAATCTTATCACATGATTCGATGCAGATTTGTTGCTCTCCTCACTCAGTCATTTTGAATGTGATGGCCACACAGTACACATGCTCCCTTAATGGTGTCTACCACCCCCACTGGCTAGTACAATGAAGTCATCACTATTTATGCTGTGCATTCCAGGCCAGTCTCCTTGGCTGCCAGGTTACATCGATGTCGCACAAACTATTCTTGTTATATTAGCAATGGCTGGACTTTTGCCAGACAGACCTTAGTGTGTGTGTGGACAGTAGATGGTGAGTGTATATATAAGATATATATATTTATATTATTCTTTTTAAAAAATATTTTGTTTATTTTTAAAGAGAGGGGAAGGAGAAAGAGAAGGAGAGAAACATCAATGTGCAGTTGCCTCTTGAGTGCCCCCAAATGGGGACCTGGCCTGCAACCCAGGCAGGTACCCTGACTGGGAATCGAATCGGCAACACTGGTTCACAGGCTGGCACTCAATCCACTGAGCCACACCAGCCAGGGCTATATCTTATTGTTCATTTGCCTGGAAAATACATATGATAAAGAGGTAGCCATTCACTGTGATGTACCATCTTTGTCTAAGATAGAAGGTACTTACATGAATATATATAATTCAAGATACAGACTCAAACTTACAATGTGTTTTCATTTACATTGTTAAATACCTTTCTTGTAAAGTTTCATCACATACGATAGGATTTAATCATGATGACAGAGTTCAAGGTTTCTCTTCTGCCTCATAGCTTTGGATGCCTATACTTTAAGTTAAACTGAGAATTTTTAAATAACAAATTAAATATATACCAAACATAATGAATGTCCCAGCGTGAATGAGCTATATGTCTCTCTCTCACTTGGACATATGTCATACACCATTATAACCCTCTTTCTAGTAAGATAATGATTCTTGGCAAATGAGTTAAGAAATTCTATTTAGAGACTAAGAATGCTTTTAGAGAAAATGGAGTTTTCTACTCTAGCTTCTAGGATTATGTAATTTCTTAAAAGTAGAAGAATTACTAGGAATTATATGGCAATGATAATTCGAAGTACCATATCCCTGTGATCTCCCTGACACGCTTACAATAGGGAGTAAGTTAGGGAAAGAAGGAAGGAAGGGAGGGAGGGAGGAAGGGAGGAAAAGACGGAGGGAGGGAGAAAGGGAAGGCAACAGGAAAGCAAATGAGACACTCTTGGAAATACAGTATTTGATTTCTCCTGAGTGGTCACAAAACCAAGGAAGAATTTAGCTGTGTGCCTGGTTTCGGCTCTTAAAGGATGGAACCTAGTCAGTCATGTGAAACCGCGACGGCCACTAGGGCGGTGGTTCTCAAACTTCAGCATGCAGCAGAACCACTAGGTCTTGTTTATCCTGGACTGCGTGCCCCAACCCCAGAGTTTCTGTTTCCATAGTTCTGTTGCTGGGCCTTTGAATTTGCACTCCTGTCAAGTTCCCAGGGGTGTTGATACTGCTGATCCGTGGCCTCTATTTGAGAACCACCACGCTGGAGCTGCTTTCGCTTCAGCTGCTGCCAACCTTCTGTCATAAACTTGGCTCTCATTCTGTTTTTTTTTTTCTGACTTGAGGATATGCTCATTGATTTTAGAGAGGGAGGAAGAGAATGAGAGAGTGAGAGAGAAACATCAGTGTGAGAGAGAAACATCGACTGGTTGCCTTTTGTATACACCCTGACCAGAAATTGAACCTGCAACCTTTTGGTGTAGGAGACTACACTCTAACCAACTGAGCCACCTGGCCTGGGCTGGGTCTCCTTTTAATCTTGCTTTTGATTTATCCAATAAACAGAATGCGTAACAGAGATACAGGGGATTGACTCAATATGGATGCATAGTAGAGAATGCTAAAAAGGAAAAGGGACTCATGAAATTCCCTCAGAAAATTTTTGTCAGAAACTCTTGGCCCAGAATAAAAATGTTTACTATCAAGTGATAATAATTACTTTCCAGAAAGGGGAGAAAAAGCAACCCAGCCAAAAACATGATGCAACTAAGTATATATAGTCTGTTTTCAAAATAATGGGTTTCTTTTTCTCCTAATATACATTGAAATGGGGCCTGTTACCAATCAAGACTCATAGATGTGGAATGGTTCACGCTGACTATCTGCCTGTATTAGATGTAAAACACCTGCTTTTCAAAGATGCATTCATGTTAACCCTAATTTTTTTAAAAGAATAATGTGTGTATGTCAATGTACTAATGTTTAATTTCATTCCTTTGTAGGACCGCATCTAAACATGTAAACAAGGACCTTGGTAATCTGGAGGAAAATAAAAAATTAGAAGAAAACAATCACAAAACAGAAGCCTAAGAGACAAGCTGTTTTAGTTGTTGTCCAGGTGAGTAGGCTGTGTGAGGCTTACAGAAATAATTCTCAAGAAAGTATGAAACATCCTATGAGATGCAAGGAAATGCCTTGACATTAAGATGCTTCATCACTAAGGCTTTTAAAACAGGAGAGGAGTTTTTCAAAAGCAAACTTTGGTAATTCAGGTGTTCTCAGAGGAATGTAATCTCAACCATTTCCCTATCCTCCAAACAAATAATTATTATCCTCTGAATAATTAAAATTAATTTTGAGATTTTAACATTTAATTAGCATTTTGTATTCTCTTGGCTGCACAAATTTTGCTGAGTTCAAAGAAGCTTAATTTTATAAATTGATATTTTGGTTGGGTGAGTGCTGATTCTAATACTTTAAATTTATTTTTAAAAGCAATTATGAGAGTAATTTTAAAATATAAAAATCTTAATCCAACAATTTAAGATACTTAGGAATGTCAGAGTGTTTATTCAGCCATCTCCCAAATCATTTTAATGCAAGTGCTAATGAATTCGTGTGTATGCACATACACTTTTGCAGATAGTGTGTGTATCGTATACATATATGTGTACATATATGTGTGTGTACATGCCCATATATGCATGTGTATAATGCATATGTAAATATTACAGGTATTGCATGCATTTACATGGAATAACTATATGAGTGTGATTTTTTAAGGGAAGTCAGTTGGACAGGTTATTCTGTGTGCCCCTGAGTGAGAATTACTGTTCCTATGGCTTACTTATCTGAAATTAAAATCCCCAACAATTGCAGTGAAACTTTGACTCATTATAAATGAGCTGTAGTCACAATTTCAGTGCATCACCCAGACAATCGCATAGAGAAGATATGGGCATGGGAACAAAATTGTGATCGGAAGGATGCACACAGGAAAGGAAACTAGAATAGTTTAAGTAGGACACTTTTAAAATCTGCAAACCGGGACCTCCAGCTGATTGGGAGAAAGAAGTAAGAACTGGATTCTTCCCCCTATTTCGCCTTTCATTAGAAGTGGGCAGCATTTCTACCTGTTTGGGGTTTTTGTCTGTTTGTTTCCCTGATTCTCTGGGGTTCATTCTTCAATCTTTCATAAACAGATTTTTACCTTCCGTTATCTTCAGAATTGGATAGAGTGAATCCTCAAAGGAAGATCAACCTTGACAACAGAGCCCACAAAAGATAGAGATTTGAAGGGATACGTGAATTTTTTAACCTGAAGAGAACAGGATGAAATATTTCCCTGAAAGCCTTTATAATCTTCATACAAATTAAGCAATGTTCATAAAAATAAAGACTCTCAAAATTCCAAAACATTATTTGAAAAAAAAGCCATTGCATGCCTGGGATTACAGATAGGCTCAGGGACAATGGAGTTTTATGAAAGTCTCCTGTAAAGTAACTCCTGTCACTTTAAGTACAAAACATCTGTTGATGGTGAAAAGTGATTGCTATGGTAACTTACTAAATTATGTTTTTTTCGTTATTTCAGAGAAAAAATTATATAGGCCAAATGAAGCATGAACGTGGATTGTATTTAAGACATATACAAAGACATTGACAGCAATTCATGGTTCAAATATTAAGCAATTCATTCTACCAAGCTGTCACAGGATTTCAGAGAATTATCTCAAGTCAAACAATGAAATGAAATTGCAAACAATAACAAGTTTTGGCAGCCATGATGATAGGTCCATGTTGTATTTGGTTTGATTTTTTTTTTCTGTAAATGTCTGCACTGAGGATTTTCTTTGGGTTTGCCTTTTCTGTAAATTTTTTACGTAGCTATTTTTATACACTGTAAGCTTTGTTCTGGGAGTTGCTGTTAATCTGATATATAATGTAATGTTTTTATTTCAATTGTTTATATGGATAATCTTGAGCAGGTACATTTCTGATTCTGATTGCTATCAGTAATGCCCCCAAACTTTTTCACAAGCACCTAAATCCCAAAGGTGGCAGCTTGTGAAGACTGGGGACACAAACATTGCCCTATTCCAAAACTGTGATTTTTATCACAAAAGGGGGAGGGAGGCAGAGAGTCAGATTGATAAACACCAGATGAGCTGATTCTGTGAAGGCACCACCCGCTGACTCTCAGAAGCAAATCACACATGCGAATAGACATATATACATAATGACAGTACTCCCAAACTACATTTTTGCCTGTACTGAAAACAACGTAACAGATTTTGGGTAACACTTACCTTTAGAGACTCCTGCTAGTAAATTATTTTCTGTCAAAAAAAAAAAAAACAATGTGTGAGAGACAGTTTGGAAAAAATCATGGATTACATTTCCATTTTCATAGATCGCAATGTAAATCACTGTATTTAAAAATCGTTGTTAAATCCTTTGGGTTATCCACTGCCTTAAAATTATAGCTATTTCCTTTTTAAAAAGATATCAGTCAGAATTGGAGATTTTTAACAGTGGTCATTATCAAAGCTGTGTTATTTTCCACAGAATATAGAATATATATATTTTTTCGTGTGTGTTTTTGTTAACTACGCTACAGATATTGAATGCACTTGAGATAATTTAGTGTTTTTAACTGATACATAATTTATCAAGCAGTACATAAAAGTGTAATAATAAAATGTCTATGTATCTTTAGTTACATTCAAATTTGTAACTTTATAAACGTGTTTTATGCTTGAGGAACTTTTTAGAGTGGTAGTATAAATGGAAACTTTTTGAAGTAGACTGGATATGGGCCAATAGCTACTTGTGAATAGACTTTTAAACTTTGTTCTTTCAAGCAGAAGCCTGGATTCTGGGAGAATACTGCACAGCCATTTTTGTCCCAGGATTTACATAACTTTATAGAAAAAGAAAATGAACATCAGATTTTCAGGTATAAAACTGTGTTCTTTGGGAGGAAGAGGAAAACTGGTGTTTGTTTTTTAGACTGTTGGAGTAAAAATTATGAAGGCAATGAAAAATAAATTGAAGATTAAAGTGAGAGGGAAATTAGGAATAATATTTTGCCACTTCTGCATTATTTAGAAACATACGTTATTGTACATTTGTAAACCATTCACTGCCTGGGCCGTAGTGACTCAGTTTAATGAAAGCTTCCTGTAGTGGATTGGTAGGGATTAAATACATGTAATATCCTATTAGACTCGAAGCTGTGTAAAATATTATGGGGAAAAAGAAAATATGTTATTTTGCCTCTAAACTTTGATTTACTGAAGTTTTATTTGGTAGGGAGAAAATTGAATTTTGGTCTATATTTAAACCAAAGTGAACGGGGAAAAACCAAAGTTATTTGTTTTGCATGGCCAAGCCATCCTGTTATCTCTGTAAATACTGTGATTTCTCTTTTTTCTTTTCTTTTTAGAATTTTGTTAAAGAAATTCTAAAATTTTTAAACACCTGCTTCCATAATAAACCATGAACACTAAAATGAAATCACTTCCATATAAATACTTTTCTTTTGGTGTGAGAGATCAAAGGGTCAGTCTATCTCCTAAGCTGTGTTTGCAGAAGGGAGCAATGCGACAGTAGAAAGAGGGGGTATACTGTAATTATTTATTGGCTTTCACTTGCTATGGTAAAGTAAATCCAAAAGCAGCTGTCGTAACCTAGAGAGCAGAACATTCAAAAGTCAGAGCTCTGGACGGAAAGCAGAAAGTTAGCCGGGCAAAGCGGGACAGTGTGACAACGACTGAATCGGTGCCTGGATGAAACGGAAAGCTTCTTTGTGTAACAGCTGTGGCGGAGCCGTGCACAGCCAGGACGGGAAGGGAGGTCCTGCGCTATCCTCGACTTCCAAGGCGGCTTCTCTTCAATTTAATTCTTTGGCCACAAGAGGCAGGTTTCACCAGTTCAAGTTTCACTTCCAATCTTTGATTACAGGAATTGTATGTGGAAATGATTAACATACCCATCTATGCCTAAAAGATAATAAAACTGAAATATGTCTTCACATATCTCTTACAGCTGTCTGCCTCTTGTCTAAACTAGGACGTTCATGCATAGAATGTATTTGTCTTTATTAAAGAGTAGAAAACTCATCGTGACTCTTCACCTCTCTGGAGAGCGAATGCAGCAAAATAAAACTGTTCACATCTTCCTGTTATGCCACTTTCACTAGCCCTAGATTTCACCTGTAACTGGGTCTGTGATGAGTGTGCCTCTGTCTTTAATGACAGGATCGTGTTCCCTGTGGGCGTCTCACATGACTGCTCTAGGAACTTAATTAAGAGGACACGTCCTATCTCTTTCCTCCCACCATTAATGCACTGTTCGATGTACAATCTGGAATTGCATGGGCATGAGCTTTCATAGAAATGTTTCACCTTTAAAATAAGGTAAAGTCAGCTGTGTACATCAATATTTATGTGCTAGGGCCAACCATGCATTATCTTATTTAATCTTTAATGCTTGTAAATTGTATTAAATATACTCCCTTATCTTATAGCTGAAAACTAAGGTTTAGAGAGGTTCCATAACTCCCAAATGCGTTCAGCTTCTGCGTAGGTAGTTGGGGATCAAATCGGATCTGACCCTAAAGGCCATGTTTGCCCCAAGCTGCTATAGTTTCCAACCTTCTTCAATCAAGAAATCTCGCTTTTCATGACATGTAAAATTGGGAAATATTGACACATGAACTGGTTATACAATCTATAAAGGATTATTCAAAGAAGTTCAAATCAAAGAACATGACAATATTATATAACTTTCCAGCTATATTTGGATGATTAGATATTTTATTAGACATATAATCACATATGTGTTTAAAACACATGCGTTTAAAAATTGATGTGCATATATATGTGGTACATTTTTAAACACATATATATTCCTGACATATACTAAGTACCTATTATAAGAGAGACTATATTGATGCATTATTTTTGAGGGGAGACCGAGAAAATACTGGAATTATCTTCTGGAAGGCAGGCCCCTTGTAGTACAGGCTTCCCCCACTAGGTGCATGTTCTAGGAACCCATCTGTATCAGTGCACCAGCTGGCATTGTGAGAGGCTGCGTTCAGCTTCAGTGAAGTTTTTTTGAAGATCCATAAAATGTTTGCCCATTTTATGATGGGTGATTTACGAGCATACCTGCC
The DNA here is from genome assembly GCA_028533065.1 of Trachops cirrhosus. NCBI lineage: Eukaryota > Metazoa > Chordata > Mammalia > Chiroptera > Phyllostomidae > Trachops > Trachops cirrhosus. The sequence goes on along the minus strand of CM052539.1, from coordinate 114,275,837 downwards.
CACACTGTGCTGAGTGTTCAGCAGTTTTTGAGCAAAAACAGCATGACCCCTATGTCCCACCCTCCTTATTCACCCAGTCTCGCCCAGAGCAACTTTTGTTGTTTCCCCAGATGAAAAATGTCCTCAAAGAGAAAAGTTTTGTCCAAGTGGAAAAGGTGCAACAAAAAACAGTAGAAGCACTAAAAAAGCATCAAAATGGATGAGCTCAAAAACTGTTTTGAGCAGTGGAAAAACTGTCTTCAATAGGTGTACTGCATCACATGGAGAGCACTGTGAAGGTGACTGAGGTTTAAACATGTACGAACAAACACAAAATATTTTACAAATAAATTCCAGGGTTTGGGGGTCCTCCCTTTGTACACTTTGACTTGAATCTGCTCAATATCCTGCTACAGGAGGTGCGGCCTCCATTTGACAGACCAGAACAGTGTGAGCAACTCCGTCTACCATCACAGACAAGGGAGGTGGTTACGCCCAGAGCTAAGCTCGAGATGCCCAAGTCCTGCTCTATTCACTGTATGACGTACCTTCCCTGCTCTAAGAAGCTACATCTGTCCATGCTCGGGAGGGCTACCAAAAAAGGTAGATTTGCATTAAATAATTTATTTGATCTCCTTAGTAACTCATGTCACTCATATTCAAAGGAATATGTGGAAACTGCTTTGAAAAATTATTATATAAGTATTCATTTTTATTATGTATCTATAAAGAATTAAATGGGAAATCTTTACTATTAAAAATCAGCACAATAGATTTGACTTTAGAAGTGCCATACTTTAACAATAAAAATACTTCAGTTGAACATAGAATGTATATTCCTCATCGAAGCTTCTTAATAAAAAAGTTGTAAAGCACTGTGTTTGGGAAGCATGAAGTCACGCAACTGGGGCTCAGTGTTTCCCGCATTCTTTCTTCACCTGTGCATTACCCTTGTTCTGATTCAATTGTGTTTTTCCCCAAATCTGTCCTCTCTCATTTTTCCTTATGAACACATCTCAAATGCACAAGTATGCATTGGGAAATGAGCACACAGACAATCGACTTCCAAGCTAATTCCATTCTCCAGTTACCTGTTCTTCCCCTTTTTGTTAGCTTTGGGAAAGGTTTTACGTTGTGACCGCCCTGCAGCTGGATGAATGAGAAAAGGTATTCACACTGCAAGTATGTGTGTGCATGTGTGAGCACACACACGCAGAGCACATACAGGTTGTGGGCTGTTTTACCCCATTCTCCTTTTCAGAAAAGGAATTGCTTGAATAAATACAAAATGTTTGTAAAACAAGCAGCAGCTTTACGGTGAAAATATTCATGGCACTTGAATGTGAGGCACTCATAAGTGTAACAGTTACTGTAGCACATACTTGATTTGATAGCTGAAATGAAATTCATATGACTGAACCTAATTATATACATTCTATGCTACCAGGAAATAAACGAGGGCCTCAACGTTGTAGAGGTTCAAAATAAATGATCAGATTTCTGAGAAAACTTGTACGCAGAGAGCAGAGACGGACCTTCAGAAGGCACGGCATTTGATAAAAATGTGCCCCTGGCAGCTGATAGCACCTCACTTTACACTATTTGTAAGAGAATCAAAATTAAATATCAACTTTTCCCATAAATATTTTCTTTCTGATTATATTTTCACACATAGGACAGAATAAACTGAGCTTCAATTAACAGTTTAAATTGAAGGTTTGATTCACATACCATCTGAAATACTCACTTCTATAGAAATAATGGTTGAAATTTGGGCAGCCCTGTACAATTCTTTGAATTCTCATCAGTAAGAAATAATAAGTAGTGAAATAAGACACAGTTATTGCTCAAAGGTTGGTTCACAGCCCTCTACCTGGTTGGCCTATTAAGGAAATGGAATATTTCTGTTAAAAAAAGGTTTATGTCTAAGCATTGGAGTCACTACTTGGAAGCTAAATTGTTACTGAAAATTCAATTTACCCAGAAATTCTGGGCTTCGATATGTTGGCAATGACAACATACTCCATTTTTTTTAATCTTGATTAGAATCATCCACCAAAAGCTTAAAAACATCTTTGTATTGAGAGGCAGAGACATTACTTATTGTTGAACTTGATTCCAAGAGAAAGTTTATTATTTAAAACTGAATCTTTTGCAGATTTATTTAAAAGAGTCATCTTCTGTGTGAGTTTTCTTAATTTAGAGAGCTTTGTTTTTCATATATAATAGTTGCATATGCACTGCTTAAAAGATGATGAATATTTGGTCATATTGAGAATACCACAAAACAACTGATAGACCGTCCCCCTCATTCCTAACTGATAATCTGTTAAAAAGATGGCTGTAGTGACTTTGTTACTCTTTCATTCTTTTGAGTTATTTTTTCTTGACTGTGATAAAATAATATAATTAAAATATCTCTATACTTCATAGTTATCGTGACAGGACTTCCGTTTTCTTGTCCCGATGATAATGGCAATGTATGGAATCGGTGTTCAATTCAGAGGTTGTATGGACTTATAACTACTAATGCTGTTGTTTTCGTGGGATTTCTGCAACAAAAGTGGAGCTGAATTGGCACTGACACCCTCAGCATCAATGCCCAGTGGCTCTTGGCATTGCACTGAGGAGAATGTGGCACTGAGGCAGGTTTTGTTGGTTCATCTTCATCATTTCTCCACTCTCACTGGAAGTAGGGTATGTGTGTGTACAAAGGTTGGGGGTGGGAAATCTCAACTTCTTTTTTAAAATTATTTTTCTAAGCATTTGATTCAATGAGGAAATCATATGGTTGGGAGCAAAGTCAAATGGACTTCACCAAAACTGCTTACATTCCAAGTTAGAAACAAAAAACCAAAACAGAGCAGCAGAGGTCTAGAAAGTTTGGTGAGCATGATGTGGTTCTGCATGTCAGCTAAAGCACATACATTTACAACTGTATTTAACTGGGTTTTTTCTCAAAGGTGACTTTATGGGATGAACCATGTCAGCAAAAATTCAGAGTCTTTGATTTTGTCCTTGGCTCATATGTTCTTCTTAGACAAAGCCCCCACAGCTCCACCACAGCACAGGGCCCGGAGACCACAGTGCCAGCCCTGTCCTTTCATCCTCCTTCGTGTACATTTGGAGAGCTGCTTTGTAAACTTAAATGTTTTTGCAAAAAGCATCCTCTTCCTGTTTCTCTCATGGTCCATTTGTTGCATTAGATACCCTAATTCTTTACCTTTACCTGTCTCCATACCCAGTGCATGTGGCTTTGCAGCTCTTCCCACAAAAGGGTCAGAGCACATGTTTCCACTCCTTGACATTAGGTCCATCCATATAATTCACTTTAGCCAATAAAATCATGTGGAAGCAGCAGGTTTTCAGTTCTGAGTCCAGGCCTCAAGTGGCCTACCAGGTCTCTTCTTAACCTCTTGTACTTCTCTAATTGCCATGGGAAGGACAAGCCAAGAAAAGCCTGTTTATGCCAAAAGGAAGTTAAAGACATGGGGCAGATCTGCACCAGGTAAGGTGCCTCAGACAAGCCCAGGCTAGAGTAGGGCAAGCCCAGCCAAGATCAGCCAAGCCCAATCTATAGCAGCTGTCAGTCAAGTGACCCACAGATACATGGGCTATTCTACTAAATGAGTGTTTAAGCCACTAAGTTCTGAGATTGTTGTTATGCAACAATATCTAACTGGTATACCTCTTCAGAGGCAACAAGTTTCTGGTTGGCTTATTAGGTCGGGATAACATCAAAAACATTCCTTTCTCACATACACACACACACCCAACACAGTCAGACATACTTCCTTAAAGCTGTGATGACTAGACTTTTGTGCTATTGAAAGGTTCCTCTCTTCCCTGATTTTTCTGGGATCAACATTCACTACCCAGGGCGACCAGCCCCTCTATATGCTATTAAATATACTTTGGCACCAACACACAGAAATTATTTGTAGTAATGCCAAGTAGCTGTTTAGAGATGTTTCGTGAGTATATAAATCACACAGAAGTCTCTCAGCAGTCGGGGCACATTTGCAATCTGTCTGGCGCTGGTCCCCATTTGTCTTTTCTTGTTGTTCTGAAAGTTCAGCATTCACGACAGGTTCATATAATTGCTTTCTCTGTATTTCCACATAATTACATGCCAATACCTTTTATCAAATTAGAAATTATATTCAGGTTAGATAGTCCACTGACACCACATTCCTCACCAAATGTCAGAGTCCCTTAAAAATATTCTCAGCTCCAAAGGCCTAATTAGGTTTCCAGTTATTCGTGCCACTGGTCATTAGGACAATCATGCAAATCAACAAGGACTAAGGTACCCAGACACTAAATCAGAACATCCTAAAAGAAATCAAAATTTTTCAAACTGTATTTATTAACCTTTTCTCTAGACCCATAAAACTGTCCAGCAGAATGTTTCCATGTAAACAGAGGGAAACAGGGGTAGGGCTGTTTAATTAAGAAGCAATTGGGAAGGAGTTATTAAACACACCCACACATACATACACCCTCACCAAATTTTCCTGCTGGCTACGCAGATTCTCAGTGTCCACTACATCATGGATGAAGCATGGTGGCAATGGTGTACAGGCAGAGGTAGACACTTCATTTTTGCACCCCCCCAAATGGCACAGGGCATTCTTGAGGCACAGATGTACTTACCGGTTGTCGTAAGTGATACTCTAACCTTATGAGTATCCACGCTACAGTCTTTCCTATAAGCCAGCCTCCAGCCTTTGTCACCAGCCGGAGGTGCTGGGCCACCTATACGGCTACCAGCTTCACAGGCAACACCAGCTCCAAGGAACAACAGTGAGTTGACACAGGTGATTATGGCATTCACTCAGTTTTTTTAATGCAGATTCAATCCAAATTTATAATAACCCAATAGCAATCATAATCACTCAGAAGCGATCAGCAATAGCATCACAGGAGAGAAATGGAAGATAACGAGCCCGAGTGCCGAAAGTCCAGATCAGGTCCAGGTCTGGGAAGCAGCTGGTCCGTATCCTGCAAGACAGTCCACAGCAGCTTCAGAGTCAGCTAGAGCAGGGTCAAGTGGAGCAGCAGAGCATCTCTGGGCAGTCTCGCTCAGCTCCTCTGGGCTGTCTCAGGTCCTTTCAGCTGTCTCAGCCCTCTGCTTGAGGGCCTTTGCTTTCACACTCTTGTACGATGCAGTGTTGCAATCACCTGTAATGAACACGTGTTCTTTGTGCCACCTCGATAACCACAAGTTGATTATGTCGCTCTGCTGCGCGTGCTCTGAGAGGGCGGTGTTACCCTTTAGATAAGCACATGAGGTCTGCCACACTGTACTGTGTGCGCTGAGGGTTGTGTCATCCCCGTGTCATTGCTCTACTGTGCATGCTCTAAACACGGCTTCTTAGTAGACAGGACTGATGCCATCTTAGATCAGCCCTGCTCGCCACACTGGTTTAATGAAAAAATAATAATCTTTAGAAAAACACAGGCTTTTGAATGGACTTCAAAATGAATAGGGATCTGCAATTCATTAGCCATGAGACCTCGAGTACAACAGTAAAACCCCTGAGCCTCGGTCGCCTCATCTGTAAAATGCAACAATTCTGACTATGCTGGATCTTGTTCTTAACAGGATAAAATGCGCAAGTAGGAGAAAATAACTCTGTTTCCAACTATTGAGTGAATATTAGACATTACTGCATGGCGAGGTAATCCAATTCAACAGAGTGTAGATTACAAACGTGGAGGCAGTAAGCAAAGAAATAGGCATGTTTTTTACATATGAACACTATTAGCAGTATATTTTCCCACAGTGGGAAAGTGAAGTCTGTGAGAACTGCTGACTGGCCGGCGGTATTTGGTCTAATAGATTAGTCCTTGGGCAAATGCTAGCCTCACTGTTTGTCATTATTCCTGAAAAGGGTCTTCTCCACGTATACGTGTGAATCGATTCTTCTTTACGGCTGATGTCAGATGTGTGCTGCTCTCAGCAAGCCAGCTGTATTATCAAGGCCTGACATAGTCAAAGGGAGTACAGTGCCTGCTATATAGTAAGTACGCACTCAGTGAAGGTGCATCTACCTTACTTGACTTTGTCTACAACAGTTAGTAGCAGTATGGCTGTAGGTGACCCCATACAGCTAAAATGGGGTAGTGTTTGGGGTGACATCACCTCTTCCAGTTTAAACAGTTCAGTTACTTGCTTCCTTTCTATTTTAGTCTATTTTAACTAAAAATAGACTGAGATGATAAAAATATGTGAGATGGTATACTATGCTGGAGAAAAATAATAATAATACAATAATTACGAGACAATTTTGAATATCCTCTAAGTCCAGAGACCTTAAAGCCATCAGCAGATAAAAAACTGTCTACCTCCCTAGCCTTTTCCTTCCTCCTCTCCCATGCTCCAAGTCCAGAGAGTCAAAGCTGCAGATACCAGGGTGGGAATGAAGACAGAAAGCAGTCACACCTCAGTCTGTGCCCATGCCTTAGAACAAAATGGAAAAAGAAAAGGCTGGCCTCGGAATGAAGAGCGAACCATTGATTAACATCTTAGACTGACACTCTTACTGAATGAGAGACTAAGTTTTATGATTTCAAGTGACAATAGAACTGTCCATTATCTCTCATGAATCAAAAATTCCCGAGTCCTTCCCAAGTTCCCATCCAAGGACAGAGAACTTAAACATCAGATTCTCTTCATTCAGGAGGCTGGCGTTTTATATTGAAATCATTGAGTAAACAATACAGCAAACAACACAAGTGGTCATCCTGCCTCATCACTGCTTGTGTAGCGGGACCTACCAAGGGAAGAGTGAGCATGTGCTCTGCAGCCCGTAAGTCAGTCAGGCTGCTAGCAGAAATTAGGTGATTGGAGATAAGAACTATGTTACCGGTAATTTCTTTCTTACCACTCCTTTCTTCCACTTTTCTCCTCTTTCCCAAGTCTTACACACACATCAAATCCAGATGACACAAATTATCTCATCACCATTACAGCTAATGAATGACATGAGTTTTCTACTTGTACAAAATTACAAATTAAATTTTGTTAACAAATCCATCTTCCATTGTGTCCTGGTAGAAAACTTTGTGAACAGTCTTACAGAATCCTCACAATTACTGCCAGTGATAGTATATTTAAAGGATTTGAGGTCATCGATCTAAATTAATGCATGGTCTGATTAGAAAGCACATTGCAATACAATTCATCCTTTAAAGGATCTTTTACAAAATTAAAATAACACATGGTTACAGTATCATTTTCTTGAACTTCCTCTCCTCCCCCAAACCTCTGGAAACCACCATTCTACTTTCTGTCTCTGTGCTAAGATTCCAAGTACCTACTATAAGAGCAATCATACCTATTTGTCTTTTTGTGACTGGCCTATTTCACTTAGCATAATGTTCTCAAGGTTCATCCATGCTGCAGCATTTTACAGCTAATAAATAACATGCAAGGACAATCATTTCAAATGCAACATTTAATACCACTGTGTTTCTCCCTTAAAAGCTGGCAGTTTTAACCCCTTTATTATTAATTTGATTAATGCCAACTACTATATGTGACTGTGAAGGAACAGAGGGAAACCAAAGTTAGCACATTGATTTATTTAAATTTTAATTGATGAAAATGATATGCCCTTTAGCCTATGATGTGAAGCAAAAGAAAACTATTCCCTGTACAAAATAATTAATTTGTTCCTATGTGAAGAATCCAGAGAAATATTTCACATACAAATGACTGTGTGCATTTTAGGAAGATATATATTTTTGTGGATTCAAGGGAGAAAAAACAAAATCTGTAACACATATGAATGACAGCAAAAGAACTCCAAAGGCAATTCAGTTAACCAAGAACCTATGTGCTGAATGAGCGGGTCATCTGGGCTGCACACAATGCCTTAGAGAAATATAACCAAGATCATTTTATAAACCTCATCTATGTTTCATTTTCCACACTGCAGCTCTTTCTGCATTTCACTGAACATCACGTTAGGCAGAAGTTTTTCTTCACCTTGAAGAATACATGGTATTCTGTAGAAGATAGCTCCATCTGTATTTTGATTTTAAAGTGTAAAAATCACATGCAAGTATACACACACACTATTTATTCTTATAATATGGAAATAAAGAGTTTGAAGGTCAGAAAAGTAATTTCAGAAGAATCTAAATTACTACAGTGGTACCTTGGGACTCATCATTAATTCATTCTGGAACTCGTGACAAGTGCTGAAACTGACAAGTACCCAACCATGACACATTTTATCTTGCGGTGCAGTGTCCTGACTCAGACAAGTTCTAGCAAGTGTGACGAGTCCTGAGCAAGCGCCGAGTGCTGAAACTGTTTTTATGGTCAAAATGCAACGAGCATAGGGTTTGACGAATGCTCAAGCCAACAAGTACCGAGTTATGACTGTAGTAGGGAAAATACATTTTCATTTCAACTTTGTTGATTTACTTGTGATGTCCCACTTATGTGAAAAGTCTTTCCCTCTGCAATCATCAAATGCTTCTCTTTCTGTAAGACTAAAATCAAGCTGCATAAAACTGTGAGCTCTATTTTATCTTCTAATGACTTCCAAGCACCTATGCTAAGGTCTAGTTCATAAAAGACACTTAACAAATATGTGTAGGAAAGAAGGTAGGGACGATGGGGAGAAGGGAGGGTGAGAGGGAGAGAGATTGCCGCAGTAAGTAATTGAAAAGAGCATTTAAACCCAGGCCGTCTACTAGCGAGCCGCTCTAGTTAGAATCTGTCTGCTCGCGGCCATGGTGTTTTATCACTACCATATTTAGCAGTCCTGAGGCCAGTATTTTTTTTCTTTCTCATATTTTAACATCTCAGTAATCAAGATACAAGTTATGGTCAGTGACATCTTACTTTGCCTGGCAGCAATCACAATATTATTAGTTGTCATGTTATAAGAAAATATGGAAAGCTCCAGCACTGACACTTGCAAAATTAAGTTTTAGTACATTGGAGGAAAATCAGAAGTACTCTTTTAACTTGTAGGATAGAAACAATTGTAGGAACAGGTGGAAAAGACTGGATCAAAAGGTGGATCAAATGGGCTAAGTTCCAGATGAAACTCCAGGTAAACTACCTCTATATATTTCCAAAACTGACTTAAGAGCCCAGCACCAATGGGTTTTAATTATGTGTATTCTGGCTCTCAGTGGCACAAAGAGAAAGGTATGAGAAAACATAGATCTTGATGAATTGAAGAGCAATGTGGAAAAGTCATACTCTGAAGCATAAATTATTTTAGGAATTCTTTTTTTTTTTTTTTTTAATTTTTTTTTATTTTAGTTTATTCAGTACAGTTTCTATCCTTTTTTTTTTTTTATTTTAGATTATTCAGTACAGTTTCAATCTTTTACTCCCATTCCAGCCCACTCACCCATCCCTCCCAACCTCCCTTCCATTTCCAAGCCCCGTAGTTTTGTCCATGTGTCCTCTATATTTGTTCCTGT